>CM060366.1:193473105-194685786 GCA_030545235.1 Helianthus tuberosus
GTCGATACACATCCTGAAGGTACCGTCTTTCTTCTTCACGAATAGCACTGGAGCTCCCCATGGCGAAGAGCTAGGACGAATAAAACCCTTATTCAAAAGTTCTTTTAGTTACGTGGACAGTTCTTCCAATTCTGATGGAGCTAGGCGATAAGGTGCACGAGCTATAGGTGCTGCTCCAGGAGCTAGCTCGATTTGAAACTCGACTTGTCTATGAGGCGGAAGGCCAGGTAATTCCTCAGGGAATACCTCAGGATAGTCACGTACGATCGGAAAATCTTCTATCTTCTTCTCTTTCTTCGAGGTGTCCGTAACGAGAGCCAGAATAGCAGTGTGGCCTTTTCTCAAACATTTTTGGGCCTTAAGGAAAGAGACGATGCTCACAACAGCACCACTCTTGTCGCCACGAATCAGGAGAGGTTCATCACCTGGGCGAGGAATACGGACAATCTTTTCGTTGCAAAGAATCTCTGCTTGGTGTTGGGATAACCAGTCCATCCCAATGACAACGTCGAAACTAATACGATAGGAAGGAGGTCGATGGAGAAGGTGTGACCAGCAAGAACAATGTTACAACCCTTGACTACGTGGGTGACCTCTAAACTCTTACCATTAGCTAACTCTACAGTGTGCTTGGTGTTCAATGGTGTTGGGGGACGCTTAAGCATTTGACTAACTTTTAGGGACACGTAGCTAGTATCGGCACCCGAATCAATTAAAACTATAACATAAAAGTCGTCGAGAAGGAACTTACCCGTCACCACATTGGGATCATTCCTCGCTTCACCCTGGCCAATAACGAACACACGACCCCTTGCACCATTGCCGTTGTTTCCCCCGTTGTTTCCATTCCCCTGGTTGTTGTTATTGTTGTTGTTGTTCTAGTTCCGGTTCAGTTGGGGACAATCTCTCTTGAAATGGCCTTCAGCTCCACACTGGAAGCACCCTTTGTTGTTAACTTGCTGCTGCTGCTGTTGGCGCTGATTCTGTGAGGCTTGTTGTCGCTGACGATTCTGGTTTCCGGGGTATAAACTTCTGCAATCCTTTGCGGCGTGACCTGGCTTGTTGCACCGATGACAGTTACTCCTGGTGCATGGCCCGTTGTGGTGTAGGTTACATCGATTGCATTTGGGGTGATTTCCCTTGTACCCACCATGACTTTGACTACCAGATGATTGCTGACTAGGGCTCTTGTAGTCGTCAGTCCTTCTCTGTTGAGACTGAGATTGAACAGAAGTCGAACCCTTGCTTGAAGCTCCATCCCATTTTTGTTTGTTGTCAGTAGGAGCATCCGAAGTAGCTGTAGCACTTATGCGCTTTGGTAACCTGTTCTGTTCCACCGCCTGATCAGTGAGACGATGAGCCAATTGAACAACTTACTGAATGGTAGCGAGGTTAGCCGAAGTCACATGACTTTGGATCTCTGGCACTAAGCCCTTGAGGTATAGTTCGATGCGTTTGATGGGAGGATCCACCATTGTAGGACACAGAATAGCAAGCTCATTCGATCTTTTCGTGTATGCTTCAATTTCCGACCCCGTCATCTTGAGGTTGAAGAACTCGACTTTCGGTTTGTGAATTTCATCACGATTGCAATACTCCTCTTTGATCATTTCCTTAAAGTTGTTCCATGGGGTGGCGTTAGCAGCAACCAACCCCAGCATTTGAACCTAAGCGTTCCACCACGTGTGCGCTAAACCCTCGAGAGTACCGGTAGCATACTTCACCCTGCGTGCCTCAGGGCATTCACACATCTCAAAAACAGATTCGAGCTTTTCAAACCAGTGGAGGAGTCCAACGGCCCCTTCAGTGCCACTGAAAGTACTGGGACGACAGTCCATAAAGGTCATGAAAGTACACACAGGAGGCTGAGCGTGTTGACCTGTCGTGTGCGCAAGAGTAAACAAAATTTAGCACAAGTGTTGGTTTACGAGAGTAGGATCTAAAGATCCTAGAGTAAGTTGGGATGGCAGGTTATACCTCCTGCCTGGGCAGCTGCGAGTGCTGCAGTAACTTGTTCAGTGATCAAAGCCGCCAACTGGGCTTGAGTTAGGTTAACGCGTCCACTCATGATCTTCATATCAAAGGAAAACATGAGTGAGAGAGGTTCGCGAAAGTGCCATGACAGAAGAGAGTAAGCACACATGTGTTTTCAATCAATAGTTGTAACGTTTATCTAAGCATACCATGAGCAAAATTCTATGTAATCTAGCAAGTAGGCAATGTAAACATAATTCATATCACCTAGAATGTCGAGTCTTGCACGTGGAGCGAAGCGTCGTTGTGGATCGTTGAGCACTGTTCAGGTTATAGTCTGGTTTTAACAAAAACTTTTTCCCTTATTAAAACCAAGTTCACTATAACCAATGGCTCTGATACCAATCTGTCACACCCCCAAAATCCACCTGCGGAGTATCACCGCTTGGAGGCGTGACTGACCAGGATCAAGCCACCAATCATATTGAACAATGTAATATAATAAAGATAAACCAAACATAATATAATTGGTGTCCAAAATAAGTTAACCAAATTCAAGTATCAGCGGAAGCATAAAGTTGTAAAACCAAATCATAAGTTTTAAGAGTTCAAATGTTCCACATGGAACTTCACATTCCGTGTCCCACAACGACTCTTCCCCATGCAAGCTCCAGCTAAGTACCTATTGACCTGCAAAGCATGTAGTAACGAATCAACAACAAAGTTGAGCGAGTTCACAGTTAGGTGTTCAGTTAAGTTGTTCCAAAAACAGTTCCTTTAACTGGCATCCCTGCCATGGGGGTTACCCCATAGTTGAAAACGTGTTTAGTTTAATCTCGTTTACTCTGGCAATATAGCCGTGGGGGCTACCCCATGTTTAGTTATCTGGCTTTTCAGCCGTGGGGGCTACCCCATGTATATATTATTAGACTCGTTACCATATCGACTGCTGACTGTAGTCAAGTTTATGTGCCCTGAACTTTCAATGTCTATCATCATTGACGTGTCCAGATCCATTAGTTCACGCCCGTCCTCTGCGGTACGGTGTGAGGCTTGTCAGACCTAAATAGCGCTATCTAACTAATGACCCGCTCGCCATTGGCCCGGAGATTAAGTCGATATAAAAATGAGGGACTTCGTGATAGAGTTTTGGTCTAGTAAAAGTTAACTGTCCATGAGGACAAGGAATTATATTCCTGAACCAGTACTATCCTACCCAAGAAAGGACGAGGAATCCATGTTCCTTAAACCCATTCCCAACCCCTGGGAATCCCATGCTTTGTAGAAAGTGTGAACTCACCTTGGTTTGCTCGGTATGCTAAACTATGTGCTCGCAAACAAACAATCAATCAATCAAGGCCTAAGGTAATGCATTTACACAGAGTCAGTTCCTGTAGGTCAAGACTCACATACAATCTATGTCATAAAGTGCTTGGCAGTTAATCTCGTGTATCGTATAAACAGTTAATCAATTTCATGCCATTCATGCTTCATATCAGTGTCTTTCACAGTTTATTCTAATATATTTATCCAATAACACACCTGACAGAGTTCACAGGATTAACAAGTTAACATACCAACTTAACAGGATTAACATGCTTAACAGAAATAATAACTAACAATGTTGATTAACTAACCAAGTTAGTAAACTAATAGAGCTACTTACTTAACAAAGTTACATTCTAACAAGGTTACATACATAGTTTAATAGAGTTAATGGGTTTAATTGAGTTAACAATTAACAGAGTTACAGACTTAACATGGTTACTAACGTAACAGAGAACACATGAGAAAAAATCACATACACCGAAATCACATAAATGGCGAAATCCCCCTTTTCGGACTAAATCACCTTTGGACCGAAGTCCCTTGGGCCGAAATCTCTTTGGGCCGAAATCTCTTTGGGCCGAAATCACATGTGACGAAAACCAAGGGTTTTCGTCGGACATAATGCTTTGTGTTTTCGTCTGGTTCGTCATAAAAATCATGGCGAAAATCAACCTCCGGCACTAAGTATTTTTGTAATAAAAATCATGGCGAAGTTTATTTTGAAAATAAATTTAGAAACATATTTGTAACACTTACTAGAAAAAAAAATTCTAAGTGTTGGATTTTAGAAAAATTTCGTCAGAGTTTCCTTTGTAAATGGAGGCGTCACGCTTACTAGCGTATCATTTTTGTAATAAAAATCATGGCGAAAATCAACCTCCGGCACTTAGTATTTTTGTAATAAAAATCATGGCGAAGTTTATTTTGAAAATAAATTTAGAAACATATTTGTAACACTTACTAGAAAAAAATTTCTAAGTGTTGGATTTTAGAAAAATTTCGCCAGAGTTTCCTTTGTAAATGGAGGCGTCACGCTTACTAGCGTATCATTTTCTTTTGTAAAATCATTCAATCAATTCTCAATCAACAATATACAACCTTTATTTGCCAAATTTGTCAAAAACAAGCATAAACCATAAACTTATGAACTTGAAGATTTATAAGAACATGTAGTAACTTACTAGCACACTTAGTAAGTCTTGTTATCTTTAAGGATGTGATTGATTCTTTAAAAACTTTATTTTTAAAGAGTTTGAACTTTTACAACTTCTAGTCACATTTTCAGAAAATATTCCTTTGTGAAATTTTCTTGTTACACAAGTGTTTCTACACTTGTTTATCCACCAAAATGGGTTTAGTTTATGTAAATCCGAGTTTTAACAAGACTTATACGTTTCACTTGGTTCTTTCGAAAAACCACTCATGGATCTTTAGATCGACAAGATTATAACTCATTTTGATCTTTATTTTTCAAGAAAACATGTATTTATTCAAGTTCATAGTTTGTGTGTGGATGATTCCATCATCCACAACATTTCTATCTTTCACATCTTGCTAGTTCATGTCTTTAAACATGATCTAGCAAGTCTATATTATGAACCATATCATTTTATCTAGCAAGCAACATTCAACAAGCATAACAACATAAGAACAACATGATTTCATCATTTCTACAACCACACTACATCTTATAGTTAGTTTCTGTCAAGACTTTGTTATGTTCTTTAGAGTTTTTATATTTTCATCATTCTTTTCACTATTAACCAACAAAGATATGAAGAATATGAAGATCTAAGGCACTTACTACTAGCACAAGGCTAGGGGAGTTCAAGAGCGTAAAAGTGATGGATAAAAGAAAACTAGAGCGGTCCTTGAGCTTCCGAGTACACCAATCTTACTTGTTCGGTCTCTAGCACCTTTGGATGAGTGTAGAATGTTCAAAGAAAAACTTGAAGGTGGTGATGGTGGTTATGGGGGTGGCGGCCGAACACAAGAGAGAAGAGAGGAGGAGAGCTTGCAAGTGTTTGAGTTTGTGAAATGAAATGTGTAACCCTTGTGTTTATTTATAATCCAAGTTCATCATTATCCAACATGTAATGTGCTTCTTAGTCCACTAACAAGATCAATTAAATAAATGAAAGAAATCCATGGGTGGGGACACCCATGGTGACCGTTTCTAGGGGGGTATGGGGTTGGGTTTCAAATGGCTTAGTTGCAATCTAGTTTGGAACCAAGTGTTTTAGTTAGTGGTTTATGGAGTGGTATTAATTATATAGTGTGTTAGGGTGTTCGGGGACCCTAACTAGATCAGAAAATAAAAACAATATGTTTGACAATATTTTCGTGTTCTAGGTAAAGTCCGGTTGTTCGGTTGGGTATTGTTCCGTTAAAGTACTAAATTAATCCATAACGTGTCTTTTATAATGCTTTTAGTGACACATTTAATTCCCAACACTTTGGAAAGTATCTAGGACTATTTTGCCAAGTTTTTGCACTTTACTAGCATTATTAAATGCTGAATTTTAGTTATTTAGTGCAGAATTCTGCACTTGAAGTATGTTTTAGGCACTTCCCGGCACTATAACTATCACCTAGTGGCGCAGTTTTATGGTCCTTACTTCCCTACACTCTCTACTAGTGTAGTATTCTATCCCTGGCTCATACTGGCCTCAAAACATTGTCTGTCTAGGTGCTGGCATTGTCAGCATGTTTTCTGGGTTATCCGCTCAGTGTGCTAACTGTGCTTTGTACATCAAGTTTGTCACTAAAGTTTGTGTGAAATAAATGGAGTGACAGTATGAAATGTGATGCATATGTATATATGTAAAAGAAATCAGAAAGTAGTTAAACCAACAGCTGTAATCAAGCACAGTCATTAAGCACAAATTAAGAATTAATTAAACGTACGGATGCATGCAATTTTGACAGTTGTCACATTCTCCCCCCGTTAAGAAAATTTCGTCACATGTGTAAGTATATAAATAATACTGAGGTAGATAATCACTAACCCGAATCAAACCTCACTCTTATCAGGTGAGTCCAAGAATATATAGCAACCCGAACCCTATGGTTAAAAGGTACGTGCTTTTATCATTTGTTGTCAAAGGTACAAGACGTATTTGACGTATAGTCTAGTGTAATCCAGCTAGCAGGGGGTTCCACAAAATAGGTGTTTTGACTAATAAGATTCTCAAACGATCGATCAAAATATGCAAACGAGTTTTCACAAACCATAGCATCCGCTACGTGAATTCAAAATCAACAACTCGATCGTAATAGTAAAATGGTCTGTCAACTCCTGAATAAATGTCTGGTAAGGTTTAGTGTGTTGTCATTTTTGAATTGCGAAAGTACGCCGAATGAAATTCAAGCAAAACTGGTGTATCATTGTCTTGGCTCGTAGTTGCATCAGGAATGTTTAAAGGACAAGTCAAACGAAAGTATGTATAGTTTTGCATGGAACGGTTAACCATGATTAGCACAAGCTACAAGTTTGTAGTGACACCACAAGGTGTCGTACTGACGTAATTCAAGTATAGTGGTGACTGAACAAGTTCACCGTGTTTGAAATCCAATGAAAGTGTGCTGAGTGAATCTGAAGGTTCGATTTACACAATGTCATAGAGTCTTCAGTTGAATACGGAATATCACACAGCCACTGTTTTTTACTGCAGATGAGAAAGCAATAAATACCGCAGGGTATTCAATTTATAATGAAATAACCGTTCGGAGGTACACCGTGGTATGAAATGAATCTATGTATCGTTGTCTTAACACACAACTGTGTTGAGTCTGCTTTAATTGTGAATATCAAATGGATTTTTAAATGAATAGACTATTAAATCCGTGTATGAAGTGGGTAACCAAATAAGCGCAAGCTTCAACTTTGTGAAAGTATCCCCACAAGGTGTCGTAACCAACAAATGATTTAGTGAAGTCGTAGACCAAACAAGCCTACTACGACTCGAAACAAAAGAATCTTTGCCAATGATTTGAATATGATGCTCTCCATACATCATATGACGTCTTAAACTGAATATACAAAATGGATAAGTTCAAGCAATTGAACTTGGTTTTTGCGTAACCCGGCAATAAACGTATGTATCAACAAAGGAATCTCGACATGGTCGCAAAGATAAACCATGAATGTAACCTGAAATAAATGAAGTTTCAAGAGGGTGTGTTGACTTGATAGCAAAAGAGTCAACAGTCACAATAATGTAGGTCATTCGAATTCACAAATCCGTAATCAGATTTAGCGTCATAATATTTGAACTTAAATGAAGCGTTTGGAACGAAATGAAGTCGCACGCGTAGCAAATGGTGCATGTGTGACGAATAAGTTTCCAAGAAAATGGAATAATGAGTATCTGCTAAAGTGAAGAAATGACCCGATATCGAAGCAAATGTGTGTTCGCTCTCAGCGAAGAAAATTATCGTGATGCAACTACCATTAAGGGGAGTAGAGATGCAAACATCTACTCGCTAGAAGTAAAAGAAATTCAAGTACTATCTGTTTGGTCAATAGAACTGGCATATATGTCAGATTAATGGTGTTTGCTTGAGTTAACAGATGTGGTTCCTAAGTAACAACCTTTGTGAATTTGGTCCTGGGTTCCCAATGGTCCTAAGTACATGTTTTCTAGATTCTCAAGGTTTCGTATTTGTTGTAGAATTGTTCTGTGCATTGTGTAGGAAACGCCATTCTTGTGTACGTTAAAACAAGTTATTGTCCCACAATTTCCCCCGGTATATTTTCTACCTGAATTTACAGCTCATTGATCATTGATCAGTCGGGACATACGGGTTGGATCCTCGCAGTTAGTCCAATAAGTAGTTCGTCAATCCTTAGCAAGAGTCGCTGACTCTTGTTGGCTAGCTCGTCCGACTCCTGGTAGCTTGATGTTCACTTGAAAGTCGTCATCCTTTCTCTTGACAAGCAGAACTGGGGTTACCCGAAACAGAAATTTTTTGTCTGTTATCTTCCTTCTCTATCCATCACTGAAACTACATTGTCAATCCTTGCATTTCCGAAGATGTAAGTCTCTAGAGTGCATTATCTACAGACGCGGCACCTGGAATCAAGTCGATGCGAAATTCGACTTGTTGTTGAGGAGATAATTCTGGAAAGTCTTCGAGGTAGACTTCAGGATATTTCCTTATCATAGGAATACCTTCGAGTTTTGGTTCTTTGGCTCCCTTGTCCCCGACATGAGCCAAGGAAAACAACACATTCTTTACGCAACAACTTTCATGCCTCCAAGCAATTCGTGATCTGCAGAGGCGTATCCTGCTTCGTGAGTCACGATCGTACCTTCTTTCGTCATCGGGACGCGGATATCAATCTCCGCTCGATCGCTCGGCAACTAATCCATCCCAATTACCTCGTCGAGCTTCCCAACTCAACTGGCAGTAGATCTAGCGTAAACTTACGCTCTCAGGGTTCTATCTTGCCAATTCCAATTACTTCATTGGCTTTCACTAGCTTCCCGTTAGCTAGTTCCATCGAGTACTGGGTATCTATCTTACTTACTACTAAAACAAGTATGTTCTGAAGCTAAAATTATGTAGGATCGAGATGTGACCCAAATGAGTCGATCAGAAGAGCTCTTGTCTGTTTCAGAGGCGGAAACTAAGAAACAGACGTGGAAAACAGCTTGTTTCACTAATAATCGTCTTGTTTATTGATTATAATCACTTTACAGATCAAACGACGCGTCGGCAGCACTTCGGTACCGGAATGATGAGAGTTACAACTTATTTCGCTTAGGACCTATTTATAGACTTGAGGTTTCGCTTGAAAGTGACAAGTGTTAGTTCAAGCGAAATCACTCATGTTGATTTCGCTTGAAAATGCACAAGCCTCTTTCAAGCGGAATCATCCACTTCAAGCGAAATTACCTTAAACACACCCTAAAACTTCCTATTTTTTGGTACAACACGCCCTAATCTAACAATTCTAATACTAGACTCGATACAAGACGAAGTCGACAGACGTATGCACCAACAGACTCCCCCTCGGATGTTGACGAGTCTTAATTGTCGAGTCTTCAACGTCTTCAATCTTTATCAGTCTACGGGCTTCCAGAATCTCTATCTAGCTCTTATCTCACTCTAATTCTCTTGATCAGATCTCTTGATTCCTTAAGTTCATCAGCATCATCAATCTCAAAATCAGAACCTGGCTCTTTGTCATTTAGACTCCCCCTCAACTTGTGCTGGGATCGTAGTCTGACTATTTTCAGGTTCAAGCATCGCAACCAGGCTCTCCTGCAAATCCTCTACCCAAAACATAAGTTTCATAAAAGATACGTTATAACAAACTTAGAAACCCTGCTAACAACTTGAAGATACAACCTTAATCACAACATTTTCAAGTATGAAATAAAAAGATTTATCATGTAAGTCACTGATGAACCACTTGCATGTATATCAATTTTTTTCAATCATCTTCAAACAAACTTTCCCAAACCTGTTCGTCATGTTTAGCACTTGGAATTTTGAAAATCAGCTTTCTAACATCAGTTGTCTAAAATCTTTTTGTATTTTCAAAAAATTTATGCTAAAACACTCCGAAAATCTTTTTGGATTTTGAAATAACAGAAATACAGTAATGAAATATTTATACACAATATTTTTGTGAGTTTGTGTAAGAGAATCATATCAGTTTTTGAAACAAATCACCAACACCGTTAAGCTATAAACATTTTACGTTCTAAACGATTCACTTAGATTATCAGTATACTGATCCACTTAAATTTTCACACAAAGTTCAATTGTTTCAAGATACGAGATTAATGTCTTAGAGACTTAAACTTATTTGCGTGTCCCACCACTTGAATATACTCCCGTATCCAGATCCCAATATTCAGTCTTACAAGTGAGTATACCTAGATGATATCTGTAAGGGGTTAAATTGCGAGGGCCGTGAGAGCTCAGGTCAGAACTTCCGTTCAGCAGAGAGATGACGGCTTCGACTTTTGGTGGGTCCCCTTTAGAGGATCTTTTTTACAACAGCATATGATTAGCATTTTTCAATGTTTCATCATTTTTTATGCTGAGGGCAGGCTTTTATTTCAAGCAAGCTTAAAGTATTCTCCGGGGACTAGGCCATTGCTTCCGCAAAATCAGAAGTCCCGGGATAATACCCCAGATATCACTAAGCATAAAGACCTAGTATCTCAGAAAGAGGGGTCCTTCAAACAAGATTTCGGGGGTTACCCATATATCCGAGAGATGTTACCCACGATATAAGCAAGTTTGAAATTTAGGTTTATATCTCGACACAATCTACTAAATGTGCAAAAACCTACTGGCACATCATCAGTGAGACCGTTTATCACATTTTTCTTTCCAATTCTTTAGCATGCTGTGATCGTCTACTGATGTACTATAATTTCCTCTTTTATACATCAAAACTCATTATAGAATTTTATCATGTTTTTGGCTTTTTCAAATTTTCAAATGCTTTTGGATTTTCTGAAAATTTTTACTCCCCCTAAAATGCAAACACATTTTAGGGAACTTGAAAACAAACTGTCACACCCCGACCACGTAGAACATACAAAACGTGGCGGAAACATCGGGGAGTGTTGTAACAGAATTAATTGTTTCAAATCCATGGCAATTGAAGTTTCGTTTTATTGATTAAAGGTGTTACAATGTCTTAACAAACAAAGAAATACAACATAATTAACTAGTCTTGCATCTTTTATTGTCACTAAAGCCCAAGTCTGCCTAAGTATATCTTGATCATCTTATGCAACAACTCCTGAAAAACACATGTGAAAATAGGTACGTCAGCATAAAAATGCCTGTGAGATACATAGGTTTTGTGAAAATAGGTTCCATGACTTATGTTTGAGAAAATGTTTAGTCATGAACCTTGTAATTTGCTTTGTTTTGTAAATCATTTGAAAAACAATGAGTTCAGATGATATATATAAATGAGTGAATAATGTATGGTTAAATGAATAACCATAGTAAAATGGATTTGTATAAGATAAGTTGTTTGTAAAACAATGTCTTGTGAAAAGTATGTTATTTGTATAAAATGTTATATGTCTCAAACTGAAATGATTCAAACAACGCTACGATATGTAATACCATACAAACACTTATATATAGGAAGTACCAGCGGCGTATCCACCATGCTTGTATCATATTACACACGCCTCGTTACTTAATCACTTACTCAAACCAAACTATCAAGATGAAATGTTTAACAAGTATAGAAATGTTCATGTATAGTCAAATACGGTTCACACGGTTCACAGATACAAACGGTTCACAGATACAAACGGTTCACGGATACAAATGGTTCACAGATATCAACGGATCACAGATACAAACGGTTCACAGATATCAGCGGATCACATAGTCAAATGATTACAACGGTTCACATAATCAAATGTTTACAACGGTTCAATATGTAGTATAATGTGTTCATATGCTGGATAAGCATATGCAACAGAAAAGCAATGTAAAACAATGTACTAAGTACGCACACAATGGACATACGTAGTATGAAATGTAATGAAATCATGTACTATAATGTACTAACGAACATAGCAGGTATATGATGTGAAAACAGGAAAGCATGAAAGTAACAAGTAGGCACATGTGTTCCACCCCAAAACAGTTTGGAAAACAGTAAAAGAGGGGTCTATGTACTCACTTGAGATTGCTCAGTAGTCCTTGAGTAACAACCAAACAATGCTAGAGATCGCGGATATCAAACGGCACCTAGTATAGGTAGCTACATTAATAAACCGGACCTAAATCGGAAGATCGGGTAGCATTAGGGTTTGTAAACCAAACGAGTGTAGAGACTCGTGTCATTTGGTTTAACAAAGCCTACATACTAAATGAAACTTAACCTAAGTGTCTACGACCCATTACGACCCGTTTAGGTAGCTTATGCTACTTTAACGCGTCGTTCGCGTGAAACGCGTTCGGACCGCCTAACTAGCCCTATGACAAGTGTTATATGCCTAAACATATTACATAATCAGTTATGTGACAAAGGTTTAGGTTACATATGCTTAATTACCAATTATACATGAAAAGGGTATTCTGGTAATTTACCTAAGGCATATAAACTACCTATCATACAACTACTCAAACGATGTGACCATAGGGTATAACCTCGGAAGGTTATTCCCTACCTACTATGGTCACCTAAAGTGTTTGGTCGGATCCTAATGATCGACCAAACTGGGTCGGGTTCGAGGTATAAGCGATTCATCAGATCGCTTACCCTACGACCCTAGACAACGTGGTAATCAGTGGGCATAGTCCCAAGGGACTATGACCAACGTGATTACACTCACGTTACGAAGTTCAAAAGAACTTCGCATTGACCATTACTGGTCAACGCTGAAAGTCAAACAAAGTTTGACTTTCGGACTCGAAAAGCAGTAAAATAAGGAAAAGAACGAAAGAATACTTACGAAGGGTCCCCGAATGCTAATCCCGATCCAAGAACTCAGGTATGAAACAATGGTTTCAACTTAGAGCTCTCAAATCAGAATTCTAGTGCTTTAAAACAATGAAAGGCATGGGGTATATATAGTTTTCGGGTAACCGTTAGGATCGTTTCATGGAAAACGTGCCATGATCCAACCCGTACACTTGTCGGAAACTCATGGTAGCTAACATATGATCCTTATCTTGGTGACTAAGCAACTTAGAACATGTGGTTAAGGATCAATCAGCTGCAACTTGTGATTAAAACATTGAATCTGGTCTGGTTAGGCAGTCGCGTAGCGCGACGGGTAGGCCCTTAGGGCTCGCGCTACGCTACTGCCTCCCCTGAATCAGAAAGTTTCAAAATTGGCAGCAATGGTCCCTGCACGTGTTTAAGGCCTTTTTCGATGCGTTTGAACCCCGTTAACCTCATTTCAAGGCTCTAAAATGAAGTTAAAGTATAGGGAACTCAAAACATGCTCAAAAATATGCCGGATGATGGTTCGTTTGGTCGTACGAATGCGATGTTCGCTTAATTACGACGGAATGCGCATAAGCGCGAAAAACGATCCAAATGACGCGACGAATGGATTTTTCTTATGGCGAACACTAAAATATAATGTAGTCATGCTTACATAAATTTTTGGATGTCCAGATGTATTCAGAACGTAAGTTATGCGCAAAAGTGCAAACTTGTGCACTTTTTGACACCTTTAGTCCCTGAATGACCCAAAAGTTTATTTTAGCACACCGAACCCCTCAAAGCCTATTTTTAAGCTATGTAAAGGATATTTATGGTATGTTTAACTTATGGCCATGCTCCGGAACATCTGTTACAGTTCAAATTGGCATACTTTCGTAGTTTGTCAAATTTAGTCCCTGTAAGCGAATAAACTTTGATTTCACCACACCAAACCTTCCAAAACTTATATCTAAGTTATGTAAAGGTTATTTAAGGTATGCTAAGCCTATTTCACTATTCCGGAGTGTTCGTTGCATTAAACTGGTTATATTTACGCATCAGTGCGTGTATAACCTTCCAGAAAGCGATTTAGAGCTTGAAATCGAACATGAGTTGATATGTGCAAAAGATACACATATTTATACAAGTCCAAAGTATGAAATACATTATTTCATTGGTTTGGCATTTGTTTGATGGTTGAAATGACACAGGTGTTACACAAACTGTACAAGAAAATTGACAACCGATATCGAATCACTTCAGATCGCCATTCTCTTGGCATAAACAATCAGAACTCCCCCTCACAACAAACTATTTTCCCATTGTGATTTCAAAACACTAAAGTTTGTTTTAATCAAATGGTTTCTCCGGAAAAAAAGTTTCGTTGATTTTATCACTTGTACCACTTGTAAGTATGGTCCAATCAAGTTCAACTTAATGACCTTGATTAACCATTTGAAAGTGAAAATCTTCTTCAATCACTTGTAGGTTCAATCACCAACCATCACCATTTGTAAATCACAATATAACAATATAAAGATATCACCTGTAGATTTACCAACCAAACATTTCTAGAATGATGCCGATTCCTGCTCCACACTTACCAACCTGGGAGCTCCGGCAAGTTAGGATTTCAGTTAGGAAAAACTTTCCCTCAAGCCTGACCAGCCTTGGGAGATTCTGGTACACATCTATCCCCCCAACATTTTGACTTGTAAAATTCTTTAGCACCCTTCACTTTCCTGTCAACCATCTTTCCAAAAATATGTTTAACATTTCCATTAAACACCTTTTCAACATCAAATTCTTTCTTATCAGCAAAGAATTGACCTGATATCTCAAACCTACCTTTTGATTTCAAATTATCTTTCGACAATGTCGGAAAGTTTTCCTCGTTCAACTCAGGAACGAAATTATCAACCTTTTTCTCAACACATGACTCTTCTGATTTTATGGAATCAAATTCATTGTCAGAACTACTTTCAGATTTTACAACCCATTTTTGTTTGTTTAAATCAACTCTTCTTTTGTAAAAATGTTTTGAACTTTCACCTTCTTCGGAAGTTGAATTTTCAAACACTTTCGATTTCTCAGTTGATTGTTTCTTCTCAAAGACAAGTTTTTCTTTCAGTTTTGAGTTAGAAGTAACTTCCTGTTTTGTGTTGTTGGACTGTTGGCAATTCCAAGCAATATGTCCAACTTTTTGGCACTTAAAGCAAATTCTTCTGTCAACTCTTTGAGCAAACTTCTTCACATTCCTCTTTACCTCAACAAGAAACTCTTGATTTGATTGTTTCCAGAATGGTTTCTTCTGCTCATCTTCAGAACTTCCTCTTGCAACAAATGTTGTTTTTAATTTATAATTTTTCTCATTTTTATAATTTTTTGAAGAATTACTGTTATGGTTTGGTTTCTTTTGAGAACCATAACCAGAACCGTAACCCTTTTCTTATTCAGTATCTGTTGAACTCTTGAAGTGTACTTTTTAGGTTTTTCATGAAGATTTAAATCTTTTATTTCAGAAATGTTGATTTCTATTAATTTGAAAACCTGTTTGATCATTTCAGTTTTTACACTTCTTATTGGAAATTCCTCATCAGAATATAATTTGTCTGAATCATTCAAAGTGTAAGCCACTTTGATTGGTCCATCATTCAAATTAGATTTTGATAACAAAAATTCTTTATTGTAAACCCTTTTAACCGGTGAACTCGAACTCTTTTCTGACGAACTCAAACTTTCAGACTTAGACTCCGGTTTTGACTCTTCATCCGTATCCAACACCTGATCGACCACTCTTTTTAATAACTCAGACTCATGATCAGTGTCAGACGCTGTGAATGTAACATCAATATTGTCTGGTAATTCATCAATGATTTCAGACTTTAACTTGATGTTGACTGCCTTTTTTAGACGCTCTTCGTTTGGATTCCTGGGAGAATAACTTTCATGGATCGGGGGCGGACATCTGTTATACTTGACACTTGGTTTCTTACCAGTATCAGTATCTTCAGTCTTTTTCTCCATGAATTCTTCAAGACCTGCAACAGTAGGATAAAAACGATCAATCAAGTAATCACAAGTAGTATAACTCAACACTAATCGTTTAATCCTTTCACTCTGAATCTTCTCAAGTTCTAACTCCTGTTTCAGCTTAGCACAATCTTCGATATACTCATTAATAACGCTCTGCTTTGTCATTAATGTTGCGCTCATTTTTGTCATTGCATTTTCAATTTCTGAATTTGTCTTTTTCAGGCTATCAACTGTTTTGTTCAAAACATCATATGACTCCTTCACATACTTCACATCGGACAGTAAATCTTCTTTAATTTTCTGCAAATCAGCAATCTTCTTGTCTTTCTCCGCACAAACTTGGCAAGAATCTAAACACTTCAAACATGGTTTTTCAATTTCAACCAATTTTTCAACTATCTTTTCAACCTCGACAGTCTTTTCAACTTCAACAAGTTTCTCAACTTCAACAATTTTTTTTCTTTCGACAATTTTCTCTATTTCAACAAATTTTTCTACTTCAACAATTTTCTCAACTTCGACTATTTTTTCAATTATTTTCTCCACTTCAACAATTTTTTCAACTACTTTCTCAGTTCCTGGTTCAACACTAGCTTCTCCAGCTTCTGTCTTTTCCATTTCATCAGCGAAAATTTTTGCTGCTTCCAGCTCTCTCCTTAATCTGGCAATCTTCTTCTGATTCAGCATCTCCATTTTATCTGCAAAAAAGAAATTAAAACTGTCAGGATCTAAGCCTTTTCTAGCTTTGTTAAGATGTTCTTCTTCATCATCAGTATCAATATCACTTCCAAGATCTGGAAAAATTGGAATTCTTTTCTGACTAGCTTCATCTTCACCTAGAATTCTAGCAACAAGAGCTGAACCAGGTATGTATTTGTCCCAACTAAATCCCTCTGCAACTTTTTCATCATCTTGATGAATAAGTAAAGCTTTCTTCTTTCCATCTTCAATAGCACGAGCAGGTGCAGTTTGCGGTTGTTGAGCAATCTGATGGAAAATTGATTTCTGATAATAATTGTTCTTTTCTTGATTCTTAGTTGCTTCTTGGTTTTTACACTCTCGTTTAAAGTGTCCCTTTCCTTTGCAACGAAAACATGTTACTTTTGACTTGTCAATCCCCGAAACTCATCTCTTCCTGTGATTTGTTGAATTTTTTCTGCACGTCTAACAGCACTAGCCATACACTATTTCACATCCATCAATTCAAGTTCCTTTGCATCAATTTGGTCATAATCTTCTTTTGTAAGCATTGGATTTCCAATTTTGCCAGCAATCAAACTTTCATAAGATTCCAACATAGCAACGAGTGATGCCATGTGTTGCTTGGCTATTTCTGGAGACAAATCCTGACCACTTTGAATGTTCAAAGTGACATTGCATTGAAGATTTGTTGAGTTTTGTCTTTGAGAACTTGATGTTGTATGATTTGGATCAAAGCTTGAATATGAAGATGAAGATCCACCGCTCTGTGTCACATTACTACCCTTTGTTCCAGATGAGCTGTCAGCACTAAAACCAGTTTGGATCTTTGGACTAGGACTGGGGGTAGCCTCAAACTTGTTTCCTCTGTAATACAAACTGACATCTTGTTGAGCATTTGGATTCGTCATGATAGCAGTTTTCTGAATATCCAATTCCTGCTCTTCAATTTTCTGAATGAACTGTGCCAAATTCATACTCTCAGACTTTCTTGTATGTTTTAAAATCATCAATTAAGTTCCCCATTTATGCTGTGGTAGTGCTTCAGCTAGTTTGTCGACCCACTCATCATCCTCTTTCTCAATATTCAATCTTTTCATTTCCAATACCAGATGACAATATCTATCAATGGTCTGCTTTGTTGTTTCATGGTCGAATGCTGAAAACATATCAAACGATTTCTTCAATAACGCCTTTTTGTCTTTAATCATATCTGCGCTTCCTTTGAATTTCTGAATCAATGCTTCCCAAATTGACTTCGCTGTATTATCATGTTGAAGCAAAACAAATATATCTTCTTTAATCGCTTGCTGAAGAATACTGATCATCATTTTCTCACTTGTAAATTTCAATTTGTCACCCTCTGAATAGTCACAAATAGCTTTTTCAATTCCACGTTCATTCTTAGGTTTCTCATAATTTTTCAGCAATGAACACCATGCATCAAATTTGTAAGCTTACACCCAGTTCTCGAATCGATTTTTCCATCCTTGAAAATCTTCAATGTACATTAGCTTTGGTGGTTTCTAATAAGTTCCGGCTTCATTCTCACTATACAATGTGTCAGCAGCTGTAACTAGTGCAATCGGTGTCGCAAACGCATTGTAAAACTCCTCGTCCATGTTTCGGAAAAAAATTTCACAAAAATACAAGTTTCAAACAGAATCAACCCTTTGAAGCGAAATCACACCCTCAAGCGAAATACCTTGAAGCGAAATAACACCCTGAAGTGAAAACAACTAATTTCGCTTGAAACAACACAAGCGAAATCACTCCTTGAAGCGAAATAACCTACTTCAAGCGAAATCTGATGAAATTTTCAAGCGAAATATGGATTTCAAGCGAAATTAACCTGCTGATTTTGCCTGAAATGTTGCTGACATCATCAATTCGATCTGTTTTCAAGCGGAATTAAGTATATTTACCAGTTTTAAGCCGAATTAAAGTCCAATTCTTTCAAGGATTAGTTAAAACACAGTTTCGCACACAATATGTGAAATTTAAAACTTTTTTACCGTGAAAACTTGTTCAATTTAAAAAAAAAGGTGTAGAAGTCAGAAAATAAGGCTGTTTTGGCAAGAACTCTTCTTCCTGAGCTCTGATACCATTTGTAGGATCAAGATGTGACCCAAACGAGTCGATCAGAAGAGCTCTTGTCTGTTTCAGAGGCAGAAACTAAGAAACAGACGTGGAAAACAGCTTGTTTCACTAATAATCGTCTTGTTTATTGATTATAATCACTTTACAGATCAAACGACTCGTCGGCAGCACTTCGGTACCGGAATGATGAGAGTTACAACTGATTTCGCTTAGGACCTATTTATAGACTTGAGGTTTCGCTTGAAAGTGACAAGTGTTAGTTCAAGCGAAATCACTCATGTTGATTTCGCTTGAAAATGCACAAGCCTCTTTCAAGCGGAATCATCTACTTCAAGCGAAATTACCTCAAACACACCCTAAAACTTCCTATTTTCTCGTACAATGCGCCCTGATCTAATAATTCTAATACTAGACTCGATACAAGACGAAGTCAACAGACGTATGCACCAACAAATTCGACAATAATATCAAATAGCACAGACGCACAATATTGACTACTATGAGACGTACCGATGGCCATGTTTGGACCCTCGCGTGGTTCACGAGCTCCGATGTTGGATGTCCCTTCACAGTCTTGGTAAATCCTCCTTGGGCAATTTTTCCTAAAGTGCCCCACGTTCCCACATCGATAGCAGCCTGGAAATTTATTATTATTACTTCTGTCCTGGTTGTCGTCATCATTCCCTCCTTGTCTGGGACTCCCCGCCCAACAGACATCCTTGTTATGTCCTTTCTTTCCACACCTACCGCACTTAGGCTTCTGACATTGACATTCATGGTGGTACTTGCACCCAACACCTCTCGGATTAGCTTCCACGCAAATCTCAACATTGGCTTGATTGTTGTTAGGGCAATCCTTCTTAAAATGACCTTTGTCCCCACAGTCAAAACAACCTTGAACGGGTATTTGTTCTTTAATGGTCCTACTTTGATAGTCGTCGTTGTCGTTGCTTCCACCGTGATCCTTGTTATCAACTTGACCTTCGTTTCCGTGTTCCATTCCGATCCGACACGTCTCCTTAACATGCCCTACATTGTCACAGTCATCACTTCTCCCATCCCTACATGGCCCGACATGATGAAGTAAGCAGTTACCGCACTTAGGTAGGGTCCCCATGTACTCTTTCCTCTTTTTGGCTTTGTTCTTGCTATTCGTTCGGGCATTCTCCTGGAAGTCAGCGGGCTTTCTCTTGTTCTTTCTGGATGACTCCACCTGAGTTTCCTTCCTCTTATCAGGGTTTGAAAGCTTTTCCAGTCTAACTGCTTCTTTACTGAGTGCCACACTTAACTTGATTGCATCGATGGTTGTTGGCGAAGCTGATACCGTCATTAAGCGCAGGACCTGAGGCACTATTCCCGAGATGAATGGCTTCATCCTGTTCAACTCTGGTTCTACTAGGTATGGAACAACCCGCGATAAATCGTGAAGTTTTTGCACGTACTCCGCCACATTTGGACCCTCCATCCTTAGCTTCCAGAATTCGAATTCCAGCTTCTGGATCGCCATCTGAGAACAATACTCCTTACGCATCATTTCCTTCAGCTTATCCCATGTTAGAGTGTTCGTCGCAGCTATGCCCATCATTCGAATCTGAGAGTTCCACCATGACCAGGCCCCATCTCGAAGCGACCCTGATGCATATGGGACTTGTTATTCTGGCGTACATCTGCTCACTCACAAAACAAAATCCATATTTTCGGTCCATTTCACAAAGGTTATGGCATCTCCAGTGCCATCAAAGTTCGGAGGCTCGCAGTCGAGGAACTGCTTATAGGTACAGCCATGAGGTGGGTTGCTCCCAGAGGTACTTCCGCTATGCTTGGAGCGAAGGGCCTCGAGCTATGCAATGGCCTGTGAGAGGCGCTCTTGTAGTTCTGCCGCTGTTGCTGGCAGAGGGTTGTTGGTCTTGAGGTTCCCTTGTATCGACATCTTTTAAAAGAAAATAGGTTAGGTCAGGTCCTTATGCATATTAGTATGTAGTTCGCGTATGTAATAACATTCATCAATCGCAAGTAAACACATAACATCCCATGTCATAACACAAACAAGTAATTCCAATAACGTATATAACGAGAATGTTGTGATTGAGCTTTCATTATTTACCAACCATAATTACGTTGTCTAACAAACTGTATTACATCGAAAGGGGGTACAGGGTCACTATACCCTTGCCCAACAAGTATATCAGTGTATCACAATTACGTAGTCAGACGTGGTCTTCAGAAGTCTCCACAATCTCAGCTTATCATAGATGTCCTTACCCAAATGCAATCCACATAATCCAGAAATCAACTATACTGGTGACTGAGGTGGATGAGGAAAGAAAGGTAAACTTGTTAACATGCGTGAACTCCTCCTCGAGCTTGTATATACGTCGAAACAATTAGCTGATTTGCTGCTTGACAGTAAAGAAATGAGCATCAGAATCCTGGGAACGGTGTAATAGCAACGGTCCAGAGCGCAAAAGGAACCTTGATGTATGTGGCGGATCAAAGTATGCTGGCAATAGACAAGGTGTAGGACGGGGTGTCTTATATAAATTTTTCAGACAATATGCTGTCTTGTGATGTAGACACTTAAATCATGTTTTCGGTTATGTAATGTTTCGCATTTGAAGTTACCAAATGTGGTGTCAGCTCAAGCTCCAACATTCTGCGACTCATATCCTCAAACTTCAGTTGATGTTACAGGAGCAACTCATCTCGTGTGTGGCCTCCATAATGTGAGGGATGGTAAGGGTCTAAAATTAGCATAGTGTATTATAGGAACCATCGAAATGGCTCGTCTAGCGTCGTAGAGGTGAAAGTAGCAAATGGTGCGGCTTGCGAGGTCGTAGAAAATGCTGCTGTAGCAAAGGAATCGTTATGCGGGTGCTGACCTGGAGTAATCTTCCGGGGTGCGGGCATGTTCGGAAAGGAAATGATAAGTATGCCAGTGCAATGGGCGTCGGTCTCCATAGGGGAAAAGGAGCAACATCAGCGGTGATGGGTGCAAAAACAAATGTTTCAACCAATAAGGAGATTGTCAGGTGCTGGCACTGGGTCAGATATTAGGGGTGCAATGTCTAGTAAACCAAAGGAAGCAGGGTCATGACCAAGTAAGGGTGCAGGATCAGTAGGTGCAACATCAAGCTGACCCAAAAGGTGCAGAAGCTAGCTCAGGAGCAGGCCCTGGGTCGTGTAACGGTGTGGTGCCTCGAGCAGGTGATAGTGCGGCAGTCATGTCATAGTTGTCTGTTTCAATAGTAGAAAGCTGTAATCCGGCTATCTGTAAGGTTGTAGATGTCACAGACTCGAAGGAGTCTGAAATCGAATGTATGCTAGAATCAGAGGGTAGCTTGACAACAGGGGTCTCAAAAGTGAAATTTGTAACGCGTTCTCGTCTAACTTTCCATCATCATGGGCGTTATCGGAAGGACCATCAATATCACGTCAATATCGTTATCAATTGTTAGTCGAGTATCCAACCTTCGGAAGGAATGTCCACAAGAGGCGCATTGCCGAGGATCGGAGCCATGGTGTGCTTACCAACGGGATGACCAGTAATGAAGTGGTCATGGGCCGAAACATGAATGACAGAGGGATCTTCGTCAAGGAAGCCATCAACAAGGGTAATTCATCGCCAAAGTCTGGCAGCGCGGACGGTTGGAAGTCGCCCTCGTCCTTGGTCAGCATGTCAGGGTCACTCTCAGTGTCTGACGTAAACGTCTCTGGCGCAGGTACAGTCTCATCATCTGTGGCGGTGGCCGTAGGGTCGTTATCATCTGACAATTCGTTCCCTGAGGAAGGTGGTGTGTGTGCCGGTATATAGTAGTCATAGCATGCATATTTACAGTAATCTTTAACACCTTGTGTATTGCAAATAAAGACAATTCATAATGTAACCATGTATCCACATATTCGTCCTAGTCTTCTCAGACTATCCCACCCAGTCTCTCAGACTAAACTCCCTAGTCTCACAGACTAACTCCCTAGTCTCGAAGACTAACTCCCTGGTCTCTAAGACCAATTTCCCAGCCTCTAAGACTAAATCTCTGGTCTCTAAGACCATCCTCCCAGTCTCTAAGACTAAATCCCTGGTCTCTAAGACCAACCTCCCAGCCTCTAAGACTAAATTTCCCCAGTCTATAATACTAATCCTCCCTCAGCCTCTAAGACTGATCCTCCCTCAGTCTCTAAGACTGGTCCTCCCTCACTCTCTAAGACTGATCCTCCCTCAGTCTCGAAGACTGATCCTCCCTCAGCCTCTAAGACTGATCCTCCCTCAGCCTCTAAGACTGAACTATAAATATGAATTTTGAAATGTGTATGTGTGCCTTTTGTTTGTAAAAATGTTTGTTTCCCTGGATCTGGACGCTTAGTGTATGCAATGTAAAAATGTTTGAAAATGTTTTCGTGAGAGCCCTGATGATCATAGTCTAGACTCGAGAAGGAATCCTAATTCGCTATGATCGAGGCTCTGATACCAAGTTGTCACACCCTGGCTTTTGCGGAAGCGTGGGTTATTTTGGTGTGACTTCTTAATACCATTGCAACAATCATAACAATGCTATATGATAAAAATACAAGACATTCATCCATTCATTGAGTTTTAAATACCACAACATCAGTGTTTGGAAAAGTCGATACTTAATATAATTTTACAAACCATACTTGTCTAAAACGTGTTCATAAGACACAACAAAAGACTTTTAATAAAACGAGGTTTAAGACATGCAACCCGTCCAGGTAAGGGATACACCTCCCAAACCTACTGCCTTGGATGACATCTTATTCAACGCAGCTTGACTTATGCATACTTCGCCGGATCCACTAATTCCCTGAAATACATGTAATTTTGAAAAATCAACATAAAGTTGAGCGAGTTCATGTGTAACTGAGTATGTATAAACCTTTAAAGTACGTGCCAATGTATAAATCTTTAAAGTACGTCCCAATGTATAAATGTCCCTGGTATGTAGTAATTAAGGAAAAAGAGATCACCATTGGGTTGCAAAGCCAATGATATGTGTGAAGTGATGTAGGAAGACTCAATCCTTGCAGATTTGTGCGTCGGGCACATAGTCACCGCCTGGTCCACTCAGCGGACTCAGGAGTGGGGCTCGCTACACCCAAATAGATCTATCACTCATGTCCCTCTGTCCTACAACGAGGATTAATGACCTTAAGTTCCACCTACCCACTCACATGATCTGAACGTCCTAACCCTCCTTAAACTAACCATACCATGTATAAAAACGTCCTTAATAATTGTAACATATATTTCACCCCCGAAGTTATAAAACTGAAAACAGTTAAGAGAAAAGGGGGACATGAACTCACTGTATTGCGTCTTCGCACTTGTAACCCAAATCTCCGCGGCAAACACGACTACCTACAATGGTCTAACGTCTATTAGACGAACGGGTCGTGCCTTGTCTTAGTGTTTACGTTATTGAGTTACGATTCCTTGACATTATTCCAAATTATAATCACTAGTTAACGTTTGGATTAATTGCTAATCAATATTTCATATTTCTACTTCTCAAGTATTTTAACTTCGTATTTTCCCTCCCAAGGATGGGGGTATCTCATACATGTATTTTCGTATTTGTATTTGTATATCTTGCCAAGTAGTGGCGTCGTATTTCGGGGGTATTGTTCCAAATAAAAATATGTTAATATATTCCCAATATATATTTCCAAAACCATATATTTCAAGTCTCACTTAAATATATACAAACTCATTTTGTTCAATCATGTATTGTCCCAGAAAATATACATTTTTCTCAAAAATTATATATCTTCTAAATATACTAGGAAAATATATTTTTAACTCCCAAAAATAATATATTTTCTCGTTGTCAAAAATATGATAAACTTGGTAATATTTACAAAATTATATTTTCACTTCTTTCATTTTCAAAATAATATTTACCAAAAATATAGTGTAATGGTATCTCCCGGAATATTTCATAAGTCACGTTTTCTTGTTCGGTTTCACAATATTACGTGTGTAACTTAAATATTTTATTCCTTGCAATTTTTGGTATTATTTTGGAGTCGTAATTTTTATGGCGTCATGAGTTATATTATTTTTACCCTAAAAATAATATATTTAGTTCACACAAATAAGCAAATAATCACACAAGAGTTTTAGTATGAAATATATATTCTAAATATATATTTATCAAATTTTATTTACGAAAATCAACCTCCGGCACTTAGTATTTTTGTAATAAAAATCATGGCGAAGTTTATTTTGAAAATAAATTTAGAAACATATTTGTAACACTTACTAGAAAAATATTTCTAAGTGTTGGATTTTAGAAAAATTTCGCCAGAGTTTCCTTTGTAAATGGAGGCGTCCACGCTTACTAGCGTATCATTTTCTTTTGTAAAATCATTCAATCAATTCTCAATCAACAATATACAACCTTTATTTGCCAAATTTGTCAAAAACAAGCATAAACCATAAACTTATGAACTTGAAGATTTATAAGAACATGTAGTAACTTACTAGCACACTTAGTAAGTCTTTTTATCTTTAAGGATGTGATTGATTCTTTAAAAACTTTATTTTTAAAGAGTTTGAACTTTTACAACTTCTAGTAACATTTTCAGAAAATATTCCTTTGTGAAATTTTCTTGTTACACAAGTGTTTCTACACTTGTTTATCCACCAAAAATGGGTTTAGTTTTTGTAAGATCCGAGTTTTAACAAGACTTATACGTTTCACTTGGTTCTTTTGAAAAACCACTCATGGATCTTTAGATCGACAAGATTATAACTCATTTTAATCTTTATTTTTCAAGAAAACATGTATTTATTCAAGTTCATAGTTTGTGTGTGGATGATTCCATCATCCACAACATTTCTATCTTTCACATCTTGCTAGTTCATGTCTTTAAACATGATCTAGCAAGTCTATATGATGAACCATATCATTTTATCTAGCAAGCAACATTCAGCAAGCATAACAACATAAGAACAACATGATTTCATCATTTCTACAACCATGCTACATCTCATTGTTAGTTTCTGTCAAGACTTTGTTTATGTTCTTTAGAGTTTTTATATTTTCATCATTCTTTTCACTATTAACCAACAAAGATATGAAGAATATGAAGATCTAAGGCACTTACTACTAGCACAAGGATAGGGGAGTTCAAGAGCGTAAAAGTGATGGATAAAAGAAAACTAGAGCGGTCCTTGAGCTTCCGAGTACACCAAGCTTACTTGTTCGGTCTCTAGCACCTTTGGATGAGTGTAGAATGTTCAAAGAAAAACTTGAAGGTGATGATGGTGGTTATGGGGGTGGCGGCCGAACACAAGAGAGAAGAGAGGAGGAGAGCTTGCAAGTGTTTGAGTTTGTGAAATGAAATGTGTAACCCTTGTGTTTATTTATAATCCAAGTTCATCATTATCCAACATGTAATGTGCTTCTTAGTCCACTAACAAGATCAATTAAATAAATGAAAGAAATCCATGGGTGGGGACACCCATTGTGACTGTTTCCAGGGGGGGTATGGGGTTGGGTTTCAAATGGCTTAGTTGCAATCTAGTTAGGAACCAAGTGTTTTAGTTAGTGGTTTATGGTGTGGTATTAATTATATAGTGTGTTAGGGTGTTCGGGGACCCTAACTAGCTCAGGAAAGTAAAAACAATATGTTTGACAATATTTTCGTGTTCCGGGTAAAGTCCGGTTATTCGGTTGGGTGTTGTTCCGTTAAAGTACTAAATTAATCCATAAAGTGTCTTTTAATGCTTTTAGTGACACATTTAATTCCCAACACTTTGGAAAGTATCTAGGACTATTTTGCCAAGTTTTTGCACTTTACTAGCATTATTAAATGCTGAATTTTAGTTATTTAGTGCAGAATTCTGCACTTGAAGTATGTTTTAGGCACTTCCCGGCACTATAACTATCACCTAGTGACGCAGTTTTATGGTCCTCACTTCCCTACACTCCCTACTAGTGTAGTATTCTATCTCTGGCTCATACTGGCCTCAAAACATTGTCTGTCTAGGTGCTGGCATTGTCAGCATGTTTTTTGGGTTATCCGCTCAGTGTGCTAACTGTGCTTTGTGCATCAAGTTTGTCACTAAAGTTTGTGTGAAATAAATGGAGTGACAGTATGAAATGTGATGCATATGTATATATGTAAAAGAAATCAGAAAGTAGTTAAACCAACAGTTGTAATCAAGCACAGTCATTAAGCACAAATTAAGAATTAATTAAACGTACGGATGCATGCAATTTTGACAGTTGTCACAGGGATATCGATTCTTGATGGTAAGCTTATTAAGCTCACGATAATCGATACACATTCAAAAAGATCCATCTTTCTTTTTCACAAAGAGGACAGGAGGGCCCCAAGGTGAATAACTTGGACGGATGAATCCTTTATCAGATAACTCTTGAAGCTGTTTCGAAAATTCTTGCATCTCAGACAGTGCAAGACGATAAGGTGCTTTCGCAATCGGATTGGCATTGGGTACAAGGTCAATATGAAACTCGACTTGACGAACTGGAGGCAAACCAGGCAGTTCATCAGGAAACACCTCTGGATAATCCCGATCAATCGGAATATCCTGAATACTCTTGTTCTTGCCTTTCTCCTTGGTGACATGTGCCAGGAAGGCAACATATCCTTTTCGTAAATAACTTCGGGCTTTTGTACACGACATGAGTTTCAAACCAACAGATGGTTTCTCGCCACGAACTTCTAGGACATCGCCAGACGAAAGACGAATATGAATGATCTTATCGAAACAAATTACCTCAGCATGATGTTTGGTTAACCAATCCATCCCCACGATAATGTCAAAACTCCCAAGTTGCATCGGTTTGAGGTCAATAGGAAAAAGATGGTTATCGAGGTTCAATTGATAACCACGAAGAACAGAATCGAGTATGAGTGGTTTACCAGTAGCAACCTCGATAGATAAGGGTTTCCTCAGTTTGGTTATAGGTATCGCAAGTAAAGGCTCAAAGGATAACGAAACAAAACTCCTATCGGCACCAGAATTGAAAAGAACAGATGCAAGTTGATTGTTAACAAGAAACGTACCGTTAACAACCTCGTTGTCCGCCCTCGCCTCGTTCGCGTTCAGATTGAATGCTCGTCCACGAGCGGGATTCACATTTGCGATCGCGTTCGGATTCGCACTTGCATTTACCAACCTCGGGCAGTTGTTGCGGAAATGACCCATTTCTCCGCAATTGAAACACGAACCAGGTGGGAATCTCGCAGCATTCCCTTGAACTTGTGCTGGAACCTCAGCAGCCTGATTCTGGCCTAAACGACAAATGTTGGCCAGATGCCCAAGTTTACCACACGTTGTGCACTGTTTACAGGCCTGCTGGGCAACATGGTGACCGTTGCATTGGGCACAGTGAGGTGCGGTACCAACATATTGCTTTTTCGCGGGAGGTAGGGCTGGTGGGTTCTGAGGGTTCTGTGCAGTGACTGCAAAGTTTTGGGAAGCCTTACGCTTCCTTGACTTTTTAAAAGACTCACCCTGCTTCTTACCCTTACCCTTACCCTTGTCTTGTGCAGAATCAGCTGTCTTCTTCTTCTTATCACCCTTACGGGTTAGTTTCCCTTTTCTGACCTGTGACTCGGTCACAGTAGCAGCCAATTCAATCGCTTGACGGACAGTAGTAGGATTACTGCCGGTCACAATGTCTTGCACAGAATCGGGTAATCCATCGATATACCTCTCAATTGCCTTCTCCAACGGGGTAACCATCGTAGGACACAACAAGCTGAGCTCCTCATATCGATCCGTATAAGCATGGTGCTCTCCCCCGTCTTGTTTCAAATCATCGAATTCTCGTTCCAAAGCTCGGATTTCGTGACGGGGACAGAACTCTCTCATCATGAGAGCTCGAAGCTCTTCCCAAGTTTGTGCCATCGCTACATCGGCACCCCTATCACGCATCACTCCGTTCCACCATGTAAGAGCACGCTTCTCGAACACACTAGATGCAAACTCAACCTTATGGTCATTCGGACATTGCACATGTCTGAATGAGCTTTCCAGACTTTCGAACCATTGCAGGAGCGCGGTTGCTCCTTGAGACCCAGAAATTTTCAATGGTTTAGCCGAATTGAAGTTCTTGAAAGTACGTTGTGCATTATTGTTGTTACTGTTGTTGTATAATTCATGGATCTGGGTTACTACGCCAGGAAGTACTGCAGCCATTTGCTGAGCGACAAAGGCTGCGACTTCTTCAGCAGTAAAGGTTGAGCATCACGTCGAGGAGGCATTGTCTAACAAGGAAATACGGTAATCAAGTGAGATCAACAATTTGAAAAAACAAAAGAGGTATTGAAAACATCGACAAAACACAAGGAAGGCGATCATTCGGTCGTTACCTCGAACAAACAAACAACACGAAGTGACTAATCAAAGTAAATGGGTCATAATAATGTATCACCGAAGACATGCTCGCCTATAAGTGAACACTCACCCCAAGAGTTCCCAGGTAAGAGTGACTGGTCCGATACTGCGGATTTGTACGAACACTCTAGCCTTAGACAGAAAACTCAGGGTACAGGCATTCACTCTTCCAGTTTGCACGTGTTCACATTATTTAGACCCAAACTTTGATGAGATTTTGAAAACTAAGAGGGATCAAAACCTTGTAATCAATCATCCAAGGATAGATGATTAATTTTCGAAGCGGATTTGTTATCGTGTTCTTGTTGTGGTTATCACCTAAGGATAGGTGATGGTATTGTTTTAAAATCTAAACACAAGTAAACTTGCGTTGGGGTCCTAGATAGTTATAGTCTAGGTCAAAGCATTACTAATAACCTAATTCCCTACAACCATTGGCTCTGATACAAAATCTTCTGTCACACCCCGACCACGTAAAATAACAAACCGTGGCGGAAACGTCGGGGAGTGTTGTAACAGAATTATTGTTTCACAACCATGGATACAAAAAGTTTCGTTTTATTGATTCATTTAGTAATTTACATTGTCTTTAACCAAATAAACAAATTAAACATCGTTTATCATTGTTTTTATGTCACTAAGGCCTCGTCCAGATCCTATTTGACTCATGCATCCTAGCAACCAACATTAAGCAATACCACCTGAAACATATGTAAAAACAAAGTCAGCAAAGAAAAGCTGGCGAGCACATGGGTTTTATGAGAGTATCGGATTCATGGCTCGTTTATATATTGCAGTACCTCGTTAGACTACAAGAGTCAAAATGCAAACCTCATTTTGAAAAGAGTATTGCAACATGATTAACCAACTCAAATCAAATTAGTTATAGTTTATAAAATCTCATAGCCATGATTCTTAACCCCAAAACATTTGTTTTGGTAAACCAACTCGTAAAATATCTCGTAGAAACTCGTTAATAAAACTCGTATGGTTTATATCATCTCGAAAACCTCGTTGTGTGACATCGTTTCAAATCGTTTCCCAAGTGAACTAAATAATGACATGAAATGTAATATGATAATAGCACTTATATATAAGATGTACCAGCGGCGTATCTACCATGCTTTTATCATGCTACACCCATCCCATTATCTAATCACTACCCAAAACCAATTGTTTATCCAATTCGTTTATCTCGTTTAAGTCGTTTCGAATCGTTTAACTCGTTTCCAAAATTGTTCTCGTTTTAATTGTGAAACTACTTTTGGTCATCTCGCTAATAACATTCAAACCTTCGTGACTCGACTATCTCGAAACTCGTATTAACAAACCACCAAAGGGTAAGTTAACAATCATCATATTCGGTCGTTACCTACATAACCCCCACACATAACCATGGGTGTAGTCTGATAACGGGATTTGTCAGATCCTATGGTACCATAACCTAATACTGGTCGGCTTGATCAATGCTAATGAATGTCATTCGTTATATAACTACGTCCAACAAGTTTGTTCACATTATCGAAATCGTTATTAGTTTAATATAAACCATCTTAATCGTTTTTGCAACCATCGTTTAAATATCGAAATCGTTTTAATACATATGAATCACCCCAAAACAATTGAAAACAGTAAAATAGGGGAACTATGTACTCACATTGAATACAAGGGTATCCTTGATCTAAAGAACTTAGCGAAGCTCAGGCAGACCAAGGAAATTCAAGTAGTACCTAGTAATCGGATCACTAGTAAATAAATTGACACCTAAATCGGAAGATCGGACAGAATGAGGTCTTGTAAACCAAGTGAGTGTTGGAACTCATGTGATATGGTTTAACAAAGCCTACATTCTAAATTGGAACCTAACCTAAGTGCTTTTGACCCGTTACGACCCATTAAGGTAGCTTACGCTACTTTAACGCGTCGTTCACGCAAACGCGCGTTCGAGACGACTAATTAGTCCTACGACAAATATTATATGCTTAAACATGTTTAATTATGTTGCATAATCAGTTAAGTGACAAATGTTTAGGTTACATATGTTTAAAATCCATTATGCATGAAAAGGGCATTTTGCTCATTTACCTAGGGCATATAAACTACCTATCATACAACTACTTAAACTACGTGACCATGAGGTATAACCTCGGAAGGTTATTCCCTATGCAACTATGGTCACTAAAAATGCTTGGTCGGATCCTAATGATCGACCAAACGGGTTGAGTTCGAAAGTCTAAGCGGTGGTTTAGACCGCTTGACTTACGACTCTAAACAAGCACTAAACTAAAAGTGACGAGCTAAGCATGTTAAAACCTACTTAACTAACTTAGAAAACTGATTTGGTATCAAAACAAAGTGTTTTGATACCCAAGAGTAGTTTGGTTGCAAAATACGCTTAAATGCGCATTTTGACCGAAACTACGACTCGTCACTACGCCTAGTCAACGTGGTAATCAGTAGGTATAGTCACAAGGGACTATAACCATCGTGATCACGCTCACGTTACAAAGTTCAAAAGAACTTTGTGTTGACCATTGACTGGTCAAAGCTGAAAGTCAAACACTGTTTGACTTTCTCGCTAGGAAAGCGATAAAAGAACGAAGGAAGCTTACAAAGGGTCCTTGCTAGGGAGAACTTGATCTTAATCACTCAGGTATGCAGCAAAGGCTCCAACTTAGATTGTAATTCAGATCAAGGGTGAATGAAATGAGAAGATGGCATGGCTATTTATACTTGTAGCAAGTTCATAGGATTATGCCATTTGTTTGTGTAACCTCCAAGCAATAATCATAGCCATACAAGTGTTATGAGCTGATTAGAAGCCTTGGAGAGGTGTTAACTTGGTTAACACACAATAATATTTGCATAAACAGCCCCTAAACTATCAACAGATTGCTGAAAATCAGTTTCTAGAACTGGGCACTTTTAGGCGCCCCGCGTAAGCTGAGGGCTTATGCGGCCCGCCTGGTCCCTGCTGATTAGCCAAAGTTTCAATGTTGACAGCTTTGGTCCCTGCATGTGTTTGAGCTCATTTTTGGCACTTTTAACACCCGTTAAGCCATTTTCAAGGCCCTACAAGGTGATCAAAGTATAGAGGACTCAAAATATGCTTGGAAAACTCTCGGATGTCGGCTCGTTTGGTCGTACGGTCGCGTTGTTCGTCAAATTACAACGAAACTCAAACGGACGCGAAAACGATCCAAATTAAGCGACGAATGGAATTTTTGCATGCCGATCACTAAGATAAAAATATTTTAGTGTCTACAAAAATTTTGGTTGTCCAGATGTGGTCAGAACGTAAGATATGCGCGCAAATTTTTGACACTTTTAGTCCCTATAAGATCAAATAAGCATATTTTCGCACACCAAACCAATCAAAGCTTATTTCTAAGCTATGTTTTAGTTATTTATGGTATGTTTAGCTTATGATCAAGTTCTGGACTGTTCGATACCATACGAATCGGCATAGTTTTGCAGTTTGACACAAATAGTCCCTGCGATCGAACAAACTTGATTTTGACATACCAAACCATCCAAAACTTATTTCTAAGCTATATGGAGGTTATTTAAGGTATGTTAAGCCTATTTCACTGTTACAGAGTGTTTGTCGTGTTAAACTGACTGCGCTTACACACCAGTTTGCGTATAACTTTCCAGAAAGCGATTTGAAACTTGAAATCGGAATCGAATCAAATCGTAAAATCAACAAACACAAATACACACATAATAACACCAAAACACATTGTTTTATTAATAATTAACATTGTTTTACATTGTACATCGATTACAGAGCACAGTTGTCACAATGGCGCCCCTAATTGAATTCGAGGGTGTGGTGTGATAGCGCCCCGGGGCGCTATAGAAGGTGAGCTGCCGGGGGTGGCGCCCCCACACCATCCAGCCTTATGAATCGGATTAACTATTTATATCACTTTAAATATTCACATTCATTTCAATTATATATGTGTAGGTGTAACTACATATGTAACTTTGTATCGAATTCTAAATAACCACGCAAATACAACCTATTAATAAAAGTCATTTTTATATAAAAAATAGGTTGTTGTATAATTTATTTTGAAAATGTGTTATTTAAATTTTTGAAACTTAAAAAAAGTTTAAGCTTAAATTTTATATGATGTATTTATAAAATAAACTTTATAATTTCAAATGTATAAAAGTTTAGTAAGTTCATTTTAAGTTAAAAATTGTTTTTTTTTTTTTTAACATACATAAACTTGAGGGAACAAATCTGGGCATTTTGTTGTTTCTACATAGAACAGGGACCAGAGTTGCATTTTTCCAAACATAAAAAAGGGAAACCTAACAAGTAACACCCGCCTCAGTGCACCCCTTCCGTTTCTCCGATCGTTTTACCGATAATCCAAGTTCACTAGTCAATCACTCACCACGTATTTCTGTCAACGTTCTATATCTATTCCACGTGTTTGTTTTTGAACCATAGGTGGCTCAAGTATGGAATTAAGGAAACTGACCGGAAATCTCATAATCAATCTAAACCCGTTTGTTAGTGAGTTTTGTATAAGTTCGCAACCATAGCTTGATTTAGAATTTTTCCCATACACTAAGACACCCAATTCCAAACTACGAACGCACTGTGATCTTTTGGAAGCTCACCCGAATACGTAAACTCTGGCAACCATTCGATTTTGGTTGTTCTACGCAATAGGTATCATTTGTTCATGTTTTATGTACGTTTAAAATCGCTAATCAAAAGCCCTATGGGTGATTATCTTATATTTAACTTTATACACACAATCTTAGAACACGTAGGATTAGGAATCAAGGAAGTGTAAAAAGTGACGTATCTAAGAATTCATGTACCCTGTTCGAACTCGAAAAATGTGCCCTTATGCCTTAACGATAAACAATGCAATTACGAAAATGACAAAATCGTAGTATTCAATAAACAATGTAATTACGAAAAATAAGAAAATTATAGTATTCAAATGAGTTACATTACATATCGTAATAACTAATAAACTAATAGCTAACTATTGATTCGTGCAGTTATCCTTGCATTCTTCATAGCAAATTGGTAGATTAACTCTTCACAATTTATATTATCTAAGAATTCGTTTTCAATTAGTAATGAGTTCAATTAACTTAGTGGGCTAAATTCTAATGTTTAAACCATAAAAAATGATTTGTAAATGAGTTTTACTTGAAATTGGTATGGGTTTACTATTTAAAAAAAATTAAATTATATATATCGGAATTTTTTTGAATCATATACCCTGCAAAATCACAGGCCCTATGGGCAAGTCCTTCCCGCACACCATCTAAGCCTCCCTTGAGTGTAACATACAAGATGCCCTAATGATGAATTAGAGCATTCACATCCAGCTCCCTAAAAATATACATACATTCCACTAAAAAACAACTCTTATATCAATATATTTCCACTAAAAACAAATATTTTTTCTCTATTCTTTTTAATTAAATAATATTTTTATACCTTTATCATTATATTTTTCTCTCTCCTTCTCTCACAAACACTTTCAATATATAATAAAAAATTATAGTGGGTGAACAGTGTCCTCCCAAATATACAGATGAACAGTAATATTTTCTCTGACTCTACTCACAACCACTTTTTATACTCTTTATATTTTAAAAACTCCACACACAGATTTTGAGTTCTAGGATCTAAATGCTCTTACGTACTCGACAAGCAGATCCTGCCGCATGTGACTTTTTAGTTTTTAATTTTAATTAAAAGGTAAAATTGGATAATTCCATTTAACACCGTCATACGAGTTCGTAACACCCTATCCCCGCTATTTATGTTCACAATTCAGGTCAAATATGCAAAGATTTTAAAATATCAAATTCAGTTATATTACCATCAGCTTTTATATATCCATATATAAATTCAGTTAACCGGCCTCTCTATATATCAACTTTTATATATATATATATATATATGATAAAATTCAAACTAAATGAACAGTGAATCATATATGATAAAATTCAAACTAAATGAACAGTGAATTTAGGGTATATTAGAATATGGGGTATAGGGTGGGGTTGTGGTATGGGTTGGGTACAAACGCCCAAGTCACCAATTTAGGGTATATTAGAATATGGGGTATGGGGCGGGGTTGTGGCGTGGGTTGGGTACAAACGCCCAAGTCACCACCCCGAGTGGGCTTGGGTTTTGGAGTGGCCCCTTGGGCGAGGGTTTAAGCCCGGGGGCGGGGGTTGTGGCGTGGGATGGGTACAAATGCCCAAGTCACCACCCCGAGTGGGCTTGGGTTTCGGCGTGGCCCCTTGGGCGGAGGTTTCAGCCCGGGCGTTGGACGGGACTATCAAGATGACATGACGGGATCTCATTGGCCAAGACAAGTAGCCGTTTGGGCTAGCCGTTGGCCAACGGCTATGTGTTTAAAAAAAATTATTCACTATAAATACTCACACTTTTATTCATTTTTTTACCACAACTACTCCACCTCTTCTATAATCATCTCTATCTTATTTTAAAAAAAAATTCTCATCCAACCACAATACGAAAAATGAATCCTCATAATCGTGGTTTTGACCCGAACAATCCGTGGGCATTCGAAGAAACACCAAGCCCAGCATCCAATCGTCCAACTACTCCCTTTTTAATACACTCCACGATGCCGGATATGGCTGGTTACGCATCGTTTTTCTCGAATCGTTTGAAGAATGATGTCGGTCGAAAACACCAATGCCTTTCGCGCAACGCGCGTCATTGAAAAACACTAGTATGATTAGATTCAAGAGTGAACACTAGTGTAGCTTGCAAACTGAGTGAACTAATCCGGGTCATACACGTATGTAGATCAATTGTCAGGATTTGTTCACTCAATTCGCAAATACACTAGTGTTCACTCTAGAACCCTACCCTATATATATATATATATATATATATATATATATATATATATGGTTGGGTTCCAGTGTGAACAACCTCCCAAGAGTGAACTGCGTGAACAGAACTAGACCCTTGATTTCCTTTTTAGTTGTTAAAGCTAGGATTGTAATTATATAAAAAATTAGAATTAAATCATTATTTTAATAACTGAATTAAGTTACATCATTCCTATTTTAAATTCATTATCCACATTATGTTTTATTTATTAATAAGATAATTATCAAAACAAACAACAAATCACCATATTTCAATTTTAATTTTTATTTCATATTTCATCACTAGAATTCAAATTTTGATTTTTAAGATCCACGTAACCTTCATGTTTCAACGGTATACACATGTGTACTTGGATATAAATAGAACAGTACACATGTGTACTCAGCATCGTACATATGTGTAATTAGCTACATAATACATACATAGAAACAACACCTGTAAAACTATTTTATATTTAACAAATTACAAGTTCCATAATGTTTTCCAAATCAAACAAAAAAACATATAATTACAAGTTCCAGTTTCGTAAAAACAATAAACCCAACTGATGTATTGCAAAATACATTCTTATATCGTGTATAGTTTGTATATTTTATCGTTATTTATAGTTTCGTTTTCGTTAGAATATGCATGCTATTGATAAAATTGTGTTTTGCAGGTCTTGATGCTTACATATGCGGGAAACGGAGTGAAACGAGCAAAAATATTGAAGTGTCAAGTCTTGGAGCATGTTGGAAAGGTCGAGGAGTTTAAATAGAGTTAGAAAGCTGAAAAATCACTCTCTGGCACCCCATCACCTATTAAGCAAGTCTGTGGCACCCGGCGAGAGTCTGAAGGTAGTACATGAGCTGAAAAACAAGGTGGCACCCCACCACCCAGTCCTTCAGTGGGTGGCGCCCAGCCAGAAGCTTGTATGCGAAAATTAAAAAGGTTTGTTAGGAAAAGATATATATAATCATCTTAAACTTGGAAAAAACCTAACTTACGAACCAAGAACCCTAGGCAACGTTTGAGAGCAGATTTTTGAGGTTTTCTAAGTGCTTTAGCTTGCGGGAATCAATTAGTTGAAGCTTGGAGCGTGGAAGTGAAGATTGTTCGGGTTTTATCTCCCGGTTTCTCTTTAATTTTCGTATTTCAATACTTGTTCCAATGAATTCTTGTGTTGAACTTGATTTATTTGTTTTAGACATAATGTTTCTTGGCTAAACCTTAGATACTACCTAGACAAGATGATAGTTTGATCAAGTTTGGATCTTTTAACGGTTTATTATTGTTTGATTATGGATTGATTTCTGAAAGTAAAGTGTTCTAGAATTTCTGATTTGGTGCGTATGCGTATTTACTTTTAGTTGTTGATTATTTACTGTTTCACATAGATTTTGGTGAATGTCTTTCACATAATAAGTTTGTGTTGATTATTTGCATCCTCACGGGTTCGGGTGATCGTTGGGTAAATTGGCCAATAGCCTTAGAAACAGTAATTAAAATACAATTAGAATTAAATATTCTGCTTAACTTGTCGCTGAGAGGCTCGAGTTAGTTATTAGGTCGCGGTGCAGTATATATCTAAGATAGGTTTTGAGAGAAGTCAATCTTAGTTCCCTAATTGCATTTGTGTCTAATAAACCAAGTCAGAACCTAGAATTGCCTTAGATTGTCGCGCTGAGAGGTAGATAGTCGTATTAGGGCACTTTTAGAGTCGTTAGAGGACTGAGAGGAAGTCTAACAGTCGGTGTTCACAACAGCCTTGTAGGGTTTCCTAGGTTTCTTCCTGAGAAGGGTCGGGAAGTCTTAGCATTGAAATACCTTAAGGTTTAGTATTTTAAGATCCCGGCTCCATACAACCATAATACCGTTAGAAGTCCATTCCCTTTCAAACTGGATTCGAGTCTAGGTAGTCGTTAATCTCATCTGAATCAAACCTTAGTCTTCGTTCGTGTCTTAGCTTAATTTCATTTTTATTGCAATTTTAGGATTTTAGTAAAACCCCCCTTAAAACACAACAATTGTTAAGTCGTGTCAGTGTCTAGTCTAAATAAAGTCGTTAACGTAATTAATTAGAGTCCTTGTGGGTTCGACATCCGGACTTACTTTTCTGTGCTAGAGTCGACCGGTTCACTTGCCGGTGAGTAGTTTAGTCAGGTTAGAGAGTCTAGATTTTTATTACTTGAGTCTTAATTTAGGATAATTTTAGTTTATTTAGTTGAACTACTTTTTCCACATCACCAACATAATCGAAAAAAACAAAAAACATAATCTTTTACAACTATTCGCCACGTTGTATGCTGAATCATCCTTATCGACCAAGCAAACAAACATATGTGAATCATACTTATCGATCTCATACGTGAATCAACCTTATCGACCTTCAATCTCCACTTTTCTCATTAACGACATCTGCTATAATTGCACAAAAAAAACTCAGCAACTAATAATTTGCATAATTCACAAGTGTACATCAACAACCTTACACATTCAATACATAAAACATTCTGAGATATCACAAAAACAGACGTTATACACATGTGTACATCGCGTTAAAATCAGAATACACATGTGTACTTCGCATTAAAAACAGAGAAAAATTAGAATACACATGTGTACATCGCGTTAAAACCAGAGCAAAATCAGAATACACATGTGTACATCGCATTAAAAATAGAGCAAAATTAGAATACACATGTGTACATTGCATTAAACATTGTACTCAACACTGAAAACAAACACAAAACAGAAATATATTATAAAAATAAGAACAAAGTCACCATCAACCCTTTAACAAATGTATACAAAACTTAAAAATGAATTAAAAAAAGTTCAATCCCAATCAAACTGACAAGCATAAGACAATTAAATATAGAAAAATGTATTAAAATCATGTACAGCAAGCCCTGATCATATACACATATAACTATACCTTATGTTCTCCTAATCATTTCATCAAACACCTACAGTGAATTCTAAATTCACGTTAAATTCCAATACCAACCTAATAAGGTTTCAATTATAACACAAAATCAATAAACATTCACTTATGACTTAACCTAATAACAAAATTAATAAAAAGAAGGAACAAAAGTGAGAAATTGAGAGTAAGGAATGTCACACCCTGACTTTTGCGGAAGCGTGATTATGTGTGACTTGCTGAATATCATTGCATTCAATCATAACAACAATTATATGATAAAACCGAAGATGTTCATCCATTAAATGAGTTCGAAAAACATAACAACATCATTGCTTTAAAACATAGAATTCAAATTCGAGTACAAACCATTCAACTTGTTTTTAGAGTTCACAAGGACTCGACAAAAGACATTAAATAAACCCAGGTTTTGGAAGACGTGCCTCATCCAGGAAAGACACACTAACCAAACCCTAAGACCATGAATGACATCATTTATTCTCAACAACACTTGGAACTTCCGAACGCCCGCCAGATCCACACTTAATTCCCTGAAATACATGTAGTTTGAAAACATCAACAAAAGTTGAGCGAGTTCATGTGTTTGTTTGTGTGTATGAATAAACCTTTGTAATCATTGAAAGTATGTAGGTAAGTTTGTAAATCCCAGTATGAAAGCAACAAGGAAAACAGATCATTAATGGTTTGCAAGGCCATTAATATATGTGACGTGATGCAAGAAGGCTCAAACCTAGCAGACTTTGCACCGGGCTTCCGGCTGTAAGACATAGTCAACCCATGGGCCAAACCCTGGTCCAACATGGGCGGGGCTCGCTACACCCAAATTGATCTACACTCATGTCCCTCGGTCCTACAACGAGGATTAATGGTCTTAAGCGTTATACCCACCAGTCACATGATCTAGCAGTACCCTTCCTTGTCTAACCATACCAAATAATAACGTTTGTAAATAGTTTGTAACATGTACTTCACCCCAGAAGTTATAAAACCGAAAACAGTTGAAAGAAAAGGGGGGTCATGAACTCACAGTCTTGCATCTTCGTATCACCGCAACTCACGCTTCGCCTGGCGTACACAACTACCTACATTCGTACTAATGTCTATTAGACGAGCGGGTCGTGCCTTGACTTAGAATTAATTAGTGTCTTTGAGTTACGTTTCTTCGATATTATTCCAAGTTATATAATTATTTGTTAAAATAATAAATATTTGAACTTAAATTATACTTATTAAATTTTGGAATAATTGTTAAAACAATATATTTTAACTTAATAATTTCCAGGTATTTATACTTGTAAATCCTTCCCAAGGATGGGTGTATTTGTATTCGTATTCTTATAGCTGTATATTTTTGCCATGTATTGGGGTCGTATTCCAGTGTGTATTTATACGTATGTGAATATGTATTTTTATTGTATTCATTAAGTATTCTTATACTTAATTTCGTATAAATTTTTCCGGAATATTATCTTTAACAAAAGTTCACCAATATATATTTCCATAATATATATATTTTAAGAAATACTACTTAGAAAATTTATTTATAATTTTTCCCTTGGGCAAAAATAATTGTATTATCATATAAGTTCCAAAAAAAATATATATTTTTAAGTCTAACTTAGAAAATATATATATGTATGCTCATTTTTCTCCAAAATAATATATTCCATTTTTATTTGAGAAAATATATATTTCTTCCAAGAATAATATATCTTCTAATTTTTCGAAGAAAATATATATATTTATTCACCTAAAAATAATATATTTTCTTCTTGTCAAAAATATGATATAACTTTGTAATAATTATAAAAGTCATATTTTTGTTTCCTTTGGTGTCCAAAATATTATTTACCAAAATATACTTGTGAATAAATTTTCGGAATATTCTTGTGAGTTATATTCCTTAGTTCGGTTTCACTAACATTTTGTGTATCACTTGTACATTCATCCCTTGGAATTTCAGTAATATTTTGGATTGTAAGTTTTAGTATTTTGGAGAGTTATATTATTTCAAATCCTAAAATAATATAACTAATACACAAAGTATACAAATAATCACACACATGGTGACTTCTAAATATATATTTCCTAAATACATATTTAGTCACTTTTATTTATAAAAACCAACCTCCAATATTTGTAATTTTTGTAACAAAATTATGGCAAAGTTTATGTAAAAAATTATGGTTTAAAATACACTTGTAAATATTTATTTTGAAATATTTTTCTAAGTGTTTAATTTCTAGAAAAAATTTGCCATAGTTTCCCCTAAAAATGGAGGTATCCATACCTTGAAGGTATATCATTTTCTTTTGTAAAATCAACACAATCAACAATAAACAATCTACACTTACCGATTTTGCCAAAAACAAGTATAATCTACTATTTCATGAATTTGAAATTTTACAAAAATTTGTAGTAACTTACTAGTGTTCTTCGTAAGCCTTGTTACTTTCTAAAGTGTGATTGATTCTTTAAAAACTTCATTTTTAAAGAAAATGGATCTTCACAACTTATAATCATATTTTTCAAAAATGTTTCTTCTTTGATTTTTCTTGTTACATAAGTGTTTCTACACTTACTTAACCTTTAAAAATAGGGTTTATTTATGTAAGAACCAAGATCAAGTAAATCTTGTGTTTTTAACTTGGTTCCTTTGAAAAACCATCCATGAAATTTTTAGATCTACAAGTATTACAACTTACTTTGATAATTATTTTTCAAGAAAACCACATATTCTTTCAAGTTCATGCTTCTCGTGAGGGTGATCCATTAACTCCTACCATGTTCATCCTCTCATCTTGCTAGATTATGTTTTTAATCATGATCTAGCAAGATCATATGATGATCTACATCAATTTCACAAGCAAACAATGATCAACAAGTATAACAACTCATAAACATTAAGATTTCTTATGTATTCAAGCTTATGTTCATGTTTCAAGTTCAAGTTTCTTAGTGTTCTTCAAGATTAAAATTATGTAACATCTTTTAACCACTTGAAATAGAAGCAAAATGGAAGGATTAGCATTCTTACCGCTAGCTCAAGGCTAGGGATGATCAAGAGGAGTTTAGAGATGGATAAAAGCAAATGAAAGAGGTCCTTGAACTCCCGAAAGCTCCAAGCTTCTTTATGTAACCTCTAACACCGTTGGATATGCTTGTAATATATGTAGGATGATTGAATGATAGTGATGATGGTGGTGGTGAGTTCGGCTGATAGCACAAGGGGGAGGAGGAGAAAGATGTGTGTGTTCAGTGTGTGATATTATGAGAGTTATGATCTTCCAAGTTTACTTATAATCCATTTCAACACTTTAACTCATGTATAATATGCCACATAAAGCAAAACATGGTCTAATTTTTAATTGAAAGAAAATCTATTGGTGGGGGCCATGTTGGCCGATTTCATAGGTGGGGGGGGGGGGGTATGTAGGCTAGGTTCTAACCAAGTTAGTTACTTATGTTAAAATCCAAGTATTTAGTTAGATACTTTAGTTACTAGATATTTTTGTAGTGTTATAATGTTCGGGGACCATAACTAGCTTGGTAATGTTAAAACAGTGCTTCTAGTGAAAAATTGGTGTTTCGGGCAGTGTTCGGTTGTTCGGTTGGTTACCGGTTTGTTAAGGTGCTAAACTTTGCGGTTTAGTGTGCTTTATGTACCCTTTTGTGACAGTTTTGATTCCCGACACTTAGGAAAGCATTCAGGACCATTTAACCATATTTCTGCATGATATAAGAGTGTTTAAATGCTGAAAATTGCTGATTTTTGCTGATTTTCTTTAGAATTCTGCAGTTTATGTGAGTTTTAGGCACTTTCAGCACTTAAACTATCTCTAGGAAGGCAGTTTTATGATCCTTACTTTCCTACACACTATACTAGTGTAATACTTGGTTTCTGGCTCATTCTGCATCTCAACACACTGTCTGTCTATGTACTGAACTCTGTCAGCATTTTCCTAATTTGTCTGATAACTATGTTAACTGTGTTTCATTTGAATCAATAAAGTTCTCATGCAATAATGATATGACTTCAAGCAATATATGATGCACATGTATGTATATGGCAATAATCAGAAAGCATTTCAAGTGATCAATTGTAATTCAGCACAGTCATTAAGCACTAATCATGGTTTAATAGTTGTACGGATACCTAAAATTTTGACAATTGTCACAAGGAAAACTACTTGATCTGTTCGTTGATGGCGGCTTCGAATTCATCAGCGTACTTTTCTTTGATTCGGTTCTGAAAAAAGATCCGGCGAAGATCAGAGCATCATCGATACACACTTGCGTGGCTGGAATTCCGCCGAAGATCAGAGCATCATTGATACACACTTGTGTGACTGGGTTTTGTTGTTGAAGACGTGGCTACCGGCGGTGGCGGAGAAGTTAGGGTTCCGTCCGAGGATGTAAGCGATGATTTAAGGTCTGATTAGTGATGTTTTGTTGTTGAAGACGTGACTACCGGCGGTGGGTTTTGTTGTTGAAGACGTGACTACCGGCGGTGGCGGAGAAGTTAGGGTTCTGACCAGATCTAGGGTGTTTATGGAGACGACAATAAAACAACGAGATCTGAGAGTTGTGAAGAGGAGAAACAATGGTTTGTTTTGATGCCGGCGAGTTCTTCAATTCCGGTGAAGGTGAGAGAGAGTTGGAGGTTGAAGAAAGTTTGAATATGTTGATTTGTGAGAGAGAACGAGATTTATGCAATCAATTTAAAATAGAAATTACACATATACCCTATTGTATTTAATTAAATAGAAAAAATTAACCCCATAATTACCATCATGCCACTCATTTTAATCTCAAGATCATAAAAATTAAGGGCTCAGATCAGTTCACGCAGTGCACTTTGGAGAAATTTTTCACGTTTGAACCTAATCCTATATATATATATATATATATATAGGGGACCGCTAAAATGAAAACCACCTCCAGTTGTAAGAAATCGAGAAAACCACTTTCTAGCCACTAGATCAACAAGATGGATGGACAAGATTAAAAGTAATTAAAAATAATATTAAATAATTTTTGTCTTATTATGTTTTTAATATTTTAATGCAAAAGGGTAGTTTAGTAAAATTACTTTTTTTTGTCTTTTTTGTATTTATTATTTTTTATTACTTTTTTTGTATTATTATATTAGTTTTTATTTTTTAAACAAATTTTTTTTAAAAACTTTTTAAATTCAGATTTTTTAAACTTTTTACATTAAACTTTTTACGTTTTTACGTTTTACGTTAAACTTTTTACATTTTACGTTTTTACGTTTTACGTTAAACTTTTTATGTTTTATGTTAAACTTTTTGCGTTTTACATTAAAAAAATTTACGTTTTACTTTAAAAAACTTTACGTTTTATGTTAAAAAGTTTACGGTTTAACTTTTTTTTTTTTACAAAAACTTTTTTGCGCAAAACGAATGCACCCAGAAATCGCAACTCGGTAGGTGTTCCAGATAGATTGTTATCATCAACGACTGGGGAAAAAATATAAAAAACCAACAACATCAAAACAATGTGTATCTCGAAAAAAAACGGGGTTTGGCTCAGATTTTCCGATAACCAAAAGGATGCAAAGTGAGGTTGTAGATTCAAAAACTGCCCTCCACCATCCTTGCCATGCCATCGTTATCAAAATCTACGTTTTTTTTTCATCATCGCCGCCTTCGACACACCGCCCTCCTAACACCATCAAGACCAAACACGAAACTCAAAACTGGTCCTACTCCAACACAAACCATAAAGAGTTTGAACCAAACAGAACTGGAGAGACAACAAAAGTTCTGTTTCGCGGTTATCGTGAAAGGCCGCCGGCCGTCGCTTCTTTACCGTCGCCGGCGTCTTCTAATCCACCACCATCTTCTCTGTCATGAGTCATCACAACCTGAAACATCGACGCCGACCGGGAAAATATGTGGATCCTTATTGTTTTTAAAAAAATAGAGAAAATGAAAGAAGGAGAAGAGGGTAAATAGGTCTTACCGGAAAATCGCGATGATGTGCGTAAAGTGTGATAGGTATTTTAAGTATATTTTAAGCCCTTTTTACACGTTAGTCAAGTTTTAAATTTATAAAACACGATATTTACTAACACCAAACACACATATGGGCAAGTGCACCTATCGTGAGCGTAGTATAGTGTTGGTAAGATACCGAGGTCGTCCAAGGACACAAGAGCTTTTAGTACCGGTTTATCCTCAACGTCTAATCAAATCAAAAGTTAGAAAAAGGTTTTAAACTAGAAAAATAAAAACTAACTAAAATGCTGAAAAATAAAATAAAAGTAAAAACAGATAGACAAGATGAATCACTTGGCTCCGACTCGTGTTTAGTGTAACCTTTGATTATTTCCGCACTTTTGCACTTTTTAAGAGATTATCTTAGATATTGTAGTAGGCCCCTCTATTGAAGGTGACGTTACCCTCAACCCAGTAGTTTGAGTCAGCAAGGATACAATCCTAAAGGGTCGTATTATTGAAAGATAATTAATTAAGTTATTAATGCATATTATGGTAGGCCCCTCTTTTGAAGGTGACGTTACCCTCGGCTAAGTAGTCTGAGTCAGCACGGATACAGTCCTAAATAGCCGGGTTAAAGTATTAATAGTAGCTTACATATGAGGGGATCAAAGAGTGTGGACCCCCGCCATCCAATACCGGTGGGTATTGAAGGAGGTCCTACTAAATTTGACCCAGGTCCTTGCAGGATCTATACGCTGAACAAGGCAAGACTCTTACCAAACCATTCCCTTAACCCCCGACCAGGTAGCCAACATACCTCCATATAGACCGTGGAGATATGAATGGTGAAAATCTTTTATTTTATATAGACAGTAAACTAACGCCAAGACACCACGGACAAACGATAAGGAAGAATCACCTTCAACATAAGAAACTAGTTATTAAAGTCATTAATACATAACCAAGTAAAAAGTGCGAAAAGATTAAAAATAAAAAGTATTACACTAGACACTTGTCTTCACCAAGTGATGTAAGAGACTTAGGCAAACATGGCCTTTGATTGTCAAGAACTCTTACGATCAATCTTGGATCCCGAGACGACTCACACACTCTATGATGGACAATGGATGATGGTGGTGGATGATGGTGTTGTGATGGTGGTGGGTGGTGGGTGAAGTGTGAGAGAGGTGGTGTGCCAAGGGATGGTTTGCAAATGAGCCAAGCACCCCTATTTATAGCCTGAACAGCAGCTCGGGCACGGCCCCGTGTCCATCCTCCTTCTATTCCTTTATTAATTGCAGTTTGTCTGCATTAGTTGACCACGCCCCCGTGTGCAGAAGCATATCTGTACTATCAAGGTTTCCCCAAATTTTGCAAATCTTAGAGTTGACCACGGCCCCGTGACCACTGGATACGCCCTCGTGGTGGTTGATAGAAGCTTCTACAGCTTTGTCTTTTCTACTGACACTTGGGCACGCCCCCGTGTTCACTGAGCACGGGGCGTGTTCAGCCTTCTGTTCTCTTGTTTTTACTTGGGAAGATGCTGTCAGGGGGTCGGGCATGCCACGTTTGTCCCTTTTCTTATATTTATGTTAGATTTAGCTGCCTTTTTGCTTCTTTTGTTCATTTGAGCTCATTTAATCCTGAAAATACAAAAGAAAGACAAAAACACACTTTTCCAACATTAGTACTGTGCCTAAAGTGTGATAGGTATTTTAAGTATATTTTAAGCCCTTTTTACACGTTAGTCAAGTTTTAAATTTATAAAACACGATATTTACTAACACCAAACACACATATGGGCAAGTGCACCCATCGTGAGCGTAGTATAGTGTTGGTAAGATACCGAGGTCGTCCAAGGACACAAGAGCTTTTAGTACCGATTTATCCTCAACGTCTAATCAAATCAAAAGTTAGAAAAAGGTTTTAAACTAGAAAAATAAAAACTAACTAAAATGCTGAAAAATAAAATAAAAGTAAAAACAGATACACAAGATGAATCACTTGGCTCCGACTCGTGTTTAGTGTAACCTTTGATTATTTCCGCACTTTTGCACTTTTTAAGAGATTATCTTAGTTATTGTAGTAGGCCCCTCTTTTGAAGGTGACGTTACCCTCAACCCAGTAGTTTGAGTCAACAAGGATACAATCCTAAAGGGTCTGATTATTGAAAGATAATTAATTAAGTTATTAATGCATATTATGGTAGGCCCCTCTTTAGAAGGTGACGTTACCCTTGGCTAAGTAGTCTGAGTCAGCAGGGATACAGTCCTAAATAGCCGGGTTAAAGTATTAATAGTAGCTTATATATGAGGGGATCAAAGAGTTTGGACCCCCGCCATCCAATACCGGTGGGTATTGAAGGAGGTCCTACACCCAGGTCCTTGCAGGATCTATACACTGAACAAGGCAAGACTCTTACCAAACCGTTCCTTTAACCCCCCGACCAGGTAGCCAACATACCTCCATATAGACTGTTGAGATATGAATGGTGAAAATCTTTTATTTTATATAGACAGTAAAATAATGCCAAGACGCCACGGAAAAGTGATAAGGAAGAATCACCTTCAACATAAGAAACTAGTTATTAAAGTCATTAATACATAACCAAGTAAAAAGTACGAAAAGATTAAAAATAAAAAGTATTACACTAGACACTTGTCTTCACCAAGTGATGTAAGAGACTTAGGCAAACATGGCCTTTGATTGTCAAGAACTCTTATGATCAATCTTGGATCCCGAGATGACTCACACACTCTATGATGGACAATGGATGATGGTGGTGGATGATGGTGTTGTGATGGTGGTGGGTGAAGTGTGAGAGAGGTGGTGTGCCAAGGGATGGTTTGCAAATGAGCCAAGCACCCCTATTTATAGCCTGAACAGCAGCTCGGGCACGGCCCCGTGTCCGTCCTCCTTCTCTTCCTTCATTAATTGCAGTTTGTCTGCATTAGTTGACCACGCCCCCGTGTCCACTGGGCACGCCCCCGTGTGCAGAAGCATATCCGTACTATCAAGATTTCCCCAGATTCTACGAATCTTAGAGTTGGCCACAGCCCCGTGTCCACTGGGCACGCCCCCGTGGTGGTTGATAGAAGCTTCTACAGCTTTGTTTTTTCTGCTGACACTTGGGCACGCCCCCGTGTTCACTGAGCACGGGGCGTGCTCAGCCTTCTGTTCTCTTGTTTTTGCTTGGGAAGATGCTGTCGGGGGGTTGGGCATGCCACGTTTGTCCCTTTTCTTGTATTTATGTTAGATTTAGCTGCCTTTTTGCTTCTTTTGTTCATTTGAGCTCATTTAATCCTGAAAATACAAAAAGAAGACAAAAACACACTTTTTCCAACATTAGTACTAAAAAAGTGTTAGTTTTATGCCACAATTTATGTAATTTATATGTTGCATTTTGTGCACATTACTTGACTTGCCGGAAATAACGTTGCCGGTGTCGTCGGTAATCCTCACCATCAATCATCATCATCATCTTCGTTTAACGGCGGTTGTCGCCAGCAGAGCGACGCCGCCTCTCCCTCTATTCTCGTCACTGCCGTATTGGGTCAGAGAGAGGTATTTACAGGTGTGTGAGTGAAGAAGGAGGAGATATCAGGGGTGTGCGATGGAGAGGGGCTGTGGGTGTGGTTGTGGTTGTGGTTGTGGGGTGTGGTTGCAGGTGAATGTCGTCGCCTCTCCCTCTTTGCTTCATAAGGGATGGGTTTTCAAAAATGAGGAGAGAGACAAAGAGATCTGACATTTTAAAAGTAGGGAGAGAGAAAGATCTGACATTATAAATGTGGAGAGAGGTAGGGGTTTGATGTTTGGGGTAAATGACCAAACTACCCTTTAGGGTGGCAGAATCTAATTAGTTGAGAGTGGTTCTCACGGTTCTTACAACTGGGGATGGTTTTCATTTTAGCACATCCCTATATATATATATATATATATACATATATATACATATATATATATATATACATATATATATACATATATATATATATATATGTATATAGGGTCAAGATTAGAGAAAACGGTAGAAAGTGTGAGAACGGTGAGAACGCTTATTGATCGTCCGATCAAAACAATCTAGGGACTAGATTGGCGCGGTGGCATTTTCGTAAATAACACCAATTTTATTACGTGGACGCGCTTCATTAAGGGCAAAAAAGGTAAAACACCATTTCTCACATAAAACGCCATTGAAAAATAAAACCCCAAATAAATACAAAAAGCCAATTTTATCACCCCCTTTTTTCTGTGTTTTTATTTAAGTTCTCTGGCTACAAAAACGCCACAAAATATGAAACGCCATTATATGACGCCAAAGCTTACATCCGGAAAAATGTTAATTACATTTTTTTGTTATAAAATAACATCCCGCCTAAACGACGCGCCAAAAAAAATTCTATAAATAGAAAGGTCTCACCACCTTCCGTTTACCACACAAAATAAAACACATAAAACACACAGTGGTTGCTAAAAAAGATACAACTCAATGTAAAACGCCAAAAAATACAACGACGACAAACATCTTTTCTTTGATACTTAGTAATGTTCTGCATGAAGCTTCGCTAAATGATTTGTTAGGTGAGTGTAGTAAGATTTTGCTACATGAGATGGACAAAATTGAAAAAAGAGGGACTGATGACACCCATATGTCATACTGTCATCTTTGTTCCTAAAGAAGGTTTGGATGATAAGAAGAGACCTATACCAGTATAAATGCTACTTTGGCCTTGATGATTATAATGAAGACGACAGGCAGATAGCATCCACCCACACGGGGGTCCATCTATGTCTCCTACATCTACAAAGACACTTCAATACATGAACAAAGAAAATAAACAACGCAAAACGCCATTTATTTGTCACATTTCTTGTAGTTTCAAAAGAAAAAAGAGACTGATGACACTGAAGATTTAAAATCATAAATTCCTTCTACTTTGTTTTTTTTTAATTTTCTTTATCTGTTGTTTTTTTTTTTGTAATTTCAGTTTATAAACAACAAAAGAATATTAATGCTATAATGAAAAATATAATAAAAAGCCAAAATGAGCAAATGCTTGTAAAACACCATCATGCCATAAAAACGCCCCCAAAAAACTACCAAAATATAATAAAATTAATTTGAACTACCATTATAAAAAAAAGCGTGAAACAATGTGCAAAAAATATAAAACAAAAGAAAACCAATCGTTATCTAACCTCCATTGGAAAACAAAACTCCATAATTGCAGCCGTCAAAATTTGACGTGTTACACCATGTAGGACCGGTTTTGACTCCGAACGATTGCGAACCGACTCGTGTAACGTGCAGAATCCGTATACGAACGTGACCGAACACACAATACGTAATATAATCGTGATTCTATTGAAAGATCTGAAATCGTAAAAGAACCGTGAATCACCTTGCCACTTTCTCTCTCTACTTTCTCTCTCTAGCTCCTATGCTCTCCAAGTCTCCAAATGGCAATAATCGGCCAAGGGGCTTAGTGAGAAATCTCATTAATTACAGAATTGCCACCTTGACTTTTCCAACATAAAACAATATAAAGTCTTGTTTCAATCCTTTTCAGCTACGATTCGTATTTGACGGAGGCGATAGACATAAATGCACTAACAGACTCCCCCTTGGATATTGCCGCAGTCAAACTCGTAGCGTCTTGTCTTTCTCTCTCTCTCTCTGAGTCTTCTTGAAACTTTATCACATCTTCAGCAATCACAGACTCCTTCTTGCTCGAACAGAATCCCCGTGGATCTGTCTTCAGCTTTAGCTTCCCCTTTCAGTAGACTCTTTCTTCAGGCTCCCCCTTTCATCAAGGTTCCGTGCTTTGGTATCGACCCCTGGCTTTCCGGTTACAAGCTCTTCCATGATAGTTGCCTGGCTCCTTCAAAGCACACTCCCCCTTGCGTTGAGCTCATCTTCAGACTCCCCCTTAGACTCGGCTATCGGGATCGTAGTCTGGAATAGTATCTGCAACTCTCAAACGATTATAAGTAACAACTTTTTGAACATCCAGGATTGAAAATCCTGGCTCTCTTAGCATAAGCTAAAATATTTCGATAGATAAAGCATTTTCGGTTGTCCAGGAATCGTGACCTGGCTCTTAAAAACTTTTAATCAAGATCCTAGCTTTAAAATATAATAATATGAATATATCCAGGATTAACTTGATTCTCTCTCTCTATCAATAATCTTCATAGATTTGGCAGTATTAAGTATCCAACATCGAAAAATGGCACTTTTCAATAGATTTTAACAATATAAGCATCCAAATCCCTCACAGTTAATCATCCAAGTCCAAATTAATGACCTTGGAGATTTCACAAACTGTTTTTGATTTTTGATTTTAGAACATCAAGTTTCAAATTAATGAACATGTTTTTATTTCAGAAACACGATCAGCATACTTAGATTTTGAAACTCAGCTTTCGAGCATAAATCGAAAACAAAATATTTTTGTTTTTTTCTAAAACATAAAGAAGTAAATAAATATTTACAAACATATTTACAGACAATATTTTTGTTTGAGATCGCGTCAGAGGATTATATCAGTTTATGACAAATCACTAGTACCGTTGAGCTTTAAACACTTTAAGTTCTAAACGCTTCACTTAGATTTTCAGTATACTGATCCTCTTAAATTATCACACAAAGTTCAATCGATTCGAGATACGGATTTAGTGTTTTAAGGACTTAAACTTATTCACGTGTCCCACCTCAGAATATACTCTTGTATCAAAATTCCCTAGATTCAGTCTTACAGGTGAGTATACCAATCTGATATCTGTATTTGGGTTAGTCCGAGACCTTGAGAGCTCAGGTATGAACTTCCGTTCAGTCAAAGAGATGAAGGCTCGACTTTAGGTGTGTTCCCTTTAGGGAATCTTTTCTTCAACTGCAATTGATTCATATCTTTCGATATTTTTCATTTTTATGCAGAGGGTAGGCTTTAAAAGCGCGTAAAGTATTATACAAGGTCTAGGCCATTGCTTCTGCAATATCAGAAGACCAGGTATAATACTCTAGATATCAAACAGTATAAAGACCTAGTATCACAGAATCAGACAATCACTCAAACAAGATTTCGGGGGTTACCCATATATCCGATAGATGTTCGCCACGAGATAAGTAAGTATTTGATATTTAGGTTTATATCTCGAAAACAATCTACTAAGCGTGTAAAAACCTACTGGCATATCATCAGTGAGACCGTTTATCACATTTGACTTTCCATTTCCTAAGCGTACTGTGATTGTCTACTGATGTACTTTCATTTCCTCTTTTTACACAGAAACTCATTTTGAATTTTATCATGTTTTTGATTTTTTTTCAAATTTTCTAATGTTTTTGGATTTTCAGAAAATTTCTTACACCCCCTAAAATTCAAAACATTTAAAGAAAATTTGACAACCTGATACTGATAGCTTTGTCTCGCCATCCATTTTCTGCTTTTCATGTTCTATTTTGCAGAAAATATAACGTACCCCCATGATTTACAACACATTGATATTTTACGGTTTGAAAACCGTTTTTCAATCTTGTGAAATTAATCATGTTTGTTCAGCCGTGAGGGTTTCGGCATATTCACTTAACATATTTTTTGGAATTTTGAATTTTTACAAATTTAAAAAACAAACACAATTTTGATTTTTCATATTTTTGACAAAATAAAAACATATTTTTAGTTTTTTAAACTTTCAATTTTTAGGATTTTAGAAATATTGTTTATTTATGTACAGAAATCAACCAAACTCCCTATTCAACAGTCACAGGGACCAGCAGCCTTCTCCTCTCCTTGTGCCAGGCTGCTCCGGTTTCCATTCTCATAGTCTTTAATTTTCTTGAGCACCTGCACATTCAACTATTGAATTATTTGAACAATTTAGGCCAGGTCTGTTTGACCTTAGGCATTTCAACACAAAATTCATCACTTAACTTCGGAAAATCTTTGTCATTTTGTACAAAGACTTTGTCAATTTTGACTTCAACTTTTCATCAATTACCGAAGCGATTTGTTTCTTGACAAACCATTTTTGACCTTTTGGAGTACCTCTTTTGTAAAAATGTGAATCTTTTTAAACATTTTGATTTTGAACAATAGTTGGTTTCCAAAACTGTTGTGTTTTTGTTGCATCGACATTGGTTCTCCAGCTTTGTGTTGTTCTAAATCTAGGTATGTGAGAATTCCAGGTCTGTCTAGAATCAAGCATGTTTGAGTTTGATTTCCATGTTTGATTCGAAGCAAACTTGTTTGTGTTGTACCTCCAAGTTTGTTTTGAATCAAATCTGGTTGACCTATGTTTCACATCCTCAGATTTATGTTTATTAACATCAAACTTCTTTTTGTCAACATCAACAACTTTCGGATTTGGACACTTGCGTGAAAGATGTCCAGTTTGATCACATTTAAAGCATGTTCACATGGACAGATCTTTGACCTGTTGTTGTTGATTTTTCTGAGCATAGAACTCTTCATTAGACTGTCGTCTAAATTTGAATTCTTTCTCTTCTTCGGAACTTGTTCCATGAACAAAATTCATTTTTGTTTGATAATTTGGTGTTTCATTTCTTTTCCAACTTTGTTTCTTCTTATAACCCAACCCAGCCTTCATGTTTTTCTTCTTGAAACAAGGTTTGTTATAAAAAGTTTTGTGACCTTTTCCAGTAAACTTTGGAATTTCAGACTTTTCAATTTCAACCATTTTGAAAACTTTATCAATCTTTTCTGACATCGCATTCTGAATCGGGAATACAATATCTAAGAATAATTTGTCTGATTCAATCATGGTATAAACCAATCCTTTTGAATCATCATTCATTTTTTTCTCAGATGTTGAGTTTATCAGATATTCTTCAAGAAAACTACCTTCATTTTCATCCTGTGATTCAGATTTACCTGTATCAACCGACTCTTCTTTCAACAGACTTTCAACGATCTTACCTACCACCTCTGAATCACTAGAATCATCAGATTTGGAATAGGTTATGTCAATGTTTTCTGGCAACTGATCGATCATGTTGAAAGCTTTTTCGACTTTCTCATCATCATAAAATGCAAACTTTTCCCGTGGAGGGACTTGATGATACTCTGAGCCAATGCCTTTCTTGTTTTTCTCAGAATCATCATCACCCGGTTTTATGTTGAAAATTCTTTCAAGCACATATGATGATGCATGATAGCTTTTTAACTTGTTGCTATCCTGTTCTAAATCAGCTATTTGACGCTTCAACTTAGCAACATCCTCAATGTAAGAATTGACAACTTGTTACTTTATTGAATACTGTCGCTTAAGCGTATCAGTTGTTTCAGAACAGTATCTCAATCTAGATTGAACAAGTTTCATTTGACTTTTCACATCTTCATATGACTCTTTTGTAATGTGATAGGCCAATTTTATTGAATCATACTCTTTCTTCATTTCTTGAAAAACATTTTCCTTTTGTAAACATTCTTCAGTCATTTTTGAAACCTTTTCTTTCAAAATTTCATTTTCTTTTTCTAAACTCTTGCACTTTTGTGTTAGTTTTTCATCATTTTCTTTTAAAACTTTTTCATTTTCTAGCATTTCCTTGCATTTTTCTTTGAAAACATTTTCAATTTTAGTAAATTCTAGATCTCTTGTTCTGAACTTTTCATCTTTTTCAGTACAAGCACTACACGTTTCCATGCATTTCTTACACTGTTCAATTGTTTCATTTAAGCTTTCAGAATCAGATTTTACCTTAGTGATTAGCACTTCGGCTTTTTCTGTTATCTCTTTCTGATCAGCTTCATTCTTCTGTTCTTCTTCACCAGTACCAGCATCACCATCAACTTCAAACGAACTTTCCATCTTCACTTCTTCTACCTCTTTCTTCTTCATTTCTTCTTCACTCACCTGCTCTTCTTTAGTAACAGCTTCTTCACCAACTTCTTCGTTTTTCTTTTCTTTATCTTCCTCAGCTATCTTCACATCTTCCTCTTTCACAGCTTTAACTTTGACTTCTTCAGCAACCTTCCTCAAAACATCAACCAATTCTTCAACATTCTTCTTCATTCTTTCTTCATCCCTCTTCCTCAAACTCGCGGTCATCATGTCATGAATTATCTTGTCTAGCCTTTTCAAATAAGTTTTATCTTTTGCAACATTTGAATAGTATTCGCCGAACATAGGAATTACTGCAAGAACATCATTGAAAACCACATCTTTTCTGTGAACGACAGGATCACCATTTTTGTTGAGATAGCAATCTCCCTTCTTGTCGTATCTTTCACAATACTTTGCATCTTCATATTCTTCGTGGATTTTCTCAATTCTGCAACCAGCAAAGAATCTTTCTCTTTCGGTTTTCTCTTTCAGTATTTCTTCTCGTGTTTTCTCCTTGATTTCAGCAACAAAAGCACGATGTTTTCTCTTTGATACAGTTCTGCCATGAGCTGTGAGACGGTCATCAACAAGATCATCTTCTGGAAGAAACTCGCTCTACTCAAACCCTTCGTTATCTTGAATGACTGCACATGCTCTTGACTTTTCTTTTGGATTATTTTCAATCAATTTCGCTCTTCTTTGCTACGGTGGTAAATTGCCTTTTGATAATAATCATCATGGAAAGGTTTCTCAGTTTCGTTAACTTCAGAATTTTTGCATTCTCTTTTGAAATGACCTTTTTGCTTACATTTGAAGTAGGTCACTTTGGATTTATCGAATCCCAGCTTTGTTGACGGACCACCGATTGTCTGTTTCCCAGTAATATCCATATACCTCTGAGCTCTTCGAATGCAACTTGCTAAACACCAGCGTATGTCAATGAGTTCCATTTCTGCTGGGTCAATCTGGTCGTACTCTTCCTTTGTCAGCTCTGAGTTTCCAATTTTTCCAGATAGTAGACCTTCGTATGACTCTAACACAGATGCCATAAAACTCATTTGTTGTTTTGCTGCATTGATGCTCATAGCCGGAGAATTCTTCAGTTCCAACGCAATGTTGCAAAGAATTTCTTCTGATTCTTCAGGATTTGCTTTTGAAGAAGATGAATGATATCCTGGATTGTAGCTTGATGAACTTTTCTGTGGTTCTTTTGATTTTTCAACACTGAATGCCATCTTTGGTGATTCACAAATGTTTACCGATGGTGTGCTACCTTTGTAATAAAGATCAACATTCTGTTGATGTGAAGAACTGCTCATCTTGCTCTGTTTCTGCAATTCCAGCTCATGAGTTTCAAACTTTTCAATCAATACATCGAGAGTGATTGGATCATATAACACATCGTATTTCAAAATAAAAACAAATGTTTGCCACTGATCAGCTCGTGGTAACGCTTCAATTATTTTACAATCACTTCTTCTCTCGTTTTCACAATCCTAAATCTGTCTAACTCATCTTTTAAATAACAAAAACGTTCAATCATTTGCCTCACCTTTTAAACTATCAAACAAATCAAACTCCTTTTTTAGTAAAGCAATTTTATTCTTTTTAATTTGTTTGCCACCTTCAGCTTTAACCCTTAACGCTTCCCAAACCGATTTTGATGACCCATCATGATTTAACAATGAAAATATATCATCTCGAATGTATTGTTGAATCAAAGCTATCATCTTTTGGTCATATGAGAATTTCCGTTTGCCTTCATCGGAAAGATCATTTAGATGTATCTCTTCATTCTTGTCATTGATTGGTCGACTGTATCCAAAGTCTAAACAGAAACAGCTCTCGTGAGCATATGCCTTGGTCCAGTTCAGGAATCTCTCTTTCCACCATGTATAATCTTCTATATTCTCAAGTTTAGGTGGTTTTGAATAGGTTCCATAGAAGTTATCATGTTTTATGTTATTATTAATTGTATTTGTTATAGATTTTGGTGTGAAGGTTGAAGTTTCCGATGATTTGGATGTAAATGCCTTGTAGAACGTGTTGTAAATTCTTCAGCCATGATGTTTTCTCCTCGAGTCACCAGAATCAATCAAACAACAATGATCAGTTTTTGTTTTTTTTTAAATTATCAAACAGCTGTTGGATCGGATGAATATTCGATCGAGTGGGTCAACATAAGTCAACAAAGTAATAATAAATCGGGTGACGGCGGATCGGGTGGTGATCCGATCGAGTGACAAGTTGTCCGATCGGGTGGGATGTTGTCCGATCGGGTGAGATGCTGTCCGATCATGTGACTGTGTGCCTTGGATTGGGTAGCTGTCCTGTTGGTGCACTAGTGTCTGTTAACTTCGTCTTAATCGAGTCTTATGTCTAGAGAGGATAAACGAGCACACAGCAGGGTTAGAAATTAGGATTTTAGGTGTGTAAACGTGTAATTCCGCTTGAAAGTGACATGGACCAGTTCAAGCGAAATTAACATGTTAATTCCGCTTGAACTGGGCAGTGTCATCTTCAAGCGAAATTACGAACCCTATATTTAGGTGTGTGCTGAGTTCATTTAAAACGGAATTAGAAGTCATTGTTTGAGAGCCGAGGTGCTGCCGAATTGTTATCAGATCTGTAAAAGCTCAGGAAATCAATAAAAGAGGATAATTAAAGGAAAACGAGTTGTGTTACGTCAAATTCACTGATTCCGCGTTTGTTTTTTATGTTGAACTCTTCATATTGACTCGTTAGGGTCACACGACGATCCAACAAGTGGTATCAGAGCTCAGGACGAGGAGTTCATACCAATTCAGCTTGATTTCATCAGATTCTATCACTTCTACTCCTTCTTTTCTGATTTGAACAAAATTTAACGGTTGAAATGGCTTAAAACTCACACATATCAAGCGAAACATAGTGTTAACTAATCCTTGAAAGAATTGGACCTTAAATCGAACAAATTCTGATAAAAATGGTTAATTTCGTTTGAAAAACATATCAGACTTACTGACATCATCATAATTCCGCTTGAATTTGTCTGTGTTGTTTCAAACGAAATCACTAATCTCGTTTGAAATTGCCTTATTTCGCTTGAAAATACTTGCCATTTCATACGGAATTAACTTTTTGGTTAATTCCGCTTGAGATTGTTGATTGTTTCATACGGAATCACTAATTCCACTCGAAACTGCTGTTGAGTTCAAACGGAATTACTTATTTCGCTTCAAGTGACCTTATTTTGTTTGAATTTCTATTTCCCTTGAATTGCTATTCCGCTTGAAAAGCAATTCTGCTTGAAAAGCTGATTTCGCTTGAGATAATTCCGTTTGAAACTGTCTTTTTCAAAGTCAAAAATTTTCTAAGTGTTTGTTGATCATTTCAGGTACTTGAAGATGGATGAGTTCATGAATCCATTCTGTGATGGTTTTGCTTTTGCTGGAAATGGTGGAGATGATACTTCAAACCACACATCAAACAACACAAATGAGAAAGCTCCGAATGAGAGAAAGACTCTTTCTGATGCATTAAGTGTGGAGAGTGCTTATGGGACGTATAACAAACCTCCTAAGTTGATGGCGATTGAAGATTACAATAAATGGTCAAAGAAGTTTGAAGAATGGCTCAAAGCGTTTGCATATCCCAGTTGGAAGATGTTAAAGAATGGGTTCATAATGGGAAGATCAGATTTTGAAAACTTGACAGAAAATGAGGAAATAGACAGATATGTTACTGAACAGAAGTGCATTGCCTTAATTCATCAGTCTGTGAGAGACGACATCATAACATTGATTGAATACACGAATTCAAAAGATCTATGGGCCAAATTGAAAATAAAATGCAGGGTAGTGCAGAAATAGTCAAAAACAAAACGAAATTGTTAAGATAAGAATTTGATCTTTTTGGCTGTTTGAAAAATGAGTATGTTTCTAAGATGATTGAAAGATTCGGACATCTGAAGATGGAGCTGGCAAGACATGGAATCATTTATTCTCGTGAAGAACTGATTGACAAGCTATTTGTAGGATCGTTGTTTGACCTAATTGAGTCGATCAGAAGAGCTTTATGTCCGGTTCAAAGGCGGAATCAGAGAACTGGACGCGAAAACAGCTTGATACTATAAGATCTGTCACTTATATTGCATTTAACAATGATTACAACCTTGACAGATGTCGGCAGCACTTCGTTACAATTTCGGAACTCACGTACCAAATGAATGAACATGTGCACTATATATAGTGAAGCAGGTTCGCTTATATGGTCATGCCATATGAGCGAAATCATAAGGTTGGGATTTCGCTTTTATGGACAATGTCCATATGAGCGAAATCACTCACTTAAACACTATATTCTGTTTCTCGAACCTCGTGCACTGGATATCCTATTCTAATACATGATACAAGATGAAGTCAATAGACGTAATGCACTAACAGACTCCCCCTCGAATATTGACGAAGTCTTCAGTGACTAATCTTCAGTATGACACATCTTCAGTCTTGATCATTCTGCCTTTTGTTTCAAGTTGTAACAATGTAAGCATCCAACAATCTTTCTTCTATCAGCTTCAGGCTCCCCCTTTCATCAAGCTTCAGTGCTTTGGGATCGACACCTAGCTTTCCATCTACAAGCTCCTCTTTGCTTCAAGCTTGTCTTCAGACTCCCCCTTAAACTCTGCTCTCGGGATCGTAGTCTGGACTATCTGCAATCACTCAAACATTCATAAATACAATGTTTTCATATTATCAATCAACTTCTCTAATCCACTCCCCCTATCAATAAACTTCATTGATCTAGCAGCATTAAAGAATCCAACTCCTTCATAATTAATCATCCAAGTCCAAATTAATGAACTTGGAGATATCACAAACTGTTTTTGAAATTTTTGATTTTAATACAAGTTTCAAATTAATGAACTTGTTTTATTTTCAGAAACACAATCAGCTTACTTAGATTTTGAAACTCAGCATTTCAGATATCGGTTGTCGAAAATAAAGCAGAAATCAAAATCTTTTTGTATTTTCTGAAAATATAAAGCAGTAAAGAAATATGTACAAACATATTTACAGACAATATTTTTGTTTGAGTATGCCTCAGAGGATCATATCAGTTTTTGACAAGTCACAAGTACCGTTGAGCTTAGTTACACATTAAGAATTAAACAATTCACTTAGATTGTTGATATACTTGTCCACTTAAATTTTCACACAAAGTTCAACTGATTCAGGATACGAATTAGGTGTTTTAAGAACTTAAACTCATTCATGTGTCCCACCTCTTGAATATACTCCCGTATCCAGATCCCAATATTCAGTCTTACAGGTGAGTATACCTAGATGATATCTGTAAGGGGAATAAATTATAGTACGAAACCGTGAGAGCTCAGGTCAGAACTTCCGTTCAGCAGAGAGATGACGGCTCGACTTTTGGTGTGTCCCCTTTAGAGGATCTTTTGTATTACAACAACAATGACTATCAATTTTATTGTTTCATCAATTTGCTGAGGGCGGCACTATATTTCAAGCAATGCAGAAAGTATTCTCCAGGGACTAGGCCATTGCTTCCGCAAAATCAGAAGTCCCGAGATAATACCCCAGATATCACTAAGCATAAAGACCTAGTATCTCAGAAAGAGGGACCTTTCAAACGAGATTTCAGGGGTTACCTATATATCCAAGTAGTGTTCCCCACAAAATAAGTAAGTTTGAATTTAGGTTTATATCCCGAAAAAGTTTACTAAATGTATGAAAACCTATCGGCATATCATCAGTAAGACTGTTTAACGCTATTTAATCATTACAATTCTTTAGCATACTGTAACTGTCTACTGATGTACTATCATTTCCTCTTTTTACACAAAAACTCAATTATGAATTTTATCATGTTTTTGTCTTTTTCAAATTTTCAAATGTTTTTGTATTTTCTGACAATTTTTCTCCCCCTAAAATGCAAAACCATTTAAAGAAAATTTGACAACCAATACTGATAGCTTTGTCTCGCCATCCATTTTCTGCTTATCGTGCTCTGATTTGCAGAAAATATATATAAAGTACCCCCATGATTTACAACCCATTGATTTTCGACAGTTTGAAAACCGTTTTTCAATCTTGTGAAAGTAATCATGTTTGTTCAGCCGTGAGGGTTTCGGCATATTCAATCAACACATATTTTTGAAATTGTCTATATTTGACAAAAATTAAAAACAAACATATATTTGGTTTTTCAAATTTTTCAATTTTTTAGGGTTTTTGAAATATTGTTTATTTATGTACAAAAAGACAATAAACTTACTGTTTCAACCAACACAGGATTCAGCAGCCTCCTCTCCTCGTTGTGCCAGGCTGCTCCAACTTCCATTCTCACAATCTTTAGTTTTCTTGAGCACCTACACATGCAACAATTTGATCATTTGAACAAAGCAACCCAAGCCTGTTTAGACTCAGGTAGTTGAACATGAATCTTTCCAGGTAGAACTGGATAATTTCTTTCATTTTTATCAAAAACATTATCAATTTTAACTTCAACTTTTTCAACTTTTATCGAATCAACATATTTCTTAACATTCCATGTTTGACCTTTTGGTGTTCCTCGTTTGTAAAAATGTGATTCTTTTTTAACACTTTGTTTTTTAACAACATTTGGTTTCCAAAACTCTTGTGGTTTTGTCATATCAACAGTTGTTTTCCAACTCTGTGTTGTTCTGAATCTGGGTGTGTGAGAATTCCAGGTCTGTCTTGAATTGAACCTGTTCTGGTTTGATTTCCAATTTTGATTTGTAGCAAACTTGTTTGTATTGAACCTCCATGTTTGTTTCGAATCTGTAGGATCGAATTCGGACCTAAACGAGTCGCTTAGAAGAGTTTATCTCAGTTTGAACGGCGGAAACAGACAAACCGAGTACAATTCAGTGAGAATTCACTTTAAACTGTTGTTGTATTGATCAATAATACGAGTACACGTTCAGACAACACTTCGGCAGCACTTCGTGGCTTACCGGAAGACAACACCTCTAACTCTATTTCTGATTTCGCTTATGTGTCCTATTTATAGGCAACATGATTTCGCTTATGTGTACATGACACAAAAGCGAAATCACTAATAACCAAATAAGCGAAATCTTACTTTGACATAAAAACGAAATCACTTATTTGACACACGAACGAAATCAGAACAATCTTCATATAAACGAAATCAGCCACTTCTCATCATAAAGTCTTTTGTCTCTTGTGTAATGATGCCATGATGACATCATTATTATGATGTCATCATCCAAGATGTTGACATCATACTTTTCTAGATCTGCAACGAGACTGAGACTCGACATAAGACGAAGACGACAGATGAATGCACCAACAGACTCCCCCTCAGATGTTGACGAGTCTTAAGTGTTGAGTCTTCGCATCTTCAGTCTTTATCAGTCTCTTTTCTTTCTTAGCATATACCAGGATCTTCTCTTTGGCTCTAACCTCGTCAGACTCCCCCTCTCATCATGATGGGATCGCTGTCTGGAATTAGCTATCACCTTGAGATCAATTCCTGGCTTTATCTCTGATTAGCTCATTTCCTGCACACATTTTCTCACAAACACATAAGTTTTTACTTAAATCAATAAGAAAAACTTACTGGAAATAGTTACATCAAGTTCAAATTAATGACCCTGATTAACTAATCAAATTTTCTTTCTTAAAATCAGAAATTTTCAATTTAGTACACACACTCCCAAACCAGTTAATCATGTTCAGCACTTGAAATTTTGAATATCAGCTTTCCAACATCAGTTGTCGAAAATCTTTTTGGATTTTTCAAAATAATGAAACATGAATGCAATAATAGAAATTAACTGCAGAAATAAAATATGTACAAACATATTTTTGTGAGTTTGCGAAAGAGGATCATATCAGTTTATGTGACCAATCACTAGCACCGTTAAGCTTGATTTCATTTTATGCTCTAAACGATTCACATGGATTGACGATATTGTTGTCCACTTAAACTCAATCTAAAAACTTTCAAAATGCTTACCGATACGTTAAGATATATTTAGATAGCACTAAATTCTTATGGACCCCACGATCTCAGAATATCCCCTCATCATGCAATACACTAACTCAAGTAATGCCTTTAAACTTTTATCAACTGTGATTTGTGCGAAAACAAAGCAGAATGTTTAAACATTAACAATCAGGTCGATACTTCCGTATACGCAGAGAAAGTCCAATGTTTAAACAAAATAAGAAAATAAAAATAAGTTGAAGTTGTTTAGGCTTTAACCACCAGGTCGATACTCCCGTATACGCAGAGGTGATCCAAAGCTTAAACGAAACACCAAAGAAAATAAAGCAGAACATTTAGGCAACAACATCCAGGTCGATACTCACGTATACGCAGAGGATGTCCGATGCTTAAACAAAATAAAGAAATAAAACAAGTTTAAATCTTTGCAAAATAAAATGCACAATCACAGCGACTTTTTAGCAAAGTTGTGAAAGTTCACAAACTTAACCAGTTTTATGTCTTTCGACAATCAGCGATTACCGAGTAGGCACACAATCAAGAAGGACAAAACTAAGTACTATGCTTTTGACCGTGTTTCCCACTAGAACTAGGCTTTTACATTTAGATTTGTATCGTTATCGCAAATCTACTAGTCTAGCTGAGCCTATCGTCACATCTTTAGTGAGACCGTTTATCACATTTTAACTTTACATTTCTTTAGCATGCTGTGACAGTCCAACTGATCTACTATCATTTCCTCTTTTTGACAACAAAACTCATTTTTTTCATTTTTTAATGTTTTTGACATTTTCAAATTTTCTAATTTTTTTAAAATTTTTACTCCCCCTAAAATCAAAATATGTCTCAATTTTGATTTTCTGGGAAAATTTGAAAACAAACTGTACAAGAAATGTGACAACATGATGTCGAATTGCTTCAATTCGCCATCCACTTGGCGTAAACAATCAGAACTCCCCCTCACAACAAACTATTTTCCCATTATGATCTCAAAACACTTAAGTTTGTTTTAATCAAATGGTTTTTCCGGAAAATAAGTTGTGTTGAATTTGTAAACCCATTAGTAGGTTAGGGGTTTAATTCATCACATTGTTTTTAACCACTTGTAGAAAATCAGATACAACTTAATGTCCCTGATTTACCACTTGTACAATCAATCCAAACAAGCATTTTCAATCAATCATCATCTTGTAGGTTGAATTCTCACGGTGCCGATTCCTACTCCTCGCTTACAAACCTGGGAGTTCCGGCAATTCCTGCAAAAACTTTTCAAACACAGATTAAGAAGGATGCCGATTCATGATCCACGATTACCAACTTGGGATCTCCGGCAAGTCAGGTTTTTCTATTTAAACAGATTCACCCAAGCCTGACTGTCCTTGGGTGATTTCGAATTCTTGTTCAACAATGGTGGAAAATTTGCATCATCCATTGTTAAACCTGAATTCTCCATTTTTACCTCAACCAATGGCTCCTCTGGCTTTGACGAACCAGAATCATTGCTTGCACATGGCTTGTCTGACTTTGACCTGTCAGATTCATCGCCTGAAGGTGGCTTGTCTGACTTTGATACATCAGATTCATCGCTGAACATTTTCTTCTTTTTCTTATCTTCTTTCGTCCTCAGATTTTTATCCGATGAATTCGTCTTGCTTGACGTTGCAATTGAGGGAGTTGATTCATCAGAACTCTTATTCGATCTATTCGGTGAACCCGAGGACAAGATCTTCTCTAGATACTCTCTAGCCTTCTTTCTCTTCTTCCTCAGTCTGTCTTTTTGCCCCTGAGAAAGTTTCACTTTCGTTTCTTGAACTTTAGGTTCTTGAACCTTCTGTTCTTTGGGCTTGACATTGACTGGTTTCTTTGCCATCTTCTGAGAATTAACCCTCAATCTTTCATTTGATCTCCTTGGACAATCTCTAGCAATATGGCCAATCATGTTGCAGTTAAAACATCTCCTCGTCTCAAACCTCCAACTCTGGCAGTTAACAGCAATGTGTCCTTGATAACCGCATCGGTAACACACTCTGTTATCATACCAATCACCATTTTCAGTCCAAACATTCAGATCATAGCACTGTTTGGCTTGGTGATAATCCTTCCTCATGTTTGCTGGATTTGGCTTTTGAGCACTGTGGTCCGACCTCCACCACTTATTGCCAACAATTTTAGAGTTTTCATTTTTTACTTTTTGTAATTTTTGATTGCGATTGGATGATTGATCTAATGAACTTTTATTTTCTTTTTGAACATTTTTCAAAATTTTCTCTTTTTGTTTTTGTTCCACTTTCTTCTTCAAAGGTTTTTGCTTAGAGCATTCTCCCTTTTCAGTTGATTGCGAAACAGTTTCTTGAAATTTTTCTTTTAATTTCAAAAACAAATTCTTTTTTTCAATTTTTTCATTTACATCATCAGATTTTTCATCGCAATCTTCAACTATGACTTTATCATAGTTTGTGACATCGTCACTTATTGGAACAAAATTTAAAGGTTTTGGGCAAGGAATAGTTGAAGTATTCACAAAAACCTTCAACTTTTCTTCCCATTCATTGATTTTCTTTTGAGCACATTCTGCCTCTTTCTCAAGTCGAATAATCTTTTCAAGATGAGAATTGATTGCAATTTGTTTTTCAAGATTGTTTTTACCAAACAAATCTCTCTCATCTTCTAAAATTTTTATTTGACTTTGAAAATCTTTTTCAATTTTTACTTTTTCATTTCCAAAACTTTTAATTTTATCTTCAAAAATTTTGTTTTCTGATGTTAAACTGTTCAAATCATTTAACAGTTTAACATTTTCAGATTTAAGCTTTTCACAATTTCCCTGTAAATCCAGAATCTGTTTTACATCAGTTTGCTTCTCATCTTTCAACTTCTCGACTTTCGATTTCAAACTTTCCGCATCCTTCAAGAGTTTGTCATTGTCAGTCTTAAAGTTGTCACACTTGGAGCATACTGATTCAACATTTTCACAGTTTAAGCATTTTCCAGGAATCTTTTCATCATCAGCTTTCTTCTCGACCTTCAAAGCTGGAATTTTTTCAACCTGTTTCTTCTCAACTTGAACATTTTTATCATCACTCTCTTCGTCTGATGACTGATCAAAGATAGTTGCATTTGTTTCAATCTTTTTCTTTGATACTGATTTAGAATTCGAAGTTCCAAGTTTCTTAGATTCTTCTTTAGCTTTCTCCTTTTTCTTGGCTTCTCTTTCCAAACACTTTCTTATTCTTTCACTCCAATAACCATCATCCATGTTTTGGTTTTCAAATTTTTTTTTAAAAAATAGTCACTATCAAACAAAATGGAAACAAATCACTTCTGATTGGACCTTCAAAAGTTGGACAATTTAACGACAAATTATAAAGTCACATGGGCCATTGATGTATGATTGGGCCGATGATTCAGTGGGCTCACTTAAACACAAATCTATTGAACCTTTAGTGAACAATCAATACTTGCACATGATTGGACCATTTAAAATCACCATCTTTTAAACAATGTCACACAAGCCTTTAATTCTATCACATGTCACTGACAACAACTTCATTTAAATCCACAGCATACTAAACCATTTCTCATTGGACCCCTTATACCAATTTACAAGAATCTCATGAAACAACAAATGATAGTGAACACCTTATGCACACTGATACAAGAACTAGTGATTTCTTGCTCCAACAAACTGACAACCTCACTTTATCACATGCAACTTTGAATTTTTTTAAACTTGCCGACAACTTTTAGAATTAGATATGATTGGGCCGCACCATTTTATCAACTTCACATGCAAACTAAACAATTTAATTTGACCTTCACAATTATCACGCATGCAATATCAATTAATGTCAGACACTTTTATTTTTCACATTCAAAAACTTCAATTTACGAGACCTTGTTATGATAATATCACATGAATCGATATATATCTTCACATGCAAATCTGATATAATCACATGTGCACACGTTCACATGCAAATAATTTTGATCACCGAACCAATTTGTAGCTTATCTCGAAACAATTTGTAGCTGAATTCCTAAGTGTCACTATGAGTGAAACCTAAGTGTCACAAAAGCGGAATCTCAAGTTGTCACAAAGGAACCTTAAGTTGTCACAAAAGCGGAATCACAATAGGACTAATGAGCGAAATCAATGAATTCCATGTTCACAAGAACGAAATCACCTATTACGTCACTTTTTGCACGAGTCCGTATAAGCGAAATCCCAAAATTACTAAGTTTTAGGTCGATTTTAGCTTTGAAACTTTCAAGGATTTGTCAATACAGAATTTCGAGCAAGATATGTAAAACTGAACTGATTCTGACCGTAAAAAGTTTTGATTTTCGAAAAAGAATGGTGTAGAAACAGAATTATCGGCTGAATTGTATAGAACTCTTCTTAACTGGCTCTGATACCAATTGTAGGATCGAATTCGGACCTAAACGAGTCGCTTAGAAGAGTTTATCTCAGTTTGAACGGCGGAAACAGACAAACCGAGTACAATTCAGCGAGAATTCACTTTAAACTGTTGTTGCATTGATCAATAATACGAGTACACGTTCAGACAACACTTCGGCAGCACTTCGTGGCTTACCGGAAGACAACACCTCTAACTCTATTTCTGATTTCGCTTATGTGTCCTATTTATAGGCAACATGATTTCGCTTATGTGTACATGACACAAAAGCGAAATCACTAATAACCAAATAAGCGAAATCTTACTTTGACATAAAAACGAAATCACTTATTTGACACATGAACGAAATCAGAACAATCTTCATATAAACGAAATCAGCCACTTCTCATCATAAAGTCTTTTGTCTCTTGTGTAATGATGCCATGATGACATCATTATTATGATGTCATCATCCAAGATGTTGACATCATACTCTTCTAGATCTGCAACGAGACTGAGACTCGACATAAGACGAAGAAGACAGATGAATGCACCAACAGAATCAAATTTGGTTGACCTTTGTCTCACAGTCTCAGATTTTTGTTTCTCAGCATCAATCTTCTTTTTGTCAACATCCACAAGTTTCAGATTTGGACACTTTCGTGCAAGATGTCCAATTTGATCACATTGGAAACATGTTCTCATGGACACATCTTTGACCTATGGTTGTTGTTTTTTCTTTTTAGCAAAGAACTCATCATTAGACTGTCTCAATTTGAGTTCTTTTCCTTCTGCTAAACTGTTTCCTTGAACAAAACTCGTTTTCGTCTGATAATTTGGCGTTTCATTTTTGTTTCGATTCTGTTTCTTCTTATAACCCAAACCAGCCTTCATGTTCTTCTTTTTGAAACCAGGTTTATTATACGAACCTTTACGACTCTTACCAACAAACTTTGAAATTTCAGACTTCTCAATCTCAACCATTTTGAAAACTTTGTCAACCTTTTCTGAAATCACATTCTGAATCGGGAATACAACATCTAAGAACAATTTGTCTGATCCAATCATGGTATAAACCAATCCTTTTGAATCATCATTCAAATTTTTCTCGGATTTTATGTTTTTCAGATATCCATCATGAAGATTTCCTTCATCTTCATCCTGTGATTCAGATTTACCTGTATCAACCGACTCTTCTTTCAACACACTTTCAACGACTTTACCTACCACCTCTGAATCATGAGAATCATCAGATTTGGAATAGGTTATGTCAATGTTGTCTGGCAATTGGTCTACCATGTTGAAAGCTTTTTCGACCTTTTCCTCATCATAAAATGCAAACTTTTCCGGTGGTGGAACTTGATGAAACTCTAAGCCAATTCCTTTCTTGTTCCGCTCAGACTCACCATCACCCGGTTTTATATTGAAAATTCGTTCTATCACATATGAAGACACGTGGTAACTTTTTAACTTGTTGTTTTCCTGTTCTAAATCAGCAATCTGTCGCTTTAACTTAGCAACATCCTCAATATAGGAATTAACAACATCTTGTTTTAAAGCATACATTCGTTTAAGCTCTTTGGTTGTTTCAGATAGATAATTCATTCTTTATTGAGCATATTTCATTTCGTCTTTCACTTTTTCATATGACTCTTTTGTAATGTGATATGATAATTTCATTGAGTCATATTCCTTTTTCATTTCTTGACAAGCAATTTCTTTTTGTTCACATTCATTTGTCATTTTCAAAACATTTTCTTTCAAAACTTCATTTTCCTTTTCTAATTTGTTACATTTTTCTGAAAGTTTTTCATCATTTTCTATAAAAACTTTTTCTTTTTCTAGCATTTCTTTGCATTTTTCTTTGAAAATCTTTTCAATTTTTGTGAACTCAAAATCTCTTGTTCTAAATTGCTCATCTTTTTCAGTACAAGCTCTGCACGGTTCCATGCATTTCTTGCACTGATGAATCAGTTTCAACTTTTTAGAATCAGAATTTACCTCAGTGATTGGCACTTCAGTGTTTTCAGCAGCTTTTGTCTGCTTCAACTCAGCATCATCTTGTTTTCCTTCAATGTCGACTTCATCACCAACATTACTAGCTACCAAATTCTCATTCTTTTCTTCATCTTCTTCTTTCTTCACATCTTCTCCAATTTGCTGTTCTTCAGTAACAGCTCTCTCAACCTCTTCATTTACAACAACTTCTTCATTTTTGATTTTCTTCACAACCTTAACTTCAACAGCTTCTGCTTTAATCTCTTCAGCAACTTTCTTCAGATTGTTCACCATTTCTTCAACATTCTTCTTCATCCTCTCCTCATCCCTTTTTCTCAGACATGATAACATGGCATATCTGATCTCTTTTTCATGCCTTTTTGCATATCTATCATCTTTCAACACATTCCTATAATATTCAGCTCTTGAAGGAATTATGAGAAGAACATCTTCAAAGATTATGTCTTTCTTTGGAACATCTTCAAAGATTATATCTTTTGCTACTGACAGCAATCTAATATTCTTCCTGCATATCATCCATTCTGTTCAGAACGATGTTTCTTTCTCTGTAAGTTTTCTCACTTAAGATTTCTTCTCGAGTTTTCTCTTTGATCTCAACTTTTTCTTCACGGATTTCAACAGTGTCTTTGTCTTTGTTTTCATCTTGAATTTCAGCAACAAAAACAAACTTTCTTTCTTCTGTCATAGCTCTCCCATGAGCTGTTTTTTGGACATTCTCTAAACGATCTTCTTCTGGACAAACTTCAGACCAATCATAACCTTCATCTTCGTAAATAACAGCATAAGCTCTTGATTTCTCTTTCGGTTTATCTTCAATCAACTTTGGTTCTTCTCTGCTTTGATGGTAGATCGCCTTTCGATAATAATCATCATTGAAAGGACGTTCATTTCCTTCAGCAACTTCAGAGTTTCTGCATTCTCTTTTGAAATGACCTTTTTGCTTGCATTTGAAGCAGGTCACTTTGGATTTGTCGAATCCAAGCTTCGTTGATGCACCTCCAAGAGATTGTTTCCCGGTAATCTCCATATACCTCTGAGCTCTGCGAATACAACTCACTAAACACCAACGGATGTCAATGAGCTCCATCTCTTCCGGATCAATTTGGTCGTAGTCTTCTTTGGTCAATTCAGAGTTTCCAATTTTGCCAGCTACTAGACCTTCATATGACCCCAGAACAGATGCAAGAAAACTCATTTGCTGCTTTGCGGCATTGATGCTCATTGCTGGAGAATTCTTCAGTTTAAGAGCTATGTTGCACAGAATCTCCTCTGCATCTTCAGAACTATCTTTTGAAGCGGATGAATGATAACCCGGATTGTAACTTGATGAGCTTTTCTCGGGTTCTTTTGTTTTCTCACCAATGAATGCTGTCTTTGGTGAACCAACACTTTTCTCCAAAGGTACACTCCTTTTGTAGTACAAGCCAATATTCTGTTGGTTTGAAGAATCAGTCATCTTATTTTGCTTTTGTAGCTCCAGACCATGACTCTCTATCTTTTCAAACAATGCATCAAGAGAAATTGTATCAAACAAAACATCATTTTTCAGAATAAAAACAAACGTTTGCCACTGATCTGGTCGTGGTAACGCTTCAATTACTTTGTCTATCAGTTCCTCTCTTGGTTTCACTATCTCAAATCTCTCAAGTTCAAGTTTTAAATGGTAAAACCTCTCAATCATTTGCCTCACTGTCTCTCCTTTAATATAATCAAACAGATCAAATTCTTTCTTTAATAAAGCGATTTTTTCTTTTTAATCTGTTTACCCCCCTCAGCTTTAACTCGTAAAGCTTCCCAAACAGATTTAGATGACCCGTCATGAGTTAGTAAAGCAAAAATATCATTTCTGATTGCCGACTGGATCAATGCTATCATTCTCTGTTTAGCTCCGAATTCAGATTTATCTTCTCTGGAAAACTTCTTGAATGAAAGATATTCGCCTTTATCATCTTTTGGTTTTTCATATCCATATTCCAGGCAGAACCAGCTTTCATGAGCATATGCTTTTGCCCAGTTGATGAAACGTTCTTTCCACATGGTATAATCTTCAATGCTTTCCAGAGTTGGTGGCTTTGAGTGAGTTCCGTAAAAGTTATCATGCTTGATGTTTTCGTTGATCGCCTTCGTGATTGTTTTTGGTGTAACATTTGTAACCTCAGACGATTCAGATGTGAATGCGTTGAAAAACGTGTTGTAGAATTCCTCAGCCATGATGTAAACTTGAACAGACAATCAACCAAACACAATCAGTACAATCAATATCAAATAAATTGTAACAGACTGACACTCGATCGACACGAAATAATCTCGACACAAAAAAATTCACTTTCGAGCGAAATATGACACTTGAGCGAAATCAAATTATAACCAAGTATCCCCTTATGAGCGAAACCAAGGAATGCACTATGAGCGAAACCACTTGATCTTAAAAGCGAAATTAGGGTTTTGATACCCTTGGAGCGAAATTACAATTAATACATCCTCTGAAGCGAAACCTCTCTAGGACATATGAGCGAAACCTCTAAGTTTTGTCACATAAGCGAAATCAGTAAGTTCAAAAGAACGAAACCCCTATTTTTCAAATGAGCGAAACCTCAATGAAGACCTTGTTGGTGCACACATCTGTCGTCTTCGTCTTGTATCGAGTCTCGGTTCGGTGCGGATCTAAACAAGACATGATGTCATGATGACATCATCTAGATGATATCATCAATGACATCACATCACAAAAGACAAAAAAGAATTCATGTTTGCATGAGAATTTCGCTTCAAGACAAAATGGAATTGTCAATTTCGCTTCAAGAGTTCTAGTTGGTTTCGCTTCAAATGTCTTCAAGCGAAATCATAAGCTCTATATATAGGTATGTTAACTTGTCATTTGTAACAGATTTTGCCAAGTGATACCGAGGTGCTGCCGGTTTTCCTTCTGATTGTAAAGGTTGTAAAATCAATATACAAGAGGATTAAAGTGTATTACAAGCTGTTATCACGTCCGTTTCTTAGTTTCCGCCTCTAAAACGGACTAGAACTCTTCCGAACGACTCGTTTAGGTCGCAATCCGATCCTACAATTGGTATCAGAGCCAGTGAAGAAGAGTTCTTGTTGATTCAGCCGTAAAATCTGTTTCTACACCTTTCTTTTTCGAAAAACAAAACTTTTTACGGTCAAAATCGGACATATTTCACATATATTGTGCACAAACATGGTTTAATCAATCCTTGAAAGTTTCAAGTTTAAAATCAGCCTAAATCTTGTAGTTTTGTGTGTTTTCGCTTCAACTGCTCGTTAAAATGATGACATCAGCAACATTTTGTATATGATTTCGCTTCAAGTTGATGATAATCTGTTGATTTTCGCTTCAAGTTGATGTATTTCTGTTGATTTCGCTTGAGAACATTATTTGATTTCGCTTGAATAGTTGAAGCGAAACTGATCTGATTGCATTTCGCTTGAAAATACGTTGGCATTTGCTTGAATCTGGCATCCACTTGAAACCTGCAGTACACTTGAAACATTCTGATGTCTTGCCTGAATTTTGCTGTTAATTGAAAACACGTATCGTATGTAGTGAAAATGCTTCAAGTCATGTGAATGTATCGGTTTATATAGTACATGTGATTGTGTCTAAGATAGTGGGTATATTGGTCAAATTGTATAAGTGTGTCTGCCATTAAAAGTATACATGTGAATATATTGGTTATAGTGATTGCATGTGATATCAATCATATTAGAGTGTCATGAGGTCATATGATTGTTTGGTTCAAGATAGTGCACGTGATATTTGTTAAAGCAAGTTGTCGGCTTAGTGTTATTTTAGGTCCAATCACAATTGATTCTCAATATTAAAATCGAAACATTGCATATGAGTTGATCAGATTTTGCATGAAAACAAGAAGGGTCCAATCAGATTTTGAGTAATATCAAAGTACTCAGCCCAAGATTCTTAGTGTCGGCTCTTTTTGATACATAGTTTTAATGTGATCATGTGAATGTGTGTTTAGAGGTACAATCATTATAAATCGATACTTGTGATTTTGTGACCCAAAGTTCAAATTGAGTGAATGATGACGGCTACTTAGGATGTCAGATTGCATGCAATGTTATTTGTGTAATATCTCGATTTATGTGAAAATTGTCTGTTTGTGAGTATCGATATGAATGATAGAATTGTAAATTGAAATTGTCGATTATATGCATTGTGTGATTTGAAATTGCTTATGATATATTAGTTTATATGTGCTAGTTGATCGAGTCGTGTGCGAATTTAGTTCAAATTGTTTGAATAGAATCTACAGGTTGTGTGGTTTGACATTAAAATTCATTCGCACAAAATATGTTCACTTCGTACGGTGTATACCGAGGTCGCGTGGTTTGAGTCGTGGTTTCTGGCAGTTTGTACGTTTTGGAGTTCAAAGGTTTCAAAGGTTCAGGTTACTTGATTTTGATCTGCATTCAGTCCGCACAGTTGGTCAACATTCAGTCCGTACAGTTGGTCAACATTCAGTCCGCACTGAAAATCATCAGTTCTAGTACCAGTTTGTTTCAGTTAATTGAAAAATCTTTAAACTGATTGTGTTTGTGAAACTTTGACTTTGAAACATGGAAAAGGAATTGTTGAAGAAGTCATTTGACATGTTTGTAGCTTTTGACCATGAAACAACAACGATGACCATTGATAGATTTTGTCATTTAGTCGTGGAAATGGAAAGATTGAAAATTAAGAAAGATAATGATGAATGGATTGATAAACTTGCTAATGCATTACCACAGCAAAAAATGGGGAAATTATCTGATGATTGTAAAACATATGAGAAAAAAGGAAAATATGAGTCTAGCAAAATTTATTCAGAAGATTGAGGAGCATGAGTTGGATATCAAGGAAAAAGCAAAAGTAGAAACTGACAAAGCAGAAGTTGAAGAAAGTTCAACAAAGGAAACTGAGGGACAGAAAGCTGAAATAGAATCTGAAGAACCAGTGATTGAGAAAGTTGTTGAAGTGGAGAAAGTAGTGGAGAAACTCGTTGAAATTGAAAAAATAGTCGAAGTTGAAAAAATTGTTGAAGTAGAAAAAATTGTTGAAATTGAGAAACTTGTTGAAGTTGAAAAGACTGTCGAGGTTGAAAAGATAGTTGAAAAATTGGTTGAAGTTGAAAAACCATGTGTTAAGTGTTCAAAGTCTTGCAAAGCTTGTGAGGAGAAAGATACGAAGATTGCTGAATTAGAGAAGATTAAAGAAGATTTACTGTCTGATGTGAAGTATGTGAAGGAGTCGTACGATGTACTGAACAGGACAGTTGATAGTTTGAAGAAGACGAATACAGAAATTGAAAAAGCAATGGATAAAATGAGTGCAACATTAATGACAAAACAGAAAGTCATCAATGAGTACATCGAAGATTGTGCAAAGTTAAAGAAAGATGTGGAACTTGAGAAGATTGAGAGTGAAAGGATTAAACGATTGTTGCTAAGCTATACTACTTGTGATTATCTGATTGATCGTGTTTATCCTACTGTTGCAGGTCTAGAAGCGTTCATGGAGAAAAAGACTGAAGATACTGACACTGGTAAGAAACCAAGTGTTAAGTATAACAGATGTCCGCCCCCGATCCATGAAACTTATTCTCCAAGGAATCCTAACGAGGAGCGTCTAAAAAAGGCAGTCAACATCAAGTTAAAGTCTGAAATCATTGATGAATTACCAGACAATATTGATGTTACATTCACAGCGTCTGACACTGATCATGAGTCTGAGTTAGTAAAGAAAGTTGTCGATCAGGTGTTGGATACGGATGAAGAGTCAAAACCGGAGTCTAAGTCTGAAAGTTCGACTTCTTCAGAAAAGAATCAGAGTTCACCGGTTAACAGGGTTTACAATAGAGAATTCCTGTTATCAAAATCTAATTTGAATGACGGATTAATCAAAGTGGCATATACTTTGTTTGATTCAGAAAAATTATATTCTGATGAGGAATTTCCAATAAGAAGTGTAAAAACTGAAATGATCAAAAAGGTTTTCAAATTAACAGAAATTAATATTTCTGAAATAAAAGATTTAAATCTTGATGAAAAATCTAAAAAGTACACTTCAAGAGTTCAACAGAGATTGAACAAGAAAAAGGGTTACGGTTATGGTTCAGGTTATCGAAAGAAACCAAACCACAGCAGTAATCTCAAAAAGAAAGGTCTTGGTTTCAATTCTTCAGAAAATTATAAAAATCAGAAAACTTATAAACCAAAAACAAAATTTGTTTCAGGTGGAAGTTGTGAAGATGAGCAGAAGAAACCGTTCTGGAAGCAGTCGAATCAAGAGTTTCTTGCTGAAGTGAAGAAGAATGTGAGAAAGTTCGCTCAAAGAGTTGATCGAAGAACCTGTTTCAAATGCCAGGAAGTTGGACATATAGCTTGGAATTGCCCCAAGACCAACTACCAAAAACAGGAAGTTTCTTCAAACTATGTTTTGAGAAAGACTTGTGTTGATAAGAAAGAACAACCTGTAAAAATTGTTAAAAAGTTTGAAAATTCTACTTCTGAGGAAGGAGAAAGTTCAAAACGGTTTTACAAAAGAAAAGGTGATATGAACAAGCAAAAGTGGGTGGTTAAATCTGAGGGTAATTCTGACAATGAGTCTGATTCCATAAAATCAGAGGAGTCTTTGATTGAAAAAAAGATTGTGAATTCCGTTCCTGAGTTGAACGATGAGAATTTTCCTCCATTGTCAAAGGAAAATTGGAAGTCTAAAGTTGGGAAGGTTGAGATCTCAAATCAATTCTTCGCTGCTAAGGGAGAATTTGATGTTGAGAAGGCTTTCAATGGGAAAGTCAAACATATTTTTGGGAAAATGGTTGATAGGAAGGTTAAGGGTGCTAAAGAATTTTACAAATCAAAATGTTGGTGGGATAGATGTGTTCCAAAATCACCCAAGGCTGGTGAAGCTTGGGTGGATATAATGTTTGAGTAAAAACCGGACTTGCCGGAGCTCCCAGGTTGGTTAGAGTGGAGCAGGTATCGGCATCTTTCTTAGCAATTGATCCTACATGTGGTAAAGTTGGTAAAGTACAGGTGGTATATTTAAATTGTTATATTTCGATTTACAAGTGATTGTGGTTGGTGAAATGAACCTGAAAGTGGTTGAAAGAGGTTTTCATTGACAAGTGGTTAATCAAGGTCATTAAGTTGAACTTGATTGAACCATGCTTACAAGTGATATTTTGAAAGACAATGTGATGAGCCACACCCCTAACCTACAATTGGTAAAATCAAACTTATTTTCTGGAAAAACCATTTGATTAAAACAAACTTAAGTGTTTTGAAATCACAATGGGAAAATAGTTTGTTGAGAGGGGGAGTTCTGATTGTTTATGCCAAGTGGATGGCGAATTGAAGCGATTTGATATCGGTTGTCACTTTATTGTACAGTTTGTTTTCAAATTTCCTAAAATGTGTTTGCATTTTAGGGGGAGTAAAAATTTTCAGAAAATCCAAAAACATTTGAAAATTTGAAAAAAAGCCAAAAACATGATAAAATCAAAAATGAGTTTTGTTGTATAAAAGAGGAAATGATAGTACATCAGTGGACTGTCACAACATGCTAAAGAAATGGAAGGTATAAATGTGATAAACAATCTCACTGTGGATATGTCAGTAGGTTTTTGCACATTTAGTAAATTGTGACGAGATATAAACATAAAATTTTCTTGCGTCTACGTGGGGAACACCTCCAGGATATATAGGTAACCCCTGAAATCTTGTTTGAAAGGTCCCGTATTCTGAGATACTAGGTCTTTATGCTTAGTGATATCTGGGGTATTATCCCGGGACTTCTGATTTTGCGGAAGCAATGGCCTAGTCCCCGGAGAATACTTTTCGCATGCTTGAAAAATAGCGCAGCCCTCAGCAAATTGATGAAACAATAAAATTGATAGTCATTGCTGTTGTAATTCAAAAGATCCTCTAAAGGGGACCCACCAAAAGTCGAAGCCGTCATCTCTCTGCGTATCGAAAGATCGACCTGAGCTCTCACGGCCCTCGCAATTAATCCCTTACAGATATCATCTAGGTATACTCACCTGTAAGACTGAATACTGGGGTCTGGATACGGGAGTATATACTGAGGTGGGACACATGTAGACGTTTAAGTCCTAAAACATTAATCTCGTATCTCGAAACAGTTGAACTTTGTGTGAAAGTTTAAGTGGATCAGTATACTGACAATCTAAGTGAATTGTTTAGAACTTAAAATGTTTAAAGCTTAATGGTGTTGGTGATTTGTCTCAAAAACTGATATGATCCTCTTACACAAACTCACAAAAATAGTGTCTGTAAATATTTTCTTTACTGCATTTTATTCCAGTTATATCAAAAAATCCAAAAAGATTTTCGGTGTGTTTTAGCATAAATTTTGGAAAATTCAAAAAGATTTTAGACAACTGATGTTGAAGAGCTGAATTTCAAAATTCCAAGTGCTAAACATGACGAATAGGTTTGGAGAATTTGATTGAAAAGTTTTTCAGAGATAAAAAATTCGTTAAATGATCATTGTTAATATTTGATTGTATACTGATTGGAGAAGGATCAGTGTTGGTGCATGAAATTTGATAAATTGTTAAATATTTTATTCTTGTGAATCTTACTTTTGGGTAGAGGATGTGCAGGATAGCAGATAGAGATCCAGATTTCAATTCTGATACTGTAAAAGCCAGACTACGATCCCAGCATGTTTTGAGGGGGAGTCTGTTAAAGAGAGTTACATCGTCCGAGGAGGAGATTAGTTGAAGAAAGTTAGAGTGAAGGAAGCTCAAAGACTGATAAAGACTGAAGATTGAGAAGACTCGACACTTAAGACTCGTCAACATCTGAGGGGGAGTCTGTTGGTGCACACATCTGTCGTCTTCGTCTTGTATCGAGTCTCGGTTCGGTGCGGATCTAAACAAGACATGATGTCATGATGACATCATCTAGATGATATCATCAATGACATCACATCACAAAAGACAAAAAAGAATTCATGTTTGCATGAGAATTTTGCTTCAAGACAAAATGGAATTGTCAATTTCGCTTCAAGAGTTCTAGTTGGTTTCGCTTCAAATGTCTTCAAGCGAAATCATAAGCTCTATATATAGGTATGTTAACTTGTCATTTGTAACAGATTTTGCCAAGTGATACCGAGGTGCTGCCGGTTTTCCTTCTGATTGTAAAGGTTGTAAAATCAATATACAAGAGGATTAAAGTGTATTACAAGCTGTTATCACGTCCGTTTCTTAGTTTCCGCCTCTAAAACGGACTAGAACTCTTCCGAACGACTCGTTTAGGTCGCAATCCGATCCTACAGACCTTATGAGCGGAACCTTAAACAATAATGTCCATTGGAGCGAAACCTAATGTTCCAAGAGCGAAACCCCTCAAAATTTGTGACACAAGAGCGAAACTAGGTGTCTTTTGTGTTTGTATGAGCGAAACTAGGTGTTCACATGAGCGAAATTACACATTGTCCGTAAAAGCGAAACCTATTCGAAGTCCAATTTTGGTCATTTTTAATCCGAATTTGAATGTGAAACTTTCAAGGGTTTATCTATGTCCAATTATCTATAATTTGTGAAATTTTGAGCGAATTTTGACCGATAAATTTCTCTGAAATGATGAAAGAAGGTGTAGAAGTCAGAATGAGGATGATATCAAGCTAAACTCTTCTTCCTGAGCTCTGATACCACTTGTAGGATCGTTTTTTGACCTAATTGAGTCGATCAGAAGAGCTTTATGTCCGGTTCAAAGGCGGAATCAGAGAACTGGACGCGAAAACAGCTTGATACTATAAGATCTGTCACTTATATTGCATTTAACAATGATTACAACCTTGACAGATGTCGGCAGCACTTTGTTACAATTTCGGAAGTCACGTACCAAATGAATGAACATGTGCACTATATATAGTGAAGCAGGTTTCGCTTAAATGGTCATGCCATATGAGCGAAATCATAAGGTTGGGATTTCGCTTTTATGGACAATGTCCATATGAGCGAAATCACTCACTTAAACACTATATTCCGTTTCTCGAACCTCGTGCACTGGATATCCTATTCTATCCTATTCTAATACATGATACAAGACGAAGTCAATAGACGTAATGCACTAACACTGTTTGATTCTTTGCCGGATGAACAAGACTGGAAATACTTTGCATTGATGCTGAAGAATACAATCGAGTCGGAGAAACTGACAGTTGATCTGTTGATTGAAAGACTGGAAAGTCATGAGCTGGAGATCAAAAAATCTTTCAAAGTCAATCATTCCTCATATCAGTAGAATGTTGGTTTATATTACAGAGGGGATGGAATACCGAAGAATGTGTCTCCAAAAACAGCTTTCTCAGCTGAAGGTTCTTACAAGACAAATAAAGAAAGTCCGAGCAGTGGTTTTCACAGTGGTTCTTCATCAACATCTCCAAGTCAACCTGTTCCGAAGAATCTATTCCAGTGTAATAATGCTGTGGATTTGAAGAATGCACAAAACTTCAGTGAGGAATCCGCTATGCAGCAAATGGTGTTTTTAGCGTCTGTTCTAGAGTCGTACGAGAGCCTGGTTGCGGGTAAGATTGGAAATACAAATCTCACCAAGGAGGATTATGACCAGATCGACCCAGAAGAGATGGAGTTGATCGACATCAGGTGGTGTATGGCTAGTGTAGTGAGAAGAGCGCAACGATTTATGGAGATTACTGGAAGACATTCAATTGGCGGACCTTCCACCAAACTTGGTTTTAATAAATCAAAGGTCACGTGCTTCAGATGCAAACAAAAGGGACATTTTAAACGCGAATGTCGAAACGCACCTGGTGATGATACTGCAAATCCGTTCAGAGAGGATTATTACAAGAGAGCTATCTACCATCAAAACAAATCTGAACCCCCCAGAATGAAGCAGCTTGAAGATACCCCCAAAGAAAAATCAAGAGCTCTTGCTGTTATTCATGATGACGAGGGATATGATTGGAGCGATGTGTTACTAGAGGAGGATGCAGTAGGCTATGCATTTGTAGCGAAACCTGTTCCCTTCAGAGATAGCAGAAATGAACAAGATAAATACATCAACAGGAAGGCGAAAGCTGTAGACAGGATGGTTAGAATGTCTCGTATATACAATGAAGCAAAGAGGGCGAAAAGATGGGATGCTGATAGAGAATGTTACCATGATCCCGATGGTAACATAGCTGTTGATTCAAAGACCATTGATCTTGAAGCTCTCACCCAACAAATTGCTGAAGAAGAAGAATCTTTACAGAGAGAGTGGTGGGGAGGAGGAGAAGTTGAAAAAGAAGAAGAAAAAGAAAAGGAGAAAGAGCAGCAGTCAAAGAAAATTGATGAAGGGATTATTGATACAACACAAGAGTTTACCGCTGAGAATTTGAAGAAGATGGCTGACAAAGTGTTCGCTGCAAAAGAACTAGAGGTATTTTCTGGTTCTGGCACTGAGTCCAAAAACAAGGTCAGTCAGAATGATCCTATCAAAGAGTCGGGTAAGAAAGATAAAACTGAGAGTGACTGCAAAAATTGCATGAAAAACTGCAAGGTTTGTAGTACAATCACTTACCACGGTGGTAAAAAGATTGAGGATCTGACAAAAAGAGTCAGAGATGTGGAGATCAGATCTTAAACCGTGATAAAATGTTAAAAGCTTCAAATGATCGCATAAAAGAACTAACTGAGAAAATTGAAAATGAAAAAATTGAAGTAGAAAGAATTAGGAAAGAAAACGAAAAGCTAATTCTTGAAAGTCGACAAGTTTCAGAAAATTTTGAGAAGCTAAAACGCACGGTTAAAGATTCTGATGAGAGAAATGGTAAGACATGTACAGAAAATGTGCAATTAAAAGGAGTTCTTAGGGTTAAAGAAGAGTTAATCAACCAACAACTGGATGAGATTGCTAAGTTGAAGCTTCAGTTTCAAGAAGCTAAAATTGAAAATGAACGCATCCAGTTGAAACTGAACAGTTACATCTCCGTAAGTTTTGTTCTTCAACATATTGTTCCTAAACCGATTGGAAAGAACAAAGCAGGCGAAGATGTATATGCTGATGGAACTGGGGTGGGGTATCATCAGGTTCCACCACTTGTTCTAAACAATTTTTCAAAGAAAATTCAGGGTTGGTTAATGATGAAGATGAAAATGAAGTGAAACTTCCAGACACAATCGATGTCACATTCACTTCATCATCCAATGAAGGAAGTGTTCAATCAGAAGTTGTTAAAAGTGTGGTTGAAAGTGTTTTAAAATCTGATAGTGACACTACTGAGGATGATGAATGTTTTTTGGACAAATATATTCCAAAATCAAAGTCCAAAAACAACTTAAATGAAGAACCACATTTTGTGATGTACAAGATGGCAGAATCGGATAAGTTGTATTCGGATCTTGATTTTCCTTTGGAGAATGTGAATGTAGGGAAACTGAGAAATGTGTTCAAGTTGATTGAGATTGATGTGTCTGAAATAAAAGGTTTGAGAAATGCAAAAAGACAACTAAACTTTGAAAAAGATAAAGCTTACTACAAAAAGCCTGTTGTACCACCGCGTTTTTATAACAACAATCAAAACACTTGGTTGGGTGGTTTTCAGGGTGGTAAGAAATACCAGAGAAGGAATTTTCAAAACAAGAAGTTTGCTGAGAAAAAGGTGTTTCTAAAAAGCTCGAGTTCTCATTCCGAGCAAGAATCTGAGATTTTTTTCAAAATCAAATCAAGAATTCTTTGAGGAGAGGGCCTCACAACGTCAGACTGAAGGCACAAGTCGAGTAGTTGATACTCGTACATGCTTCAAATGTAACAAAGTTGGGCACATTGCACGAAAATTTTAAGAAGGTTGATGCAAAAGGCAAAGCTCCAATGGTTGTTGAGAAAATTTTGAAAAATGACAACACAAAATTCAAAACTGAATCTGTTAAGAAGTTGGAAACTAAAAATGACAAATTTTACAAACGGGTTGCGTCATCTCAATAAACATCGAAGCCAAAAACTGTTGACAAGAAAGAAAGTTCATCTAAACCAAAGGTTTCAGAGTTAGAAAAACAATCGTCTTCTACCACTCCGGTAAAGATGGATGTTCCTTTGGATTATTATGAACAATTGGAGAAACAATCTTCTACTCCACCAGAGAAGAAGAATGTTCAAAAGAAAGATCAACCAACCGGTCAACCTAAGAAAGATGAGTTTTTCTTATACAAAAAGGTTGAGGTTGGATCTGAAGAAAGCTTAAAGATGAATGATAAAAATTTTCCGCCACTTTACATTGCAAAATCTCACATCAATGTCAAGTTACCCGAGTCAAAAGAGGCTTGGGTGGCATCAAAATCTCACTAAATGTTTTTGAAATGTGCAGGAGCTTCCAAGATCAGTTTCACGATGGATTATGGATAGTGGAACTTCTCGGCACATGACAGGGAAGAAGACCCTATTGTATGATGTTAGAGGGTTTAATGGAGGTTACGTGGGATTCGCAGGTAATCAGGGTGGTCGAATAATTGGAGAAGGGACTTTATCAAATGGGATTGTCACGTTTGAAAGAGTGAACTACATTGCCGAGCTTGAAAACAATCTTCTGAGCAGATCTCAGATTTGTGATCGCATGTACACAACGCACTTTACAGACAAAGAATGTTTGATCTTGAAACCAGGATTTGTTGTTCCCGAAGAGTGGATTATCATGAGGGCACCTAGAGTGAATGATCTGTACATGTTGGACATGAGTGTAGCAACTACAACCACGGGTCAAGCACACTTTTTGTGTCAAGAGCAATGGAAAAAGAATCAAAGTTATGGCATCGAAAGATGGGCCATATTCATCTCCGAAAAATGAATCACCTGGTGCATAACGACTTAGTAACTGGTGTTCATGTGAAAGGTTTTCATCTGGAAGTAGAGTGTATCAGTTGCGTCAAAGGCAAGCAAAAGAAGAAATCACATCCTAAAAAGAAAGTTAACTCAGTCTCAAGACCGTTAGAGAGAATTCATATGGATCTTTTTGGTCCAGGGAATGTCAAAAGTATAACCGGTGATCTCTACTGTCTAGTAGTAACTGATGATTACTCGAGATTTTCATGGGTTTCTTTTCTGAAGACAAAGGATGAGACTTTCGAAAGCTTGATGGCGTTGTTCAGAAAAATTGAAAACTTGTACCAAACTCGAATCAGAAGAATAAGGTGTGATAACGGTACCGAGTTTAAGAACAACATGATGGAAGAATATTGTGATGAGAGAGGTATATTGCAAGAATGGAGTAGCTGAAAGAAAGAATAGGACGCTATTCGAGACGGCCAGGACGATGTTTGCTGATTCAAAGCTACCAGTCAATTTTTGGCCAGAAGCAGTGCCAGCCGCTTGCTATACACTCAACCGGGTTCTCACAGTAAAGAAATTCAACAAGACATGTTTCGAGCTGATCAACAACCGCAAACCGAACCTGAAGTATTTAGAACCGTTTGGGTCTCCCTGTACAGTTCTAGAGCCTTTTGGAAAATTTGGTGCAAAGAGCATTGAAGGAATTTTCGTGGGTTATGCTAGTCCATTGAAACGAGTCTTTGTTCCAAGCTTGAAGCGGATCATCGAAGCACAACATGTTGAGTGTCACGGGTATACTATGCTGCCTCAGAATCGTGGTGACTCATGGCATTTTAATTACGATACTTTATGGGATTCGTTTGACATTGAAGAAGAACCAGATTTCTTTGACGAGTTGGATATTTTGAGAGAATATGAAGAATCGCAGGAAAGATTCCCAGTAGAAACTTTCAGTCGTCAACGACAAGCTTCGAACGATGATGAAGCAGGTCCAAGTAATGCTGGTGAATATGATGATATTAAGGAATCTCTTGACATTCAGACGGCAGTCAACGATAATCTAGAATCTGATAATGGACCATTCTTTGATCATGGTGAGTCAGATTCTGAGGGGGAGCAGATCCAGATCTCAAGTCAAACAGTTCCAGTTAGTGAACAAGGTGCAAATCAGAATGTCACAAATTTGGAAGGTGAGGTAGATGTTCCAGGCGAGGTGATGCCAAGAACACTTTCATATCATCCAGAGGAGTTGATAATCGGAGTATTGCAGTCAGGCGTCCGCACTAAGAGACAACTTGATTAAGGGCTTACATGTTTTTATTCAAAAGTTGCTCCATTACAAACTGAGTTCTCACTGAGTTGTTTTATCTCGCAGATTGAACCAAGGACTTACAAAGAGGCGCTTACTGAAGATTCTTGGATCAATGCGATGCAGGAGGAACTGAGCCAATTCGAGAAGTTAGGTGTGTGGAAGTTAGTAGACTTGCCTGATGGTCAGAGGAAGATAAACACCAAGTGGGTGTTTAAGTGCAAGAGGGACGATAGAGGGGTTGTTGTTCGTAACAAAGCTCGACTCGTAGTCCAGGGCTTTAGTCAGCAGGAGGGTATAGATTTCACTGAAGTGTATGCTCCAGTTGCTAGACTAGAAGCGATCAGAATCTTCCTAGCATTTGCATCTTGGAAAAACTTTAAAGTTTATCAGCTAGATGTGAAATCGGCGTTTCTCTATGGGAAGGTAAAAGAGGAGGTATATGTCGGTCAGCCACCGGGCTTCATCGATCCAATCCACAAAGACAAGGTCTATTTGCTGGATAAAGCGTTGTATGGTTTACACCAGGCCCCGAGAGCTTGGTACGAGAAATTGTCTCAACACCTACTAGCCAACAGCTTCATCCGAGGAAAAGTGGATGCCACTCTCTTCACCAAAGGGGTCGACGGACATCTTCTGATAGTTCAAATATACGTGGACGACATCATATTTGGGTCAACAAATGAAAATCTGTGCAAAGATTTTGAAAGAGTTATGAAGCAGAAATTTGAAATGTCATCGATGGGTGAGATGAAATTCTTTTTGGGACTGCAGGTTGATCAACTACCCAAAGGAATATTCATACATCAAATGAAGTACGTTCATGATATCTTGGAGAAATTTGGGATGTCAGGTTCTAATCCAGCTTCCACCCCATTAGCGACGAATCATGGGATAAATCCTGATCTCACCGGAGAGAAGGTAGATGAAACGTTGTATCGTTCTATGATTTGTTCGTTAATGTATTTGACAGCTTCAAGACCCGATATTATGTATCCAACCTGCCTCGCAGCGCGGTTTCAGTCTAATCCTAGAGCTTCGCATATGGTGATTGTGAAAAGGATATTACGCTACCTGAAAGCAACTCCATCACTGGGGTTGTGGTATCCAAGAGAAGGCGATTCCAGGCTCGAAGGGTATTCTGATTCTGATTTCGGATGCTGCAAAGTTAACGCTAAATCAACAACAGTGGGGTGCCAGTTTTTTGGACCACGATTGGTCACCTGGCAATGCAAGAAGCAGACCTCTGTAGATTTATCCACATGTGAAGCTGAATATGTATCTGCGAGCAGTTGCTGTTCTCAGATCTTGTGGATCCAGCAACAGATGCGCGACTACAGCTTGCAATTTCTAAACACCCTATCTTTGTTGATAATGAGACAGCGATAAACATAACAAAAAATCCAGTACATCATGCTAAAACCAAACACATTGAAATTCGTCATCACTTCATTCGCGATTGTTTCGAGAAGAAGTTGATACGAATTGAGAAAATCCACACTGACGAACAAAAAGCTGATTTACATACCAAAGCATTTTATAATACTCGTTTTCAATATTTGCTAAAACTGAATGGTATGAAGCTTTTATCGGTGTTGGAGGAGATTATTGGCGTTGATGAAGGAGACATTGTAGATGATGTTGAGAAGCAATCTGCAATGGTTTGTCGATTTTTACCTGTTTTGGTATTTAGGGGGAGTATAGGGTAATATTTTCAGAAAATACAAAAACAGTAAAAAATTTCAAAAATACAAAAACATGAGATATTTCAAAATCCAAAAACAATAGAAAACCAGAAAAGAGCTTGTGTAAAAAGGGAAAATGATAGTACATCGGCTTGACAGTTACGGTATGCTAAAGATATGTAATGTTTAAAAGTGTTAAACAGTCTCGCTGATGATATGCCGATAGGTTTTTACACATTTAGTAGGTTTGTTCGGGATATAAATCTAAATCTTTACTTACTTATTTCGTGGGGAACACTACTTGGATATATAGGTAACCTCTGAAATTTCGTTTGAAAGATCCCTCTTTCTGAGATACTAGGTCTTTATACTCAGTGATATCTGGGGTATTATCCCGGGACTTCTGATTTTGCGGAAGCAATGGCCTAGTCCCCGGAGAATACCTTACCGCTTGCTTGAAATATAGCGCCGCCCTCAGCATAAAAAATGATGAAACATTGAAAAAATATGTAAATCATGTGCTGTTGTAAAAAAGATCCTCTAAAGGGGACCCACTAAAGTCGAACCGTCATCTCTCTACTGAACGAAAGTTCTGACCTGAGCTCTCACGGTCTCGCAATTAACCCCTTACAGATATCATCCGTGGTATACTCACCTGTAAGACTGAATATTGGGATCTGGATACGGGAGTATATTCAAGAGGTGGGACACACGTATAAGTTTAAGTCTTAAAACACTAAATCCGTATCCTGGACAGATTGAAATGTGTGTGAGAATTTAAGTGGATCAGTATATCGACAATCTAAGTGAATTGTTCAATTCTGAGTATGAAATTAAAGCTTAACGGTACTTGTGACTTGTCGAACAGCTGATATGATTCCCTAACACGCTCACCAAAAATATGTTTGTAAATAGTTTACATTTACTGCATTTTATTTCTGTTATTCATTTCTAGTTTAGAAACTTTATTAAAAATCCAAAATGGTTTTTCACTTCTGCTTTATTTTCCGACAAACCAAAGTGGAAAGCTGATCTTCAAATTTGAATTGAAGCAGATGTAGGAAGTTTCTGGGCTGGAGGATGAGTTGTGAGCTTAACATGATAAGCTTGTGAAAGTTGAAAAGTTTAAACAAGTTTATTAATTTGAAACTTGTAAATTTTCAAAAAATCGTTTTAATAAAGTTGAACTAAATGTCAGTGTGATTTATCTCAGATCAACCAAGGTCATTAAGTTGGACTTGGTAGACAAATTGAGTAATCAGGGTTATTAATTTGGACCTGAATACTTAAGTGGATTTCTAATTCTGACAAGATCATCAAATTGAAGGTGAATGGTAAGTTTGAATTGAAACTGTTATTGTCATATATCTTATTGTTAGGTAGAGATTGTGCAGGTAACAGATTTGAATTGAGAAAGCAGCTAAGCAAATCCCAGCCTACTGATAGGGGGAGTTTGAAAACTTAAAGACAGATACAGTTCCTGGATCTACATTCAAGGGGGAGCTTGAAGATTATTAAAGATTCAGATTCTGTGATTTATGCTAGCTGTTGATTGAAGAAAAGAAGATTTGAAGGAAGAAATGACTGTTAGACAAACTGGAAAGAGACAAAGACTAAAGACTCGACGCCAAAGACTTCGTCAACATCCAAGGGGGAGTCTGTTGGTGCACTAGTGTCTGTTAACTTCGTCTTAATAGAGTCTTATGTCTAGATAGGATAAACGAGCACACAGCAGGGTTAGAAATTAGGATTTTAGGTGTGTAAATGTGTAATTCCGCTTGAAAGTGACATGGACCAGTTCAAGCGAAATTAACATGTTAATTTCGCTTGAACTGGGCAGTGTCATCTTCAAGCGAAATTACCAACTCTATATATAGGTGTGTGCTGAGTTCATTTGAAACGAAATTAGAAGTCATTGTTTGAGAGTCGAGGTGCTGCCGAATTGTTATCAGATCTGTAAAAGCTCAGGAAATCAATAAAAGAGGATAATTAAAGGAAAACAAGCTGTGTTACGTCAAATTCACTGATTCCGCCTTTGTTTTTGATGTTGAACTCTTCATATTGACTCGTTAGGGTCACACGACGATCCAACATGTCTGATCGGGTGACTATGTGCCTTGGATCGGGTGGCTGTCCGATCGGGCGGGTATTCGATACTTTGACAATCACTTGGAACACAAATAGATAAGAAGATTAAGATCGGGTGGCAACTCGTTTGGATTGCCACTCGATTCTTTGCACTTTAAAAATTCAAACAAACAAAGTCCCTTGAATCGGATTGTGACCCGATCGGGTGGGTCAACAAATTCAAGCCTTTTAATGAATTGCAATGGATCGGGTGGTGATCCGATCGAGTTGCGATCCGAGGCTAGACACATATGCTTTAACAAATAAATGTTCAACGGATCGAGTGGTCATCCGATCAGATTGCCATCCGATCGTTGAACATCACCAAGAACAATGACAACAGTAACAGCAAACATCTTTCAACTTTTCGAACAAAAATAAAAATTTCTCTCAAACCGTTAGGAATTAAGATCTGAAAATTTGTAGGCTTGTAGATCAAGTGTTTTCGCACAACATATCCAAAAATTAGAAATTTTTAACTGTAAAAACCTGTTTAATTTTGCAATTTTCAGTCAAGAACGTGAAAGAGATGAAAAATGAAGAAATTTTGACAAATCTAGATGAAATTGGATCTGATTCTGCTGAATTTGTGTGCGAAATTGTGTGATTGATCTGTGCAATCGAGCTCCTCCTCTGATACCACTTGTAGGACCGATTTTGACTCCGAACGGTTGCGAACCGACTCGTGTAACGTGCGGAATCTGTAGATGAACGTGACCGAACACACAAGACGTAGTATAATCGTGATTCTATTGAAAGATCTGAAATCCTACAAGAACCGTGAATCACCTTGCCACTTTCTCTCTCTACTTTCTCTCTAGCTCCTATGCTCTCCAAGTCTCCAAATGGCAAAAGTCTCAAAATGAAACCCTAAAGGTTCTATTTATAGGCTAAGGGGCTTAATGAGAAATCTCATTAATTACAGAATTGCCACCTTGCCTTTTCCTACATAAAACAATATAAAGTCTTGTTTCAATCCTTTTCAGCTACGATTCGTATTGACGGAGGCGAAAGATATAAATGTTGTATGTGACACCTGTGCCTCCATGGCCATCAAACAAATACCAAATCAATGAAATATTGTATTTCATACTTGGGATTTTTATAAATATGTGTATCACTTGCACATATCAATTCTTGTTTGATTTCGAGCTCTAAATCGCTTTCTAGAAGTTATACGCGCACAGATGCGAAAACGTAATCAGATTAATGCAACAAACACTCTGGAATAGTGACATGGGCTTAAAATACCTTAAATAACCTTTACATAACTTAGAAATAAGTTTTGGAAGGTTTGGTGTTTCGAAATAAAGTTTATTCGCTTACAGGGACTAAATTTGACATACTGCGAAAGTATGCCGATTCATACTGTAACGAACATTTCGGAACTTGACCATAAGTTTAACATAGCCTAAATATCCTTCACATAGCTTAGAAATAGGCTTTGAGGGGTTTGGTGTGCTAAAATAAACTTTTTGCTCATTCAAGGACTAAAAGCATCAAAAAGTGCATAAGTTTGCATTTTCGCGCATATCTTACGTTCTGAATACATCCGGACACCCAAAAATTTATGTAATCATTAAAATATTTTATTTTAGTGATTGGCATGATAAAATTCCATTCGTCGCATTGATTGGATCGTTTTTCACGTTCGTTCGTGTTTCGTCGAAACCGAACAACGCAACCGTATGGCCAAACGAACCAACATCCGAGATGTTTTTGAGCATGTTTCCTGTTCCCTATACTTAACCTTCATTATTGAGCCTTGAAAATGGGTTAACGGGGTTTAAACGCATCAAAATATGCCTTAAACATGTGCAGGGTCCAAAACTGTAAATATTTGAAACTTTGTTGAACTGGGCACATAGTGGCGCTGCGCCACCACCATAAGGCTTTGCCGTGGCGCGATGCCATGGCCTCATCTGGGCAGAAACTCCATTTTTGCAACTGCAGGTCCATTTTCAGCACTTGTCTTGAAGTTAAGGGCTATTTTGTAACAATTGCAATACCATTTGATGGTTTGGGGGCACCCCTAGTATTCCAAAACCTTGTGCCCACTTGGACGGTCCAGATTGATGCTCGTTTATCGAGGAACGTTCCTAACGGTTCTTGGGTTTCTATAAATACCCCCACCCATTTCACTCCCAACTCACACTTGATTCTGAGATTCTCTAAGTTGAGGCGATTTTCACTTCATACCTGAGAATATTTGGAATCAAACTTCCATTCTTGGACCATTTGTAAGTATTCTTTCGTTCTTTTACGCATTTTTAGCGTGAAAGTCAAACTTTGTTTGACTTTCAGCATTGACCAGTTTATGGTCAACACGAAGTTCGTTTGAACTTCGTAACGTGAGCGTAATCACGATGGTTATAGTCCCTTGTGACTATACCTACTGATTACCACGTTGTTTAGGCATAGTGACGAGTCGTAATTTCGGCCAAAATGCGTATTCTTGCGTATTTAGAAACCAAACTACTTTTAGGTATCAAGACCCTTTGTTTTGATACCAAACCTGTTTTCAAACTTCATTAAACATGGTTTAACATGTTTAGCTCGTCAATTTAGGATTAGTACTTATATAGGGTCGTAAGGTAAGCGATCTAGACAATCGCTTAGACTTTCGAACCCGACCCGTTTGGTCGATCATTAGGATCCGACCAAACACATTAGGTGACCATAGTTGTATAGGGAATAACCTTCCGAGGTTATACCTTATGGTCACTACGTTTAGTTAGTTGTATGATAGGTAGTTTATATGCCTTAGGAAAATTACAAAAATGCCCTTTTCACGCATAAATTCATTTTAAGCATATGTAACATAAATTTTGACATCTAAACTGATTAGGCAACATTATTAGACATGTTAAGGCATATAATACTTGTCATAGGACTAGTTAGGCGGTCCGAACGCGTTTTACGTGAACGACGCGTTAAAGTAGCGTAAGCTACCTAAACGGGTCGAAATGGGTCATAAGCACATAGGATAGGTTTCATTTTAGAATGTAGGCTTTGTTAAACCATATTACATGAGTTCCTATATTTGGTTTACGAAACTTCATTCTATCCGATCTCCCGATTTAGGTCCGGTTATTAACATAGTTACCTATATTAGGTGCCATTTGATTTCGTGATCCCTTTAGCTTTGCTTGGTTGTTGTTCAAGACTTCTAAGCACCCTCAAGTGTGTACATAGACCCCTCTTTTACTGTTTTTCAAACGTTTTGGGGTGAAACACATGTGCCTACTTGTTACTTTCGTGTTTTCCATGTTTTAATATCATATACTTGCTATGTTCATTAGTACACTATTAGTACATGATTTCATTAAGTTTTTGCTATGTATGTCCATTTAGTGCATACTTAGTACATTGTTTTACATTTCATTTTATGCTATGCATGTCCAATTAGTGCATACTAGTACATTGTGTTACATTTCATTTTATGCTATGTATGTCTATTTAGTGCGTACTTAGTACATTATTTTACATTTCATTTCATGCTATGTATGTCCATTTGTTGCATACTTAGTACCATACTTAGTACATTATTTTACATTTCATTTCATGCTATGTATGTCTATTTGTTGCATACTTAGTACATTATTTTCATAAAACATGCTTACATTTTGGTATGACATTTGGTTTGTTTAAATGGCTCAAAAATACATTCATTAACATTAGCTACGTCGTTCGTTAGTAGGTAGTGGTACCATAGGAATTGACAACTCCCGTTCCTGACATCCTAGGTATGTTTGGATGAAAGGAATGACCGAATTCGATATACATAACTCAGATAAACCTTTAATTCATTTAAGGGTTTATCGCCACAGTCTCAAGGCATGAATGTATGCATTTTCACAATACTGCATAGATATTTGTATCAGTAAAGCATGCATTATTTTGCAAAACATAAATTTTGATTATAATTTGTCAAATGCATTGTTTTGTATATTTCTTTCTTATAGGGTCGAGTAAATGCTTTTAATCAATAAAGGCTTTTTATTCACTCTACATTACATCTGTTTACACAATAACATTTCAACATTTGTTTAAAACATTACATTTAGTTATACATGAACATTTTTACATTGGTGGTTTGTTTGGGTAAGTGAATTAAGTAATGAGACGTACGTAATATGATAAAAGCATGGTGGATACGCCGCTGGTACTTCCTATATATAAGTGCTTTTATGATATTACATATCGTAGCGTTATTTAAATCATTTCAATTTTGACATATTACATTTTACACAAATTAACATATCTTTACAAAACATTGTTTTACAAATAACACATTTTATACAAATTCATTTTTCTTGGTTATTTAATTAACTATACATATTTCTTTTATATCATCTGTTTCCTTATCAATTTTGTAACACCTGTGTCATTTCAACCATCAAACAAATGCCAAACCAATGAAATATTGTATTTCATACTTTGGACTTGTATAAATATGTGTATCTTTTGCACATATCAACTCTTGTTCGATTTCAAACCCTAAATCGCTTTCTGGAAGGTTATACGCGCACTAATGCGTAAATATAACCAGTTTAATGCAACAAACACTCCGGAATAGTGAAATAGGTTTAACATACCTTAAATAACCTTTACATAACTTAGATATAAGTTTTGGAAGGTTTGGTGTGGTGAAATCAAAGTTATATCGCTTACAGGGACTAAAGTTGACAAACTGCGAAAGTATGCCAATTTGAACTGTAACAGACATTCCGGAACATGACCATAAGTTAAACACACCTTAAATATCCTTTACATAGCTTAGAAATAGGCTTTGAGGGGTTCGGTGTGCTAAAATAAACTTTTGTGTCATTCACGGACTAAAAGTGTCAAAAAGTGCACAAGTTTGCATTTTCGCGCATAACTTACGTTCTGAATACATCCGGACATCCAAAAATTTATGTAAGCATGACTATATTATGCTTTAGTGTTTGGATTTCCAAAAATCCATTCGTTGCGTCATTTGGATCGTTTTTCGCGCTTATGCGCATTCCGTCGTAATTAAGCGAACATCGCGATCGTACGGCCAAACGAACCAACACCCGGCATATTTTTGAGCATGTTTTGAGTTCCCTATACTTTAACTTCATTTTAGAGCCTTGAAATGAGGTTAACGGGGTTCAAACGCATCGAAAAAGGCCTTAAACACGTGCAGGGACCATTTCTGCCACTTTTGAAACATTTCTGAAACAGGGGGGGTGCTAGCGTAGCGCGACTGCCTAATGCCTTGGCAGTAGCGCTACGCGACTGCCTAACCAGACCAGATTAAGTGTATTTAACATCAGATTTCAGCTGTTTAATCCTCAACCACACACTCACACTTGTCTAGTCAGCTGATAAGAACCCATTTTTAGTTACCACAACTTTGCAACACATGTACGGGTAGGATTCGAGCACGGTTTCCATGAAACGATCTTAACGGTTACCCGAAAACTATAAATACCCCACCCCACAACTTCAAAACCCACTAGAATTTTGATCTTAGAAACTCTAAGTTGAAACCATTGTTTCATACCTGAGATTCTTGGATCGAGATTAGCATTCGGGGACCCTTCGTAAGTATTCTTTCGTTCTTTTATTGCTTTTCGAGTCTTTCGAGTCTGAAAGTCAAACTTTGTTTGACTTTCTGCATTGACCAGTTTATGGTCAATGCGAAGTTCGTTTGAACTTCGCAACGTGAGTGTAATCACGTTGGTTATAGTCCCTTGGGACTATACCTACTGATTACCACGTTGTCTAGGGTCGTAGGGTAAGCGATCTAATAAATCGCTTATACCTTCGAACCCGTCCCATTTGGTCGATCATTAGGATCCGACCAAACACATTAGGTGACCATAGTAGGTAGGGAATAACCTTCCGAGGTTATACCCTATGGTCACATCGTTTGAGTAGTTGTATGATAGGTAGTTTATATGCCTTAGGTAAATTACCAGAATACCCTTTTCATGTATAATTGGTAATTAAGCATATGTAACCTAAACTTTTGTCACATAACTGATTATGTAACATGTTTAGGCATATAACACTTGTCATAGGGCTAGTTAAGCAGTCCGAACGCGTTTCACGCGAACGACGCGTTAAAGTAGCATAAGCTACCTAAACGGGTCGTAATGGGTCGAAAGCACTTAGATTAAGGTTTCAATTAGTATGTAGGCTTTGTTAAACCATATTACACGAGTCTCCATACTCGTTTGGTTTACAAACCCTCATGCTACCCGATCCTCCGATTTAGGTCCGATTTATTAACATAGTTACCTATATTAGGTGCCGTTTGATATCCGTGATCTCTAGCATTGTTTGGTTGTCACTCAAGGACTACTGAGCATTCTCAAGTGAGTACATAGACCCCTCTTTTACTGTTTTCCAAACTGTTTTGGGGTGAAACACATGTGCCTACTTGTTACTTTCATGCTTTCTTGTTTACACATCATATACCTGCTATGTTCGTTAGTACATTATAGTACATGATTTTATTACATCTTATGCTAGGTATGCCCATTGTGTGCATTACTTAGTACATCGTTTTACATTACATTACATGCTACGTATGTCTATTGTTGTATACGTAGTACAGGTCACATGCTACGTATGTCTATTGTTGTATACGTAGTACAGGTCGCATGCTACGTATGTCTATTGTTGTATACGTAGTACAGGTCGCATGCTACGTATGTCTATTGTTGTATACGTAGTACAGGTCACATGCTACGTATGTCTAATGTTGTATACGTAGTACAGGTCACATGCTACGTATGTCTATTGTTGCATACTTAGTACAGGTCACATGCTACGTATGTCTATTGTTGTATACGTAGTACAGGTCACATGCTACGTATGTCTATTGTTGTATACGTAGTACAGGTCACATGCTACGTATGTCTATTATTGCATACTTAGTACATTTGTTATTCATCACAGGCTTACATTTTGGATACATATTACATGATTTACATTAGACATGAACATTTTACATCTTGATGGTTTGGTTTGATTAAGTGATTAAGTAACGATGCGTGTGTAATATGATACAAGCATGGTGGATACGCCGCTGGTACTTCCTATATATAAGTGTTTGTATAGTATTACATATCGTAGCGTTATTTGAATCATTTCAGTTTGAGACATAGAACATTTTATACAAATAACATACTTTTCACAAAACATTGATTTACAAACAACTTATCTTATACAAACCCATCTTACATGGTTATTCATTTAACCATACATTATTCACTTATTTATACATATCATCTGAACTCATTGTTTTTCAAATGATTTACAAGACAAAGCAAATTACAAGGTTCATGACTAAACATTTTCTCAAACATAAGTCATGAAACCTATTTTCACAAAACCTATGTATCTCACAGGCATTTTTATGCTGACGTACCTATTTTCACATGTGTTTTTCAGGAGCTGTTGCATAAGATGATCAAGATACACATAGGCAGACTTGGGCTTTAGTGACAATAAAAGATGCAAGACTAGTTAATTATGTTGTATTTCTTTGTTTGTTAATACATTGTAACACTTTTAATCAATAAAACGAAACTTCAATTGCCATGGATTTGAAACAATCAATTCTGTTACAACACTCCCCGATGTTTCCGCCACGTTTTGTATGTTCTACGTGGTCGGGGTGTGACAGAAAAGATGGTATCAGAGCCAATGGTTATAGGGAATTAGGTTATTAGTAATGCTTTGACCTAGTCTATAACCTTCTTAGGACCCTAACGCGAGTTTACTTGCGTTTAGTCATAAAACAATACCGTCACCTATCCTTAGGCGACTACCACAACAAGAACATAAATTTCAAAACCGCTTTGAAAACTAATCATCTGTTCTAGGATGATTGATTACTAGGTTTTGAACCCTCTATTGTAAGGTTTTGAACCCTCTGTTATATATGGTTTTGAACCGCTATGAGTTTTCAAAATCTCGTCAAGGTTTTGGGTTTTAAATAATGTGAACACGTGCAAACTGGAAGGGTGAATGCCTGTATTCTGGGATTTCTGTCTAGGCAAGCACTTCGTATACATCTCATCAGACGCGAGACCAGTTGTGCTTACCTGGGAATTCTTGGGATGAGTGTTCACTTATAGGCGAGCATGTCTTCGCGATACATTATTTTTGACCTATTTACTTTGACTAATCACCGAGGTCGTTTGTTGCTTTATAGTAACAAACAAATGACCACTATCCTTGCTTTCATCAGATTTGTTTCATCTCATTCTTTTCGTCTAATTCTCTCACTCGTTTCCTTTCATGTTTCCTCTTTTAGAATGCCTCCTCGACGCGAAAGCCAGATAGCGACTGCCGAACTGGCAGAAATCATCGCGCAGCAAATGGCTGCTGCCTTCCCAAATCTTTATGCTCAAATGATGCAAGCCATCAACAACAACAATGCTCCATGCAACTTCAAGAGTTTCAACTCGGCTAAACCGCTCAAGTTTAGTGGTTCTGAGGGAGCAATTGGGCTTCTTCAATGGTTCGAGAGCATTGAGAATACGTTCCGTCACGTTCAGTGTCCTGAAAATCGCAAGGTCGAGTTTTCTTCGAGTGTGTTTCAGAAGAGGGCTCTTACATGGTGGAACGGGATTATGAGAGACCGGGGTGCTGAAATTGCACTAGCACAGACTTGGGCCGAGCTTAGAGCTCTTATGATGAGGGAGTTCTGTCCTCGTCATGAACTGCGAGCTTTGGAGAGGGAGTTTGATGATTTGAAGCAAGACAGTGGTGAACATCGAGCCTATACTGACCGTTTTGAAGAATTGAGCCTGTTGTGCCCTACCATGGTTACGCCTTTGGATAAAGCGATCGAGAAATACATTGATGGTCTCCCTGACTTAGTTCAGGATATTGTTACTGGTAGTAACCCCACTACGGTTAGGCAGGCCATTGAGCTATCTGCAACCTTGACTGAATCTCAGATCAGAAAGCATAAACTTTTTCGAAAGGGTGACAAGAAGCCAATCGAGGAATCAAAGACCATGGATGAACAGACTGGATCCCCTAAGAAGTCTAAGAAGCGTAAGGCTTCGCAGAATTTTGCGATTGCTGCTCAACCCAACCAAAACAACCGCAACCAACCAACTCAACCTCCTGTAAAGAAACCTTATGCCGGTACTGCACCGATATGCGACAAATGTAATGCACACCATTTAGCTCACCTACAGTGTCGTTTATGTGCATCATGTGGGCGACTCGGTCACCTGGAAAATGCTTGTCAATTTACCCCAAACCAAGGTGGTCCAAACCAACCTCAAGTAAATCCTGCTCAAGCTCGTTGTCCACCAGGTCCTTGCTTCAACTGTGGCGAGATGGGCCATTTCCGAAGAAATTGCCCAAAGATTGCTAATGCGAATCCAGCGCAAGGATGAGCATCGGACCAACTAGAAGACAATGTTGTTTAGAAATAATCAAGCCTTATGTATTATTTTCTTTTGTAGTCAAGGCCCATGAAACAGTTGTTGTTGTTTATAAATAAATCCTTTTATTTACATTGCAATGTACAAATGTGATGGCTTGTATAAACAACGTATCCTCTACAATACCGACAATCAAGGAACCGTATTCCTTGAAGAACAGACTAACCCGTAATTTCTTCCATTTTATTATCTCTTGCGTTTGCCACGGAAAATCCTAAGTACCCGTTTCTTCCAATGAAACGAAGTACAAGGCGCAAGTTGCAACTCTGTACGAATACCCAAAGTACCACTATAAATTCTTAATAAGGTACCTAAGGGTATTTCCGTATATTCGAAATTATTGTACCCAAATTCGAATATTGCGTTTTCTTGAAAACGAAATCGAATTTTTGGAAGATCTTTCTATCTTCATAGTTAGATTCTTACTAATGTTTAAAGTACCAAATGAAATCCATGAAATGGATTCCTAGTGTGCTTTAAATACATGTACGTAATTAACAAAACAAAACTTACAAATTAAAGATCTAGATAATCAATTTTTTGATTAGGTGACTATGTGTTTATGCATCTTGTTTTTTTTTTCTTTTAAGCATTTTGTGTTTTTGTATACTCTGGATATTCGCTATCCAAATCCTCGTAGAATCTTTCATACCTTCATATGAGGGATTCGTAGTAGGATATTCAAAAAGGTACTATCTTAAATCCTTAATGGATTTCTACTTTGTAGTTAAGTCCCTTGGATTAAAAGTACTATTCCAAGGTTTGAGGACAACATGTGTTGATATAGTTAAAGAGATTGGTCCGACAATCTAGTTAAATACATCCTGCGTCGATGTAGTTAAATATTCCTCTTGGGTAGTTAAGTTAAAGAGATCCTACGTCGATCTAAGTTAAATAGATTGGTTCGACAATCCAGTTAAATATATCATGCGTTGATATAGTTAAAGAGATCCTACGTCGATCTAAGTTAAATAGATTGGTTCGACAATCCAGTTAAATATATCATGCGTTGATATAGTTAAAGAGATCCTACGTCGATCTAAGTTAAATAGATTGGTTCGACAATCCAGTTAAATATATCATGCGTTGATATAGTTAAAGAGATCCTACGTCGATCTAAGTTAAATAGATTGGTTTGACAATCTAGTTAAATATATCAGGTGTTTATGTAGTTAAATAGGCCCTCAGGTGGTCTAGTTCAAGAGATTGTTTGTTAATCAAATCCTTTGGTGACCTAGTTAAAGAGACTCTATTGCAGTCAAGTTAAATCACCACAGGATTTTTCGTTGTTTTTCCCATACGCATTATGAAATGAACTGTGCGGACTGTGCAAGGAAGTACGTAATTATGGAGGCCTTCATAATTATGGAATTCAGTGCACAGAAACCACATGAAGTTTTGTCATGTGTTAAGACCAACAGTGGCAAGAGTAATGATACGGGAGAAGTCTTGGACTTCGACCAATGTCATTTATTCTCACACTCCCCAATTCTGATCTCAATCACACACACAGTTTCCTATGATAAGTCTTCACAAGAAACGTTCTTCTGTCCGTAGTTCAAAACTCCATGTTTTGTTACTACAAGGACTTCACTTTGAGGGTTGAAATTTTCGCTAAGAATCCTAACATGGCCCAGAGTTTTACTTAAGGGTTCAATGGATTTGTCTGAAAGTGAAACCGTCACAGCTGTCTCCACAAGTTTCCTCTAAAACTAAATTTCGGGACGAAATTTCCTAAAGTAGGGGAGACTGTAACACCTATGTCATTTCAACCATCAAACAAATGCCAAACCAATGAAATATTGTATTTCATACTTTGGACTTGTATAAATATGTGTATCTTTTGCACATATCAACTCTTGTTCGATTTCAAACTCTAAATCGCTTTCTGGAAGGTTATACGCGCACTAATGCGTAAATATAACCAGTTTAATGCAACAAACACTCGGGAATAGTGAAATAGGTTTAACATACCTTAAATAACCTTTACATAACTTAGATATAAGTTTTGGAAGGTTTGGTGTGGTGAAATCAAAGTTATATCGCTTACAGGGACTAAAGTTGACAAACTGCGAAAGTATGCCAATTTGAACTGTAACAGACATTCCGGAACATGACCATAAGTTAAACACACCTTAAATATCCTTTACATAGCTTAGAAATTGGCTTTGAGGGGTTCGGTGTGCTAAAATAAACTTTTGTGTCATTCACGGACTAAAAGTGTCAAAAAGTGCACAAGTTTGCATTTTCGCGCATAACTTACGTTCTGAATACATCCGGACATCCAAAAATTTATGTAAGCATGACTATATTATGCTTTAGTGTTTGGCTTTCCAAAAATCCATTCGTTGCGTCATTTGGATCGTTTTTCGCGCTTATGCGCATTCCGTCGTAATTAAGCGAACATCGCGATCGTACGGCCAAACGAACCAACACCCGGCATATTTTTGAGCATGTTTTGAGTTCCCTATACTTTAACTTCATTTTAGAGCCTTGAAATGAGGTTAACGGGGTTCAAACGCATCGAAAAAGGCCTTAAACACGTGCAGGGACCATTTCTGCCACTTTTGAAACATTTCTGAAACAGGGGGGTGCTAGCGTAGCGCGACTGCCTAATGCCTTGGCAGTAGCGCTACGCGACTGCCTAACCAGACCAGATTAAGTGTATTTAACATCAGATTTCAGCTGTTTAATCCTCAACCACACACTCACACTTGTCTAGTCAGCTGATAAGAACCCATTTTTAGTTACCACAACTTTGCAACACATGTACGGGTAGGATTCGAGCACGGTTTCCATGAAACGATCTTAACGGTTACCCGAAAACTATAAATACCCCACCCCACAACTTCAAAACCCACTAGAATTTTGATCTTAGAAACTCTAAGTTGAAACCATTGTTTCATACCTGAGATTCTTGGATCGAGATTAGCATTCGGGGACCCTTCGTAAGTATTCTTTCGTTCTTTTATTGCTTTTCGAGTCTTTCGAGTCTGAAAGTCAAACTTTGTTTGACTTTCTGCATTGACCAGTTTATGGTCAATGCGAAGTTCGTTTGAACTTCGCAACGTGAGTGTAATCACGTTGGTTATAGTCCCTTGGGACTATACCTACTGATTACCACGTTGTCTAGGGTCGTAGGGTAAGCGATCTAATAAATCGCTTATACCTTCGAACCCGTCCCATTTGGTCGATCATTAGGATCCGACCAAACACATTAGGTGACCATAGTAGGTAGGGAATAACCTTCCGAGGTTATACCCTATGGTCACATCGTTTGAGTAGTTGTATGATAGGTAGTTTATATGCCTTAGGTAAATTACCAGAATACCCTTTTCATGTATAATTGGTAATTAAGCATATGTAACCTAAACTTTTGTCACATAACTGATTATGTAACATGTTTAGGCATATAACACTTGTCATAGGGCTAGTTAAGCGGTCCGAACGCGTTTCACGCGAACGACGCGTTAAAGTAGCATAAGCTACCTAAACGGGTCGTAATGGGTCGAAAGCACTTAGATTAAGGTTTCAATTAGTATGTAGGCTTTGTTAAACCATATTACACGAGTCTCCATACTCGTTTGGTTTACAAACCCTCATGCTACCCGATCCTCCGATTTAGGTCCGATTTATTAACATAGTTACCTATATTAGGTGCCGTTTGATATCCGTGATCTCTAGCATTGTTTGGTTGTCACTCAAGGACTACTGAGCATTCTCAAGTGAGTACATAGACCCCTCTTTTACTGTTTTCCAAACTGTTTTGGGGTGAAACACATGTGCCTACTTGTTACTTTCATGCTTTCTTGTTTACACATCATATACCTGCTATGTTCGTTAGTACATTATAGTACATGATTTTATTACATCTTATGCTAGGTATGCCCATTGTGTGCATTACTTAGTACATCGTTTTACATTACATTACATGCTACGTATGTCTATTGTTGTATACGTAGTACAGGTCACATGCTACGTATGTCTATTGTTGTATACGTAGTACAGGTCGCATGCTACGTATGTCTATTGTTGTATACGTAGTACAGGTCGCATGCTACGTATGTCTATTGTTGTATACGTAGTACAGGTCACATGCTACGTATGTCTAATGTTGTATACATAGTACAGGTCACATGCTACGTATGTCTATTGTTGCATACTTAGTACAGGTCACATGCTACGTATGTCTATTGTTGTATACGTAGTACAGGTCACATGCTACGTATGTCTATTGTTGTATACGTAGTACAGGTCACATGCTACGTATGTCTATTGTTGCATACTTAGTACATTTGTTATTCATCACAGGCTTACATTTTGGATACATATTACATGATTTACATTAGACATGAACATTTTACATCTTGATGGTTTGGTTTGATTAAGTGATTAAGTAACGATGCGTGTGTAATATGATACAAGCATGGTGGATACGCCGCTGGTACTTCCTATATATAAGTGTTTGTATAGTATTACATATCGTAGCGTTATTTGAATCATTTCAGTTTGAGACATAGAACATTTTATACAAATAACATACTTTTCACAAAACATTGATTTACAAACAACTTATCTTATACAAACCCATCTTACATGGTTATTCATTTAACCATACATTATTCACTTATTTATACATATCATCTGAACTCATTGTTTTTCAAATGATTTACAAGACAAAGCAAATTACAAGGTTCATGACTAAACATTTTCTCAAACATAAGTCATGAAACCTATTTTCACAAAACCTATGTATCTCACAGGCATTTTTATGCTGACGTACCTATTTTCACATGTGTTTTTCAGGAGCTGTTGCATAAGATGATCAAGATACACATAGGCAGACTTGGGCTTTAGTGACAATAAAAGATGCAAGACTAGTTAATTATGTTGTATTTCTTTGTTTGTTAATACATTGTAACACTTTTAATCAATAAAACGAAACTTCAATTGCCATGGATTTGAAACAATCAATTCTGTTACAACACTCCCCGATGTTTCCGCCACGTTTTGTATGTTCTACGTGGTCGGGGTGTGACAAATTTCTATATGATTTATAAAACAAAAACATTTTTACAAGGATCATGACTGACTTTTGTTAAACAACTTTTTCTAAAACTTATAAGTCATGAATCCTAAATCAATAAAACCTATGTATCTCACAGGCATTTTTATGCTGACGTACCTATTTTCATATGCGTTTCAGGAAATGATGCATAGGATTGATCAAGTTACACATAGGAAGACTCGGGCCTTAGTGATAATAAAAGATGCAAGACTAGTTAATTATGTTATGCTTCCTTGTTGTTAAGACATTGTAATTTCTTTTAATCAATAAATCAACATTTAAATTTCCATGTGATACGAAACAATGATTCTGTTACAACACTCCCCGACGATTCCGCCAAGATTTGTTGTTTTACGTGGTCGGGGTGTAACACTGTAGGATCGGGATTCGATCAAACGAGTCATTCAGAAGAGTTCTAGATCAATACTAAAGGCGGAATCAGACGTATTGATGTTATAACAGCTAGATTCACACGTAGAATCACTTTAAATGTCGAATGTATTGATTTGATAGTGTTTACAGATCGTTCGACACTTCGGCAGCACTTCGTCTCCAGAATCAGATCGTTACAAATGAAGACCCAAGACCACATATATATAGGAGAGCCAGACCGCATGAACCAGTCCACACGAGCTGGCCCAGGTCACACGACCTGGCCAGACCTCATGAACTTGGTCATCTCGTGCGAGGTGGCCTAGCCACTTCGTGTGAGGTGGCTGGTTCAGGCCTGTTTCCCGTTTCTCTCGTACAACGTGTCCTGGTCTATCTATTCTAGTTACATGACTCGATACAAGACGAAGTCAACAGACATATGCACTAACAAACTCCCCCTTGGATGATGACGTGTCTTCAGTGTATTGAGTCTTCAGTCTTGATCGGTCTTCTCGCTCTTTCCAAAGTATCTTTCTCTGTAAGCATCCTTCAATCTTTATCTTTCAATCTCTCTTGATCAGATCTCTTGATTCTTTAAACTCATCAGCATTAGCAGCTTCTATCTCGAGTACTGTTCCAGAATAGCAGTCTGGCTCTCTAACATTCAGACTCCTTCTTACTCTGAAATCATCCGATTAACAGACTCCCCTTTGCTAACAGACTCCCCCTTAAGTTGTTCCGGGATTGCAATCTGACATATCACTCCTTCTAAGATCGTGTCCTGGCTCAAACTCTACTCAGGCTTAGATACGGGGATCTGGCTCTATACCTTTCACATGTTCAGGAACATCTCCTGGCTCTCCGTAGCAACAGGATCAGGAACTTGGTAACCTGCACAATTCTCTACCCAAAAGTAAATTTCAGAATTATTAAAATTTAACAAATTTAGAAAGCACTTGTAGATATCATTCAACATCAACAATAGTTATATCAAGTTCAAATTAATGACCTTGAGTAACTAACAGTAAAATCAGCCTCAAAACATCACTTGTAAGATTATCTTAAAACATTTCTCAAATTATCTCATACTCTAACTTCATTTTTCATTTCAAACTCACTCTCCCAACCCACTGTCGTTCATAATGTTTAGCACTTGAAATTTTGAAAATCAGCTTTTCAACATCAGTTGTCGAAAATAAGATGAAATAAAATCTTTTTGGTTTTTCAAAATTTTATGCTAAAACACACTGAAAATCTTTTTGGATTTTGGGAAATATACTATATACAGACATCTTTTTGTAAGTTTGTGTAAGAGGATCATATCAGTTTTTGAGACTTATCACTAACACCGTTGATCTTGTTTTAACTTTAAGTCTTAAACAAATTCACTTCTGATTGTCAGTATTGTTGTCCACTTAAACTTCTACACAAGTTTCAATTGATTCAAGATACGAGATTAGATGTATTAGAACTAACTTATTAGCGTGTCCCACCTCAGAATATACTCCCGTATCAAGATTCCCTAGATTCAGTCTTACAGGTGAGTATACCAATCTGATATCTGTATTCAGGTTAGTGCGAGTCCTTGAGAGCTCAGGTATGAACTACCGTTTAGTCAAAGAGATGAAGGCTCGACTTTAGGTGTGTTCCCTTTAGGGAATCTTTTCTTCAACTGCAATTGATTCGTATCTTTCGATATTTTATCATTTTTTATGCAGAGGGTGAGCTTTAAAAGCGCGTAAAGTATAATTCGAGGACTAGGCCATTGCTTCCGCAATATCAAAAGTCTAGGTATAATACCCCAGATATCAAACAGTATAAAGACCTAGTATCTCAGAATCAGGCAATCTCTCAAACAAGATTTCGGGGGTTACCCATATATCCGAGAGATGTTACCCACTAGAATAAGCAGTTATTCGTTATGTTTATATCTCGAACTCAATCTACTAATCGTGTGAAGTCTACTAGCACATCATCAGTGAGACTTGTTTAAAAACATTTTTCTTTACATTTCTTTAGCATGTTGTGATAGTCTACTGATGTACTATCATTTCCTCTTTTTCACAACAAAACTCATTTTTGATTTTTCGATGGTTTTGGATTTTTTATTTTATCATGTTTTTGGATTTTTCAAATTTTCAAAATTTTAATTTTTTACTCCCCCTAAAATCAAAAATATGTTTCAATTTTTGATTTTCCGGGAAAATTTGAAAGTAAAACCAATAAACTGTACAAATAAAATGACAAACTGATGTGAATTGCTTCAATTCTCCATTCTCTTGGCTTAAACAATCAGAACTCCCCCTGACAACAAACTATTTTCCCATTATGATTTCAAAACACTTAAGTTTGTTTTAATCAAGATGGTTTTTCCAGAAAATTAGTTTTGTTGATTTGACACATCATGGGGATTCATTCATCACTTTGTTCTTTCAACCAGTTGTAAAAACTATTTCTTGAAGATTTTTCACAGGAACATTTTTTCAAGAATGATGCCGATTCATGCTCCACGATTACCAACTTGGGAGCTCCAGCAAGTCAGGATTTTACTTTTTAAAGAATCTCACCCATGCCTGATCAATCATGGGTGAACCATCATCATTTGGTTTAACAACTTTTGATTCATAAAATTCTTTCACTACCTTCACCTTCCCATCAGCCATCTCACCAAAAATATGTAGCACTTTACCATTAAATGCTTTTTCAGCATCAAATTCTTTCTTATCAGAGAAGAATTGATCTGAAATCTCAATTTTACCAAGTTTTGATTTCAAGTTTCCGTTTGACAATGGTGGAAAATTTTCATCATCCATTGTTGGAATGGAATTCTCATCATTTAGCATAACAAGTGGCTCCTCTGACTTTAACGAATCAGATTCATTGTCAGAAACAACCCCTGATTTCTTAACAACCCATTTATGTTTGTTTAAATTTGCTCTTCTTTTGTAAAAATGTTTCGAACATTCACCAACTTCGAAAGTCGAATTTTTGAACTCCTTAAATTTCTCTGTTGGTTGTTCCTTTTTATCAACACATTTTTCTTTCAATTTAGAGTTAGAAGAAACTCCCTGTTTTGTGTTGGTGGGCTTTGGGCAATTCCAAGGAATATTTCCAACCTCTCGGCGTCTGAAACAGGTTCTTCTTTCAACTCTTGGTTCAGATTCCTTCAACATATTCTTTTGCTTTTCGGCGAGAAACTCCTTGTTTGACTGTTTCCAGAAAGGTTTCTCCTTCTCCTCTTCAGAACTTGCTCCTGAAACAAATTTGGTTTTTGGTTTAACTTTTTTATATTTTTTATGATTTTCTGGTGGAATAAAACCTAATCCTTTCTTTCTGAAATTACTGTTATGGTTTGGTTTCTTTCGAAAACCCAAACCAGAACTGTAACCTTTTTTCTTGTTTAATCTTTGTTGAACTCTTGAAGCGTATTTTTTAGGTTTTTTATTAAGATTTACATCTTTTATTTCAGAAATATTAATTTATGTTAATTTGAAGATCTTGTTAATCATTTCAGTTTTAACACCTCTTATTGGAAATTATTCATCAGAATATAATTTGTCAGAGTCATTCAAAGTATATGCTACTTTGAATGTTTCGTCATTCAAATTATTCTTTGATATCAGAAAATTTTTATTGTAAACCCTTTTGACCGGTGAACTTGAACTTTTGTTTGATGACCTCGAATTTTCAGATTTAGATTCTGACTTTGACTCTTCATCTTTATCCAACACCTGATCGACCACTTTCTTAATTAACTCGGACTCATGATCAGTGTTAGACGCTGTGAAGATGACATCAATATCATCTGGTAATCCATCGATAGACTCGGATTTCAGATTCAGATTGAGTGCTTCAGCCACCTTTTCAAAGTGTCGGGGGGTATAGCCATCCCACATTGGATTTGGTACTCTGTTATAATTCAAACCAGTTTTCTTACCAGAATTTTCTTCATCTTCTGCATACTTATGAGCTGCAACGGTAGGATAGATGCGATCAATAACATACTCTGAACTTTGATAACTTCGAAGTAAAGTATTCACTCTTTCTGTTTCAATCATCATCGCTGCCAATTCTTGTTTCAGCCCTGCAATAATCTCAATGCAGTTGTTGATTGCAGATTGCTTTTGAAGAACTGTTGCTTTCAGAAGATTCTTCATCTGGATATCCTCATCACTAGCTCCTTTGTACCAATTAACTTTGCTGCTTAGAAGATTATATGATTCCTTTATGCTTCTCACATTATGCAATAAGTTCTCTTTGAGCTTCTCCAATTCAGCATACTTTGTATCTTTCTCGGCACAATCTTTGCAGGGTTCTAAACACTTAGCACAAGATTTTTCAACCTCTACAATCTTTTCAACTTCAACAATTTTTTCAACTTTAACTATTTTTTCAACTTCAACTATTTTTTCAACTATCTTCTCCACCACCTTTTCAATCACAATCGGTTCTTTCTCAACTTCTATCTTCACTTCATTCTCTTCAACCTCGATCTTCTCTGTCGATTTTTCTTCAACTTTTGCCTTATCAGCTTCTATCTTAACTTCAGTCTTTTCTTCAGCAACCCTTCTTGCTTCCATTTCTCTCTTCAGTCTAGCAGCCCTTTTCTCTTTCAATATCTCTATTTTATTTGCAAAAAACAAATCAAAACTATAAGGATCCAATTGTTTTCAAGCTTTATTAATATACTCTTCCTCATCATCAGTGTCTTCATCACTTCCTGAAGACTTAAAAATCAGTTGTCTTCTAGGACTGTTCTTGGATTTGATTGATTCTTCTTCCGAGGTTGAATCTTCAAAGATTCAAGCAACAAATGCTTTAGAAACTGAAGGTCTAGAAGGATCATAATCATCCTAATTGAAATCTTTTGGAATCCTTTCATCTTCTTGGTCTACCAGACCAAAACAAGCTTTACCCTTTGATTCTTCAATCGGAATAGTACGTGAGTGTGAAGATTGTAGTTGATATGGTTGTTGAGCAACCTGATGATAAATTGCTTTTCTATGATAATCGTTGTTTCCGAAAGGATCTTGTCTTCCGGTTGCTTCTCTGTTTGTACAATCTCTTTAAAATGTCCTTTTTCTCAGCAACGAAAACAAGTAACCTTCGATTTGTCAAAACCAAGCTGGGATGTTGTAGCTTCATGAAGATCATCTCTTTCTGTGATCTGTTTGAACTTTTCTGCTCTTCTCAAAACGCTAGCTAAACACCACTTGGTTTCCATCAACTCAAGTTCTTCAGAATCAATCTGATCATAATCCTCTTCAGTAAGCATCGGATTTTCGATTCGTCCAGCAACTAAGCTTTCATACGACTCTAACACAGTGACAAGAGATGCCATGTGTTGCTTTGCAATATCTGGAGAAAATTTTTGACCATTTTGAATATGTAATGCAACATTGCATTGCAATACTTGACCGGTAAAATTTGTTGAACTTTGTTGTTGAGAACTCGGTGTCGAGAAATTTGGTTCAAAACTTGAATAAGACGAAGAATATCCACTGCTCTGATTTGTATTGCTTGCATTTATTCCGGAAGAATTTTAAGCACTGAATGCAGTTTGAATCTTTGGACTAGGAGTAGTCTCAATCTTGTTTTCTCTGTAGTACAGACTAACATCCTGTTGAGCACTCGGACTTCTCATTGTAGCAGTTTTTTGAATTGATAGCTCATGTTCTTCCAACTTCTGGATAAACCTACTCAAATTCATATCGTCAAATTATCGGTTATGCTTTAAAATCAACAGATATGTTCCCCATTCATTCTCTGGTAGCGCATCGGCTAGCTTATCAACCCATTCTTCATCTTCTTTCTTGATGTCCAATCTTTTCATCTCCATGACTACATGACAATATCTCTATATAATCTTCCTAGTCGTCTCACCTTCAAAAGCTGTAAACATATCAAACGATTTCTTTAGTAATGCTCGTTTATTTTTGATCATATCGGCACTACCCTTAAACTTTTTAATCAACGCTCTCCAGATTGGTCTAGCAGTTCCCTCATGTTGAAGCAAAACAAAAATATCTTCTTTTACTGCTTGTTGAAGAATATTAATCATCATTTTTTCGCTGGTGTATCTTAATTTTTCAATCGGTAAAAATTGACTTAATTGTTTTTCATTTCCAAGTTCATCTTTCGATAAAGTATAATCTTTCTCTAAAGAAACCCATGCATCAAACTTGTTTGCTTGTACCCAGTTTTCAAAACGGTCTTGCCACCCTTTAAAATCCTCAATATACATAAGCTTTGGAGGTTTTTGGAAAGTTCCCGTTTCATTCTCGATACCGACAGTTTCGGGAACGGTAACTGGAGCAGCCGGGGCAGTAGCAAAAGCGTTGTAAAATTCGTTGTCCATGTTTCAATGTAAAAGGTATACAAAAACACAATGTTCAAACGAGCTGGAGTTATAAACGAGCTGGAATCAAACGATGTGGTACTTCAAAGGAGTTGAGGTTTCACACCGTGCGACCTGGAGATACGTTCAAACGATATGACACTCTCCAAACGTTTTGGATAAACTCGTACGATCTGAGTAACCTTTTCAAACGGCCTGGTATTCTCGTGCGGTCTGGTGAATTTCAAACAACCTGGGTTCGAACCAAACGATCTGGCTCAAACGATCTTAAGATTTGAAGCGATCTGATCACCTCGTGCGATTTGATTTTTCAAACAATTTGATCTGGTGCGGTCAGGGTCAAACCATGCGACCTGACCGTGCGAGTTGAGCAAAATTTCAAATGATCTAGATCAGCTCATGTGAGCTGAAGAATTAACCCAAACGGTCTGAAAGTTTTCCATGTGACTTGGCTAAAAATCAAGCAATCTTGATCAAAATCCAAACAATTTGGACAGGAATCCACTCCGTTTGAAACTTCTAAGTCTAAACATTCATGATTTTGTCAAATTTGATCAGTTTTTATGTTGAATTTACGGTCAAAGTGGTTCAAGAATTGTTCAAAACAGTGTTTTACGTGTTATTTGTCAAAATCAGGTCATTTTAGCCATGGAATCTCGGTAAATTTGATGAAAAAGTGTAGAAAACTGAGTAGAAATGACTGGAAATCAGTTTTATCCATGAAAAACAAGCTGTATGGTAAGAACTCTTCCTCCTGAGCTCTGATACCACTTGTGGGATCGGGATTTGATCAAACGAGTCGTTCAGAAGAGTTCTCGATCAATACGAAAGGCGGAATCAGACGTATTGATGTTATAACAGCTAGATTCACACGTAGAATCACTTTAAATGTCGAATTTATTGATTTGATAGTGTTTACAGATCGTTCGACACTTCGGCAGCACTTCGTCTCCGGAATCAGATCGTTACAAATGAAGACCCAAGACCACATATATATAGGAGAGCCAGACCGCATGAACCAGTCCACATGAGATGGCCCAGGTCGCACGACCTGGCTAGACCGCATGAACTTGGTCATCTCGTGCGAGGTGGCCTAGCCACTTCGTGTGAGGTGGCTGGTTCAGGTCTGTTTCCCGTTTCTCTCGTACAACATGTCCTGGTCTATCTATTATAGTTACTTTACTCGATACAAGACGAAGTCAACAGACATATGCACTAACATATGCACTAACTCACCATAAAAACAGTTGAGTCTGAAAACAAAACACGGTAAACTTCAAAAAACAGTAAAATGAAACGAAGGAAACCATAATTACTAACATTTATTATATTTATTTATCTTTTTCAAAACTCCATAATTACCTGTCATACGCGGGAAAAAAAAGTCAATATAGAAGAAGACCATGAGAACACAGGCACAAACATGCAATTTTTTTTGACTAAAACGCCACATATTGTGCAAAACGCCAAAAAATTAAAAATGACTAAGGTTATTGCATGGAGGTTTGAAAGGAAAGAGAAACGATTCATCATAAAGTTCTCTGATAGGAGAAGGGTAAATGTAAGGACAATCAAAGCCATGCTTGGAATGAACGAAAAGGTTCAGAAGGATATCCTGGCCCTTGGGGTTCCAATGGACACCGATTGTGAAAGAACCATAACTGTAATAAAAAGACTAAAGAGAAAATTTCCGGGAGAAGATGATGAAGATGATGATGATATTGGCGATACTCCTATACCAAAACTTAGCAGTTGGGTATTGCATGAGGAAGAAGGAACACTTGAAGTGATTTATAAAAACGGGGTGCAATATTCAATGCCAATGGAAGAAAAGTTGAAGACAGGGTTGCTATCTATCATTAAACAGCTCTGTGATTTAGCACCTTCAAACAATCCAAAATCCAAGGGTGCAGTGATATTCAAGAATAAGCTGCAGCAAAGAAGAGACGGGCTAAAGGCGTTATACGCAAAAATGAAATTTGATGATGAAGAATCTAAAAAAGCGATGAACAAAGCGATGGGTACATCTCTGATGTAATCCCACATGCAGAAGACTATTAGTTTATTTTGATTTCGTGTTATTGTAATTTTATAAAATATTAATCTATGCTAATCAATTATAAAAAAAAATACAAAACGCCAAAAATGACATGGAAAAAGCCACTACGCCAAAAAATTAACTATGTGACAGAAAAAGAATTAATTCAACGAGAAGAAATCAAAGCAAAACAGTAAAACGCCAAATAATTAATAATTCTAGATAACGCCAAAATAATCTTGCACGCAAAAAATAAAACAGCATGTCAAACGCGAAAATCATGAAAGGAGAAGAATATTAAAAAAACAAAAAAAAAACCCCTCGGACCCTGATCATGCCCCGCGCCACGTGTTTGGCCAGGATGCGTTCTAACCGTTCTCACACTTTTTGTCGTTTTCTCCTGATCCCGTTTCTATATATGTGTATATATATATATATATATATATAATCCATCACAAGAAAGCAGCATGATAGCACACCTTTGTGGCATCCTTTTTCCCACACGCACACCCCTAATTCCATTATTTTTGTGACCGATTCTGCCATCTCTTGCTTTGCCTTGGGTACGGCCCAGCAAGGCAGCCCACACAAATCCTAATATGCCCATTAGTGATGTTCCACTTTCATTAAATCCGTAGCATGCAACAAAGGATTATTTTTTTATAACATCCTAAAATTCCACAACCCTAATTCCCAAAATAGAACTTGTGACCATCTTCCCCCCCTCTACACTCTCCTGGCAACGCGACCAAGGAGCACCAGGGACTCCACACTTCAAGTTAGAGGCTTGATCATATTCTCATTTCGTTACTAGGTACTATGCCTCGATTTGTATGCATAGTTCTAGTAGTTAGACATATGTTTTAGGCTGCAAACACCCCATAACTTGGCTGTGTTTTCTGAGTTTGTTGATGATATGAAGATTACATGTTGTTCTAGTGGCTAGAATCCATTCTTGATTGATGTTATTATCCTATTTGCGTTCGTATGTTTACTAGGGTTTTGATATTCGTATGATAATGGGTTAAGTCTTGTTGGGTCTTGATGCTTTAGGTGATAAATAAATCTGAGTTTGATGATAACCTGTTGTAAGTGTGTATAAGGGTCGTGGTTGTCTTGATGCGTGTTATGTGTTATATGTTTTTATTGATAATTTAAGCCCATTTTACACATTAGCCAAGTTTTAAATGTATAGAAAACCATATTTTACTAACACTAAACACACATATGGGTAAGTGCTTCCATCATGAGCGTAGTATAGCGTTGGTAAGATACTGAGGTCGTCCAAGGACCCAAGAGCTTTTAGTACCGTTTTATCCTCAACGTCTAATCAAATCAAAATTTTTAGAAAAGGTTTTAAACATGAAAAAAAAAACTAAAATGCTGAAAATAAAAATAAAATAAAAACAGATAGACAAGATGAATCACTTGGATCCGACTCGCCTTTAATTTAACCTTTGATGATTTCTGCACTTTTCCACTTTTTAAGAGATTATCTTCGTTATAGTAGTAGGCCCCTCTTTTGAAGGTGACGTTATCCTCAACCCAGTGGTTTGAGTCAGCAAGGATACAATCCCAAAGGGTCGAAATATTGAAAAATAATTAATTAAGTTATTAATGTGTAAAGTGGTAGGCCCCTCTTTTGAAAGCGACTTAACCCTCGGCTAAGTGGTTTGAGTCAGCAGGGATACAATCCCAAGTAGCCGGGTTAATGTATTAGTAGTAGTTTACATATAAGGGGATCAAGCCATTCGCACCACCGCCATCCAATACCAGTGGGTATTGAAGGAGGTCCTAGTAAGCTTGACCCAGGTCCTTGCAGGATTTATACACTGAACAAGGCAAGAACCTTACTAAACCATTCCCTTAACCCCCGATCTGGTAGCCAACATATCTTTATATAGACCATAGAGATATGAATGGTGAAAATCTTTTACTTTATATAGACAGTAAAGTAATGCCAAGACACCACGGACAAATGATAAAGAAGTTACACCTTCAACATAAGAAACTAGTTATTAAAATCATTAATACAAAACCAAATAAAAAGTGCGAAAAGATTAAAAATCAAAAGTATTACATTAAATGCTTCTCTTCACCTAGTAATGTAAGATACTTAGCCAAACATGGCCTTTGATTGACAAGAACTCTTACGATCAATCTCGGATCCCGAGACTACTACACACACTCTAAGGTGGATGATGGATGATGGTGGTGGATGTGGGTGTTGTAGTGTAGATGGAGTGGTGGTGAAGTGGGAGAGAGATGGTTTGCCAAGGGATGCCTTTGAAGTAAGCCACGTACCTCTATTTATAGCCTGAACAGAAGCCCGGCCACGGCCCCATGGCCATCATCTTTCTCTTTCTTCATTAATTGCAATAGTCTGCATTAGGCTCCACACGCCCCCGTGTTCGCTGGGCACGGCCCCGTGCGCAGAAGCGTATCTGTACGATCAAGATTTGCAAGATTATGCGAATCTTAGCGTTGACCATGCCTCGTGCTAAGCTGGGCATGCCCCCGTGCTGGGAATAGATGCTTCTACAACTTTGTCATTTTCTGCAGACACCTGACCATGCCCCAATGTCCACTAGGCACGGGGCCGTGGTCAGCCTTCTGTTTCTTGTTTTTGCTTGGGAAGATGCTGTCGAGGGGTCGGGCATGCCACATTTATTCCTTTTCTTTGTATTTATGTTAGTTTTTGCTGCATATTGGTTCCTTTTGTTTATTTAAGCTCATTTGGTCCTGAAAATACAAAAGGAAGACAAAAGCACACTTTTTTTCAACATTAGTACTAAAAAAAGGGTTAGTTTTATGCCTCATTTGATGTAATTTATATGTTGCATTTTACACACATCAAATACCCCCACACTTGAATATTTGCTTGTCCTCAAGCAAAACTCTTTATTATGTGGCTTAAACACCCAAATGGAATGGGTAGAAGAGAAGTTTTAGGCTTGTCTTGAGTGTCGGGAATCCAAGATCTTTATTGGGTTTTATTTTTATACTATTTACAATCCTATTCATTATGATTTATTTAGAACGTTTCGTAAGAGAAATTACTTATTTGGGCACAACACGCCTTTTTAAAATTCCATTTATATACAAGTTCACATACCTCACGGGAAATCACTCAACACTCGGCCGAAGATGTATTTTTGTGAAACACTCAAGACCGGCATGGAATTTACTTCTACCATATGCTTGCCAAGCAATCAATCCTCCTCCTTTTTAACTATAAACCTTTGTAAATATCAAGAGGACTTGGGGAAGGGTTGGGCTTGGGTTAAAGGTAGGTGGTCTAGGTTATTGTTAGTAAAAAGGGCTAAAAGCGTAAAAAGCGTCAGTCGTCGTAAAACTTTTTTGTTTTTGTAACTTTTATTCAAACGAAGCATTTTCAAACAAAGTTTCTTTGAAGAACTTGTTTTTTTTATTGCAAGGCTTCATTTTTTTTATAAAGAACGTCACGAGAAAACCGAGCTTTTTACTAAAATAAAGGGTTTAAAAGAAAAAGGTTTTGGTGGGTAAAGGGTGTTTGTTTGTGGGTTTAGAAACGAAAAGGTTTAGGCTCAAAGGGGTTAACTAGGGGGATTTTGGGTAGGCGATAAAAAAAATGAAAAATAATGGTGTTGAAAGAAATAAGTTTGAAAAAGATTTGGGGTGATTAGTGGTTCCAATAGATTTTTGTGTAAGGCTTGTTATTAGGACTTGCAAAATTCAAGGTTTAGCATCCCCCTACACTTAAATTACACATTGTCCTCAATGTGTCCAAAAATAAGTTTTTAGGTTGATTGAATGTGTAAAAAGGTGTTTAAAAACAATGTTTTGCTGTTACTGGGCATCTGGCCACGGTCTCGTGCTGGGTGAGCACGGCCCCGTGGTCAGAGTGCCAGTAACGAGAACTTACAGAAGGTGACCACGAGGGTGTGCCTGGTGGACACGGCCCCGTGGTGGGCAGTTTACAAACAAACAACAGATACAGGGCGATGGGCACAGGGCGTACTGGCTGGGCACGGCCCCGTGGTGACAATCTGCAATCTTTGAAAATAGGTTTTGGCTTTCGGATCTGGTTTCCGGGCTTATGTAGCACTAATACTTAGTGCTTCGAAGCCTCCTAGGTATCTGTTTTCGGTTAAATACCACACCACACAAATAACAAACATCCTAACATGTCACACCCCAAAAACGTCGTAGCGGAATATAAAACGTAGTGGTGACGGAAGTTGGTGCCCATTTATATATTGATGATCGATGCATTAAATTGTTGGACATATTATCTTATTTAAAACCTACGTTTTAAACATTACGCTTTAAAACATGACACAACCACAACATAGTTAAGTTATTTTGTTCCTCATGGATCTTATTACATTCGTCCTAGAAAGTTTTAAAAGTTAGTCCAACATTATTAAGTAATTAAACATGCATCAACAACCACAAGATACGCCATAATTCCCGAAGCCGAACTCAAGTACCTGTAGAACACGTTAAAATCAAGTGTCAACACAAAGGAAGGTGAGTTCACATTATTCTCATACAAACAATTCATTCCAAAGGAAAACTTTCTGATTATGTGTTTATTTTAAAACATCCATATAATTTTTAGAAAGTCCATTTTACTTCCTTAATAAAATCCATGGGTCCTCCATCGCGGTTCAACAACCCGATAATAAAACTCTTACACAGGTTTTGTATATTAATTTCATAGCGTCAATTTTCGGACTCGTATGTTAGCTAGACAATACGAACTATATATTTACCATGCAGGGATAATCAAAGCTGGACAATAAACAGAATATCAATTCGTCGTTTGACTTGACACGGGGCGACCGGTCACGACGGGGTTGTCAACCCGATAGATCTACCAACAATTCCTCACGTGCAATACTTAACTGATTAAACGACATCATGGGCTCAGGGTCCACTCGAGACCAATATAATGTCTGCCTCACGTACAATATATATATCCTACTAATATGACAAATTTAATCCACGAAGTTGTACGAATCCCCTGAATCTCCTTCCCTTGAGACTAGGCCGGCATCCGTCCCAACTTTACGGTCTGTTTCGCCTCGGAAACACCATACCAATCCCCGTTTCATCCCGAAACAAATATTTCAACAAAACCGTTTCATCCCCGAAACACATATTCAACAAAAACCGTTTCATCCCCGAAACATGTATTCAACAAAAACCGTTTCATCTCCGAAACATATATTTTAACAAATCCATATATTTTCAATGAAAATATATAATTTATATCAAAAAGGTATGTTTTATTCCAAAAACAATATTAAAGCCTTTTATTGGCGTGTTCTACCCCCAAAATATATATAAAGCAGTAAAAAGAGGGGTTTAGTGACACTCACCTTTGGGTGCGTATTTTAAATAGCGCAATCCCAGTGATTGATTTCTACACGTCCTAATATATATATATATATATAGGAACGATTTTTAAATCAATATTCATAACTCAAAAATCCTAAGTTTCTCTGTTTTCTTAGAATTTTCACATAACTTGAGATTTTCTCGAAAAGTTATTATTTTTTATTATGTTGCGCAATCCCAGTGATTGATTTCTACACGTCCTAATATATATATATATAGGAACGATTTTTAAATCAATATTCATAACTCAAAAATCCTAAGTTTCTCTGTTTTCTTAGAATTTTCACATAACTTGAGATTTTCTCGAAAAGTTATTATTTTTTATTATGTTGGCACGTTAATACATATATGAGTCCATATATATATTTTTATGATTTTGAGACTTGAACGATTTTATTGGTGACCATTATTGTGTAAATCCATTAACACTTCCATTTATACGCAATAAATCTACGATTTGCGCGTCGTAATATATACATAGACGTTCATATAGTCCATCATCGAAACACGCGAAATCTTGTTAACTTATCTATTTTGTCATTTTTAAAGCAAATATACATAAAATTCCTCATATATATCAGATTTCATGCTCGACAAACATGTTTCTACCGCACAAAACAAGTTTCCTCTTATACATAAGATTCCTCAAATACACATTTAACGCGATTTTTACCGTTTCTACCGCACAAAACGCACAAATATACATGAATAATCTAAATTTCCAATATCATGTTAAAACTTTACATATTTTCACATTCACATGTTTAAATCACATAACAGATTTTAACACATAAGGTTCACCCAAAATTTACCCATACTAGTGTTTATCGAAAAATGCGTATTTTAGCGATTCGGTAACGTTTTCGGGCATCGAAAGTCACGTATGACCAACCAAACACCAAGTAAACTTAAAATTAGTTAAAATACTCATTTTTAAACCAAAAATATTAGTTTACTTACTGCTCTAAATCAGTTTCATAAAAATCGTTCGAAAAGCTGATTTTTGACCGTTTTAACGCATAGTTTTTGCGTTAGACGTTACTATAACCATCCCAACTTGAAATGACTTGATATTTTACCATAAGACATGTTATTTACTGATTAAAATATTGATTATAATCAGATTAGTGCAGTTTTTGTGTAAGTCACATAAATCGTGCGATTTCATGTATTTTACAACACATAAAGCACCAAGTACAACATGCAAAGCTAGTAAACTTTATGACAAAGTTTTATATAATTTTAACGCTTCAAATATTCATATTTTTAGTGTTTATATTCTGATCAAAATTTATTTTTATCAAATCATGCTCAAATCATTCTTTTATGTTCACATATCAACATGCATGCTCAAGTACAAGCATCTAATGCACCCATATCATATCACAATCATCTTACATGAACTATATGCACTTACACATTTATTTAACTCATGTTTTATTAATCCAAACATTCCAACATTCATATGGCCATCATCCAGTCATTTAATATAAATGCAAGGCATATACATTCTTACATATCTAAGATGTTTAATCATCAAAAATCCACATGCATGTATGTATATACATACATATGTCTAGAGGGGGTTCCGGGGGTATGACATACCATTCGGCTGGAATAATGACATCCGGTACAACATTCCACTCCCTTTGTGCAATGATTGGCACCATAGGAGGAGAAGCAAGAATATTCAACCTTTGGTGCAAAAGGTTGACTTCTCTAAGGCATCCCTCTAATCCCACCGTCAAGTGATTTGTACGGTGAACCAAGGCTTCCTGAACTCCTATCATTTAATCGATGGTTTCTCTCAAGGCATACACGTAGTTGACTAGAGAGTCTTCCACTGATGATCTTCTTCCTCGTCGGTCGTTCCTTGAGTGGGCTGAGGATGTTCCACTATTCCTACTCAACATTCTAAGAAAACAAGCCGAAAAATTTCAAATAAATGAAACAGTACTCCGGCCACGGCCCCGTGCTCGCTGAGCACGGCCCCGTGGCCACCTCTCTGCAGATTTTTGAAACAAGGAATCTTGGAGCTTTAAATTATTTTTCTGATTTTTGAAGCATTTCTAAGCAGAATTAATTTAAAAAAGTGTTGTAAAACTTATTTTTGATAAGATTCCTTGAATAAAAACCTAACAAATATCACAATAAAGCTTGAAAATATGGACATTTCAATCTTTAATGGAGGTTTTGAGGAGAAAATGAAGAAGAAGGCAATAGCCAAAAGTAGTAAAGACAAGATGGATGTTGAGAACCTTCTTTAGAATATACCTTATAAGGTATATGTGAAGATCCCACCAGATCTTTGTCTTTGGAATGGGTCCAAGAGTGTAGGAATCTTGCTGCATTTATAGAAAATGACAGCACGCTGACCACGGCCCCGTGTCGGCTAGACACGGCCCCGTGGTCAGACAAGAATCTGACACTTTTTGTCTGTATTCTGATTTAAAGTCAGACACAAATCTTCAGGCGGGCACGGGGGCGTGTTGACCTGGACACGGCCCCGTGGCTAGAGGTTTTTATGAAGTTTTGTCTTATTTTAAGGAATTTATCCGGATCGGGTGGTTCCTTACTGGACGAAACAACACCGAAGTGCCTTAGGTACCTAAGTTGCCCTAGTTTTATACAAGAACGCAAGAGGCTATCGGAAAGGGTGAATCCTAAGCTAAATACCGGTGGGCGAGACCAACCTTTATTTCCCTTATCCGGGCTCTCCTTAAAGAAGGTATATGTCGAATCGCTCTGGTCTATGTATGCATCGGTGGAGACCGATGGAGAGTCCTTCATGGCATAATCGACACAGGGACGACTATCGCTCAAGTCCTCACAAGAGTTAGAGGTGATTGTGGGTGCATTCATCTGTCGTCTTCGTCTTATGTCGAGTCTCGGTTACGTTGCGGATCTGTTCAAGTGTGACATCATCTTATGCAATGATGAAATCATCAAAGTGACATCATAAATGGCATCATTACACAAAAGACAAAATAGTTAATACTAGTTTGAAGATTTCGCTTGAAGACAAAAGCATAAGTTTCGCTTGAAGTTATTTCAAGATTTCGCTTGAACTAGACTTGTTCATTTCAAGCGAAATCTTGTATACTATATATATGGTTCATGTCCTTCTCATTTGTAAGAGTTCCTTCAGAAGTGTAAAGTTACTCTGCCGGATTGTCAAGTCATATATGAATGAGAAGATCGTATTAAAGTGAAATAACTTTGTTTCTACTCATTTCTTTCTGATTCAAAACAGTTTGTTTGTTTCCGCCACTCAAACTGTCGTATATTAGCTCAGATTGACTCACTCGGTCGTAAAAAACGATCCTACAATTGGTATTAGAGCCAGTTATGAGCAAATATACCTGAATCAGTTGATTTTTCTACACAAAATCTGATTTCTGGACTGTTCCTCGGACAAAATGGACTGAGTTTTGGACATTGTGTGTGAAACTGAGTTTTAACAAATCCTTGAGTATATCAGCTTAAAATTCAAAGAAAATCGTGTAAAAATGACCTAAAAACTAGATTTCGCTTGAACGAACAAGTTGATTTAGCTTGAAAGTGTTGGTATTTTGAAGCGAAATTGTGGATTTCGCTTGAAACAATTTGATTAAGCTTGAAAAATTGTTGTTGGTTTGAAGCGAAATTGTGGATTTCGCTTGGGATAATCTGATTTAGCTTGAAAAGTCGTTGTTGGTTTGAAGCGAAATTGTGGATTTCGCTTGAGATAATCCGAAATTTTGAAGTCGTTGTTGATTTTTTTGTCTGTGTCTGCTTGAAAAACCGAAAGAGATTACTGAATTAACGTGTTATATGTCAGAATACATGTGATCTTATATGTGTACATCAGCGAGATATTAAAGTTGTCTGTCATTTTTTGTTGTTGCACTCGGATAAAGTGTGATTTGATTCTTTCTAAAATCAGAATTCACGTGTAAAGTGCATCAAGTTTCGTGAAAGCTGTTCAGTTCGTCTAAGAATTGTGTCAGATTGCATTGGTTTGATCATTTAGACAATTTTATCAGAAACATTAAGTGAATATTTTATTCAATTTGAAATTGTCTGACATTAGTCATAGATTCATTCATAGAGGTTGAATTCATTGAGATTTGATAAAGTCTTGTCAGTCACATGTGAGGTTGTTAGATGCGCATGAGATCTTATAAGTTTAGATAAACACTGAATATTGTTGTCTGCCGTTATAATTGTGAGGTCCAATCAAAAGTGTTTGTGATAGTATCTTGTTGCACGTGATCTGATTGAGTGTATTGATAATTAGCTAGTGATCATATATCATGTGCTGAGTAATTATCGATTGGTGTGAAACATTATTGAGCAAAGTTTGATTAAAAATGTGCGACCAAATATTGTTTAGTATGAAAATTCAAATTGTCGAATAATGATGAGGGTTTAATAATCATTTGTTAAAGTTTTAGTTCAATCAAAAGTTGTTGGTTTAGAGGGTTTGTAGTTCAAATTAAATCAAGTACAAAAGTTTACGGTCCAATCAGTGAAGGACAAGTTGAATCCATTTCGATACGATCAAGTTCATTCATTTAGTGATTCCGTCCTAACAACATTGAATCATATCCGCGAATCTTTGACAACGAGTCTTAGATTGATTTCACAAACACACACGTTTACATATTCAGTTTGTTTAAAACTGATTGTTTGTTTGTTTGCAGGCGACCTGAGGTGATTTGACAAGCATTGTATACCCATCCGAACGAATTTTTCACGCAATCCATTGTTACTAAATTGTTGTCACTAAATCGGATATCTATCTGATTCAGTGGATTGACACAGTGATTGAATTGATTTCAGTTTGTGATTTGAAAATCTATTGTTGAAAATTCTTTAAAATAACTAAACATGGATTGTGAGTCGTATCGTGTTCAGAGTCCAGCAGATATTGCACATAAGAAATTTGATAGTTTTACGGGTATCAAGGGAGAGTCTATAAAAGAATTATTTGATAGATACTGCCATCTAGTTTTGGAAATGGGAAAATTAGGGATAACCAAGTCTAATAAGGAGTGGGTTGACAAAGTGGCAAATATTTTACCGCGTGATGTGTGGGGAACGTATTTGTTAGCCTTGAAGGAGAGATATTTAGACTTGAATTTGAGCGGGTTTATCGAGAAGATTGAAGATCAAGAACTTGAACTCCAAAAGATTAGAAAAATGAAGTTTGTTGATACTGAGTCTGTCAGTATCGAGTCAGTTCAAAAGGAGTCGGATCAGGAGTCAGGAATTGAGGAGGTCAAATCTGAGAAAGTGTCTGAGTCAGAGTTCAAAGATGTCGGTAAACAGGAAGTGAAAATTGCTCATGAAGCAGAAATTGTTGAGAAAGTAAATTCAATATCTGAAACACCATGCCAAAAGTGTTTAAAACCGTGCATGGAGTGTCTCGAAAAAGACACTAAGTTTCAGGAATTGAAAGAACATGCTGACATGTTAAAATTTGATTTAGGACAAGTTAAAGAAGCATATGATACACTAGCTAGATCAGTTAAAATGATTAAAGAAGAAAGTGTCGAAAATGATAAAGCCACAAAACTAGCAAAAGCAACACTTTTTGATAAACAAGTGGAAGTTAATTTTCATCTTGACACAATCGCATCATTAAAAAAGGAATTGGAATTGACTAAAATTGAAAATGAGCGAATTGATAAGAAATTGATGAGCTATGTTGCTTCGTCCCATGTTCTTGAACAAATTGTTCCACAACAGCCCAATGCTGAATCAGTCTTTAACAATGTTCCACCCCCAATGTGGAATCATTATACTCAAAAGTATCCAGATGGGGTGGAAGCTGCATTGAACCTCAAACTGAGGACAATTGAGGATGAGTTGCCAGAGAGCATAGATGTTACATTCTCTGCGTCTGACACCGACAGCGAGTCACAGGTCCTCAAGACTGTTGTCGATCAGGTGTTAGATGAAGAGAATGATAACTCTGATGTTGAAGTTATGAAATCTCATTCTGAGAAGGCTGTTACTGATTCTGAAGATGAGGGTAATTTTTTAGAACGTTTTATACCGAAATCAGACAAGAGTATGAATGATGATCCGATTATGGTGGTTTACACTATGATTGGAACTGACAAGCTTTATTCTGATTTTGAGTATCCTCTTCAGAATGTTAAGGTTGAAAATGTCGAGAAAGTTTTCAAATTGGTTGAAATGGACATTAATGTGGTAAACAACAAAGAATTCTTTGCAAAAGCTAAAAAGTCATTTGTTACAACATGTGTAAACAACTCGGGGAAAAAGGAATGGGAAGGTAATGGTAACAAGAAAAATGGTAACAATTTTAAAAACAAAGGAATTGGGTTTGAAAAGAAAATGGCTAAGAATGTTAAACCAAAGAAAACAATGAATGATGTTTTTGTTGTTGGTCCAAGTGTTGATGCTGAAAAGGAGTATATTTTCAGTAAAAAAGCCATTGATGATTTCAATGCAGCTAAAAAGTTGAGAGAAGAGACCTACAAATCAACTTTTGTCGAATATGACAAAAGAATTTGTTACCGCTGCAATGAGATTGGTCATATGGCGAAGCAATGTACCAAAAAGATTGAAAAATCCGTTTTCAAGAAACCTGTTTTGCAAAAACCAAAACCTAAAACTTCAACTGATGATAAGGGTAAAAAACCAATGGTTTCGTCTGTCCGAATTCTGAAAAGAGGTGAATCATTGAAGTCCGAAGAAAAACCGAAATCAATTTTTGAGATTGGTGAATCTTCGAAAACCCAAAAGACTTCAAAGATTTATCCAAAGACAAAAGTTTTTGATACTCAATCATGGGTGGCTAGAACAAAGAAATCAGTCAAGGTAGAAGAAAAGCCAAAAGAACAGAAAGTGAGGCTTTCACAAGGACAGAAAGACCGACTGAGAAAGAAAAGAAAGAAAGCACGAGAGTATCTTGAAAGGATTTTGTCCTCGGATACAACAAGTAAAACAGAGAAGAGTTCTGATAAATTGTCTTGCTCTTCAAAGAATGACAAATCAAGCAAAACGAATTCATCAGATGCAAATCTGAGGACAGAATGGAGTGTGAAGAAAGGAAATGTTCCTGGCGATGAATTTGTTTCTTCGGAAACAAAGGAGCCACGTTCTGGCGATGATTCTGATTCGTCAAAATCAGAGAAGCCACAAGTTGAGCTCAAAAGTGAAAATTCAGTTCTGCCAATGGATGATATCAACTTTCCACCATTGCAGACTGAAAATTTTAAACAAAAAGTTGGTAAAGTGAAAAGTTCGAGTCAATTCTATTCTGAAAAGAAAGAATTTGATGTCGAAAAGGCTTTTAATAGCAAAGTAAAACATATCTTTGGAAAAATGGTTGAGGGTAAGGTAAAAGGAGTTACAGAATTTTATGAATCAAAAAGGTATGTTCAAAACACCCAAGGACTGTCAGGCTTGGGTGAATCTCTTTAACTGAAAAACCTGACTTGCCGGAGTTCCCAGGTTTGGTAAGCGTGGAACATGAATCGGCACATTTCTTGAGAAATTTCACTCTGGTGATTTTTCTCCTTACATGTGGTAAATAAGGGACATTAAGTTGTACTTGATTTTCTACAAGTGATGTTTGAGTTTTAAAACTGAAATTGTAAAATTTGTCATGTGTACGAAGAAAACAATGTGATGAAGTGACCCTGAATCTACAAATGATTAGTAAACAAACTAAGTTTTCCGGAAAAACCATTTTGATTAAAACAAACTTAAGTGTTTTGAAATCATAATGGGAAAATAGTTTGTTGACAGGGGGAGTTCTGATTGTTTAAGCCAAGTGGATGGCGAATTGAAGCAATTCTCATCAGTTTGTCATGTTATTTGTACAGTTTATTGCTTTGAGTTTGTTTTCAAATTTTCCCAGAAAATCAAAATTGAAACATATTTTGATTTTAGGGGGAGAAAATTAAAAAAAAAATAGAAAATTTGAAAATGCCAAAAACATTGAAAAAGTAAAAATGAGTTTTGTTGTGAAAAAGAGGAAATGATAGTAGATCAGTTGGACTGTCACAGCATGCTAAAGAAATGGAAAGTTAAAATGTGATAAACGGTCTCACTAAAATGTGATGATAGGCTCAGCTAGACTAGTAGATTTGCGATAACGATACAAACTTAAATGAAAAGGCCTAGTTCTAGTGGGAAACATGGTCAAAAGCATAGTACTTAGTTTTGTCCTTCTTGACTGTGTGCCTACTCGGTAATTGCTGATTGTCGAAAGACATAAAACTGGTTAAGTTTGTGAACTTTCACAACTTTGCTGAAAAATCGCTGTGATTGTGCATTTTATTTTGCAAAGATTTAAACTTGTTTTATTTCTTTATTTTGTTTAAGCATCGGACATCCTCTGCGTATACGTGAGTATCGACCTGGATGTTGTTGCCTAAACGTCCTGCTTTATTTTCTTTGGTGTTTCGTTTAAGCTTTGGATCACCTCTGCGTATACGGGAGTATCGACCTGGTGGTTAAAGCCTAAACAATTTCAACTTATTTTTATTTTCTTATTTTGTTTAAACATTGGACTTTCTCTGCGTATACGGAAGTATCGACCTGATTGTTAATGTTTAAACATTCTGCTTTGTTTTTGCACAAATCACAGTTGATAAAAGTTTAAAGGCATTACTTGAGTTAGTGTATTGCATGATGAGGGGATATGCTGAGATCGTGGGGTCCATAAGAACTTAGTGCTATCTTAATATACCTTAACGTATCGGTAAGCATTTCGAAAGTTTTTAGATTGAGCTTAAGAGGACAATTATATCGTCAATCAACGTGAATCGTTTAGAACTTAAAATGTTTAAAGCTTAACGGTGCTAGTGATGTGTCTTAAAAACTGATATGATCCTCTTACACAAACTCACAAAAATATTTTTGTACATATTTCATTTCTGCATTTAATTTCTGTTATTGCATTTATGTTTCATATTTTTGAAAATTCAAAAAGATTTTCGACAACTGATGTTGAAAAGCTGATATTCAAAATCTCAAAGGCTAAACAAGATGAACAATTGGTTTGGTTAAGATGATGAGAAGTTGGAAGATAATCCTCAAATGTTTAGATGATTCATTAATTTGAATCACAATATTGTGTGTTATATGTTTGAGAATTTTGAGTGAATTCTTTTAGAGTCAAAATTATTTTGTCTTACGAGAGGTTGAGATGTGTAGGTTTCTGATTCTGTTGCTACGGAAAGCCAGGCGTCGATCCTAAAAGCACGGAAGCTTGATGAAAGGGGGAGCCTGAAGAGACTACCGAAAGGGGGAGTCTGTTGATGCTGATTGAAAGAGTGAAGCACAAAGACTGATTAAGACTGAAGATGCAAAGACTCGACACTTAAGACTCGTCAACATCTGAGGGGGAGTCTGTTGGTGCATTCATCTGTCGTCTTCGTCTTATGTCGAGTCTCGGTTACGTTGCGGATCTGTTCAAGTGTGACATCATCTTATGCAATGATGAAATCATCAAAGTGACATCATAAATGGCATCATTACACAAAAGACAAAATAGTTAATACTAGTTTGAAGATTTCGCTTGAAGACAAAAGCATAAGTTTCGCTTGAAGTTATTTCAAGATTTCGCTTGAACTAGACTTGTTCATTTCAAGCGAAATCTTGTATACTATATATATGGTTCATGTCCTTCTCATTTGTAAGAGTTCCTTCAGAAGTGTAAAGTTACTCTGCCGGATTGTCAAGTCATATATGAATGAGAAGATCGTATTAAAGTGAAATAACTCTGTTTCTACTCATTTCTTTCTGATTCAAAACAGTTTGTTTGTTTCCGCCACTCAAACTGTCGTATATTAGCTCAGATTGACTCACTCGGTCGTAAAAAACGATCCTACAGTGATTTTGGGAGCAACAACGTTGTTATAATCCGAATGCGATCTCAATAATTCTCCTTCATCGTCGCCTTGAGATGAATTAGTTATTTCCATCTCAAGTTCTGTTATCAGTTGGAGAATTGCTTCTTCCATTTGAAATAATTCTTCGAGATTCATATCATCTAGAAGAGAAGATTGAGAGCATTTGAGGGAGTGATAGGGATTGTTTTTACTTTCGCCCATCTTAAGGTTACAGGAAAACGATGGGTCTATATAATGGGGAATGTAATTTAAAAAATAACATTTTAAATCTTCATGAGATCCGCCACATATTTGACGCCACGCACAATAAGAGGAGCGAAAGTAAAAATGATCAGTATCACTCATGTTTGTGTCAGAAATTACCAATCGTCGGGATCTTACTGTTCTGTTTTCAGTATCTGAAGCTTGGGCACGGGGGCGTGTTCAGTGGGCACGACCCCGTGTTCAGCTACTGTCTAACTTAAAACATGATTGCTTGTACCAAAGATTGGGCACAGGGGCGTGCTCAGCAGACACAGCCTCGTGCTGAGCTCTGCAGAAGCCAAAAAATTTAGAAAAATCCTAAAAAAATCGAAAAATAAGAAAAAATGATTAGGCCGTTGATTCCTAACTTTTTTAAAATCCTTGTTCCCGGAAACGGCGCCAAAAACTTGATGCGTATTATGTGTTATACGTTTTTATTGATAATTTAAGACCATTTTACACATTAGTCGAGTTTTAAATTTATAAAACATGATATTTTACTAACACTAAACACACATATGGGCAAGTGCACCCATCGTGAGCGTAGTATAGCGTTGGTAAGATACCGAGGTCGTCCAAGGACACAAGAGCTTTTAGTACCGGTTTATCCTCAACGTCTAATCAAATCAAATTTTTTAGAAAAGGTTTTAAACATAAAAAATAAAAACTAAAATGCTGAAAATAAAAATAAAATAAAAACAGATAGACAAGATGAATCACTTGGATCCGATTCGCCTTTAATGTAACCTTTGATGATTTCCGCACTTTTACACTTTTTAAGAGATTATCTTAGTTATAGTAGTAGGCCCCTCTTTTGAAGGTGACGTTACCCTCAACCAATGTTTTGAGTCAGCAAGGATACAATCCCAAAGGGTCAGAATATTGAAAGATAATTATTTAAGTTATTAATGAGTAATGTGGTAGGCTTCTCTTTTGAAGGCGACGTTACCCTCGGCTAAGTGGTTTGAGTCAGCAGGGAAACAATCACAAGTAGCCAGGTTAATGTATTAGTAGTAGTTTACATATGAGGGGATCAAGCTATTCGCACCCCCACCATCCAATACCAGTGGGTAATGAAGGAGGTCCTAGTAAGCTTGACCTAGGTCCTTGCAGGATCTATACACTGAAGAAGGCAAGAACCTTACTAAACCATTCCCTTAACCCCTGACCAGGTAGCCAACATATCTCTATATAGACCGTAGAGATATGAATGGTGAAAATCTTTTACTTTTCTGTCACACCCCGACCACGAAAAACAACAAATCGTGGTGGAAACGTCGGAGAGTGTTGTAACAGAATCATTTTTCATAACACATGGATTGAAGTTCTGTTTTATTGAATTGAATGTTTTACATTACATTAAAATTAGAAACAAAACATGAACAAATAGACTTTCATTATTATTAAGTCACTAAGGCCTCATCCGTTCCTATGTGAGCATGCATCAATATCATCATCAAATATCACCAACTATGGTACCTGAAACACATGTGAAAATACGTCAGCATAAAATGTCGGTGAGTACATAGGATTTTAAGAGAGTGTCAGATTCATGGCTCGTTTTTATGTTTTGAAAATATAACTTAAACACCTTTGTAAATTGATAATTAAAGTTTTGTAAAATGTTTGTAATGTAAATTGAAATAACTAAGTCAAAACAGATTTGTTTTATAAAACCTCGATACCATTAATCTTAACTCCAAAACATTTGTTTATATAAACCCAAATTGTAAATCGTTTTTGAAATAAAACACAAATGTTTTATATTGTTAGAAAAACCTTGTAATATAACTTTGTTTTGATAAACCTGCCCAAGTGATCTAGATAACGCAACGATATTTAATGTTTTAAAAGCACTTATATATAGGAAGTACCAACGGCGTATCCACCATGCTTTTAACACATTACACCCGCCCCGTTACCTAATCACTTCCCTAACCCAACGGTTCAAACAATACCAAATGGTTCACATAATCAAACAATTTCAAATGGGTTGTATAAATCAAACAGTTAAAAATGGTTCACATAATCAAACAGTTACAAACGGTTCATATAAATCAAACAGTTACAAACGGTTCATATAAATCAAACAGTTACAAACGGTTCACATAATCAAACAGTTACAAATGGTTCAAAATGTAAAACAATATGTCCATATGCTAAGAGAACATATGCAACAAAATGTAATATACAAAAATCAATGTGCTAGCATGTTAAGTGAACATACATAGCAAAACATAAGGAAATCATGTACTATATATGTACTAATGAACATAACAAGCATATGATATAAAATCATGAAAAACACAAAAGTAACAAGTAGGCACATGTGTATCACCCCAAAACAGTTTGAAAAATAGTAAAAGAGGGGACTATATACTCACTTGAGGATGCTTAGAAGTCTTGACAAACAACCAAGCAAGGCTAAAGGGATCACGGAAATCAAACGACACCTAATATAGGTAACTACATTAATAACCGAACCTAAATCAGAAGATCAGATAGGATGAGGTTTCATAAACCAAATGAGTGTTGGAACTCATATGATATGGTTTAACAAAGCCTACATACTAAATCGAAACCTAACCTAAGTGCTTACGACCCATTACGACTCGTTAAGGTAGCTTACGCCACCTTAACGCGTCGTTCACGTAAAACGCGTTTGGACCGCCTAACTAGTCCTATGACAAGTATTATATGCCTTAGCATGTCTAATAATGTTGCCTAATCAGTTTAGATGCCAAAATTTATGATTCATATGCTTAAAATGAATTTATGCGTAAAAAGGGCATTTTGGTCATTTTCCTAAGGCATATAAATTACCTATCATACAACTAACTAAACGAAGTGACCATAAGGTATAACCTCGGAAGGTTACTCCCTATACAATTATGGTCACAATAAATGCTTGGTTGAATCCTAATGATCGACCAAACGGGTCGGGTTCGAAAGTCTAAGCGGTTGTTTAGACCGCTTACTTACGACCCTATATAAGCACTAAACCTAAAGTGACGAGCTAAACATGTTAAAACATGTTTAACAAAGTTAGAAAACAAGTTTGATATCAAGACAAAGGGTCTTGACACCCAAGAATAGTTTGGTTGCAAAATACGCAAGAATACGCATTTTGACCGAAACTATGACTCGTCACTACACCTAATCAACGTGGTAATCAGTATGTATAATCACAAGAGACTATAACCATCGTGATTATGCTCACATTACAAAGTTCAAATGAACTTCGTGTTGACCATAGACTGGTCAAAGCAGAAAGTCAAACACTGTTTGACTTTTACGCTTAAAACACATAAAAACACGAAAGAATACTTACAAAGGGTCCAATCTAGAAGAACTTGATCTAAATACTATGAAGCATAAAGCTTCAACTTAGAGCATAAAATTAGAACAAGGTGTGAGGAAAATGGAATGGGAGCTTGGGTATTTATAGATTTCGGAGAACCGTTATGATCGTTTCTCGCAAATCGTGCTTTGATCTTGACCTTACAAGTGGGCACATGGTTTTCAAAACCATGGGAATACTTAGAACCATCAAATTTCAGCCCATAGAGTGCAAAACCTTGGGTTGAAACCATCAAAACCTCAAAAATGGACCAAGTTCAATGTATCTGCCAGAAATTTCAAAAATGGTCCATACACTTGTAAAACTTGATTTTTGGCACTTTTAAGCCCCGTTAACCCCATTTCAAGGCTCTAAAATAAAGTTAAAGTATAGGGAACTTGAAATGTGCCCAAAAATAACTCGGATGTCGGTTTGTTTGGTCATACTGTTGCGTTGTTCGGTTACTAACGACGGAAATCGTAACGAACGCAAAAACGATCCAAATTACGCGACGAATGGAATTTTATCATGCCAATCACTAAAATAAAATATTTTAATGATTACATAAATTTTTGGATGTTTGGATATATTCAAAACGTAAGATATGCGCGAAAATGCAAACTTATGCACTTTTGACGCTTTTAGTCCCTATTGATCAATAAAGTTTTTTTTAGCATACTGAACCCTTCAAAGCCTATTTCTAAGCTATGTAAAGGATATTTAGGGCATATTTAACTTATGATCAAGTTCCATACTGTTTGTTACAGTACAAATTGGCATACTTTCATAGTTTGTCAACATTAGTCCCTGTAAGCGAATAAACTTGATTTCGGCATACCAAACCCTCCAAAACTTATTTCTAAGTTATGTAAAGGTTATTTAAGGTATGTTAAGCCTATATCATTGTTCCGGAGTGTTTGTTGCATTAAACTGGTTATATTTACATATCAGTTCACTTATAACCTTCCAGAAAGCGATTTAAAACTTGAAATCGAACATGAATTGATATGTGCACATGATATACATATTTATACAAATCCCAAGAATGAAACACAATATTTTATTGATTTGGTATTTGTTTAATGGTCGCAGAGGCACAGGTGTCACAGTCTCCCCTTGTAGGATCGATTTCTGACCCGAACGAGTCGTTCAGAAGAGTTTATCTCAACACGAAAGGCGGAAACAAACGTGTAGAGTTCAATTCAGCTAAATTCACGCTTAAAACTGTTGTATGATTGATTCTATAAAGTTTTATAACCTGACAACACTTCGGCAGCACTTCGTTGCACAAGCCGGAAAGTTACAAATGGTGAAAGTTTGAAGGCTATTTATAGGACAAGACCCTCCCGTTTGAAGGTGACATGCCACCCTTCAAACGGTCACGACACGTTCAAACTTGACACTCTTCAAACTTGATGTCACTTTCAGACTTGATGTCACTTTCAAACTTTTGTCTTCAAACTTTTGCGAAACCGAGACTCGATATAAGACGAAGACGACAGATGTGTGCACCAACAGACTCCCCCTCAGATGTTGACGAGTCTTAAGTGTCGAGTCTTCACAATCTTCAGTCTTTATCAGTCCTCTAGAACTCTTTGAAGTGTCTGACGTTGTAAGAATCCTCAAATCTTCTCTCTTCTCTTTAGCATCAACAGACTCCTCACGATCAATCTCTACTCGGATGTCTTCAGACTCCCCCTTTCGATATGCTGGGATCGCAGTCTGGCATGTTGAAATTACAAAGACCTCAAGTATCGGAACCTGTCTCTCTATCATCAGATTCAAGATCGAAACCTGGCTACACCTGCACATTCTTAACCCAGAAATAATTTTTCTGATAACCACTTGTAGAGCATATTTTAAAATGATTCAACATTTATAGCCTCTGATGAACCACTTGCAGAAATATCATTTTCATGTCAAACATCTTCAAACAAAAACTTTCCCAAACCTGTTCGTCATGTTTAGCACTCGGAATTTTGAAAATCAGCTCTCCAACACCAGTTGTTGAAAATCTTTTTGTATTTTTCAAAATATTATGCTAAAACACACTGATAATCTTTTTTAAATTTTTGAATGAAATGAAATGCAATAAAGAAATATTTAATGACATTATTTTTGTGAGTTCGTGTAAGAGGATCATATCAGTTTTTGACAAGTCACAAGTACCGTTAAGCTTAGTTACACATTAAGAATTAAACAATTCACTTAGATTGCCGATATACTGATCCACTTAAATTCTCACACAAATTTCAACTGATTCGGGATATAAGTTAGATGTTTTAAGAACTTAAACTCATTCATGTGTCCCACCTCTTGAATATACTCCCGTATCCAGATCCCAATATTCAGTCTTACAGGTGAGTATACCACAGATGATATCTGTAAGGGGTTAAAATACGAGGGCCGTGAGAGCTCAGGTCGATCTTTCGATACGCAGAGAGATGACGGCTTCGACTTTTGGTGGGTACCCTTTAGAGGATCTTTTGAATTACAACAGCAATGATTATCAATTTTATTGTTTCATCAATATGCTGAGGGCGGCGCTATATTTTAAGCATAAGCAGAAAGTATTATGCGGGGACTAGGTCAGAAATTTCTTTCAGCAGAAGTCCCGGGATAATACCCCAGATATCACTGAGCATAAAGACCTAGTATCTCAGAAAGAGGGATCTTTCAAACGAGATTTTCAGGGGTTACCTATATATCCAAGTAGTGTTCCCCACGAAATAAGCAAGTTTGAATTTAAGTTTATATCCCGAAAAAGCTTACTAAATGCGTAAAAACCTATCGGCATATCATCAGTGAGACCGTTTAACACTATTTAATCATTACATTTCTTTAGCATACTGTAACTGTCTACTGATGTACTATCATTTCCTCTTTTTTGACATCAAAACTCATTTTTGATTTTATCATGTTTTTGCCTTTTTCAAATTTTCAAATATTTTTGGATATTCTGAAATTTTTACTCCCCCTAAAATGCAAAAATATTTCAGGAAATTTGAAAACAAACTATACAGAAAATGACAACTGATATCAAATCACCTCAATTCACCATCCACTTGGCATAAACAATCAGAACTCCCCCTTTCACAAAACTATTTTCTCATTATGATTTCAAAACACTTAAGTTTGTTTTAACCAAAATGATTTTTCCGGAAAATAAGTTTTGTTGGTTTTACAACTTGTAAAGTTAGGGGTTCATCACATTGTTTTACATTCAACCACTTGTAGCAAATCAAGTACAACTTAATGTCCCTGATTTACCACTTGCATGTATGCAACCTCTGTACCTCTTGTAAAAATATTCACAACATTCAAGCCTATGTAGGAATAAACCTCTACACAAACCATTTTACCAATCAAGATGCCGATTCCTGCTTCACACTTACCAACCTGGAAGCTCCGGCAAGTCACACTTAACCTGTAAAACTAAACATATTTAAAAATTTTCACAAAAACTATCATAACAAGAATGATGCCGATTCCTGATCCACGATTACAAACTTGGGATCTCCGGCAAGTCAGGTTTTTCAATCAAAGAAAATATCCACCCAAGCCTGACCAACCTTGGGTGTTTTCAATTCAGAAGCAGTTGGGGTGTAAGTTGCTTTCTTTGTCGCATAAAACTCCTTTACCCCTTTAACCTTCCCATCGATCATTTTTCCAAAAATTTTCTTTACGTTTGCATTAAAAGCTTTCTCAACATCAAATTCATTCTTATCAGAATAAAATTGATTTGAAATTTCAACCTTTCCAACCTTTGATTTAAAATTCTCAGCTCTCAATGGTGGAAAATGAACATCATCCATTTGAGGCACTGAGTTTTCACTTTTTACCTCAACCTATGGCTCCTCTGATTTTGTGGAATCAAATTCATCGCCAGATTTTACTTCAGATTTCTTAACAATCCAAGCTTGATTGTCAAGATTTCCCCTCTTCTTGTAAAACCTTTTCGAACACTCTCCAACTTCATATGTTGAATTTTTGAACACTTTGAATCTTTCGGTTGGAGGTTCAACATCAACAATCTTTTCTTTAAGTTTTGAAGAAACTTCCTGTTTTGTTTGAGTAGCTTTTGGACAATTCAATGCAATGTGACCAACTTCATTGCATCTGTAACAGGTTCTTGTTTCTTTCCTTTGATAAGCTCCATTCTTCATCTTTTCAGCAAGAAACTCCTGGTTTGACTGTTTCCAGAATGAGCTCTTTGCTTCTTCTTCATGGATAGTTCATGCAACATATATCATTTTTGATTTAAAATCCCGAACATATTTTTCATTTTTATAGTTTTCAGGTGGAATAAAACCTAAGCCTTTCTTTTTGTACTTACTATTATGGTTTGGTTTCTTTCGAAATTCCGAACCATAATTGTAACCCATTTTCTTGTTTAACCGTTGTTGAAATCTTGAAGTGTATTTTTTAGGTTTTTTTAGTAAGATTTAAATCTTTTATTTCAGAAATATTAATTTCTGTCATTTTGAAAACCTTTTTGATCATTTCAAATCGAACACTTCTTATTGGAAACTCTTTATCATAATATAATTTGTCAGAATCATTCAAAGTATACACAACTTCAAATGTTTCATCATCCAAATTAGATTTTGACAATAAAAACTCTTTACTATAAACCCATTTTCCCGACGATTTTGAACTCCTTTCGGATGAACTCGAACTCCCAACTGACTGACATGAACTTTTGGACTCGAACTTTGACTCTGACTCCTCATCCTTATCCAACACCTGATCGACCACTCGTTTTATCAGTTCTGACTCATGATCTGTGTCGGACGCTGTGAATGTGACGTCAATATTGTTTGGTAAAACATCGGTTATCTCAGACTCCAACTTTATATTGACTGCCTTTTTTAGTTCTTCCTCGTTAGGTTTTCTAGACGAGTACCCTTCCCAAATCGGAGGCGGACACTTATTATAACAGACACCCTGTTTCTTACCAGTATCCTTTTTCCTCTTTGGCTTTGTTTCTTCACCTTTAAACGCTTCAAATCCTTCAACTGTTGGATAAATTCTATCAATTATGTAGTCACAACCTTTGTAACTTTGCTGCAATCTTCTGATTCTTTCATTCTTAGTTGCTTCACTATCCAACTCTTTCTTCCACTTTGCACATTCTTCTATGTACAAGTTGATCTCTTTCTGCTTTGTCATCATAGTAGCATTCAACATCTTAAAAGCTTTCTCTCTTTCAGAGTTAGTCTTTTCCAGACTATTCACAGTTCTGTTCAATACATCATATGACTGTTTCAATTTTTTTACATCAAACAACAACTTTTCTTTCAACTTTTCTAACTCACTAAATCTCTCATCTTTTTCTATACATTGTTTACATGACTCTAAACAAGTAAGACAGGGTTTTGTGATTTCAACGATCTTCTCGACTTCAATTATCTTTTCAACTTCCACAATCTTCTCAATCACTTTGACCTCTTTCATTTCCTTTGCAGCTTTCCTTTCTTTTAGTTTCTTCAATTTTTCTGCAAAATAAAATTCAAAAGTGTCAGAAGATAAATGAGTTTTTCCCAAATTTATCTGTTCCATCTCTTCATCACTATCACTTGTTTCTGATGAACTGTTTTCTGATGAAATAGATCCTTCATCTTCATTTTTCTCTTCATCAGATAACACTTCCATCCATTCCTTCAACATTTCTGGCTTTTGAACAATATGTGCAATAAAAGCTTTAACATTAGGATCAGCTGGAATGTACTTGTCCCAGCTAAAACCATCAGCCACTTTCTCGTCATCTTGATCCATGATGCCATAGTAAGGCTTTTTGTTTGCATCTTCGATCATTCTTCCATGTGCCGTTTGTGGATCTTTTTGTTGATGTGGTAGATGAGTAATTTGTTGATAAATGGATTTCCTATAATAATCATCTTTCCCAGACGACTCCTTTGCTCCTCTCGGCTCCTGATTCTTGCACTCTCTTTTAAAGTGGCCTTTCTCCCTGCAACGAAAACAGACAACTTTAGATTTATCAAATCCTAGATTAGAAAGGTTTGCATCCAAGAAATCATTTCTTCCTGCAACCAATCTAAACTTTTCTGCTCTCCTCAAAACACTAGCTAAGGCCCATTTAATATCCATCAGTTCCAGCTCCTCTGCATCGATTTGGTCATAATCTTCCTTTGTGAGCATTGGATTACCAATTCTTCCGGCAATCAACCCTTCATAAGACTCTATTGCAGTTACCAATAATCCCATATGATTCTTTACAATCTCCTCAGAATAATTTTGTCCATTTTGAAGATGTAAAGCCACATTGCACTGAAATAGATGACCATTTCCAGCAGATGAACTTTGAACACTTGGAGGATTCACCGTTGAGAACCCACTAGTGTTGACTGATCCTTGACTGCTTGGTGTAGATTGATTTCCAGCACTAAATGCAGTTTGTATCTTTGGACTTGCTTCAGCAGTTTGAACATTTCCTTTATAATACAATTTAATATCTTGTTGATGAGTAGAACTGTTCATTCTAGCAATTTTCTGCTGCTCCAGATCCTGTGCCTCCAACTTCTCTATAAACTGTGCAATCGATAACCTTCTAAACTGTCCAGAATTTTTCAATATCATCAAATATGTACCCCATTCCTGTTGTGGTAACGCATCAGCAAGCTTTTCAACCCATTCTGCTGGAGTTTTTGTAATCTTCAACTGTGACATAGTGCGTACAAGATGACAGTATCTTTCAATAAGACTCTTTGTTGTTTCACCAGGCATGCACGTAAATAGTTCAAATTCCTTTTTCAACAAAGCTGCTTTACTTTGTAGCATTTCAGTACTTCCCTCAAATTTCTTTCCAAGAGCTTCCCGAATAGAATAAGCGTTTTCATCATGTTGAAGCAACACAAATATATCTTCTTTAACAGCTTGTTGTAACAAATTGATCATCATCTTTACTCCTTTGTAACTCTCTCTTTCTTGCTCCGTGAATTCTGAAATGATTTTACCCACTCCCGCTGAATTCTTTGGCCTCTCATATTCAGTTTTGATGCTCTCCCAAGCTTTTAGATGATTCGCCTGAACCCAATTCTCAAACCGTTTCTTCCATCCATGATAATCTTCAATTTCCATAAGTTTCGGGGGTTTTTGCATTGTTCCGGTTTCATTCTCCATGTTCATGTTCTTAGCAATGTCACCCGGAGTAGTCAGAGATGTTGCGAATGCGTTGTAAAAATCTTCACTCATGATTCAATATCGAAGAATTTCTCAAACTATCTTTCAAACGAACTGGTTCACCTCGTGAAATACCTTAATCACCTAACAACAAACAAACAAACAACAATCAGTTTATAGATTTATCAATTAACAGGATAAGACTGGTACTCGAACTGGTGAATATTCTGTGCGAATTGAAGGTTGACACACTGTGCGGACTGCTATGACCCGGAATCAAATTTAATGACCTGACCCTTTGTAACCTTTGAACGATCAAACCGTGAGACTTGGACCTTTGACACACCGATTTATTTGGCTTTGATATACAATACAAATCTCTATCACATGCAAACTGACAAACCTTGATATTACTCTAATTGGGCCGACAAACTTAATTGTTTCACATGGGCTCTTTTAATGAATGATTTTGATTGGACCGAAACCTTGAACAAAGATATTAATCACATGTACAACCTTGACCAAATTACTCACTTGACCAACTGACACACATCCACTTAGCAAACAAACTCAATAGATTCTCGTGTAAAGTTCACATGCCCATACTGAATGTCTTAATATCTTGATTGGACCAAGCACATTATCGAAATAATTATCAATGTATTGAGAATATCAAGTGGCCGACACCTTTACTTTACATCACATGCAAGACTTCTTGAAACCATTAATCCACTTTCACATGTACTGACAAAACACATGATCAAATATATCGATTTCTACACTTATCGAATACCGAAAACATAAAGTTGGTAAATTCTTTAAACACGAACAACTGAACTACTTTCAAACGAACATCGATTTTCAAACGGTCATGTCAGCTTCAAACGGTTAGGTTGCAGTTTCAAACGGGTGACACCTTCAAACTGGTGACAGTTTCAAACTGGTGACACCTTCAAACTGGAGGTGTATCCTTCAAACTAGAGGACCACTTCAAACTAGAGGTTCAAACAGGACCCTCCTTTTTCAAACGGTATGGTGTTGTTTTCAAACGGGATGGGCCAGTTTCAAACAACAACCTCAAACTGGATGGCTGATTTCAAACGGGATGGACAGTTTCAAACGTCAGTTCAAATGGGATGCATTCCCCAAACGGGAAGGAACAGGCTTCGTTCAAACTGGATGCAGTATTCAAGTCATTTTTACCATTTTTACTTCGAGTTTAGGTCTGATATTCTCAAGGGTTTGTTAAAACACCATTACGCACACATTATGAAAGTTTTAGCCGATTTTATCCGTGAAAACTTGTTCAGTTTTGAAAAGAAGGTGTAGAAGATAGAAAAAACAACTGAATTGGTATGAACTCTTCCCCCTGAGCTCTGATACCACTTGTAGGATCGATTTCTGACCCGAACGAGTCGTTCAGAAGAGTTTATCTCAACACGAAAGGCGGAAACAAACGTGTAGAGTTCAATTCAGCTAAATTCACGCTTAAAACTGTTGTATGATTGATTCTATAACGTTTTACAACCTGACAACACTTCGGCAGCACTTCGTTGCACAAGCCGGAAAGTTACAAATGGTGAAAGTTTGAAGGCTATTTATAGGACAAGACCCTCCCGTTTGAAGGTGACATGCCACCCTTCAAACGGTCACGACACATTCAAACTTGACACTCTTCAAACTTGATGTCATTTTCAAACTTGATTGTCACTTTCAAACTTGATGTCACTTTCAAACTTTTGTCTTCAAACTTTTGCGAAACCGAGACTCGATATAAGACGAAGACGACAGATGTGTGCACCAACACCCCTACTTTAGGAAATTTCGTCCCGAAATTTATTCATAGGAGTCTGTCTGTGACTTTGTATTAAATAACCATCAAAGATATGCAAGGCATAATCCTGTCATTTCCTTCCACCATTCTTCAGAAGCAAAAATGAATAGACGGAGTCATTTTCCTCAACGGGCATTCTTCAGAAATGGAAATGAAGGAATAACCAAAAGGATATTCATTTCCTTCAACGGACATTCTTCAGAAACGAAAATGAAAATGAACGGATAATCATTTTCTTCGACGGGTATTCTTCAGAAATGGAAATGAAGGAATAATCAAACGGATATTCATTTCCTCAACGGACATTCTTCAGAAACGAAAATGAAAATGAACGGATAATCATTTTCTTCGACGGGTATTCTTCAGAAATGGAAATGAAGGAATAATCAAACGGATATTCATTTCCTCAACGGACATTCTTCAGAAACGAAAATGAAAATAAACGGATAATCATTTTCTTTGACGGGTATTCTTCAAAAATGGAAATGAAGGAATAATCAAACGGATATTCATTTCCTCAACGGATATTCTTCAGAAACGAAAATGAACGGACGGAGTCATTTTAAACGGGTGCTTCATCAGAAACGGAAATGAATAGAATTAACTCACAAGGATATTCATTTCCCTCAACGGACATTCTTCAGAAATGAAAATGAACGGACGGAGTCATTTTCAAAAGGTGCTTCATCAGAAATGGAAATGAATAGAGTTAACTCTAGACACATGACAAAACTTGTTGTGGTTTCTGTGCACTAAATTCTATAATTATGTATGCATCCATAATTACGTGATTTCTTGCACAGTCCGCACAGTGCATTTCATAATGTGTAGGGGAAGAAAAATCAAACCTGTGATGAGTGTGACTAGACTACCATAGGGTCCTTTTAATTAGATCGACAAATGATCTCTTTAAATAGGCCACCAAGGAGTATTTTTAGCTATATCATCACATGACATTCCTAACCAAATTTTTGGATCAATCTGTTTAACTAGAACACTCAAGGGGTCTAATTATGGAATAGTGCCTTATAATCCAAGGGTCTTAACTATTACGTAGAAGCCCATTATGGATTCGAGGTAGTACCTTTGGATATCCTACTATGAATCCCTTATACGAAGATATAGAAGATTCTTACGAGGATTTGGATAATGAAAAAAAATCGGATCACACAAAAACATAAAAGAGAACACATAAGCACATAATCACATAATTGTTTAACTTGACCTTTAATTTGTTATCTTTGGACACGGATATTTAAAGCACACCAGGAATCCAATCCGTGGATTTCATTTGGCACTTTAATCATTTTGAAGAATCTATCTATGAAGATAGGATGATCTTCCAAAAATTCGATTTTTGATTACAAGGAATCATAACATTCAAATTAAGGTACACAACAATTACGGAGTTACGGAAATACCCTTAGGTACCCTAATAAGGATTGGGTATTCGTCCAGACTTGTAACTTGCATCTTGTACTTCGTTTCCTTGGAGGAAATGGGTACTTAGGATTTTCGTGGAAAACGCAAGAGATCATTAAATGGAAGAATTTTGGGGGTAGTCTGTTCTTCAAGGAATATGATTCCTTGATTGTCGGTATTGTAGGGGATATGTTGTTTATACATGCAACCACATAAATACATTGCAATGTAAATAAAAGATTTATTTATAAACAACAACAACAATTTTTTCATAGACCTTGACAACAAAAGAAAATAATACATAAAGCTTGATTATTTCTAAACAGTGTTGTCTTTCAGTTGGTCAGATGCTCATCCCTGCGCTGGATTTGCATTAGCAAGCTTTGGGCAATCCCTTCGAAAATGGCCCATCTAGCCATAGTTGAAGCAAGAACTTGGTAGAAAATGAGCTTGAGCCAAATTGTTTCCAACTTGATTTGGTGTAGCTACAGTTGGGCAAACTCTTGTTGTATGACCAATAAGTCCACAAATTTGGCATTTGCGGCACTTCACACTAGCATGATGATGAAGGCTACATTGGTTGCACAAGGGTGCAGTTACGTTGTATGGCTTCCTAGCAGGGGGTTGAGCTGGTTGGTTAGGGGGAGCTTGATCATTGTGAGCGACCACGGTGAAGTTCCGAGAAGCCTTTAGCTTCTTTGACTTCTTGGAGGATTCAGTCTGCTCATCCTTCGGTTTTGATTCCTCGATCGGTTTCTTGTCACCCTTTCGGAAAAGCTTACCTTTCCTGATCTGAGATTCAGTCAAGGTAGAGGATAGGTCAATGGCCTGTCTAACTGCAGTGGGATTACTACCAGCACCAATATCTTGAACTGAGTCTGGGAGGCCATCAATGTACTTTTCGATTGCCTTATCCAAAGGCGTAACCGTGTTCGGGCATAACAGACTTAACTCCTCATAACGGTCAGTGTAGGCTCGATGCTCACCGCTGTCTTGCTTAAGATCGTCGAATTCCCTTTCCAATGCCCTAATCTCATGACGAGGACATAATTCCCTCATCATTAGTGCTCGAAGCTCTTCCCAGGTTTGAGCCAGTGCTACCTCGGCACCCCTATCTCTCATCACACCATTCCACCATGTTAGAGCTCGTTTCTCAAAAACACTAGATGCGAACTCTACCTTTCGTGCGTTTGGGCATTGACCATGTCTGAAGGTGCTCTCTAGAATCTCAAACCATTGCAGTAGTGTAGTCGCTCCTTTAGACCCAGAAAACTTTGATGGCTTAGCTGAGTTGAACGTCTTGAAGTTCCATGGGGCATTATTGTTGTTGAGGGCTAGGTTACATTGAGCAATGATGTTTGGGATTGCAGCAGCCATTTGCTGCGTAATGATAGCTGCCAGTTCTTCATTAGGTACCTGATTGTCGCGTCGTCGAGGCATTCTAAAAGGGGAAACAAGAGAAAAAACAAATGAAATGGCATTGGGAAAGGATGTTACAATTTCCGACCAAAAGGCATAGGTGATGGCCATTTGTTCGAACCACGAAGCAAACAAACGACACATAAAAGCTGAATCAAAGTAAATAGGTCTTCATAATGTATCACAAAGACATGCTCGCCTATAAGTGGACACTCACCCCAAGAGTTCCCAGGTAAGAGTGACTGGTCCGATACTGCGGATTTGTACGAACACTCTAGCCTTAGAGAGAAGACTCAGGGTACAGGCACCCACCCTTCCAGTTTGCACGTGTTCACATTATTTAGACCCAAACTTTGACGAGATTTTGAAAACTTTGAAGGTTCAAAACCATATAATAAATCATCCTAAAACAGATGACTAGTTTTCAAAGCGGATTCGAAATTTATGTTCTTATTGTGGTTGTCACCTAAAGATAGGTGACGGTATTGTTTTATGACTAAACGCAAGTAAACTCGCGTTAGGGTCCTAGGAAGGTTATAGACAAGGTCAAAGCATTACTAATAACCTAATTCCCTATAACCATGAGCTCTGATACCAACTTTTCTGTCACACCCCGACCACGAAAAACAACAAATTGTGGCGGAAATGTCGGGGAGTGTTGTAACAGAATCATTGTTTCATAACACATGGATTGAAGTTCTGTTTTATTGAATTGAATTTTTTACATTACATTGAAATTAGAAACAAAACATGAACAAATAGACTTTCATTATTATTAAGTCACTAAGGCCTCGTCCGTTCCTATGTGAGCAAGCATCAATATCATCATCAAATATCACCAACTATGGTACCTGAAACACATGTGAAAATACGTCAGCATAAAATGCCGGCGAGTACATAGGATTTTATGAGAGTGTCAGATTCATGGCTCGTTTATGTTTTGAAAATATAACTTAAAAACATTTGTAAATTGATAATTAGAAAACCAAATTTTGTAAAATGTTTGTAATGTAAATTGAAATAGCTAAGTCAAAACAGATTTGTTTTATAAAACCTCGATACCATGAATCTTAACTCCAAAACATTTGTTTATATAAACCCAAATTGTAAATCGTTTTTGAAATAAAACTCGAATGATTTATATTGTTAGAAAAACCTTGTAATATAACTTTGTTTTGATAAACCTGCCCAAGTGATCTAGATAACGCAACGATATATAATGTTTTAAAAGCACTTATATATAGGAAGTACCAGCGGCGTATCCACCATGCTTTTAACACATTACACCCGCTCCGTTACCTAATCACTTCCCTAACCCAACGGTTCAAACAATACCAAACGATTCACATAATCAAACAATTACAAATGGTTCGTATAAATCAAATAGTTACAAATGGTACACATAATCAAACAGTTACAAACGGTTCATACAAATCAAATAGTTACAAACGGTTCACATAATCAAACAGTTACAAACGGTTCAAAATGTAAAACAATGTGTCCATATGCTGAGAGAACATATGAAACTAACTAAATGAAGTGACCATAAGGTATAACCTCGAAAAGTTATTCCCTATACCACTATGGTCATAATAAATGCTTCGTCGAATCCTAATGATCGACCAAACGGGTCGGGTTCGAAAGTCTAAGCAGTTGTTTAGACCGCTTATCTTACGACCCTATATAAGAACTAAAACTAAAGTGACGAGCTAAACATGTTAAAACATGTTTAACGAAGTTAGAAAAAAAGTTTGATATCAAGACAAAGGGTCTTGATACCCAAGAATAGTTTGGTTGCAAAATATGCAAGAATACGCATTTTGACCGAAACTATGACTCGTCACTACACCTAATCAATGTGGTAATCAGTAGGTATAGTCACAAGTGACTATAACCATCGTGATTATGCTCATGTTACAAAGTTCAAACGAACTTCGTATTGACCATAGACTGGTAAAGCAGAAAGTCAAACAATGTTTGACTTTTACGCTTAAAACGCATAAAAACACGAAAGAATACTTACAAAGGGTCCAAGGTAGAAGAACTTGATCTAAATACTCAGGTATGAAGCATAAAGCTTCAACTTAGAGCATAAAATTTGATCAAGGTGTGAGGAAAATGGAATGGGAGCTTGGGTATTTATAGATTTCGGGCACATGGTTTTCAAAACCATGGGAATACTTAAAACCATCAAATTCTAGCCCATAGAGTGCAAAACCTTGGGTTAAAACTGTTAGTGCATTATGTGTCTATCGCCTCTGTCAATCTAGTCCGTAGCAGAAACAGAAGAATTCTAGCGTTTTATTGTAATATCTAGTTAAAAAGGGCAAGGTGGCAAACTTGTAAATAAGGAGAAATCCTTATAACCTTGTGCCTATAATAGATCATTTAGGTTTAGAGTTTAAGACTTTTTGCTCATTTGACATTTTAGGGAGATCAGCATAGAGAGAGAAAGTCTAGAGAGAGAAAGTCCTCCACGTGATTCTCGGCGCTTTGTACTCGTCATATTATTCAATAAGAATCAGGGGTATAGTACGTTCTCATGTGTTCGATCACGTTCGTGTACGGATTCCGCACGTTACACATTCGTTACGCAATCGTTTGGTGTCAAAACCGATCCTACAAAAACCATCAAAACCTCAAAAATGGACCAAGTTTAATGTATCTGCCAGAAATTTCAAAAATGGTCCCTGCACTTGTAAAACTTGATTTTTGGCACTTTTAAGCGCCGTTAACCCCATTTCAAGGCTCTGAAATAAAGTTAAAGTATAGGGAACTTGAAATGTGCTCAAAAATATCTTGGATGTCGGTTCGTTTGGTCGTACGGTTGCGTTGTTCGGTTAATTACGACAGAAATCGTAACGAACGCAAAAACGATCCAAATTACGCGAAGAATGGAATTTTATCATGCCAATCACTAAAATAAAATATTTTAATGATTACATAATTTTTTTGATGTTCGGATATATTCAGAACGTAAGATATGCGCGAAAATGCAAACTTATGCACTTTTTGACGCTTTTAGTCCCTATTGATCAATAAAGTTTATTTTTAGCATATTGAACCCTTCAAAGCCTATTTCTTAGCTATGTAAAGGATATTTAAGGCATATTTAACTTATGATCAAGTTTTGGAATGTTCGTTACATTACGAATCGGCATACTTTCACAGTTTGTCGAAATTAGTCCCTGTAAGCGAATAAACTTGATTTCGGCATACCAAACCCTCCAAAACTTATTTCTAAGTTATGTAAACTTATTTAAGGTATGTTAAGCCTATGTCACTGTTCCAGAGTGTTTGTTGCATTAAACTGGTTATATTTACGTATCAGTTCGCTTATAACCTTCCAGAAAGCGATTTAAAGCTTGAAATCGAACATGAATTGATATGTGCACATGATACACATATTTATACAAATCCCATGCATGAAATACAATATTTTATTAATTTGGTATTTGTTTGATGGTCGCAGAGGCACACGTGTCACATTTTATATAGATAGTAAAGTAATGCCAAGACACCACAGATAAATGATAAAGAAGTTTCACCTTCAACATAAGAAACTAGTTGTTAAAGTCATTAATACAAAATAAAATAAAAAGTGTGAAAAGATTAAAAATCAAAAGTATTACATTAAATGCTTGTCTTCACCAAGTGATGTAAGAGACTTAGCCAAACATGGCCTTTGATTGACAAGAACTCTTACTATCAATCTTGGATCCCGACAATACTATAAACACTCTAAGGTGGATGATGGATGATGGTGGTGGATGTGGGTGTTATAGTGGTGGTGGAGTGGTGGTGAAGTGGGAGAGAGGTGGTTTGCCAAGGGATGCCCTTGAAGTGAGCCAAGCACCCCTATTTATAGCCTGAACAGAAGCCCGGACATAGCCCCGTCTCCGCTGGGCACGGCCCCGTGGCCATCATCTTTCTCTTTCTTCATTAATGCAATTGTCTGCATTAGGTTCCACATGCCCCCATGTTCGCTGGGCACGGCCCCGTGTGCAGAAGCGTATCTGTACTATCAAGATTTGCAAGATTCTATGAATCTTTGCATTGACCACGCCCCGTGCTGAGCTAGGCACGCCCCCATGCTTGGAATAGAAGCTTCTACAACTTTTTCATTTTCTGCAGACACCTGACCACGCCCCCGTGTCCGCTGGGCACGTGGCCGTGGTCAGCCTTCTGTTTCTTATTTTTGCTTGGGAAGATGCTGTCGAGGGGTCGGGCATGCCACTTTATTCCTTTTCTTTGTATTTATGTTAATTTTTGTTGCATATTTGTTCCTTTTGTTCATTTAAGCTCATTTGGTCCTGAAAATACAAAAGGAAGACAAAAGCACACCTTTTCCAACATTAGTACTAAAAAAGGGTTAGTTTTATGCCTCATTTGATGTAATTTATATGTTTCATTTTACACACATCATGTCTGCTAAACATGTTAACGGAATCACTCGAACACGCATTAGAAAGTTAAGAGCTGAAAACAAACTAGTTATTAAAGTCATTAATACAAAATAAAATAAAAAGTACGAAAAAATTAAAAATCCAAAGTATTACATTAAATGCTTGTCTTCACCAAGTGATGTAAGAGACTTAGCCAAACATGGCCTTTGATTGACAAGAACTCTTGCTATCAATCTTGGATCCTGAGACTACTACACACACTCTAAGGTGGATGATGGATGATGGTGGTGGATGTGGGTGTTATAGTGGTGGTGGAGTGGTGGTGAAGTAGGAGAGAGGTGGTTTGCCAAGGGATGCCCTTGAAGTGAGCCAAGCACCCCTATTTATAGTCTGAACAGAAACCCGGACACAGCCCCGTGTCCACTGGGCACGGCCCCGTGCTCTTTCTCTTTCTTCATTAATTGCAATTGTCTGCATTAGGCTCCACACGCCCCCATGTTCGCTGGGCACGACCCCGTGTGCAGAAGCCTATCTGTACTATCAAGATTTGCAAGATTCTATGAATCTTTGCGTTGACCATGCCCCGTGTTGAGCTGGGCACGCCCCCGTGCTGGGAATAGAAGCTTCTACAACTTTGTCATTTTCTGCAGACACCTGACCATGCCCCCGTGTCCGCTGGGCACGGGGCCGTGGTCAGCCTTCTGTTTCTTGTTCTTGCTTGGGAAGATGCTGTCGAGGGGTCGGGCATGCCACTTTATTCCTTTTCTTTGTATTTATGTTAATTTTTGCTGCATATTTGTTCCTTTTGTTCATTTAAGCTCATTTGGCCCTGAAAATACAAAAGGAAGACAAAAGCACACTTTTTCCAACATTAGTACTAAAAAAGGGTCAGTTTTATGCCTCATTTGATGTAATTTATATGTTTCATTTTACACACATCATGTCTGCTAAACATGTTAACGGAATCACTCGAACACGCATTAGAAAGTTAAGAGCTGAAAACAGGAAGCTGGTTCATGTTTACAGCCAACTTCAGTTGGCTTTAACCGGGTTATAATTTAACAAAACTGGATTTTCTTGAGTCTATAACGTATCATTTCAGTATAGGATTCCAATGGCGCTGGAATCATAATTTTTCGACGTCGTTTACTATTTTAAATGATCTATTTCGTTTCAGTGCGCAAAGCTGCAGATTCTACAGAAAATGCAGATTATATTTTCTGTCATACCTGAATGAATATTGTGAACTGGGTTGTGAGATTTATGCAGTAGATGGCCTTATCTGTCAGCATGAATCACCAACTAGAATTTTGTCAATCGGATGAACGTGGAATTTTAAATGAACTTTCCGTAAGCTGCAGTCAGAAGTGACAAACCTGATTGCAGCTAAGTAAATGAATTTCTATGAAGTATTGGTAAAAAGTTAGACCTTGAAATTTTAACACAAGGCCTACCCCTCCGAGAGGGGCGTCATATAAAAAAATCATAATTTTTGAAGGCTTGTAAACAGGTTAAATGGGTCACCCAAAACCGCTTATTTTCCGTGATTTTCTATGTAGTAAAGCATGAACGCGTAGGAACCAACTTGCTACTTGTAGAACTCATGTTTGTTTGGTAACAGTATAAATAGCACAAGTAACATCATAGAAAAGTTATGAACACGGTTATGGAACCATATGTTTAGACGTGCCATGTGACTTCTTGTTTGCGTGCTAGTTGCTAGACATGTATAGGATTTATGTGCAATGTGTAAACAAAGCCTAATAACCCATGGTAACTATTATAGGGCGTGGTCGATTGCTCTAGGTTTTGTGCACTTAAATCTAAGTTTCCGAGCAATATAAAGGTGAGTTCACTACTCTTTTTCAAGCATGCATCCCAGAGAGGGATATCTGGTAAATATTCCGGGGAGGAATATTGGGTTATTGGGTTTAACTGAAATGTTAAAATGGGATGTTGGATAATAAACTCACTTTCTATCACTTAAGTCCCATCTTCTACGGAATTAGTTTCCGTGGAGACAACGGGATTATTAGTTGAGAGCGTTATTAGGTTTGGCACCCTCACACCGTACCGTGGAGGACGGGCATGAACTATTTACCTTAACAACTCGACCAATGTTTGATAGAGCATTGGGGAAGGGCAAACAAACTGGCGCCATCTTGCGGTATCGAGTTATTATCAACATGCTTAAACTTATATTTGGTAACTAAACGTTTTTTGATAAACTTTGAACTCGCCAGCATTATGCTGATACACTTGTCTACATGCATGCAGGTAGTTAGATTCTTGGACATGGAACTTGCTATCTGGGATTGCTGGAGTGGTCATGGGTAGAGCCTCTTGGAAATGCGTGACAAGTTTATTTGGTTTTCGTACATTTGGTTTTGAAACATTTGAACCGTGATTTATTTTATGCTCCCGCTGAACGTATTGGTTTTAAGTTATGTTTGAAATTACAATATCGTAATAAATGGAAACTTTTATTTAATATCTTGTTATAATTCATTGTGATTGGTGGCTGGATCCTGGTACGTCACATGTCCCGCAGGGTTTCCGCATGTGGTATTTTTGGGGGTGTGACACGTATCATCTTCCTGTATTATATTATAGGGTGTTATAGTAATTATCTCGGTTAGTGTTCTATTGGATAGAAAATACTAAATTTTAAGTAACAACTTAAAATTCTTGAATTAATAGTGATCATTAGCTTGCCCCGCAGAGTCCACCAGGATTTCCATGCAGTATAAGTTGTTATTACGTAGGCCCCTGTAATAATAAATTGCCTTGCATGGTCACCCTAGCATTCTCTCGTTGAAGACAGACGATCAGTCAGAGAGAGGACACTATTGTCTATATACCTTCAACATAGAAGGGAACTTCGTGATAGTTCATGTGTCAACGTCCGTTGTCATTACTCGCAGAACGACACGACGTTAAATGAAATAAAAATAGAGAGAATTTTTAAAGATAACAACTAGAGGGGCACCTTCAAGATGAGTACTTCATCTTCCTTGACTGGACAAGAGTGTCGTCAATCATGATTTGTATGAGCCATAGGGAACTCGTCCCACTAATGGAGTTGTTGTCCAAGGCTGCCACCTCCGCCTCATCGTTACTACTGATATATCTAATCATGTAAAATCCTATCAATCAAGGATTTCTATCTTGTATAAGTTAAACTTGTAAACTATTTATAATGCGTAAACTGATAATGTAATGTATTGGCACATAGTCTGTTAATGTATTGTGTCTATTTCTCATAGACTTCACCCATGGAAATGTCCTCGTTTAATTTATGTGAAGTGAATTTTTGTTGTAGTGGACCTTGAAAAATGTTTATGCAATGAAAACCTCTTGTTCTTGTATATATTATTTTCATGAGAGGTCCCTAGTGATTGTAGACTAGACTCGAGAAAGAATACTGGTTCACTACAATCGATGTTCTGATACCAACCTGTCACACTCGCTAATAGCGGAAGCGCGAGGTGTGATCTGATCGGTTCTCATTGCATAAAATATAAGTGAAAATACTAAATGATTAAAAACAAGCTCCAATGCCATTGTCATAAATCATTTCAAAAGAACGCAACATAAGTTAAATGTATTGGTTACAAACCATCAAATGAAAATGAGTTGTCATTGTTTCATACATCAAAATGTAAGTCTTAAAATGTCGAGGATTTGACCACTATATCACCGAAATGAGGTGGTATATAACGAGGAAACCCTTCAAATGGTGGCATGGAGTCTTGATAATTGCTATCTTGTCTGAACATTTGTATGGTCCACTAATTCCCTGAAATACATATTAGGTTGAAAACATCAACAAAAGTTGGCGAGTTCATGTAGTTTAGTTGTATAAGATGTATCTTGTAAAATGTGAGTTGTATAAAATGTATCTGTCAAATGTGAGTTGTATAATATGTATCTTTAAAATGTGAGTTGTATAAAATGTATCTATATGTAAAGATGTAGTATGTAAAGCGTCAATGAAATCGTTGATCATTAATGTTTTGCGAGGACATTAATATGTGTGATGAAACAGAAAGCAATCCAAACCTAGACGATTTTGTGTCGACTACTATTCACTGGGACACAAATGCACTCTTCTGTATGGGTAAACGACCAAGAGTGGGGCTCGCCAAAACCCATTAGATCTAACCCCTTGTACCTAGGTCCAAACTGGATTAATGGTGCTTAGATGTATGACCCTAATCGCACATGATCTAAGGTGTTTCATTTCATGACTTAACATAAAATTGAACATGTATTTTCCATGATAGTTGTAAAGTTGTAAAGCATTTAAAATGAATAGGGGACATGAACTCACATAATTGCATTCCGTAAACTGTATTTAACTATAACCTCACTGGCTGTTGCCTTAAATTGTATGACGACCTACAAAGGTCCTAGATTTCTTAGACAGTTCGGTCTTTGTATTGACTCATGTATAATTTGCGACACCTGTGCTTGTAATCATTGTAACAGTTCAGTTATCAATAAAACAATGTTATTTAATCCCAATGTTTGTTTGTTTATGTTTAACATCTTTCATGTTTTGACTTTTATTCAATTTCAAACTCTATATCGCTTTCTAGAGAGTTATACGCAAACTGGTGCGTAAACGTAATTAGTTTAACGCGAAAAACACTCCAAAACATCAACATATGCTTAACATACCTTAAAATACCTTTACATAACTTAGAAATAAGTTTTGAAGACTTTGGTATGGCAAAATCAAGTCTGATCGCTTACAGGGACTAAATTGGACAAACTGCGAAAGTATGACGATTCGTACTGGAACAGACATTCCGGAACATGACCATAAGTTAAACATACCATAACTATCCTTTACATAGCTTAGAAATAGGCTTTGAGGGGTTCGGTGTGCTAAAATAAACTTTTGGGTCATTCAGGGACTAAAAGCGTAAAAAAGTGCACAAGTTTGCATTTTCGCGCATAACTTACATTCTGGATACATCCGAACATCCAAAAATTTATGTAAGCATTAAAATATTTTATTTTAGTGTTTGGCATAAGAAAAATCCATTCGTCGCGCAATTTGGATCGTTTTTCGCGCTTATGTGCATTCCGTAGTACTTACGCGAACATCGCGATCGTACGACCCAACGAACCGACATCCGGCATATTTTTGAGCATGTTTCATGTCCACAATGTTTAGGCATCATTTTAGGGCCTTAAAGTTGGCTTAACGGGCCTTAAACATATCGGAAATGGCTTTAAACACCAACAGGGACTGAAACTGTCATTTCTGCAAAGTTGGTTGCTGATCAGAGTACCCAGGCGGGCCGCGTAGTGTGACATCTGTGCTTATGTAATCATTCTACAGACTCTGAACAATACAATATTAATAAAACAGTGTGTTTTGATCCCAATGTTTGTTATTTATGATTGACATTATGCACGTTTTGGTTTTTGATCGATTTTGAACTCTATATCGTTTTCTGGGAAGTTATATGCAAATTGATGCGTAAATGTAATCATTTTAACGCGACAAACACTCCGGAACAGCAACTTAAGCTTAACATACCTTAAATAACCTTTACATAATTTAGAAATAAGTTTTAGAAGGTTTGGTATGGCAAAAACAAGTTTATTCGCTCACAGGGACTATTTGCGTCAACTTGCAAAAGTCTGCCGTTTTGTAAGACAACGTACAGTCCAAAACTTGACCATAAGTTAAACATACCATATATAACCTAAACATGGCTTAGAAAAAAGCTTTGATAGGTTCGGTGTGCGAAAACATGCTTACATGATCTTACAGGGACTAAAAGTGTCAAAAACGATGTAAGTTTTCATTTTCGCGCATATCTTACGTTCTGACCACATCTGGACATCCAAAATTTTTTACACACTAAAATATTTTTTTTAGTGATTGGCATGCAAAAATACCATTCGTCGCTTAATTTGGTTCGTTTTCGCGTCCGTTTGAGTTTCGTCGTAATTTAACGAACAACGCGACCGTACGACCAAACGAGCCGACACCTGAGAGTTTTTCGAACACATTTTGAGTCCTCTAAACTTTATTGACCTTGTAGAGCCTTGAAAATGGCTTAACGGGGGTCAAAAGGGCCTGAAATGAGCCTATACATGTGCAGGGACCTAAACTGTCAAATGTGAAACTTATGCTGATTTGCAGTTGGGATGCGGGCCACGTAAGGCAGACCCCAATCTTCACGCAGGCCGCCTGAAGATGCCCAGATCCAAAAATTCAATTTCAGCAACTGTTTGATATTTTAGGGGCTGTTTATGCAAATTTCTTGTGTGTTGAGCAAGTTTGTGTGATCACCAAGGCCTCTAATCAGTTCATAACACATGGATGGCTAGGATCTTATGCTTGTTGGCCACACAAACAAGTGGAATGATCCTGTGAAGTTGCAACAACTATAAATAGCCATCCATTTCTCATTTGTTCCTTGCTCATTCCTCATTTTCTTCTCTTATCTGCTTTGGAGCTCTCTCAACTGATTTTGGGACTTGTCTTCTTTGTAGAAAAGATAGCAAGGACTTTAGTGAGCATTCTTTCATATCTTTTTATTGCTTACTAGTTTAAAAAGTCAAACAGTGTTTGACTTTCAGTTTGACCAGTCAACTGGTCAAGTCAAAGTTCAATTGAACTTTGCAATGTGATTGTAATCACAATGGTTATAATCCTTAGTGATTATACCTACTGATTACCACATTAACTAGGCGTAGTGACGAGTCAAAGTTTCGGTCAAAATGCGTTTTAGCACGCATTTTGCAACAGAACTACTTTTAGGTATCAAAACACTTTGTTTTGATACCAAATCAGTAGGTTAAACATGTTTTGACATGTTTAACTCGTCACTAATAGTTTGGTGCTTGTTTAGGGTCGTTAGTTAAGCGGTCTAAACAACCGCTTAGACTTTCGAACCTGACCCGTTTGGTCGATCATTAGGATCCGACCAAGCTTGATTAGTGATCATAGTTGCATAGGGAATAACCACTGAGGTTATACCTCATGATCGCCTAGGATTGGTTAGTCATTTGTTAGTTAGCTTATATGCCCATAGGAAATGACCAAAACGCCCTTTTTAAACATAAATCCGTATTTTGACTATGTGAATATATTTTTGACTTATAAACTGATTTAGTAACATGTTTAGGCATAATTGGGCATGTAAGACTTGGCATAGCACATAGTTAACCATCCGAACATAGTCTTACGCTAACGACGCATTATCGTAGCTTATGCTACCATAATGGGTCGAAATGGGTCAAAAGCACTTAGGTAGACTTTCAAATTAGAATGTAGGGACTATTAAATCATACCATATGAGTTAAATTACTCATTTGATTTATAGAACCTCATTCTATCCTATCTCCCGATTTAGGATCCGTTTATTAACATAGTTACCTATATTAGGTGCCGGTTGATTCGTGATCCTTGGAGCCTTATTTGGTCTTATTCTCAAGACTATTAGGCAATCCCAAGTGAGTACATAGTTCCCCTCTTTTACCTCTTTCAAATATTTTTGGGTGATACACATGTACATACGTGTTACTTTCGTGTTTTTCCTTCTTTTATGACATAAACATGCTAGTTTCAATTAGTACATATTTAGTACATGTTTTCACCATGTTTTGCTATATATGTTAAGCATGCTAGCACATTGATTTATTACATAATTGTTACATATGTTTACTTAGCATATGTACACATTGTTTTACATGACATTTTCTGCTATGTATGTTTACTGAGCATGCTAGCACATTGTTTTACATAAACATTTCTACTAGGCATGTTTACTTAGCATTCCTAGTACATGGTTTTCATAGCATGCTTACATTGGTTATGACATTTGGTATGTTAAATCGGGACAATAATACATTCATTAACATTATCTACGCCGCTCAGACTTATATAATGGTACCATAGGAATTGACAACTCCCGTTTCCGACTTCCTAGGTTTGTTTGGAAGTTGGGAATGACAGAATCCCACTACATAACTTAGAGGAACCTTTAATTTGTTTAAAGGTTTGTCGCCACAGTCGCAAGGCTTGAATGTATGCGATTAACATTACTGCATAAATGTTTGTAATCATAAAGCATTGTTTTCTGCAAAACATAACATTTGATTTAAACTTAGGTTTATTCAAACACTTTGTTTTGTACATTTTTACTATGGGGTTGAGTAACTTCTAGTTATTCACCATACATGACATTTGTTTCCACATTGACATCATTACATTGTTTAAGTAGATGATTTCCTACTTGCTATGCATTTCATTGATTTTACATGATACATGTTACACGTGACATTAAACATGGTTTATACATAAACATTTTTGACATTGAACAAGATATTTTGGTTGGTTATTGATAAGTGACTTATGTAACGGGGCTATGTGTTATATGATGAAAGCATGGTGGATACGCCGCTGGTACATCCTATATATAAGTGCTTCCATTATATTATACATTGTTGCGTTATATAAACCACTTGGGCAAGACATGAAACATTTTATACAAATACATGACATTGCTTTACAAATTACACATTTTATACAAATTTCAATTATAATTGGTTATTCATTTAACCATGCATTATCCTTTCGTTATTATTTGATTTCATATCGATTTTCAAATGATTTTACAAAGGAAAAACATTTTACAAGGTTCATGACTACATTTTTGTTAAACACTTCTTTCAACTACAAGTCATGAACCTGCACAAACAAACCCTATGTATCTCACAGGCATTTTTATGCTGACGTACCTATTTTTACATGTGTATCAGGTGCTAATGCATGATGATGGTTGTGCTACACTTAGGCGGACTCGGGCCTTAGTGACTTAAAAGACTATTAATTATGTTGTTTTAGTTTGAACTCAAAGACAATGTAAACATTTTAATTAACAATACATAACTTTATTTGCCATGGTTGTTGAAACAATAATTCTGTCACCTCACTCCCCGACGTTTCCGCCGCGGTTTTGTTGTTTTAACGCGGTCGGGGTGTGACAGAAGAGTTGGTATCAGAGCCAATGGTTATAGGGAATTAGGTTATTTGTAATGCTTTGACCTAGACTATAACTTTCTAGGACCCTAACACAAGTTATCTTGTGTTTAGATCTTAAAACAATACCCGTCACCTATCCTTAGGTGATTACCAAAAACATGAACACAACTTTCCAAAATGATTTTGAAATCAATCGTCTATCCTTAGATGATTTCTTTTGGTCTTGTACCTTCCAAAATTTTCAAAATCTCGTCAATGTTTGGGTCTAAGTAATGTGAACACATGCAAACTGGAAGAGTGAATGCCTGTACCCTGAATTTTCTGTCTAAGGCTAGAGTGTTCGTACACATCCGTAGTATCGGACCAGTCACTCTTACCTGGGAACTTTGGGGTGAGTATTCACTTATAGGCGAGCATCTCTTCGGCGATACATTATTATGACCCATTTACTTTGATTTGTCACTGTGTGTAGTTTGTTTGCTTTATGGTAACAAACAAATGACCACCATCCTTACATTTTGTCGATATTTATGACATCTCATTTTCATCACATCATCTCTCTCGTTTTCTCTCATGTTTTCTCTTTTAGAATGCCTCCTCGATGCGCAAATCCGTTACCAAATGCTGAACTGGCAGAAATCATCGCGCAGCAAATGGCTGCTGCGTTCCCCAATCTTATTGCTCAATGGAACCAAGCCAACAATAACAATAATGCTCCGTGTAATTTCAAAATTTTTAACTCGGCTAAACCGCTCAAGTTTAGTGGTTCTGAAGGGACAACTGGGCACCTACAGTGGTTTGAGAGTCTTGAGAGCACCTTTCGCCATGTTCAGTGTCCGAACAATCGTAAGGTCGAGTTTGCTTCAAGTGTGTTCCAAAAGAGGGCTCTTACCTGGTGGAATGGGGTAATGAGAGATAGAGGTGCTGATGTTGCTTTGGGTCAGACATGGGAGGAACTTAGAGCTCTCATGATGAGAGAATTTTGTCCTCGTCACGAGCAGAGGGCACTCGAAAATGAGTTCCACGATCTGAAGCAAGACAGTGGTGAACACCGGGCTTATACTGATAGATACGAGGAGTTAAGCTTGCTCTGTCCTACTATGGTCACGCCTTTGGATAAGGCTATTGAGAAATACGTAGACGGTTTGCCAGATCCTGTTCAGGATATTGTCACTGGCAGCAACCCTACTACCGTCCGACAGGCCATAGAGCTAGCTACTACCCTTACTGAGTCGCAAGTCAAAAAGGGTAAACTCCACAGAAAAGGTGATAAGAAACAGAAACAGTCTGATAGTACCAAGGATAACAAGGGCAAGAAGGCTGCTGAGTCTTCAAAGAAATCGAAGAAGCGTAAGGCTTCCAAGAACTTTGCTGTTACTACACAGGCACAACAGGCTGCTCTAAATCAGCCTGCACAACCCGCTGCCAAAAGGCAGTATGCTGGAAATGCACCTTTATGCAATAGATGTAACAGTCATCACCAGCCATAGTTGCAATGCCGCATCTGTACAAATTGTGGCAAGTCTGGTCATCTTGCGAATACCTGCCGTTTTGCTCCTAACCAAAATCAGGTAGCTGAAAACCAAGCAGTACAAAACCCTGCCCTGAATCCTGCACGACCTCACTATCCGCCTGGTTCATGTTTCAATTGTGGGGATCTGACCCATTACAGGAACAACTGCCCGAGGTTGGCAAACGCAAATCAGGCACTGGCTCGTGGTAGAGCTTTTAATTTGAATGCAAACGAGGCACGTGCAGATAACGAAGTGGTGAATGGTACGTTCCTTGTTAACAACCATCCTGCTTCTGTTCTATTTGATTCGGGTGCCGATAAGAGTTTTGTGTCCTTAGCATTTGAGCCTTTGCTTGCGATGACTAGAACAAAACTAGGAAAGACCTTGACAGTAGAAGTAGCTAATGGTGAACCTGTTGTACTCGACTCCGTTCTTCGAGATTGCCAGTTGAACCTTAATAATCATCTTTTCCCTATTGACCTTACACTGATGCAACTCGGGAGCTTTGATGTTATAGTGGTAATGGATTGGTTAGCCAAGTACCATGCTGAGGTGGTTTGTTTTGAGAAGATTGTCCGTATTCCACTTTCGACTGGTGAGATCTTAGAAGTTCGTGGGGAGAAACCCGTTAAACTCATGTCTTATACTCAAGCCCAAAAATACCTACGAAAGAAATATGTTGCTTTCTTGGCACATGTAGTAGAGAATAAAGGCAAGGGTAAGACAACCCAAGATATTCCTGTTGTTCGGGATTATCCAGAAGCATTTCCTGAAGAATTACCTGGTTTACCCCCCTGTGCGCCAAGTTGAGTTTCACATCGACCTCGTACCTGGTGCAAATCCTATTGCTAAATCACCTTATCGTCTTGCACCGTCAGAAATGCAAGAGTTATCTAAGCAGCTTCAGGAGCTTTCTGATAAAGGATTCATCCGTCCGAGTTTTTCCCCTTGGGGCGCTCCTGTCCTATTTGTGAAAAAGAAAGATGGATCCTTTAGGATGTGTATCGATTATCATGAGCTTAACAAGCTTACCATCAAGAATCGATATCCCCTACCTCGCATTGATGATCTCTTTGATCAGCTACAGGGTGCTACTTGCTTTTCAAAGATTGATCTTCGTTCTGGATATCATCAACTTCGAGTGCTTGAAGAAGATATTCCCAAGACAGCCTTTCGTACCAGATATGGTCATTATGAATTCACAGTTATGCCCTTTGGTTTAACAAATGCTCCTGCTGTTTTCATGGACTTGATGAATAGGGTTTGTAAGCCTTATTTGCACAAGTTCATCATTGTTTTCATTGATGACATTCTGATCTATTCTAAGACTCGAGCTGATCATGAACAACATCTCCGTCTTACAATGGAACTCCTAAAGAAAGAGCAACTTTTCGCCAAATTCTCCAAGTGCGAATTTTGGCTTAAGGAAGTTCAATTTTTGGGGCATATCGTTAACGAACAAGGTATTCATGTAGATCCCGCCAAAATCAGTGCGATTAAGGATTGGGATACACCTACTACTCCTACCGAAGTTCGTTCATTTCTTGGTCTTGCGGGTTATTACCGCTGTTTCATTGAAAACTTCTCCAAGATTGCGGTTCCTCTCACTGCTTTAACTCAGAAGAAGAAACCTTTTGAGTGGGGATCCAAACAGGAAGAAGCTTTCCAGACCTTGAAACTGAAACTCTGTGATGCACCTATTCTAACTTTGCCCGAGGGCAATGATGATTTTGTTGTGTACTGTGATGCATCCAATTTAGGTCTTGGCTGCGTTCTTATGCAAAGAAACAAAGTTATAGCCTATGCATCAAGACAGCTGAAAGTACATGAGAAAAACTACACGACTCATGATCTTGAGTTAGGTGAAGTAGTTTTTGCTCTCAAAATCTGGAGACACTACCTTTACGGTACAAAGTGTGTAGTGTTTACTGACCACAAGAGTCTCCAGCACATCTTCAATCAGAAAGAACTAAACATGAGGCAACGACGTTGGGTTGAACTCCTAAACGACTACGATTGCGAAATTCGCTACCATCCTGGTAAGGCGAATGTCGTGGCTGACGCATTAAGTCGTAAGGAACGTGTCAAGCTTCATTGTGTTCAGGTTCAATCTGATATTCAAACCCGCATTTCTCATGCTCAACATACTTGTGTTACACAAGACTTGATGGGTAAAGAATTACCGTGTCATACTAAGCCTAAACTTGAACTAAGAGACTTTGGGGTTTCTATTTCATGGGCCGTTTGTGGGTCCCAAGTATAAACAATCTTCGCACCTTGCTTATGGATGAAGCTCACAAGTCTCGTTATTCTATTCATCCTGGTGCAGACAAAATGTATAAGGATCTTCGAACCCAGTATTGGTGGCCGGGTATGAAGAAAGACATTGCCTTATATGTTTCAAAATGCCTTACTTGTCTTAAGGTTAAGGCAGAACATCAACATCCCTCTGGATTATTGGAGCAACCATAGATTCTGGTTTGGAAATGGGAAAACATTTCTATGGATCTCATTACTAAGTTACCGCGCACTAAAAGAGGTCATGACGCTATTTGGGTAGTCGTTGATCGTCTTACAAAGTCAGCACATTTCTTGCCGATCCGTGAGGATCTACCTGCTGACAAGCTTGCCAAGATATATGTTGATGAGATTGTATCTCGACATGGTGTTCCTTTGACCATTATATCTGACAGAGATGCTCGTTTCTCGTCTCGCTTTTGGAGAACCATGCAATCTGCCATGGGTACCCAACTTCACTTGAGCACAGCGTACCATCCGCAGACAGATGGTCAATCTGAGAGAACAATCCAAACACTGGAGGATATGCTTAGAGCATGTGTGATCGATTTTGGTGGTAGTTGGGATTCGCATCTACCATTGATCGAATTCTCCTACAACAATAGTTATCACACGAGCATCAAAATGGCTCCTTTCGAAGCTTTATACGGTCGAAAATGTCGTTCACCGGTCTGCTAGAATGAGATAGGTGAAGCTCAGCTTACTGGACCTGAACTCATTCTAGAGACTACAGATAAAGTCAAGAAGGTTCGCGACAATCTTGTGACAGCTAGATGTCGTCAAAAGAGTTATGCGGATTTAGGACGCAAGCCTTTAGAATTTCAAGTCGGAGACCATGTCCTACTCAAGGTGTCGCCTTGGAAGGGAGTGGTGAGATTTGGAAAGAAAGGAAAACTTGCACCACGATATGTTGGACCATTCAAGATCGTTGAAAGAATCGGAAAAGTAGCCTACAGACTTGAGCTACCTCCTGAACTTGGAAATATTCATCTGAATTTTCACGTGTCCAATTTTCGAAAGTGTTTAGCTGACGCTGATCTTCATATTCCTCTCGACGAAATCCAAATCGATGAAACGATGCACTTCGTTAAGAAACCTGTGGAGATAGTGGACCGTACATTCAAACAGTTGAAGAACAAACGGATTCGTTTAGTCAAGGTTCGCTGGGAATCCAAACGTGGCCCAGAGTTTACTTGGGAGCGTGTGGACCATATGAAGACGAAATATCCACATTTGTTTTCACAAGTTTCCTCTAAAAAAATTTTGGGACGAAATTTCCTAAAGTAGGGGAGAGTGTGACATCTGTGCTTATGTAATCAGTCTACAGACTCTGAACAATACAATATTAATAAAACAGTGTGTTTTGATCCCAATGTTCGTTATTTATGATTGACATTATGCACGTTTTGGTTTTTGATCGATTTTGAACTCTATATCGCTTTCTGGGAAGTTATACGCAAACTGATGCGTAAATGTAATCAGTTTAATGCGAAAAACACTCCGGAACAGCAACATAAGCTTAACATACCTTAAATAACCTTTACATAACTTAGAAATAAGTTTTAGAAGGTTTGGTATGGCAAAAACAAGTTTATTCGCTCACAGGGACTATTTGCGTCAACTTGAAAAAGTCTGCCGTTTTGTAAGACAACGTACAGTACAGAACTTGATCATAAGTTAAACATACCATATATAACCTAAACATGGCTTAGAAATAAGCTTTGATAGGTTCGGTGTGCGAAAACATGCTTACATGATCTTACAGGGACTAAAAGTGTCAAAAACGACGTAAGTTTTCATTTTCGCGCATATCTTACGTTCTGACCACATCTGGACATCCAAAATTTTTGTACACACTAAAATATTTTTATTTTAGTGATCGGCATGCAAAAATACCATTCGTCGCTTAATTTGGTTCGTTTTCGCGTCCGTTTGAGTTTCGTCGTAATTTAACGAACAACGCGACCGTACGACCAAACGAGCCGACACCCGAGAGTTTTTCGAACACATTTTGAGTCCTCTAAACTTTATTGACCTTGTAGAGCCTTGAAAATGGCTTAACGGGGGTCAAAAGGGCCTGAAATGAGCCTATACATGTGCAGGGACCTAAACTGTCAAATGTGAAACTTATGCTGATTTGCAATTGGGATGCGGGCCACGTAAGGCAGACCCCAATCTTCACGCGGGCCGCCTGAAGATGCCCAGATCCAGAAATTCAATTTCAACAACTGTTTGATATTTTAGGGGTTCTTTATGCAAATTTCTTGTGTGTTGAGTAAGTTTGTGTGATCACCAAGGCCTCTAATCAGTTCATAACACATGGATGGCTAGGATCTTATGCTTGTTGGCCACACAAACAAGTGGAATGATCTTGTGAAGTTGCAACAACTATAAATAGCTATCCATTTCTCATTTGTTCCTTGCTCATTCCTCATTTTCCTCTCTTATCTGCTTTGGAGCTCTCTCAACTGATTTTGGGACTTGTCTTCTTTGTAGAAAAGATAGCAAGGACTTTAGTGAGCATTATTTCATATCTTTTTATTGCTTACTAGTTTAAAAAGTCAAACAGTGTTTGACTTTCAGTTTGACCAGTCAATTGGTCAAGTCAAAGTTCAATTGAACTTTGCAATGTGATTGTAATCACAATGGTTATAATCCTTAGTGATTATACCTACTGATTACCACATTAACTAGGCATGGCACATAGTTAACCATCTGAACATAGTCTTACGCTAACGACGCATTATAGTAGCTTATGCTACCATAATGGGTCGAAACGGGTCTAAAGCACTTAGGTAGACTTTCAAATCAGAATGTAGGGACTATTAAATCATACCATATGAGTTCAATTACTCATTTGATTTATAGAACCTCATTCTATCCTATCTCCCGATTTAGGATCCGTTTATTAACATAGTTACCGGGTGCCGGTTGATTCGTGATCCTTGGAGCCTTATTTGGTCTTATTCTCAAGACTATTAGGCAATCCCAAGTGAGTACATAGTTCCCCTCTTTTACAGCTTTCAAATATTTTTGTGGTGATACACATGTACATACGTGTTACTTTCGTGTTTTTCCTGCTTTTATGACATAAACATGCTAGTTTCATTTAGTACATATTTAGTACATGTTTTCACCATGTTTTGCTATGTATGTTAAGCATGCTAGCACAGTGATTTATTACAAAATTGTTACATATGTTTACTTAGCATATGTACACATTGTTTTACATGACTTTTTCTGCTATGTATGTTTACTGAGCATGCTAGCACATTGTTTTACATAAACATTTCTACCAGGCATGTTTACTTAGCATTCCTAGTACATGGTTTTCATAGCATGCTTACATTGGTTATGACATTTGTTATGTTAAATCGGGACAATAATACATTCATTAACATTAGCTACGCCGCTCGGACTTATGTAATGGTACCATAGGAATTGACAACTCCCGTTTCCGACTTCCTAGGTTTGTTTGGAAGTTGGGAATGACAGAATCCGACTACATAACTTAGATGAACCTTTAATTTGTTTAAAGGTTTGTTGCCACAGTCGCAAGGCTTGAATGTATGCGATTAACATTACTGGATAAATGTTTGTAATCATAAAGCATTGTTTTCTGCAAAACATAACATTTGATTTAAACTTAGGTTTATTCAAACACTTTGTTTTGTACATTTTTACTATGGGGTTGAGTAACTTCTAGTTATTCACCATACATGACATTTGTTTCCACATTGACATCATTACATAGTTTAAGTAGATGATTTCCTACTTGCTATGCATTTCATTGATTTTACATGATACATGTTACACGTGACATTAAACATGGTTTATACATAAACATTTTTGACATTGAACAAGATATTTTGGTTGGTTATTGATAAGTGACTTATGTAACGGGGCTATGTGTTATATGATGAAAGCATGGTGGATACGCCGCTGGTACATCCTATATATAAGTGCTTCCATTATATTATACATTGTTGCGTTATATAAACCACTTGGGCAAGACATGAAACATTTTATACAAATACATGACATTGCTTTACAAATTACACATTTTATACAAATTTCAATTATACTTGGTTATTCATTTAAGCATGCATTATCCTTTCGTTATTATTTGATTTCATATCGATTTTCAAATGATTTTACAAAGGAAAAACATTTAACAAGGTTCATGACTACATTTTTGTTAAACACTTCTTTCAACTACAAGTCATGAACCCGCACAAACAAAACCTATGTATCTCACAGGCATTTTTATGCTGACGTACCTATTTTTACATGTGTATCAGGTGCTAATGCATGATGACGGTTGTGCTACACTTAGGCGGACTCGGGCCTTAGTGACTTAAAAGACTATTAATTATGTTGTTTTAGTTTGAACTCGAAGACAATGTAAACATTTTAATTAATAATACATAACTCTATTTGCCATGGTTGTTGAAACAATAATTCGGTCGCCTCACTCCCCGATGTTTCCGCCGCGGTTTTGTTGTTTTAACGATGTTGGGGTGTGACGCGTAGCTTATGGTTGAACCTTACGCGGGCCGTGAGGCCCTCCCAGATATGCAAAACCAGTTTAACAGCTGTTATACACTCATAACCCACTTGAAAATGGTATTTCTGAAACTATGGGCCATTACTAGGGGCTCCAATGGTTTTGTAAAACCATGGATGCACATGTATGGATGAGATTGAATCTCGGTTTACGAGGAACGATCCTAACGGTCCTAAGAATTCTATAAATACCCCTCAAGTTCACAACTCAAAACCCACACCTTTGAATTTGAAATTGTTCTCTAAGTTGATGTGTTTAACACTTCATACCTGAGAATATTCGGATCAAAACTTCCGTTCTTGGACCCGTTGTAAGTCATCTTTCGTTCTTTTAGCGTTTTATGCGTTGACCAGTTTATGGTCAACACGAAGTTCGGTTGAACTTTGCAACGTGAGCGTAATCATGATGGCTATAGTCCCTTGTGACTATGCCTACTGATTACCACGTTATCTAGGCTCAGTGACGAGTCGTAGTTTCGGCCAAAATGCGTATTCTTGCGTATTTTGTAACCAAACTACTATTAGGTATCAAAACCATTTGGTTTGATACCAAACTTGTTTTCTAACTTAGTTAAGCATGTTTTAACATGCTTAGCTCGTCACTTTTAGTTTAGTGCTTATAAAGGGTCGTAAGGTAAGCGATCTAAACAATCGCTTATACTTTTGAACCCGACCCGTTTGGTCGATCTTTAGGATCCGACCAAATACATTAGGTGACCATAGTTGTATAGGGAATAACCTTCCAAGGTTATACCTTATGGTCACGACGTTTAGTTAGTTGTATGATAGGTAGTTTATATGCCTTAGGTAAATTACCAAAATGCCCTTTTTACGCCAAAATTCATTTTAAGCATATGTAACATAATTTTTGATATCTAAACTGATTGGGCAACAATATTAGACATGTTAAGGCATATTTTACTTATCATAGGACTAGTTAGGCATTCCGAACGATTCATTAAAGTAGCATAAGCTACCTAAACGGGTCGTAATGGGTCGTAAGCACTTAGGTTAGGTTTCATTTTAGTATGTAGGCTTTGTTAAACCATATTACATGAGTTCCCATACTCGTTTGGTTTATGAACCCTCATTCTATCCGATCCTCCGATTTAGGTCCGGTTTATTAACATAGTTACCTATATTAGGTGCCGTTTGATTTTCCGTGATCTCTAGCATTGTTCGGTTGTTACTCAAGGACTTCTAGGCAATCTCAAGTGAGTACATAGACCCCTCTTTTATTGTTTTCAAACTGTTTTGGGGTGAAACACATGTGCCTACTTGTTACTTTCGTGCTTTCCATGTTTTCATATCTTATGCTCGTTATGTTCATTAGTACACATATAGTACACGATTTCATACATGTTTTGCTATGTATGTTCACTCAGCATGCTAGCACATTGTTTTATATTACATCTAATGCTATGTATGTTCATTTAGTGCATGCTTAGTACATTGTTTTACATTACATTTATGTTGCATATGTTCACTCAACATATGGACACATTGTTTTACATTTCACGCTATGTATGTTCTTTAGCATACTTAGTGCATTGTTTTCACATCACATGTTTACATTTGGTATAACATTTGGTTGTTTAACAAAACTAATACATTCATTAACACCGATCATGCCGCTCGGTAGTAGGTAGTGGTACCATAGGACTTGAGAACTCCCATTCCTGAAATCCTGGGTTTGTTTGGACGTAAGGAATGACTGGATCCGAAAACATTTTTGATAACCTTTACTTTAAGGTTATCCTACTGTCTCAAGGCTTGGATGTAGACGTTTAACTTACCACATAAGTGTTTGTATCAGTAAAGCATTCAGTTATTTTGCAAAACATGACTTTTGATTATTCAAAATACTTTGTTTTGTACCTTTTACTTGTGGTTTAAGTAGTCTCATTTTACTTACCATACATAACATTGTTTACACATTACATGATTTACTTTTGACAATAGACATTTGACCATACATAAACATTTCTACAATTGTTAAACATTACATCTCGGAGGTTTATTCGGGTAAGTGGTTTATATAACGAGGCGACGTGTAATAGGATAAAAACATGGTGGATACGCCGCTGGTACTTCCTATATATAAGTGCTTTTATGGTATTACATATCGTAGCATTATTTAAACCATTTCAGTTTAGACAAATTACATTTACAACACATTTTCACATGAACATCGTTTTACAAATAACTTAACTTATACAGACTCATTTCACTTGGTTATTCACTTAACCATACCTTATTCTTTTATATATGTATATCATCTGATTTATTCATCGCTTTTCAAATAATTTATGAAAGCAAACACTCAACAAGATTCATGACTACTTTTCATTAAACAGTTTCTTTAAACGCAAGTCATGAATCCTATTTTCGCAAAACCTATGTATCTCACAGGCATTTTTATGCTGATGTACCTATTTTCACATGTGTTTCAGGAGCTGTTGCATAGGATGTTCGAGACACACTTAGGCGGACCTGTGCCTTAGTGACTTAAAACGAAGCAAGAACTAGTTTAATTATGTTATGTACTCTTTATTTTCTGTTTTAAGATAATGGAACTCTCTTGTTTGATAAATAAGAATATAACTTTAATTGCCATGGTTATGAAACAATTAATTCTGTTACAACACTCCCCGACGTTTCCGCCACGATTTGATGTTCTACGTGGTCGGGGTGTGACATAATTCTTTTATGTTGAATATGTATTAAGACTTGTATGGATTTGCTTTTCATTGAATTGTGTATTAGATGTATTAATTGATAATCTGTTCAATATATATTTTGCTAAATATATATATATATTCTTGTATTTTGTGAGTTATATTACCGGATCAAGTCTTCTTGACTTCATGTTTCGTATGAATAAATTGTATATGTATGTATGTGTCTCGTATGAGTGAACTGTATTTGTATGAATAATTTCCATGTATGGGCATACTTATATTTTGAGTACTTGTATACATAACTATGTATCTTTGATTTAGTATCATACTTGTATAATTGTACTTTCACCAAGTGTTAGGTGATATGAGTGAATATATAGTTGCACGTATAGAAATACGTATGTTCTTGTGTTTATTATACGTGATCTTGTATTGTTAGAATATATACTTATATATTATAAGATATATTCCATAAGAATATATAATCTATACATGGTAAAAAGGTATAAAAATCATCTTAAAAATAATCTATTTTTAAGATTTGTTCTAAAAATATAATTTTAGTCTTTCACTAAAATAGTTTGTATATTGTAGAAAATATATAGTTACTTATTCGGTTTAGAAAATGTAGTTTTACCAAGTCGTCGATATGGTATATTACAGTCCGTAATATTTATATAGTCCGTATATTTGTCCATAAGTCCGATTTGTCTATAAGTTGTGTCCGAAGGCTCGGAACGTCCGTAAGTTGTTTTTAAGGTGCATTCTTGTGTAGTCTTGTAAGACCTTAGTTGTAATGTGTCTTGTGTTTATTTGTACCATTGTATTCAAGTTCTTAGCGTTCATACATATAACTAATACAAACAAATAACACATAGCACATAAGTTGTTAAGATCTCTAAATATATATTCTCTTAAAAATATATATTTATATCTAGTTTTGTTTTTATAATAAACTATTCTTTTAAATCTTTATTCTAGTAAAGATTTTGTATAAAATGATAGCTTTTATGACATATGATTTCTAAGAAAAATTGGCCATATTTCCTTTGATATATAAGCTTTGCCATATTTAATAAAACATATCTTTTTCTTTTCAAAATCACGAACAATTTACTCGTCTTTTGTTTTTTTTTAAGAAAAAACACATGAGATTTATAACAGAAACTTAACAAGATGAACTCATAATCATGTAGGGTTTTGGTATGATCTTTACATATGTTTACTAGTTCAAAAACCATAATTTACTTCTAGTTTTGTTGAACTTTTATACAAAACCCATCTTGTATGTTTCTTTTTATAAATCTTATAAAAGCATTATTCTTAGTGAAAAACATTATTCACTTTAATAATATAAAAGATTATGATCATCCATTGAACATTATGTTTAACATAACCCTTTTAACATTTTCATGTACACTTGTTAGATCATGTTTTTAAACATCATCTAACAAGTTATTCATATGATTGTTGGTGCATGTTTGTGACAACAGCTTAGATTTGGTCTTTGGATATATCTTGTAATTAGATAAACGATAAACAGTTAGCGGGTTTAGCTTTGTATTAGTGAGTTAATAGATTTTGGGCTAAACAAAACCCACATTGGGTGATGGGGGGCGAATTGGGCCTGTCCAATTCGCAGTCGATGATGTTTAACCTTGGCCCAAGTAGCAAACCTTGTGTTATATAAACAAGGTTAGGCTTTAGGGTTTAGGTTAATCAGCCAAAACAGTTTGTGTGAGAATTTCATGAGAGCTCCTACAGCTTGGACGAATTTGAGAGTGGTTAGGGTTTGATTGATTGTAAAACGTTTGTTTGGATAATAAATAGAAACCCAGTTTGAAAGTGTCTTGCTGTTCCTACACGTTTTCTGCTTATTCTGATCAAGAGGATTCCGCACTCTTGATTGGAAAGACAATTCTGTGAAGATCCATACACATCAAGGGGACCTACAATTGGTATCAGAGCATTAGGCTCTTGAAGGCTCGGTTCAGAATTGGTTGCTGCAGAAACAGGGAGTTTTTCGAATTTTTGAAAACTAGGGTTTTGAAATTTTCGAAATTTTTCTGTTTGTTTGATAAAAATTTTCGAAATTCTTGGCTGTTTTGATAAAAATTTTCGAGATTTATTGGCTGTTTTGATATTCTGCTTTGTTTGTTTGCTGATTTGCAGGTTTGCAGGTTTGCTGATTTGCAGGTTTGGGTGAAATTCGAAGATTGTTCTTGGTTTCTTCATCAAGTTCATCGAATTTGGGTGAAAAGGTTGCTGATTTTGCTGTTTCGATTCTGCAGAAGGTGTTAGGAGATCTGGAAAATCATCAAAATTTTTGAAAAGATTGAATTTCCATATTTACTGGTTGGCGAAATTGATTGAACTGGCGAAATAGACTGAGCTGGCGAAATTGACTGATCAGCGAAATTAGCGAAATTGTTTGATCCGGCGAACCTAAAATCCAAAGGCGACTTTGGTAACCGTATAATCTTCCACAGCGAAATTATTACGGTTTTCGGCGACGTTACAGGTCGACGTAATTGCGAACTTTAACCAGCGAATTTGAACAAGTAACTGACCAGCGAATTTAGCAGATAACCAGCGAAATTGATTAAGCATAACAGACCAGCGAAATTAAGTGATTAACCAGCGAAAAAAAAAATTAAGTGATTAACCAATGGAAAATCCCGATTTCGGTTTTTGACATTAGATATCATTGGATTCGTCTTTTCGAGACGATTCTAACGGTGTAATTTGGTAACCACTGTTTTCGGAAAAATTTTGTACGGTTTTATCAGTCTGTTACGTTAAAAATGTCGAACATGTCTAGTTTGAACGAGCTGTTGAGAATGGAGCATGAGGTTGGCACTACCAACAAACCACCTAAGATGATGAAGGTGGAAAATTACTTGACATGGAAGGATCGTTTTCAATCCTTCATTGAATATCAAGACATGCGCATGTGGATATGTATTGAAGATGGGTACACAAACCCTACTCACGACTTTGAGGGCAGACCACGTAGAACAGCCTATGTGAACATGGAAGAAAATGATAAAAAGATGTATGAGGCTGAAAAGAGAGCATTGGCTGCTATTAAAATGTCGTTACCTGATAGCATCAAGCATACATTCACAAAGTACACAAATTCAAAAGATATGTGGGATGCATTAGAAAAACGATATGCAGGAAATGCAGATGTTAAGAAAAACAAGATTGATCTACTGAAGAAGCAGTTTGCTATTTTCAAGCACATGAAGCATGAGTCACTTGAGGACATCATCACACGTTACAATCATCTGATGTCAGAAATGGAAAACTATAAGATTGATTGCTATACTGATGTAGAGAAGAATGACAAGCTGCTCAATGCTTTACCTACTAAGTGGGATATCTACACTCTCATGATTAAGGGAGAGGCAGATTATGAGACAAAGGAGCTGGAAGAAGTAGTTGGCAAGCTGAGAGCTTATGAGCTCAGTATGAAGAAGAAAGATACTGGATATGATCAGGTTCAAGATCCAACGATTTACAATGGGCTTGCATCTTCTTCATCACACAACGCTTCTAGCGACTCTGCTACTGCTTTTCTTTCATGTGAGAATGAGCAGGTCACAGTGAATGAAGATGGTGATGTGTGTTTTGTAGCTGCTTCAGGAGGATCAACAGGAGCCAAGAAAACATCAGCTTCTAAGCAGAGTAGTGGTGTTAAGTCAATGCCAATGAGTGTGAAGTCTGCTGAAGAGCATCTGGCCCTACTTGCTTCATTTGTTGCTTCCTATGGAACTACATTCAGGGGAAGATATCTGATCCTGCCACTTTGGATGAAGATTATGATCAGATTGACCCTGATGATCTTGAAGATATGGATTTGCAGTGGCAAATGGCCATGATTACTAGAAGAGTGAAGAGATTTATGAACCGAACAGGCAGGAAGTTTATAGGAAAGACGGTTGGTTTCGACCAGACCAAAGTGAGATGCTTCAACTATCAAAGTTATGGGCATTTTGCTAGGGAATGTCAAAAACAAAAGCAGGAGACTTCGAGTCAGAGTTCAAACAATAGGAATGCATCAAACAACTCTAACTCAAGAGCACTGATCTCTACTGCTAGAGAAGGTTCATATGACTGGAGTATTCACTTGGAAAAAGATGACAATGTCACACAGGCATTCATGGCTGAGATAACTCCGGTTGATGATGGTGAAGCTACTGTGGGAGATGCTGAAGCAAAAGTGGATGCTGAGGCAGAGGTCAAGATAGAGAGTAAAGCTGAAGAAGAGAAGGGTGATCAGACAAAAGATGTTGAAGAGGAAAAGCAAAAGTCTGACCATCAAAAGGAAGCTGAAGAAAAGGAAGCAAAATATAAAAGAATGGAAGCTCAGCTTGCGGCTCTAATGGCCAACCTTGATAAACAAACAGGAGAGGTAAAGTCTAATTCTTTGTGTTTAAAATGTCGTGAATTACAGGGTGAAGTTGACAGGTTGTCCACACAAAACCAAAGTCTGGTGGGCGAGATGTCTACCATAAAAGAAGCAAATTTTTTTGCTAAAAGAAATGAATCATCATACTTGAAGAAGATAAAAGGTTATGAAACTAAAATTGAAGCTGTAACCTGCAAATTAAATGAAAAACTTCAAGTGATAGACTTAGCTCATGAAATGATGGCAGAAAAAACAAAAGAGATTTCTGAAAAATGCAAAGAGTTGTCAGATGCACAACTCAAAATTGTTGAACTTGAAAAGAAATTAGGTCAATTCAGGGACTCTACTTTTGTTATGAAACATATGATGGGTGGCTTGAAGAAAAGTAATGACAAAACAAGTGTGGGATTTCATGGTTTCAATGAAGTTCCACCCCCTGTTAGTCATGACTATTCTTTCTTGCCTGATGAAGATGATCTCATGGACTTTGGGTCAACATCACCAAGTAGTTCCACATCAAGTCAAGGAAATGTGTTTGTGAGTGCTGATGCTAAGAAGGATAATAACAGCAAACCTGTTTTGAAAAAGAACACATCACATCCTAAAAATAACAATCCAACTTTTGTTAAAAAGGTTAATTTTGTTCAAGGAAGTGACATGAAAAACGAAACAGCTGTTATTGAAAATGAATCAAATATAGAGTTTGCTAAAAACAAGAACATATAAAATTCTGAAACTAAGCAAACTGAACCAAATCCTTCTAAGGCATCATCAGAAGAAAAACCCGAATCTAGTTCAAAGGCTTCAGAAAAGAAGTCTTCGAAACAGAGATCGTGCTTCAAATGTCACACCAAGGGACATGTAGCTAGCTGCTGTCCTACCAAAAAGAATGAAGCACAAGTGAGTGAAAGGAAGAGAGAGAAGTCACCAGAGAAGAGTGGTGATAAACAGGAGAAGGAGTCCAACTCTCCAAAGAAATCTGCTCCTAAGCAACCAGAAAATGTTGCTGTTGGTGTAGATAAGGCTGAAAAAGGAACTCCACAAGTTCCACGTTTTCAAAGAAATCAACCTAGATTTCAGCCTAGATCTCCACCAGGAAGATACGAGAGACCTAGAAGCAGTTCACCAAGAATGAACAATTTTAATTCTAATAATTTCAGAAGTCAAGGTCAATATCAAAATTGATACCAAAATAATGGTGGTCGAACTTTTTATAACAATGGCTTTAGAAATTACAACAATAATGCTTCTTGGAATCAAAATTCAAGATACCCAAATCAAAATTTCCAAAGGTCAAATAGTCCAAATACGTATAGGAACCCTCAGGACCAAAGACCTAGTGGAAATCAAAATCAAATTCCATCAACAGGTCTGAGATCCAAGACTCCAGTTAGGAGTAATGGATATTGGATGGATGTTCCAGTAGTTGGTGAATTTGGACGACCCAAGACCATTAAGGCTTGGGTCCCCCAATCTAACTAATTTCTTGGTTGGTGTGTGCAGGAGCTGCTAAGGAGGATTATCAACTTATGGTATGTTGATAGTGGCTGCTCCAGGCACATGACGGGGGATGCGAGATTGTTGACAGAATTTGAAGATTATGATGGTGGAAATGTGAATTTTGCGGGTGCTAAAGGTGGTAGAATTACAGGACGAGGAAAGGTGACCAATGGGAAGATCACACTGGACAAAGTGAACTATGTAGAGAAGCTTAAACACAATCTGATGAGCGTGTTACAAGTCTGTGACAAGGGTCACTCGGTCCATTTTACAAAGAATGAAGCATTAGTGTTGAAACCAGGTTTGAAGATTCCGGACGATTGGATAGTGATGCGAGCGCCAAGGAGAAATGACACTTATGTCATGGACATGGGTGCTAAGGATCCAAATGCTGTGGTGGCGTGTTTACTATCAAAAGCATCTGAAGCTGAATCGATGTTGTGGCACAGACGCATGGCCCATATTCACTATCGCAAAATGAATTACCTTGTTAAAAATGAGCTAGTGAAAGGGGTTCCAATGCAGAGGTTTCACGTGGAAGATAAATGTCTTCCATGTCAAAAGGGAAAACAACATAAGAAACCTCACAAATCTAAAACAGTAAATTCCATAGATGCCCCTTATGAATTACTTCACATGGATTTATTCGGTCCAGTGAACGTGAGGAGCATAGGTGGAAAGTACTATTGTTTAGTTGTCACAGATGATTACTCACGTTATTCATGGGTTTTCTTTTTAGGTACAAAAGATGAGACGGCGGAGATGCTGATAGATCTTTTTACGAAATTGGAAAACGTCCATGATGCAAGGATCAAGAGGATAAGGAGTGATAATGGCACGGAGTTCAAGAATCGAGTTCTGGATCTCTATTTTCTTCGAAAGGGAATTGAACATCAATATTCTGCTCCTTACACACCTCAACAAAATGGAGTTGCTGAGAGGAAAAACAGGACGTTGATTGAAGCCGCTAGGACAATGCTTTCAGATTCAAAGCTACCAGTTCTCTTCTGGGGAGAAGCTGTGAATACAGCTTGCTACGTCCTAAACAAAGTTTTGACTGTTAAACGTTTTAATAAAACTTGTCATGAATTGATGTTTAACAAGAAACCAAACTTAGAAGGCTTTGAACCATTTGGATTACCCTGCACCATTGTGCGAAATAAAGATAAACAAAAATTCGGTGAGGTGGCTGACGAAGGCTACTTTCTAGGTTACGTGACTGGCACACCGAATAAAAGGGTTTTTAATCTAAAAACTGGTAAAATTGAGGTTGTGTTTAATGTGGAAATTACTTCATACAAACCTCAACAATCAACGAGTGGTCCTGCTATATTATATGATTATGAAAGCACTTTTAAGTCATTTAATATTCCTGAGTTTCCAAATGCAGATGATTCTCAGTTGATTCAAACAATGATTGGTGGAGACGATGAAGGCGAGTTCATGCCTAGATTGAATGTTGATATGACAGATGCTGCGAAAACTTCCCAAGGTGCTGCTGATCCTGATTCAAGTGATAGTGACTCTGAACCCATTGAGGGGGAGGATTTCATTAATCCATTTGCAGATCAGAACATTCAGGGGGAGGTTGGATCAAACCTGGGTGATAATCTTGAAGTTGATACCGTTGCTACTACACGAGCAAATAGAGATCATCCAGTTGACATGATACTTGGGGATCCTAATGCAGGTGTTCAGACGAGAAGAAGCATAGCAGCGAATTCTGGTTTATTTGTGTCGATTGAGAAGACTGGGATTGTGAACGAGTGCTTGTATAGTTTCTTTATTTCCCAAGAGGAGCCGAAGAACATTCATATGGCTCTTAAAGACAATTCATGGGTTGAAGCTATGCAAGAGGAATTGGCCCAGTTTGCGAAGTTGAAGGTTTGGGAGTTGGTTGACCTTCCTAAAGGTGAAAGAGAAATTGGCACTAAGTGGGTGTTTAAGTGCAAGAAGGATGACAGAGGGATAGTGACGCGAAACAAGGCTTGATTGGTTGTCAAAGGTTTCAATCAGCAGGAAGGGATAGATTACAATGAAGTGTTTGCACCAGTGGCAAGGTTGGAGGCAATTCGGTTGTTTCTAGCTTTCGCAACATTCAAGGGCTTCAAAGTTTATCAACTAGACGTGAAGAGTGCGTTTCTTTACGGGAAAGTCCAAGAAGTGGTGTATGTCTCACAACCAGATGGGTTCGTTGATCAAGATTATCCAGATCGAGTTTACAAACTTGATAAGGCTTTGTATGGATTACATCAAGCTCCCAGGGCGTGGTACCAGACACTGTCTACACATCTGATCAAGAATGGTTTTGAGAGAGGTCAGATTGACAGTACACTGTTCATCAAGAGGAAGAAGGAAGATTTTCTGCTGGTACAAGTGTACGTGGATGACATCATCTTTGGGTCATCAGATGAGAACATGTGTAAAGAGTTCGAGCAGGTGATGAAGAGCAAGTTCGAAATGAGCGCTATGGGTGAGCTGTCTTACTTTCTAGGATTACAAGTTGAACAGAAGGAGGATGGGATGTTTATTCATCAAACGAAGTATGTGTATGACATTTTGGATCGGTTCAAAATGAATGATTGCTCTACTTTCAACACACCCATATGTGAAAATCACAATCTTGGCCCAGATCATGAAAGTACTGAAGATGTTGATCCTACTCAATACAGGGCAATGATTGGTTCTCTAATGTACTTGACTGCTTCAAGACCTGACATTATGTTTGCAGTATGCTTGTGTGCCAGATATCAAGCTAATCCAAAGGAGTCACACATGAAGGCGGTGAAGCGTATTATTCGTTACTTGAAGGGGAAACCTAAACTTGGGTTGTGGTATCCAGCTGATAGTGATTTGAATTTTGTCGCTTACACTGACTCAGACTTTGGGGGATGCAAGTCGACCAGAAAGTCTACAACAGGTGGTTGTCAGTTCTTGGGAGGCAGGATTGTCTCTTGGCAATGCAAGAAGCAATCTTGTGTGTCTACATCTACGTGTGAAGCTGAATATATTGCTGCGGGTAGCTGCTGCTCTCAGGTTCTCTGGATACAACAGCAGATGCGCGATTACGGTTTGGATTTTACTCATACTCCTATTATGATAGACAATAATGCCACAGTTTCAATAACTAATAATCCCGTGAAACACAGTCGCACAAAACATATTGACATACGTCATCATTTTATACGGGATTGTGCTGAAAAAAGATTAATTGAATTACATCTAGTCGACACCGAAGATAACCTGGCAGATCTTTATACTAAAGCTTTTGACAGGGCTCGCTTTGAACATTTAGTCGAACTCAACGAGATGAGGAATCCTGAATAACTGGTTTTTCATAAGAATTTTGTAAATATTTTACTGCTTTTCTTAAATATAAAAAATGCAAAAACATTGAAAAATAAAAAAACATAAAAAAAATATATATATAAAATAGAAAATCAAAAATGAGTTATCACTGTGTGAAAAAGAAGAAATGATAGTACATCAGCAAGTTAGACTGTCACACTGAAAAATGAATTAAATTGATTAAGTGTGATAGCAGCTTCATTATATGATGTACCAGTAGGCAAAAAGCATGAAATAATCACCTTACCAATGTGATATAAACATAAATACACTGAGTATGAGTGGGGAACACATCAGTGGTGTATGGTTTAATGACCTTAAATTTTGCGTTGATAGATTGCCAAAATCTGAAGTTTTGGGTCTTTATACTGTTATTTCATTTGGGGATATCTTGACTGTCATTCTGTTCAGAACTAAAATTGTACATGACCCCAGGAGAGAAAGTCACTTGGAATTAGCTCATTTCTATTTGAATGTCTGTATGTTGTCCCGATACACACAATTTTGATCTGATTCTGAAATCTTCTCTGAAAAAAGTCGTGTACCTCCTCTGCTGCATCCAGATATATGCTGACCTGGAGGTGCTAGGCAACGACAGCTTCTGCTGCATCCAGATACATGCTGACCTAGCTATACGTTGTCGCGCTATAGATCTAATACACCCGAAAAGGGCCCTCAAGTGCCCAAAAGAAACCCAAGAAACCTATATCAAACTGAGAAAAACTCATTTGATCTGTATATTATACCATCTCTCCTAAAGATCTATTCTGTTCTCTTCTCAACCTATTATTGGACTTGTGAAATATGTGGTAGGGAAGATACTTGCATGATAGAGTGTGTTGTTTATATTTCCAGGATTTGATTAGTATTTATTTGGGTGTTCATTGTTAAGCAATCAAAACATGATAAAATAGATCATATGCAGAACTAGGCACTGTCAGGATATCTTAAAGGATGACATCAGTATACTCACCTACTACGATGAATCTTTGTGCATACCTTGATCGCGGGGGTATATCCTGAAGTGGGACACGCTAATATATCAGTAATTAAAATTACCTTAACGTATCATACGGTAATGGTACCTGAAATGTTCATGCATTTTGTTTAAGTGGACAAACATACTGGTAATCGTCTTGGACTGCTTTTCATGAAAAATAAAATAAAGAATTATCTAATTGTGTGAAACAGTTTGATTATGCTGATATGATCTTCTTACCAGTGATTCTCACAAAAATAGAGTGTTTATTGCTTTTGTATTTATTTGCTTTCAGAAAATATAAAAAATACAAAAATAGTGTCTTTTCCTGTATAAAATTCTTAACGTACGAAAAACTGTTATTCTTGGAGGAATTGTTACTGATAGGGGGAGACGGTGTTAGAAAGTGAGTTCAAAATTTTAAATCATGCGGGTTATAAGGTGTGTGATTAAAAAGTTTTGCATGTTGGTGATAAATTGAAAATGCTTAATCTGTGATACAGTTTAACTATCTCTTGAATAATAATAATTTGTTTAACTTTGTTGAAAAATTCTTATGGTTTCTCGAGATGTTTGTTTTATAGTATACAGGTTGAAGCAGTGCAGTGTGTTGCTGTGAAGTTAAAGTGCTGTGTTGCTGTGGAGATGAGAGTTTGATTGGATGCATGGTAGAACCTCCTTTCTACATTGCAGACAAGTTGAAGAGTTTGAAGATTGCTATTCAAATGTTGAACTGGAGTTTACTCAAACGCAAAAGTTTTTGAAGATTTGGTGATTGGATGCATCAGCTTAGGGGGAGTCTGTTGCTGACAGAGCTATTGAAGCTGAAGCTATCCAAAGACCAAAGACAGTGCAAGAATACATGAAGATTGCAAGATGACTGAAGACAAAGTTATTTTATGAAGCTATTGTCAAGGGGGAGTTTGTTGGTGCATGTTTGTGACAACAGCTTAGATTTGGTCTTTGGATATATCTTGTAATTAGATAAACGATAAACAGTTAGCGGGTTTAGCTTTGTATTAGTGAGTTAATAGAGTTTGGGCTAAACAAAACTCACATTGGGTGATGGGGGGCGAATTGGGCCTGTCCAATTCACAGTCCATGATGTTTAACCTTGGCCCAAGTAGCAAACCTTGTGTTATATAAACAAGGTTAGGCTTTAGGGTTTAGGTTAATCAGCCAAAACAGTTTGTGTGAGAATTTCGTGAGAGCTCCTACAGCTTGGACGAATTTGAGAGTGGTTAGGGTTTGATTGATTGTAAAACGTTTGTTTGGATAATCAATAGAAACCTAATTTGAAAGTGTCTTGCTGTTCCTACACGTTTTCTGCTTATTCTGATCAAGAGGATTCCGCACTCTTGATTGGAAAGACAATTCTGTGAAGATCCATACACATCAAGGGGACCTACAATGATATTCATCATAACTAGATCAAATATGCAAGTAATAAGCTTTAAATCATAACATAAACAATCTTATATATCATGATTTTTATTTTGCTTCTTTGTATTTTCATCTTATTTTGTATGATTGTTTTAGTTAATACTTGTTTTTTAAATAATAAATACGTAAATAAGTATGAAAAAGGGATTTAGAAGGCTCACTTCTAGCTCTTGTGGCTAGGGATGATCTAGATGATGATAAAAGAAAGGAAAAATGATGATCTTGATGCTTGAAAGCTCTTGAAAGGAAGGAAATGCTTGCTTCACCTTGTGGTTGCTTTAAATCCTCCTAAGATCCATGAAACTCCATCTTGATCATCAAAGAAAGGCTAGAAAATGAAAGTTTTTGGTGGGTGTTGTGACATCTGTGCCTCAACGACCATCAAACAAATACCAAATCAATGAAATATTGTATTTCATACTTGGGATTTGTATAAATATGTGTATCATTTGCACATATCAATTCTTGTTCGATTTCGAGCTCTAAATCGCTTTCTGGAAAGTTATACGCGAACTGGTGCGTAAACGTAATTAGTTTAATGCGACGAACACTCCGGAATAGTTATATAGGCTTAACATACCTTAAATAACCTTGACATAACTTAGAAATAAGTTTTGGAGGGTTTGGTGTATCGAAATCAAGTTTATTCGCTTATAGGGACTAATTTCGACAAGCTGTGAAAGTATGCCGATTCATACTGTAACGAATATTCCGGGACTTAATCATAAGTTAAAAATACCCTAAATATCCTTTACATAGCTTAGAAATAGGCTTTGAGGGGTTCGGTATGCTAAAACAAACTTTATTGGTCATTCAGGGACTAAAAGCGTCAAAAAGTGCACAAGTTTGCATTTTCTAGCATATCTTACGTTCTGAATATATCCAGACATCCAAAAATTTATGTAATCATTAAAATATTTTATTTTAGTGATTGGCTTAATAAAATTCCATTCGTCGCTTAATTTGGATCGTTTTTGCGTTCGTTACGACTTCCGTCGTAATTAACCCAACAACGCAACCGTACGACCAAACGAACCGACATCCGAGATGTTTTTGAGCATGTTTCATGTTCCCTATACTTTAACTTCATTTTAGAGCCTTGAAATGAGGTTAACGGGGTTTAAACGCATCGACAAAGGCCTTAAACATGTGTAGGGACCATTTTTGCCATTTTAGCAAAAAGTTTGGATCTGTTACCTGGTGACGCTACACCACCACCTCCTGTCTTTCCCGTGGCATAGCGCCAGCACCTGATCTGGACAGAAAGTTTATTTTCTGCATTTTTCAGCAACGGGGTTGAACTCGGGGGGGCATTTTGTAACTTTTTCAATACCGTTGGCTTGTTTTGGGGCACCCCTTGTATTGCAAATCTATGGGCATGAGGTGTACGATCCAGATCAAAGCACGTTTTACGATGAACGATCCTAAACAAATATAACCAGTTTAATGCAACAAACAAATACCGAACCAATGAAATATTATATTTCATACTTAGGATTTGTAAAAATATGTGTATCATTTGCACATATCAATTCTTGTTCAATTTCAAACTCTAAATCACTTTCTAGAAGGTTATACGGGCACCAATGCGTAAATATAACCAGTTTAATGCAACAAACACTCCGGAATAGTGACATAGGATTAACATACCTTAAATAACCTTTACATAACTTAGAAATAAGTTTTGAAGGCTTTGGTATAGCAAAAACAAGTTAATTCGCTTACAGGGACTAAACTTGACAAACTGCGAAAGTATGCCAATTTGAACTGTAACAGACATTCCGGAACATGACCATAAGTTAAACACACCTTAAATATCCTTTACATAGCTTAGAAATAGGCTTTGAGGTGTTCGGTGTGCTAAAATAAACTTTTGTGTCATTCAGGGACTAAAAGTGTCAAAAAGTGCACAAGTTTGCACTTTCGCGCATAACTTACGTTCTGAATACATCCGAACATCCAAAAATTTATGTAAGCATGACTATATTATGCTTTAGTGTTTGGCTTGCCAAAAATCCATTCGTCACGTCATTTGGATCGTTTTTCGCGCTTATGCGCATTCCGTCGTAATTAAGCGAACATCGCGTTCGTACGACCAAACGAACCAACACCCGGTATAATTTTGAGCATGTTTCATGTCTACAATGTTTAGGAAACATTTTAGGGCCTTAAAGTTGGCTTTACGGGCCTTAGAAGTGTCGGAAATGGCCTTAAACACGTGCAGGGACTGAAACTGTCATTTCTGAAACATGTGGGCTGATCAGACATCCCAGTCGGCCCGCATTGTATTTCTCTGATCCTGAAGCGGGCCGCGTCCGCATATCAGATCAGATTCAATGTTTTTAACAACAAGTTGCAGCTGTTCTATCCTCAACCACACATTCCCAATTGCTTAGTCAGCGGATAAGGATCAATTTTAGACACCATAAGGTCCCGACACTTGTACGGTTGTGATTAAGGCACGTTTTCCATGAAACGATCCTAACGGTTCGGGTATTCCTATAAATACCCATCCACCCCAACCTCATTTCTTACAAGAATCTGGATTTGAGAGCTCTAAGTTGAAACCATTGTTTCATACCTGAGTTCTTGGATCAAGATTAGCATTCGGGGACCCTTCGTAAGTATTCTTTCGTTCTTTTATTGCTTTTCGAGTCTTTCGAGTCTGAAAGTCAAACTTTGTTTGACATTCTACATTGACCAGTCATGGTCAATGCGAAGTTCATTTGAACTTCGCAACGTGAGTGTTTACGTTGGTTATAGTCCCTTGGGACTATGCCTACTGATTACCACGTTGTCTAGGGTCGTAGGGTAAGCGATCTAATAAATCGCTTATACCTCGAACCCGACCCATTTGGTCGATCATTAGGATCCGACCAAACACATTAGGTGACCATAGTTGGTAGGGAATAACCTTCCGAGGTTATACCCTATGGTCACATCGTTTGAGTAGTTGTATGATAGGTAGTTTATATGCCTTAAGTAAATTACCAGAATACCCTTTTCATGTATAATTGGTAATTAAGCATATGTAACCTAAAATTTTGTCACATAACTGATTATGTAACATGTTTAGGCATATAACACTTGTCATAGGACTAGTTAGACGGTCCGAACGCGTTTCACGCGCACGACGCGTTAAAATAGCATAAGCTACCTTAATGGGTCGCGATGGGTCGAAAGCACTTAGGTTTGGTTTCATTGTAGTATGTAGGCCATGTTAAACCTTATCATATGAGTTCCAACACTCATTTGGTTTACCAAGACTCATCCTATCCGATCTCCCGATTTAAGTCCGGTTTATTTATATAGTTTTAGATTGCCGACTGATTCCGTGCTCCCTCTAGCTTTGTTTGGTTGTTGTTCAAGACCTCTAAGCATTCTCAGGCGAGTACATTATTCCCCTATTTTACTGCTTTCAATTGTTTTGGGGTGACTCATATGTGCTAAATGTTATCGATGTTATAACGATGGTTTCAAAAACGATTAAGACGATTTATACAAAACTAATAACGATTTCGATAATGTGAACAAGCTTGTTGGTTGGGTTACATAACAAATGACATTCATTAGCAATGATCAAGCCAATCAGTATTAGGTTATGGTACCATAGGATCTGACAAATCCCGTTAGTTACTACACTCGTAGTTATGTGTGGGTGTTGTGGGTAGCGACTGAATCTGTAATTGTTAATTTACTCTTTGGTAAGGGTTTATTAATGCGAGTTGTTAATCTATCCTTTGGTAAGGGTTTATTAATGCGAATTGTTAATCTATCCTTTGGTAAGGGTTTATTAATGCGAGTCAAGAAGGTTTGAATGTTATTAGCGAGACGACCATTTAAGTAGTTTCACGACCTAAAACGAATTTAACGATTGGGTAAACGATTGGTTTTCATACGATGTTTTAACGAATGGGTAAACGATTGGCTTCAAAGCGATATACAATTGGGTTTTGGTTACATATTACATGGTTTACATTTGACACATAAACACTTTTGACAATGGTTATACATATTACATGATTTACATTGGGCATGAACATTACTTTGGTGGTTTGGTTTTATTAAGTGATTAAGTAACAATGCGTGTGTAATATGATACAAGCATGGTGGATACGCCGCTGGTACTTCCTATATATAAGTGTTTATATGGTATTACATATTGTAGCGTTATTTGAATCATTTCAGTTTGAGACATAGAACATTTTATACAAGTAACATATTTTTCACAAGACATTTATTTACAAACAACTTGTCTTATACAAACTCATTTTACATGGTTATTCATTTAATCATACATTATTCTCTTATTTATACATATCACCTGAACTTATTATTTTTCAAATGATTTACAAAGACAAAGCAAATTACAAGGTTCATGACTAAACATTTTCTTAAACAGAAGTCATGAATCTTATTTTCACAAAACCTTTGCACTCGCCAGCATTTCTTTGCTGACCTCGTTTTCACATATGTTTCAGGTATTGTTGAAAGATATCGATTGATAGGATGCATGCTCACATAGGACTGGACAAGGCCTTAGTGACTCAATAACAATGATAGACTATGTTTAAATTGTGTATTTAGATTTCCAGACAATGTAATTATTCAATGTTTAATAAAACGAAACACTTTTTGGTATCCATGGTTATGAAACATTAATTCTGTTACAACACGCCCCGATGTTTCCGCCGCGATTTGTTGTTTTACGCGGTCGGGGTGTGACATTTAGCTCAAAACCCACTTGATTTTCTGAGATTTTCTCTAAGTGGAAGTGTTAACCACTTCATACCTGAGAAATACTTGGGAAATCAAACTTGCGGGGACCCTTTGTAAGTATTCCTTCGTTCTTTTCATTCATTTTTAGCTTAAAAGTCAAACTGCGTTTGACTTTCTGCATTGACCAGTTTATGGTCAATGCGAAGTTCGTTTGAACTTCATAACGTGAGCGTAATCACGATGGTTATAGTCCCTAGTGACTATACCTACTGATTACCACGTTATCTAGGCTCAGTGACGAGTCGTAGTTTCGGCCAAAATGCGCATTCCCGCGTATTTTGTAACCAAACTACTTTTGGGTATCAAAACCGTTTGTTTTGATACCAAATCTGTTTTCTAAATTTGTTAAACATGTTTTAACATGTTTAACTCGTCACTTTTAGTTTAGTGCTTATGTAGAGTCGTAAGTCAAGCGGACTAAACACCCGCTTAGACTTTCGAACTCGACCCGTTTGGTCGATCATTAGGATCCGACTAAACATATTTAGTGACCATAGTTGCATAAGGGAATAACCTTCGGAGGTTATACCTTATGGTCACTTAGGTTTAATTAGTTGTATGATAGGTAGTTTATATGCTTAGGTAAATGACCAAAATGCCCTTTTCATGCATAATTGATAATTAAGCATATGTAACACAAACTTTTGTCACTTAATTGATTATGCAACATATTTAATCATGTTTAGGCATATAATACTTGTCATAGGACTAGTTAGACGTCTCGAACGTGCTTTTGCGCGAACGACACGTTAAAGTAGCGTAAGCTACCTTAATGGGTCACAATGGGTCGAAAGCACTTAGGTTAGGTTTTGATTTAGAAGTAGACTTTGTTAAACCATGTCATATGTGTTCCAATACTCATTTGGTTTACAAAACCTCATCCTATCCGATCTTCCGACTTAGGTCCGGTTTATTTATATAGTTATTAGGTTGCCGATTGATTCCGTGCTCCCTCTAGCTTTGCTTGGTTGTTGTTCAAGACCTCTAAGCATTCTCAGGTGAGTACATAGTTCCCCTATTTTACTGTTTTCAATTGTTTTGGGATGATTTATATGTGCTAAATGTTTTCGAGGTTTTAACGATGGTTTCAAAAATAAATGATATAGTTTATACAAAATTTATAACGATTTTGATAAAGTAAACAAACTTGTTGGTTGTATTTACATAGCGAATAACATTCATTAATTTTGGCCAAACCAACCAGTATTAGGTTGTAGTACCATAGGATCTGACAAATCCCGTTATCAGACTGCACCCATGGTTATGTGTGGGTTAGGTGGGTAACGACTGAATCTATGATTGTTAATTTACCCTTTGGCAGTTTATTAATGCGAGAAGCGATAGGCGAGTGGCGAAGGTTTGGATGTTATTAGCGAGACAATCAAAAGTAGTTTTCACAATTTAAAACGAGAATGATTTAAACGACTAAAGCGATTTTTTACGAATTAAAGGATTTGGGTAAACGATTGGTTTTTGGTTAGTGTTTAGATAAGGAGATGGGTGTAATGTGATGAAAGCATGGTGGATACGCCGCTGGTACTTCCTATATATAAGTGTTTTTATCGTATTACATTCTGTGGCGTTATTTAGTTCACTTGGGTAAACGATTTTGAAACGATATCACACAAACCAGGTTTTCGAAATGATATAAACCATACGAGTTTTAATAACCAGATTTATTAACGAGTTCTATTAACGAGATTTATTAACGAGTTTTATTAACGAATTTTATTAACGAGAATTATTAACAAGTTTTTACGAGATGTTTTACAATTTGATTTAATTAAATAAATGTTTTGGGTTAAGAATCATGGCTACGAGATTTTATAAATTATAACCAACTTGATTTGAGTTGGTTAATTATGTCGCAATACAATACTTTTCAAAACAAGGTTTTTAATTAAGTATTGCAACATGTAAACTAGCCATGAATCCGACACTCTCAAAAACCTATGTACTCGCCAGCATTTCTTTGTTGACTTTGCTTTCACATATGTTTCAGGTGTTGTTGAATGATGTTGATTGCTAGGGTGCATGCTCACATAGGACTAGACGAGGCCTTAGTGACTTAATAACAATGATAGACTATGTTTAAATTGTTTATTTAGATTTCCAGACGATGTAAATATTTAATGTTTAATAAAACGAAACTTCAAATTTCCGTGTGTTTTGAAACAATGATTCTGTTACAACACTCCCCGACGATTCCGCCGCGATTTGTTGTTTTTACGCGGTTGGGGTATGACAGAAAAGTTGGTATCAGAGCTCATGGTTATAGGGAATTAGGTTATTAGTAATACTTTGACCTAGTCTATAACCTTCCTAGGACCCTAACACAAGATCTTTGTGTTTAGATCTTAAAACAATATTGTCACCTATCCTTAGGCAACAACCACAACAAGAACACAAATTTCAAAACCGCTTTGAAAAGCAATCATCTGTTCTAGGATGATTGATTACTAGGTTTTGAACCCTCTAAGTTTTCAAAATCTCGTCAAAGTTTGGGTCTTATAATGTGAACACGTGCAAACTGGAAGGGTGAATGCCTGTACTCTGAGTTTTCTTGTGAAAACCCTCACCAAACCAGGTATCCGTACGAATTAATTAATATTTAATTACTGCGCTTGCTTACAATTGTGGTTAAACTACTACTTGAATGCTGATACATACACATACATGAATCATACTTTATCTCTGTCCCTCTATTATTTATACACAAACATCAGTGACAACCTTGATGCACAAAAGCACAGTGGGCACACTATACGGATAACCCAGTAAACATGCTGACATAGCCAGCATCAGACAGTTACTGTCTCTGAGGCCATTATGAGCCGGGAATAGTTTACTACACTAGTAGGGAGTGTAGGGAGGTGAGGATTGTAGAACTGCGTCACTATGTGGCATTTATAGTGACCGGATGTGCCTAAAACGTACTTTAAGTACAAAATTCTGCACTTTAAATAAAAATTCAGCATTTAAATTAACTAGTAAAGTGCAAAAACATGGGAAAATAAAACTAGACACTTTCCAAAGTGTCGGGAATTCATTGTGGCACTAAAAGAAATATTAACGACATTTTAAATGCTTATTTAGCACTTTAACGGATTAATATCCAACCGGACAACAGGACTTTACCCGGAACACAAAAATATTGACATGACATTGTTTTTCCTATTCTGAGCTAGTTAGGGTCCCCGAATACCCTAACACCTGTTATAAAAACACAACACACTAATACCTTATTTAAAGTCCCTAATTAACTAACTAGTTACTTAACTATTAGTTGAAAATGAACTAAACCCCCCATATGAAATTGACGGCACATCATGGCCCCTTTTCTCAATTTTCGATTTTTCCCATGTGCCACCAACAAAAGATCCATCAATTTTGTGTTTTCCCCATGCAAAAGATCCTAGTACTTACATTAATACTACTTACACTTGGCACCCCTAAATTACTTATCTAGTTACCAAATATCTTTCATCTAGCCCCCCCCCCCTACACCATACGAATCTGATCTCAACACAAGGCTTTTTGGAAAATATTCCAAGTCCCCATGCAATTGACTTTGAAATTGTGAGAAGGTTATAAGTGAACTAACAATTACACCTCACACCCCCTAACTACTTATCTATTTACCAAAAATATTGCACTAAACCCCCCACATGGCTAAATTTTCGGCAGAGCATAACCCCCACAAGATATTTTCCTTAAATTTCTTACCTTCCCCATGCAATCTCTTTAGGAGTTGTGGTGATTATGTTTGTACTAACTTGGACATAGGGACCATTGGTTAAAAGAAGTTTAGAGTGTTATAAGTTCACTAACTTCTCATCATCATCATCATCACACAAAGACACCTCTCTCCCTCTCCATTACTCTCGGCCGAACTACTCTCCCCACACACCACTCATTTTCAATTCTTGTTCAAGTATTCCAAACTCCCTACAAGGTGTAACAAGGCGAATCACGGAGTGTGGAGCTCGCGGTTTGTCAAGGACCTCTCTAGTTTGCCTTTATCCACTCGTTTTCTCTCGTGTTTCTTCCCTAGCTTCAAAGCTAGTAGTAAGCTCCTTTGATCATCTTTTATTTTATATTTTTGATGGTTAAAAATTATGTTGTGATGTAAATAAAAGAACACTAGAAGATCATAAATGCAAATTTGAACACAAACTTGAACATAAAGTTAGTTTGAGGTTATAATAAGATGAAGTCTTGTTAAAATAAAATTGTTTTGATGTTGTTATTATTTATTTGTTGATTGTTAGTAAGATGATGTTGAACATCATAGTTAAACTTGTTAAAATAAGATTAAAAACTTATGTTAACAAGTTAGGAGGTGATAAATGTTCTACAAAAAGAATCACCTCCATGTTTCACATAAACTTGGTAACAAGGGGTATCTTGATAAAAAAATAATAAATAATAAATAAGTTCACTAGTTGTGAACATCTAAAAATCCTGGGAACGAGAGTTCTACAAAAATAAACACACTTTGGAGGGTGACTAAACCCACTAAACACACCACTAAATTACTACGCGTTTTTATGAAACGCCAAGTTTATGTTGTCATGAAAAATGCATTGTTTTTGGCACTTGACTAGTGTAACATTGTTTAGTAATTTGTTGGTTGATTTGAATGATTTTATAAAAGAAAATGATACGCTAGTAAGCGTGGCCACCTCCAGTACAGAGGAAACTCTGGCGAAATTTTTCCAGAAAATAACACTTAGAATATTTTGTGACAAGTGTTATGAATAATATTTTTGACTTGTTTTCCGAACAAACTTCGCCATGATTTTTGAATACATAAATAACCAAGTGTTGGAGGTGGATTATCGTAAATGAAACTTGTTAAATATATATTTAGAATATATATTTCATAGTAAAACGCTTACGCGATTTTATGATTATTTTGTGAACTATATATTATTTTTAGAGTAAAAATAATATAACTGGAATACATTGTGAAAGCACGACTCCAAAATAATACCAACGCCTTTACAAATAAATATTTAAGTTACACCGGTATTATTGTTACTACACGAACATTAAAACGTAACTTATGAATTTTCTGAAAATACCCTTAAATGTGTAGTTTGACAAAGTATTATTTTGGAAATTGTATGATATAAAATATAATATTTTTTGGGAAAAATAATTATATTTTGGAAGTAAAGTATTTTGGACAAATGAAATAAAATATATTACATTAAGTGAGACTTAATAATATATTTCGAAGTTATACGAACGCACATGTATTAAAACCCCCATCCTTGGGAAGGAATATATTTACAAAATAATTACGAAGGGTAATTACGAAATAGTTGCCTAACGATTTCCCAAAGACATTAAACCTTAAGCTAAGGCACGGCCGTCCGTCTAATAGAAGTTAGTACGTGTAGGTCGTCGCACAGCAGGTTGACCGGGAGATTTCTTGTTAGAGACGTGTTTCGGTGAGTTCATGTCTCCCTTTTCTCTTACCTGTTTTCAGTTTTAAACTGCGGGGGTGAAATACTTGTTACTGTGATTACGAATACTTCACACATGGTATGATTAGCGTAAGGAGCGTTACTACTTAGATCATGTGAGTGGGTAGGCGGGAACTGAAGGCCATTAATCCTCAGTGTAGGATCGAGGGACAATAGCGGTAGATCTATCTGGGTGTAGCGAGCCCAGCCCCAGGCCCAACAGTACGGACCTCGGAGTGACTTGGTGCCCGACGCAAAAATCTGCTAGGTTTGAGTCTTCCTACTGCACTTCACACATATCAATGGCCTTGCAAACCATTGGTGATCCTCTTTATTTCCTTATTTGCTACATACCAGGATTTTTATACTTACAAAGGTTTTACATACTCACTACACATGAACTCGCTCAACAATTTTTGTTGATTTTTCCAACTTACATGTATTTCAGGGAACTAAGGATCTGGCACGGTATACTACGTTTTCACGCTGCGTTAGAGTTATGGGATCATCCAAGTTTAGGGGTTGTGGCTTTTACCTGGACGAGTCACAGTTCTTAAACTACGTCTATTTTAAGTTTGTGGTGGCATCTTAAGAACAATGTTTTATTGGGTAGTGTTGTATACTCGAAGCATGTGTAAGCGTTTCAAACAATATTGTGGTATTTTGTTTTTAAGACTTTAATTAATGGATGATTCTGCAAGGTTTTACTTTCATATAGCTTTGTTGTGATTAAGCTATGGTATTAAGAAGTCACACCAAATAAACCCACGCTTCCGCAAAGCCAGGGTGTGACAGCTTGGTATCAGAGCTCTGATCATAGCGAACTAGGATTCCTTCTCGAGTCTAGACTATGATCACTAGGACTCTCACGAAAACATTTTTACATTGCATACCACTTAAGTCCAGATCCAGGTCACAAAACGTGTTTACAAACAAATGTTGAGCACATTTTATTTGTTAGTTAAGGCTCAGTCTGGGAGGCTGAGGGAATTGTCTAGTGGGACTAGGGAGTCAGTCTGGGAGGCTGAGAGAATTATCTAGTGGGACTAGGGAGTCAGTCTGGGAGGCTGAGATAATTGTCTAGTGGGACTAGGGAGTCAGTCTGGGAGGCTAGGAGGTTAATCTAGTGGGACTAGGAGATTCAGTCTGAGAGGATGGAGGCTAGTGGGACTAGGAGAACTATTTGATTGCTTATTGGTGAGTAATATGTTTATCTGACTATATGATTGATTATTTGTGCATATGTGTGTTTGTGTTACAGACGATATGCCTTCATCCGGCACAGGAGAGTCGGACACCACTGACCCTATGCCCATAGTATCGGACGACAGAGTGTCATCAGAGCACGAGGTGCATACTTCAGACACCACCAGTACAGACGACGATGATTTCCAGCCATTTGCGCTGCCCGATGTCGTTGTTGAGCCCGCTGATGGCCCTATCGCCGAGGATTTTCCGCTTGCGGTGATCCTTCCCCTGTACCCCTTGCCGCGTACCCTATTGTTGACATGCCCCTTGACGTAGTCGCTGACGACGACGTCGACTTGTTTGACGAGGATCCATTAGAGGATGACTTTGAGGGTGAGGCCCATATAGCTGCTGGCGATCTCTTACTTCTCGCGGATGCTCCTGTAGAGGAGGCACCCATCCATTCACCCGTCCCAGACTCCTTTAAGTCTGTTGCATCTGCACCATCACACGCGCAGGGCGCGCAGCACTATTCGCATGATACAGACCCTGATAGAGCATCATCCGCTGCACCTGCCCCTGCCCCTAGTTTTGTGATCGATCATGACATTGATGATGATTCAGACCCCATTTTCCCACCTGGTTTTGATCCAGACCAGGAGATTGAGTTTATCCACCTAGATCAGCCCATGGAGGACCCTGTTGACCCCGTTGATCCCATGTTCGCTGATCCCGCTGATTTCGAGATGGAGTTTGACGATCCAGAGTCTGCTGTGGCCCCCGAGCCAGTAGTTGCTCCAGACCCCGCATTCGAGCATGACCCTATTCATGCTGATGTACCCGCTGTTGATCCTTTGATTGCTGGTTTGCCTGTTGACGATCATCCCATTATTGCTCCACTGTTGGAGGGTGATCTTGTTGTTGCTGATGCTCATGTTGATGTTCCATTTATGTTAGGGGATCCTGTTGTTGCTCCACCGTTAGTGGACGATCAGGTTGCTGACGTTTCCGCTGATCCTGTTGTCGCCCCTCTTCTTGATCCGGTGCCTGTAGAGCCTGATCATGCACCCTTTGCGACACACGTTGACCTACGATATGCTGACACCCGAAATGGGTGGATAGACGATGATGACTACCCGTCTTTTGTGGTACCTGTTACACCTGCTTCAGCACCTGTTTCAGTACCTACTGATGTCCTTTGCATCCCGTTCATACTACCGGTGTTCACCACACCGACTTACCTGTTATGTTCCTTCAGTTTACACCGCCATCGCGCCCGGGAGAGGGTTCCTCGACTCACCCCGTTGGTCATGTGCCGATATCTGTCCCGGTCATACCACAGTTTTCTTTTGCTGTTCCCCCTGTTTCACCATTTACTGTGCCACCCTTTGTTCCACCTGGCGAGCCTTTTCTCTGGACTTCACCACCCATTATGCCACCGACGGATCCGTATCACCCATATCATGTGGGGTCTTCTACCGAGGATATCCTTGCTTCTTTCATGATCCAGCAGGAGGCACTGACTCGTCGCGTGCATGAGCTTGAGAGGGCACAGCGACCACCAAGCCAGTGCCAGGGCCAGACTCACCCTGCGATATTACACCTTCCTCATCCATTATCTCCCGATTCTGCTGCTCGTTTTTGGACTCAGGAGCAGCAGATAGCGTATCTTTTGCGTTCTCATCGAGCCATGGAGGAGGATTGGCTTCACATGCGTCGATTGCTCTTTTCTCATTTTCCCCCTCCTCCACCGCCATCAGCGTAGGGCTATTTTGTACAACACGGGTGGACTTTTGTTGAGAAGACGGCGATTGCACAGATTGCACAGCTTTTGGGAGACTGCATATTGATCATGACTTTTGTTATTATGTATATTGGACATTGTTGACACTGATTTGATATTTTGGACTGGGGTGATGTAGCCCTTAGTCATTGATGTTGTATGATACAGTTGTGTACTTGTAAACTTTACATTGTGGTCTCGATTTATGGCAATGCAATCGCAGTATTCTCATCATATGTGATGTTTGATTGATTGTTTATGTTTGATAACATGAGATGTTATGTGGATGATTTATTTATAACATGAGATGTTATGTGGATGATTTATTTATAACACGAGATGTTATGTGTTGATATTGTTAAATACATACGTACACTTTACTTACATATGACCTGACCTACGTGAACCATCCTTTAGAAGATGCCACCAAGACGTGAGACGCGTATGTCTGCCAACGAGGCAGAACTGCAAGGAATCATTGCTGCCGCCATAGCGCAGTATGCAACCTCACAAGGAGGACCCAACGGAAGCAGTTCGAACAATAACGGCAACAATAATCCACCACATGGTAATGTTAAGTCATTAAGGCATACCATGATGCAATTGGATATCTCTAGCACGTTTGCTAATGACATTTGTATATTCTAACGCATGTGCAGGGTGCACATACAAGCAGTTTCTAGACTGCAAGCCTGTGAACTTTGACGGCACCGGATGTCACACCCTGTTTTTTGCGGAAGCGTATGATGTGTGACTAGCTTGTTATCATTGCATTCAATCGTAATAAACAACTACATGATCAAAACGATGTTCATCCATTCATGAAAATTTGAGTATTACAAACACTTGTTATTTAAGTTTTCAAAACACGACCTTTGACAAGGTTTCGATTTAACGAAAGTGGATGACATCTAGACTTGTAGTCTACTTCTAGTTATGACACTTGCGCCCAAGATCCATCCTGTCACCTGAAATACATGTAATTTTGGAAAACATCAACATAAAGTTGAGCGAGTTCATGCGTCTTGTATATCTTGTATGAAAACATAGTTTGTAACCTTTACAAATCAAGTATTTGTTGTATAAATCACGTTTTCTTGTGTACACCACGTACTAAATGAGTGTTTGAGCAAGGACATTAAGGCATGTGAGGACTTAGGGAGCTTTAGTATTTTCTCCTTTCACTGTGTCGATTTTCCCTCGACTGTGTCGATTAACCTCGACTGTGTCAATTTTCCCTTGACTGTGTCGATTTCCCTCGACTGTGTCGATTAACCTCGACTGTGTCGATTTTCCTCGACTGGGACACCGAAGCACTCAAGTGGTCACATAAGGACCATGAGTGGGGCTCGGCCGTACCCGTTAGATCTAACCCTCGTCCCTAATTAATGATTGTTTTTAATGGCTTGGTACTATTATTCACCAAGACTTTATGGCATCTTTTGTATTAGTCTATGCTCACATGATCTAGTATTTTCTAGGCTTTTCTTAAAGCTCATCATATTGCACTCACCACGAGTGCTTCTCGTATTCTCAAATCATATTGCACTCGGTTCTCGTTCTCACCAAGAGTGCTTCTTGTATTTTTACCCTTTGTAAAAATTATAATATCTGTAACATGTATTTCACCCCCGAGAGTTAGAAAACCAAAAACAGTTAGAGAAAAGGGGGAGCATGAACTCACAACTTTGCGTTCCTGTGCGTCGTAAACTTCACCGGATTTGCTTAATTAACGTCGTAACCTATACGCGTTTTCTTAACGTTAGTCACTAGACTTGCGTCGCACAAGTACAGTCACTATCTCTTGTGTACGTATTCTTGTGTTAAAAATATTCTATATTTTTAACTACGTATCTTACTTATATTATTTCTCTAAAATTAATATAAGTATCTCGTGTTTTGCACTTTGCACCCGAATTATGTATCTTGTATGTGTATTTTTATGTTTATACTCCTCATGAGCATTTAGTGTATTTTTAAGTCTTAATACACTAGCACGTATAACACATACTTTATACACTTAGCACAAAGGTTGGTGATAAAATAATATATATTTTTCTCTCAAAAATATACATACTTATATCCATTTTTATTCTTGAAGAAATCCTCATTTCTTATCACCAAAAATTAGGGAAACCTTGGTAATATTTTTTTTTAGATACATTTTCAGGGAATAAGTTTCTTAAAACTTATATTTTTTTTTCTAAGTGTCGAAATTTATAGAAATTTCGACAGAGTTTCCCCTAAAAATGGAGGTTTCCCATGTTTTCAAAACATGTGTTTATTTTCTTTTAAATCGTCAGCAATCATCAACAACAATTATCAACAAATAATCATCAACAATAATCACTAATTTCTCCATTTCATGAACTTGAATATTTACAGAAATGTGTAGTAACTTACTAGCACATTTAGTAAGTCTTGTTATCTTTAAAAATAAGTTTAACTTCTTAAAAACTTTATTTTTAAAGAATATGAAGTTTTACAACTTCTAGTCGGTTTTTACGAAAACTATTTCTTCGTTAACACTTTTGTTACACAAGTATCCACACACTTATTTGTTCACAAAAACCACTTTTGTTTGTGTAAGATCCGGTTTAGAACATGTGATTTCTTGGACACTTGGTCCCTTGAAAATACCGCTTGTAGATACGTAGATCTACTAGTTTTAAACACTTTTGTACAAGTTAAAACATTTTTACACAAGTTCATGGTTTATGTGTGGTAGGGTTTCACCTTTTAACCCCTGGTTACTTCTAGAATAGCTTTATGTTAAGATCCATGATCTTACCAAACCGGGTTAAATGGTGATCCGAGCTACCACAATCATAGATCGGGTCTAGATAAACACATCTTTCAAGTACTACAACTTTTACACAAGTTGTAAGCTATTAACCACCATTTCTCACATTTTTAGTAGACTTTAATGCTTCAAAATGTATGTTTACGATATTTCACCGACAAAATTCCTTTTAACCACCTTAGATATGATCAAATAAGAGTTTTAAGTGTTATACCTCTAGCTCTAAGCTAGGGAAGATTCTTGGTGGAAAATGGGTGGATAAAAGCTAACGGAAGTGGTCCTTCGCGCTCCGAGTGCACCAAGACTCCTAATATGCGACCTTTGATGTGTGTATGATGATGGAATGCAAGAACCAAACTCAAAAATATGATGGGTGGGTGTGGGGAGTTCGGCCGAGAGCTCCAAGGGTGAGGGAGAGAGTTTGTAAGTTGGTGTTTGATTAAGATAATGATCTCTCATATTTAGGTGTTATTTTATAGGCAATTTTAGTGATTATGGACCAATGGATTTAGTGTCTAGGATAGTACATACAAGATCTACCCATATCTTAGCAAATTCCATAGAAGATTTATTGTAATCTTGGAAGATTATAGAGGATTTAGTGGGGGCCACTACCTTGGGCCGTAAATTGGTATAGGGGGGGGGGGGGGGTAAAGTGTAAGTTCCAATCCCTAATTACAATTATAAGTTGAGTTTCAAGTAAAAGGTTTAGGGATTTAGTGTGTTATTATGTTATAAGGGGTGTTATGGTATTCGGGGACCATAACTAGCTCAGAAACATTAAAACAATGCTTCTAATAATAATTTAGTGTTCCGGGTAATGTCCGGTTGTGCGGTTAGACACCGGTTCGTTAAAGTGCTAAATCACACTTTTTAGTGTCTTTTAAGTACCCTTCTTGTACCCTTTCAATTCCCAACACTCGGGGAAGTATTCTGGATAATAAAACATAATTTCTGCATAATATTTTAGTGCTATAATGCTGATTATAGCTGAATTATACAAAATTATGCACTTAAATTGCGTTTCGGGTGCTTTTTAGTGCTTATTTTTGCTTTCGCAATGTCTATAAATTAAACCCTTATATGTACTCTTGGGTTTTAATGCACTTTTGTCGTCGGACCTACACCTAGGCCTTAATTCTATTGCCTGACTGCTTTCTGCAGTTCTGTTGACACGATGTGTCTTACCGGTGAGTTTACTAATATTTCTGACGCAACGCTCTCGTTTATGCATAAAGCCATATTTTTGTAACACAAAATGTGTATGAATTCACTTGCATGGGAATTCAGAAATTTATTTGTCTGGTAACTAGATCATGTACAGTCATTAAAGTACAAATTACTGTTCATCTAGTGTACGGAATGTACGGAAAAGTGACGGTTGTCACAGTCTCCCCCCGTTAAAAGAATTTCGTCCCGAAATTCAAGCGATGCCATCGGTCGCAGGGGAGTTGCGAAACCAATATGGTCACTTAGATTCATGATTTGTCTTCATGTTCCTATGAAATCTCTGGGTCATGTCATGAATTCTATCATACTCAAGTAAGTCGATCATGACTTTTCTGTATCTTGTGGACTCTTGGTCCATAACCTCAACAGGTTTCTATAGTATCACGGACTCTTGGTCCAAAACCTCAACAGGTTTCTATAATATCACGGACTCTTGGTCCAAAACCTCAACAGGTTTCTATAATATCACGGACTCTTGGTCCAAAACCTTAACAGGTTTCTATAGTATCACGGACTCTTGGTCCAAAACCTCAACAGGTTTCTATAATATCACGGACTCTTGGTCCAAAACCTCAACAGGTTTCTATAATATCACGGACTCTTGGTCCAAAACCTTAACAGGTTTCTATAGTATCACGGACTCTTGGTCCAAAACCTCAACAGGTTTCTATAATATCACGGACTCTTGGTCCAAAACCTTAACAGGTTTCTATAATATCACGGACTCTTGGTCCAAAACCTTAACAGGTTTCTATAATATCACGGACTCTTGGTCCAAAACCTTAACAGGTTTCTATAGTATCACGGACTCTTGGTCCAAAACCTCAACAGGTTTCTATAATATCACGGACTCTTGGTCCAAAACCTCAACAGGTTTCTATAATATCACGGACTCTTGGTCCAAAACCTCAACAGGTTTCTATAGTAATTCTTGTCGTTTGTCATTGACGTGAATCTTATTTTTGGGGAACAACGACTGTTCCTTAAGTCAGACTCCTCTAACGATTAGACACATGAATGTGTCGCGATCACTACTGAACTTTTTCTGGGAGTTTCATCTTGTGAACAATGGTTCTGATCCCTACACCGGGGATTCAACCTTTTCGTTTTTCAACTCACACTACGCCTTCTCTAGGCGAGGCTCTCATTTAAGTCATACTTCTTGCCTCATATTCTTACGATTTCTGCCGCTCATCGGCCGTAATCTTTCTGTATTCTGCGGGCTGTCCTGATATGATCACATATCTGAACGATCTTGCCTCTAGTTTTTCCTGGGCCATCTCGGGCCAGTTGATCGTTTATTTCTCGTCTCCGATCAACATGACGGGAATTCACTCATTATGTTCCGTCTAAAGCTTTACACGAAGCGGTTTATACGACGGTGTGATAGATACCGTTGTAGGAAAACTCCAGTAAGGGCAAGTGAGTGTTTCGACTTTTCATCAAAGTTTATCACACAAGAACATATTGCGTTCATACAGTCTGCATTGGTGTGTTGCAACCCTTGTGATCAATAAAGATTGTGCAACGTTTTCTTTCAGGTAATGACGTCCAGTTGCGGCGCGCAATCACTGTGTCTATCTCAAGACTTCTTCTCGTGATTCCTTAATCAATGTGCCGCGTGTGCAATGTCGTGGTCTCGTTGCATCGACGTACAATCGAGACTTGTCGAGAGACGTCACATAATTGCAACTCTAGCTCCTTAGCTCTTGGTTGCAGGGTTGGCGTGAATTTCGTTCTTATCCACCATGTATCTTAAAGTTCTCCCTTTGCGAACTCGGAACCCGCTTTTCGTCATCAGTGCACATAACTGTGCTTTCTCTAAGAGTTGCAAGGTAATTTGCGGCTGTTGCTCACGACCTTCCTTGGTCGTTGGCCATATAAGAATGTAGTCAATAAGTATATGACTTATCCAGGTATGGCTCACACGTTCGATTCATGAGGTCCATGAATATTGTCGATGCATGTGTTAAGCCAAATGATACGACAAGGATCTCGTAATGCTCGAAGCGAGTCCTAAAGGTCGTTTTAGGGATAATTCCTCTTGTATTCACAGTGGAGGACCTCTTGTCCTCAAGTTGATCCTTGGCAAAGGATTCTGATTCTCAATTTTCTGAAGTTTTACGTAAAGTGGAGATTACCAACTTTCTCCTCAAGTCCTTATCTAAGGATGTTATGTCCTTAATTTCCTCTGTTTAGCCGCTCTTGCGGTTATATCAGAGGTTTATGCTTCGCGGACGAAGCCAGTCGGTAAGGCGTCATTCAGCGCTGATGCTGCTCCTGGCATGCGATTTATCCTGAACTCTTCTCGTTGCTTCGGAGAGGCGTTCCTGGCAAGTCATCCGAAAAGGCTACTGGGACTTCTTTCGCCACGGGGATGTTCTCAGGCTCAGCAGTCTACTCGGAGGCGTTTCTATACCTTTTCGACCAATGAGGGAGGTCGTAGATCTGCTGCCTTGTGGGGTCTAGCATCCTTGCACCTATTGCAGGAAAGTTGGGTTTCATCATCCGCATGAGGGATGCGTCTGATTTTCTCATATCGAACAACTTCAGCTGTATACTTGGATTTCTGATCCATGCTGACTATCATATTATGACATCGCGAGTCAATGGTAACAGAAGGTTCCGGCCTTCTGAGTCCCTAAACGCAATCCTTAATTGCTTCAACTGTTTAATCTAGCCTTCTATATGCCCATTTCTAAAGAATACGGGGCGTCTATTTTTACTCGAAACTAGGCCCAGTAGTTTCTTATGTTCTTAAGCATGCAAGGTGAAAGTTGATGCCAGTATTAATTAAAAGTAGATGCATAGGGTTGGTTATTAGGGAACGTACCCGTAACTGCATCTGGATCCTGGCGTGCTTCACGAGTTTCGATCGTGAAAACCCTTCCTTGCTTGTTTCCTCCTAGGGCAATCTTTCCTAAAGTGCCCTGCTTTACCACATTTGTAGCAACCTGGTATTCTCTTATTTCTTCCATCTGGGTCCTTCGCCCAACAGGCATCCTTGTTGTGCCCTTCTTTTCCACACTTTCCGCACTTAGGCTTCAAACATCGACCTTCATGGTGAAAGTTGCATTTCCCACACCTTGGCTTAGTCCCCGAGTAAACTTTACCTCCGGCCTTATTAGTGGCTCCAACAGTTTTCCCGCCAAGTGGCGGATTTACTTTCTCTCTTTTGTTTGCTTTAGAGCTTCCATAACCCACTTGTGTGCTCATCTTTAGGTTCGAAGATTTCCTCTTCTTATTGCCTGATGACTCCACATGAGTCTCTTTCTTGTTATCCTCGGATTCTGAAAATTTTCCCGCACGTAGAGCTTCTTCAGTAAGGGTGACACTCATATCGATAGCCTCTGCAATGGTTGAGGGCTTTGAGGTAGTAACCATGCCCCTGATCTGAGGTGCAAGTCCCCAAATGAATCGTTCAACCCTTTTGAATTCCGGTGTGACTAAGTAGGGGACAACCCTAGACAGGTCGTGAAATCGTTGGACGTATTCAGGAATCTTCGGTCCATCCATTTTCAAGTTCCAGAACTCCACCTCAATCTTCTGGATTTCAGCCCTAGAACAATATTTCTTTTCCATCATTTCCTTGAGCTCGTCCCAGCTTAGTGCATAAGCAGCATCCGCACCAAAGGTTTGAACCTGAAGGTTCCACCAGGAGAGTGCGCCATCTACGAATAACCCTGAGATATAGGTAACACTCTGTTGGGGCGAACAGTTACTCATTCTTAGAATGGAGTCAGTCTTTTCTGCCCAACGAACAAATGCAACGGCACCTCCTGTGCCATCAAAATTTAATGGCTTGCAGTCTAGGAACTGTTTATAGGTGCAGCCAGTTGGAGGGTTATTTCCAGTAGTGCCATTGCTGTGCTTAGAGCGGAGGGCTTCATGTCGAGCAATCGCCTGTGAGATGCGTTCTTGCAGCTCGGCTTCTGTCCTTGGCAACGTACTGGTGTTTGTGTCTCGCCTGGGCGGCATTCTCTTCTGCCAAAATGGTATGAAGTAGGTTAGATAACATTCCAATTGTCTATGAGATACATAGCACCATAAGCCATTATGTAATCACCCAATTTCACATGTATATATAATCAATGTATAAGCGAGGAAACAGTTATTGAGCCTTCACATAGGCTTGCCAACTTGGCTTATTGTTTGAAATGAACTCGAGGCTACATCGCCTTGGTCATTCAAGTTTTAGTTATTTCCCGCTACATTGGTTTTCTTAGGTTTTTAGCTTTACTGGTGCGTATATTTCCCCTTCGATGGGATTGTTTGTGTAGAGGTGATAGGGAGTGTATCGTCACTGATTCTTCCTGAATGTCATTCCACCTCTCTTGCTTAAACATCGTCTTCTCAAACGTCTCGTATGTAGGTAGATGTGTCAGTCACGAAGTAGGCTAAGACAGGCTTCCTACTTTCTAACGTGCTAAAGCACTGATCTATGTGTTGTTCTACCAGATGAAGGTGAGGACACCTATAAATTAATTTTGTATGGTTTTCATTAGCTTGACCCGCAGAGTCCACCAGGATTTCTGTGCACTACAAGTCGTTATTACGTGGGCCCCCGTAATAATAAATTGTCTTGCACAGTTACCCCAAATTTTCTCTCGTCCAAGCAGATAATCAATCAAGGAGGGGACACTACTGTCCTTATACCTCTTGTCATGGAAAGGACCTTTGCGATGGTCCACGCGCTAACATTCGTTATTGTTACACGCGTATAGGCACGATGATTAGATGGATTAGGAATAGAGAAAATTCCTAGTAGTTGGAGGGGCACTTTTGAGATGAATACTTCATCTTCCTTTTCTGGTCAAGTGCGTCGTCAATCTTGCTTCTCATAAGCCGCAGGGATCTCGTCCCGTTGGTCAAGATTTTGTTCAAGGTTGCCGCCTCTGCCTCGTCATCTTCACCGTAGTTAGGCATCTTCACGATCGGGAGGGAAGAGCATCCATCTCCTACGGAAGCAAGCTCAGCATCTTGTTTGGTAATCACCCCCAGTCATGAGCTTTGCAAAGGACGCGAGGTCGGTAGCTTCATCGTGCGAGTTACGTATAGTAATAGGAGTCGGAGTCGAAAGTAACTTATTCACGTCAATATTCCGTACACTTATTTGTATGTATGTATATCAATAACATATATGCTACTTAGCATAATCAAGCATTTTAATGTATAACTCTCATTTTTGGGGGTCATTTTGTTTTTGGCAAGTCTAACTCGTGTAGACTACGCTTTGATTGGCACCTTATTTTAAAGGTATTCCTCACTAATGTCCTTGCCTTGTATTTTCTTTGTAAGGTGTCTGACTCGTGGATCTTGGCGCTTTCGTGAATGCAATGAAAACCTTTTTGTAAAATGTTTTCGTGAGAGAACTCTAGTGATTGTAGTTTAGACTCGAGAAAGAATCCTAGTTCACTACAATCGAAGCTCTGATACCAAACTGTCACACCCTGTTTTTTTGCGGAAGCGTATGATGTGTGACTAGCTTGTTATCATTGCATTCAATCGTAATAAACAACTACATGATCAAAACGATGTTCATCCATTCATGAAAATTTGAGTATTACAAACACTTGTTATTTAAGTTTTCAAAACACGACCTTTGACAAGGTTTCGATTTAACGAAAGTGGATGACATCTAGACTTGTAGTCTACTTCTAGTTATGACACTTGCGCCCAAGATCCATCCTGTCACCTGAAATACATGTAATTTTGGAAAACATCAACATAAAGTTGAGCGAGTTCATGCGTCTTGTATATCTTGTATGAAAACATAGTTTGTAACCTTTACAAATCAAGTATTTATTGTATAAATCACGTTTTCTTGTGTACACCACGTACTAAATGAGTGTTTGAGCAAGGACATTAAGGCATGTGAGGACTTAGGGAGCTTTAGTATTTTCTCCTTTCACTGTGTCGATTTTCCCTCGACTGTGTCGATTAACCTTGACTGTGTCGATTTCCCTCGACTGTGTCGATTAACCTCGACTGTGTCGATTTTCCTCGACTGGGACACCGAAGCACTCAAGTGGTCACATAAGGACCATGAGTGGGGCTCGGCCGTACCCGTTAGATCTAACCCTCGTCCCTAATTAATGATTGTTTTTAATGGCTTGGTACTATTATTCACCAAGACTTTATGGCATCTTTTGTATTAGTCTATGCTCACATGATCTAGTATTTTCTAGGCTTTTCTTAAAGCTCATCATATTGCACTCACCACGAGTGCTTCTCGTATTCTCAAATCATATTGCACTCGGTTCTCGTTCTCACCAAGAGTGCTTCTTGTATTTTTACCCTTTGTAAAAATTATAATATCTGTAACATGTATTTCACCCCCGAGAGTTATAAAACCAAAAACAGTTAGAGAAAAGGGGGAGCATGAACTCACAACTTTGCGTTCCTGTGCGTCGTAAACTTCACCGGATTTGCTTAATTAACGTCGTAACCTATACGCGTTTTCTTAACGTTAGTCACTAGACTTGCGTCGCACAAGTACAGTCACTATCTCTTGTGTACGTATTCTTGTGTTAAAAATATTCTATATTTTTAACTACGTATCTTACTTATATTATTTCTCTAAAATTAATATAAGTATCTCGTGTTTTGCACTTTGCACCCGAATTATGTATCTTGTATGTGTATTTTTATGTTTATACTCCTCATGAGCATTTAGTGTATTTTTAAGTCTTAATACACTAGCACGTATAACACATACTTTATACACTTAGCACAAAGGTTGGTGATAAAATAATATATATTTTTCTCTCAAAAATATACATACGTATATCCATTTTTATTCTTGAAGAAATCCTCATTTCTTATCACCAAAAATTAGGGAAACCTTGGTAATACTTTTTTTTAGATACATTTTCAGGGAATAAGTTTCTTAAAACTTATATTTTTTTTTCTAAGTGTCGAAATTTATAGAAATTTCGACAGAGTTTCCCCTAAAAATGGAGGTTTCCCATGTTTTCAAAACATGTGTTTATTTTCTTTTAAATCGTCAGCAATCATCAACAACAATTATCAACAAATAATCATCAACAATAATCACTAATTTCTCCATTTCATGAACTTGAATATTTACAGAAATGTGTAGTAACTTACTAGCACATTTAGTAAGTCTTGTTATCTTTAAAAATAAGTTTAACTTCTTAAAAACTTTATTTTTAAAGAATATGAAGTTTTACAACTTCTAGTCGGTTTTTACGAAAACTATTTCTTCGTTAACACTTTTGTTACACAAGTATCCACACACTTATTTGTTCACAAAAACCACTTTTGTTTGTGTAAGATCCGGTTTAGAACATGTGATTTCTTGGACACTTGGTCCCTTGAAAATACCGCTTGTAGATACGTAGATCTACTAGTTTTAAACACTTTTGTACAAGTTAAAACATTTTTACACAAGTTCATGGTTTATGTGTGGTAGGGTTTCACCTTTTAACCCCTGGTTACTTCTAGAATAGCTTTATGTTAAGATCCATGATCTTACCAAACCGGGTTAAATGGTGATCCGAGCTACCACAATCATAGATCGGGTCTAGATAAACACATCTTTCAAGTACTACAACTTTTACACAAGTTGTAAGCTATTAACCACCATTTCTCACATTTTTAGTAGACTTTAATGCTTCAAAATGTATGTTTACGATATTTCACCGACAAAATTCCTTTTAACCACCTTAGATATGATCAAATAAGAGTTTTAAGTGTTATACCTCTAGCTCTAAGCTAGGGAAGATTCTTGGTGGAAAATGGGTGGATAAAAGCTAACGGAAGTGGTCCTTCGCGCTCCGAGTGCACCAAGACTCCTAATATGCGACCTTTGATGTGTGTATGATGATGGAATGCAAGAACCAAACTCGAAAATATGATGGGTGGGTGTGGGGAGTTCGGCCGAGAGCTCCAAGGGTGAGGGAGAGAGTTTGTAAGTTGGTGTTTGATTAAGATAATGATCTCTCATATTTAGGTGTTATTTTATAGGCAATTTTAGTGATTATGGACCAATGGATTTAGTGTCTAGGATAGTACATACAAGATCTACCTATATCTTAGCAAATTCCATAGAAGATTTATTGTAATCTTGGAAGATTATAGAGGATTTAGTGGGGGCCACTACCTTGGGCCGTAAATTGGTATAGGGGGGGGGGGTAAAGTGTAAGTTCCAATCCCTAATTACAATTATAAGTTGAGTTTCAAGTAAAAGGTTTAGGGATTTAGTGTGTTATTATGTTATAAGGGGTGTTATGGTATTCGGGGACCATAACTAGCTCAGAAACATTAAAACAATGCTTCTAATAATAATTTAGTGTTCCGGGTAATGTCCGGTTGTGCGGTTAGACACCGGTTCGTTAAAGTGCTAAATCACACTTTTTAGTGTCTTTTAAGTACCCTTCTTGTACCCTTTCAATTCCCAACACTTGGGGAAGTATTCTGGATAATAAAACATAATTTATGCATAATATTTTAGTGCTATAATGCTGATTATAGCTGAATTATACAAAATTATGCACTTAAAGTGCGTTTCGGGTGCTTTTTAGTGCTTATTTTTGCTTTCGCAATGTCTATAAATTAAACCCTTATATGTACTCTTGGGTTTTAATGCACTTTTGTCGTCGGACCTACACCTAGGCCTTAATTCTATTGCCTGACTGCTTTCTGCAGTTCTGTTGACACGATGTGTCTTACCGGTGAGTTTACTAATATTTCTGACGCAACGCTCTCGTTTATGCATAAAGCCATATTTTTGTAACACAAAATGCGTATGAATTCACTTGCATGGGAATTCAGAAGTTTATTTGTCTGGTAACTAGATCATGTACAGTCATTAAAGTACAAATTACTGTTCATCTAGTGTACGGAATGTACGGAAAAGTGACGGTTGTCACACCGGAGGTGCTGTTGCTTTTGTAAGATGGGCTGAGAAAACAGACTCTGTTCTCCGAATGAGCAAGTGCGCTCCAGACCAGTAAGTGACTTACATTTCTGGGCTATTCTTGGACGGAGCCCTGTCCTGGTGGAATTTACAAGTTCAAACTCTTGTTGAAGCCGCTGCATATGCAATGACATGGAACGAGCTAAAAGAGCTTATGCGAAGAAAGTATTGCTCCCCCGCTGAAATTCAAAAGTTGGAAACTGAGTTTTGGCATCTGAAGATGGAAGGCCCGAAAATTGCGGAATATGTTCAGAGGTTCCACGACTTATCTCATGTGGTTCCTTACATGGTTACACCGGAATTCAAGCGAATTGAGCGCTTCATTTGGGGTTTAGCTCCTCAAATCATAAGTATGGTGACCTCTTCAAAGCCGGCAACAATCACTGAGGCAATTGATCTGAGCGTGGCTCTTACTGAGGAGGCTATCCGCCTAAACAAGTTTTCTGATGTTGAGCAAAAGAAGAAGGAGACTCACGTAGAGTCGTTCGGGGGTAATAAAAGAAGATTCTCGAACTTTAAACAAGGCACAAGCAGTGATGGCAGGAAAGGAGAACCAACCGCACCGGTTCAAGCTACAACCGGTGGTAGAAAGAAAGGAAAAGGGTATATGGGTACACACCCCAAGTGTAACACCTGCCAGCGTCACCATTCAGGCCGGTGTGGTTCAAGGGTATGCGAAGCTTGTGGAAAAACCGGACATTTGAAGGATAACTGTTGGGCTAACGCTGGCCGGGGAGGCCAAGGAGGTTTTGGAAATAGAAACAATAATCGTGGTGGTAATGGAAATCGTGCTCAAGGAAATAATGGAGGAAATGGCATTCGAGGCAACAACGCGAATCAAGCTGGTGCTGTGAATCGTAACCAAAACAACAATCAAGCTGGGAATGGAGGTGGAAACGGGCAGAGACCGGGTTGTTTTAACTGTGGTGACATTGGGCATTTTAAGAGAAACTGCCCAGAATTGAACCAAGCACGGGGAAGGGTTTTCAATATCGAAGCGAGGGAAGCGCGCCAGGATCCCAATGTTGTTACTGGTACGTTCCCTATAAACCAACACTTTTCATCCGTTTTATTTGATACTGGTGCCGATTATAGCTTCGTATCGTTAGAGTTTAAGAATATGCTTGGTTTAGCCGCTAGTAAACTAGATATCCCGTACTCAATCGAATTGGCGAATGGAAAGTTAGTAGAAGCTAATGAAGTGGTCAGAGGTTGTGTAATCGAATTGGGAGAGCGTGAGTTTGCTTTGGATCTACTACCAGTCAAGTTGGGAAGCTTCGACGTTGTAGTAGGAATGGATTGGTTATCAAGTAACAAGGCAGAAATTGTCTGCCACGAGAAAATCATTCGCATCCCAACCGAAGATGATGAAACGATTGTGGTTCATGGTGAAAAGCGTGATACGCCTTTAAGAATCATCAGCTGCCTGAAAGCGCGAAAGTGTTTACAGAAGGGATGTGCGGCCTTCCTGGCACACATCGTGGATAAGAAAACTGCTGAGCCGAAAATCGAAGACATCCCTGTCGTAAGGGAGTATCCTGAAGTCTTCCCTGAGGACTTGCCAGGATTGCAACCCCAGAGGCAAGTGGAGTTCCGTATAGACTTAGTTCCAGGCGCCGCGCCTGTAGCTAGGGCACCTTATAGACTTGCACCGTCAGAGATGCAGGAATTGTTGACACAACTCCAAGAGTTGCTAGACAAAGGATTCATCAGACCAAGCTTCTCACCTTGGGGAGCTCCGGTCCTGTTTGTTAAGAAGAAAGACGGTAGTTTTCGTATGTGCATTGACTACCGGGAGTTGAACAAGTTGACTATCAAGAATAGGTATCCCCTGCCAAGGATCGATGACGTATTCGATCAGCTCCAAGGTTCAAGCTTTTACTCTAAGATCGATCTTCGATCTGGATACCATCAGCTAAGGATACAAGAGGAGAGCATCCCGAAGACAGCCTTCAGAACTCGTTATGGACACTACGAGTTCCTAGTTATGCCGTTTGGGTTGACAAACGCGCCTGCTGTTTTTATGGACCTAATGAACCGAGTCTGCAAGCCATATCTCGATAAGTTCGTGATTGTATTCATCGATGATATTTTGATTTATTCAAAGACAAAGGCTGAACACGAACAACACTTAAGAGCTATTTTGGAGTTGCTGAAAAAGGAACAGTTGTATGCCAAATTCTCTAAGTGCGAGTTTTGGCTACGTGAAGTCCAATTCCTTGGACATGTGGTGAATGGAGATGGTATTCATGTGGGTCCAACAAAGATTGAAGCGATCAAAAATTGGGAAACCCCAAAGACGCCAACCGAGATTCGACAATTCTTAGGCTTGGCTGGCTATTATCGAAGGTTCATTGAGGATTTTTCAAAAATCGCTCAACCACTGACACTCCTCACACAGAAAGATAAGAAGCTTGATTGGGGAATCAAACAGGAAGGAGCATTTCAGCTATTAAAAGACAAGCTCTGCAATGCGCCAATCTTAGCACTACCGAGGGTACAGATGATTTTGTGGTATATTGCGACGCTTCGCGTCAAGGCTTGGGTTGCGTGTTGATGCAACACCAGAAAGTTATAGCTTACGCATCGTGCTAGCTGAAGGTACATGAAAGGAACTATACCACGCATGATTTGAACTAGGCGCAGTGATATTTGCACCAAAGATCTGGACACACTACCTATATGGTACAAAGTGTACAATCTTCATAGATCATAAAAGCCTGCAGCACATATTCTACCAGAAAGTGCTGAATATGAGACAAAGACGTTGGGTCGAATTGTTGAACGATTACGACTGCTAGATAAAGTACCATCCAGGGAAGGCGAATGTGGTCGCCGATGCCCTAAGTCGAAAAGAAAGGATCAAGCCCATGAGGGTTAGGGCTTTAGAAATGATTATCCAAACAGATCTTTCTCTGTGAATTCGTGCCGCGCAGAAAGAAGCTCTTAAGGAAAGAAACCTTGAAGAAGAATATCTTCGTGGGATGGAGAAGCAATTAGTGCCAAACGGGGAAGGAACATTATGTTTTATGAAAAGAATTTGGGTTCCTCTGTTTGGTGGTTTGAGAAAAGTTATTTTTGATGAGGCACACAAATCACGGTACTCTATCCATCCAGGAGCGGATAAGATGTACCAAGATCTTAAAAATTATTATTGGTGGCCTAGGATGAAAGGCGACGTTGCTGTTTACGTGAGCAAATGTTTAACGTGTGCTAAGGTGAAAGCTGAATACCAGAAGCCTTCGGGACTTCTGCAACAACCTGAGATTTCCAAGTGGAAATGGGAACACATTTCAATGGATTTTATAACGAAGTTGCCAAGAACGCCAAGAGGTCATGACACTATTTGGGTAATAGTGGACCGATTAACGAAATCTGCGCACTTCTTACCTATCAGGGAGAAAGATAACACGAGCAAATTAGCTGAAATTTACATGAGAGAAATCATTGCACGTCATGGAGTGCCACTCTCAATCATCTTTGATAGAGACGGGAGGTTTGTGTCAAGAATTTGGCAGTCTTTCCAAGAAGCTTTTGGCTCACAATTGAATCTGAGCACTACCTTTCACCCACAAACTGATGGGCAAAGCGAACGAACGATACAGACATTGGAAGATATGCTGAGAGCATGCGTTATGGATTTGGGCGGTAGCTGGGATAATCATTTACCATTGGTCGAATTTTCGTACAACAACAGCTACCATACCAGCATTGGAGTCGCGCCATTTGAAGCTCTTTACGGACTCAAGTGTCGATCACCACTATGCTGGGCTGATGCAGGTGATAGGCAGCTTGTTGGTCCCGAAATAGTCCAAGAGACAACGGACAAGATTGCGCAAATTCGAAAACGCATCGAAGCGGCTCGCAACAGACAGAAAGCCTATGCAGATCCAAAGAGGAAACCTTTGGAATTTCAAGTTGGAGATATGGTTTTATTGAAAGTTTCACCCTGGAAGGTTGTGGCATGCTTCGGAAAGCGTGGGAAGTTGAATCCGCGTTACATTGGCCCTTTCAGAATTCTGCAAAGGATTGGGCTTGTAGCCTACAAGTTGGACCTACCTGCTGAACTCCATGGTGTTCACAATACATTCCATGTATCAAATTTGAGAAAGAGTCCAACACAAGATACAGTGATCATTCCTGCTGACGAAGTACATATCGACGACACGCTCCACTTCACCGAAGAACCCGTCGAGGTTACGGATTGGAAAGTTAATAAAACTCACAGGAGCAGTGTCAAACTCGTCAATTTTCGTTGGAATGCAAGGCATGGACCTGAATTCACGTGGGAACGTGAGGATCGTATGAAAGAGAAATACCCCTATTTATTTCCTAAGAACCCTGCATCTAGAAGCAGAGCTTAAATTTCGGGACGAAATTTCTTTAACGGGGGGAGAATGTGACAACCCTCACCAAACCAGGTATCCGTAAGAATTATTTAATATTTAATTACTGTGCTTGCTTACAATTGTGGTTAAACTACTACTTGAATGCTGATACATACACATACATGCATCATACTTTATTTCTGTCACTCTATTATTTATACACAAACATCAGTGACAACCTTGATGCACAAAAGCACAGTGGGCACACTATACGGATAACCCAGTAAACATACTGACATAGCCAGCATCAGAAAGTTACTGTCTCTGAGGCCATTATGAGCCGGGAATAGTTAACTACACTAGTAGGGAGTGTAGGGAGGTGAGGATTGTAGAACTGCGTCACTAGGTGGCATTTATAGTGACCGGATGTGCCTAAAACGTACTTTAAGTACAAAATTCTGCACTTTAAATAAAAATTCAGCATTTAAATTAACTAGTAAAGTGCAAAAACATGGGAAAATAAAACTAGACACTTTCCAAAGTGTCGGGAATTCATTGTGACACTAAAAGAAATATTAACGACACTTTAAATGCTTATTTAGCACTTTAACGGATTATTATCCAACCGGACTTTACCCGGAACACAAAAATATTGACATGACATTGTTTTTCCTATTCTGAGCTAGTTAGGGTCCCCGAATACCCTAACACCCGTTATAAAAACACAACACACTAATACCTTATTTAAAGTCCCTAATTAACTAACTAGTTACTTAACTATTAGTTGAAAATGAACTAAACCCCCCATATGAAATTGACGGCACATCATGGCCCTTTTCTCAATTTTCGATTTTTCCCATGTGCCACCAACAAAAGATCCATCAATTTTGTGTTTTCCCCATGCAAAAGATCCTAGTACTTACATTAATACTACTTACACTTGGCACCCCTAAATTACTTATCTAGTTACCAAATATCTTTCATCTAGCCCCCCCCCCCCCCACACCATACGAATCTGATCTCAACACAAGACTTTTTGGAAAATATTCCAAGTCCCCATGCAATTGACTTTGAAATTGTGAGAAGGTTATAAGTGAACTAACAATTACACTTCACACCCCCCAACTACTTATCTATTTACCAAAAATATTGCACTAAACCCCCCCACATGGCTAAATTTTCGGCAGAGCATAACCCCCACAAGATATTTTCCTTAAATTTCTTACCTTCCCCATGCAATCTCTTTAGGAGTTGTGGTGATTATGTTTGTACTAACTTGGACATAGGGACCATTGGTTAAAAGAAGTTTAGAGTGTTATAAGGTTCACTAACTTCTCATTATCATCATCACACAAAGACACCTCTCTCCCTCTCCATTACTCTCGGCCGAACTACTCTCCCCACACACCACTCATTTTCAATTCCTGTTCAAGTATTCCAAACTCCCTACAAGGTGTAACAAGGCGAATCACGGAGTGTGGAGCTCGCGGTTTGTCAAGGACCTCTCTAGTTTGCCTTTATCCACTCGTTTTCTCTCGTGTTTCTTCCCTAGCTTCAAAGCTAGTAGTAAGCTCCTTTGATCATCTTTTATTTTATATTTTTGATGGTTAAAAATTATGTTGTGATGTAAATAAAAGAACACTAGAAGATCATAAATGCAAATTTGAACCCAAACTTGAACATAAAGTTAGTTTGAGGTTATAATAAGATGAAGTCTTGTTAAAATAAAATTGTTTTGATGTTGTTATTATTTATTTGTTGATTATTAGTAAGATGATGTTGAACATCATAGTTAAACTTGTTAAAATAAGATTAAAAACATATGTTAACAAGTTAGGAGGTGATAAATGTTCTACAAAAAGAATCACCTGCATGTTTCAAATAAACTTGGTAACAAGTGGTATCTTGATAAAAAAATAATAAATAATAAATAAGTTCACTAGTTGTGAACATCTAAAAATCCCGAGAACGAGAGTTTTACAAAAATAAACACACTTTGGAGGGTGACTAAACCCACTAAACACACCACTAAATTACTACGCGTTTTTATGAAACGCCAAGTTTATGTTGTCATGAAAAATGCATTGTTTTTGGCACTTGACTAGTGTAACATTGTTTAGTAATTTGTTGGTTGATTTGAATGATTTTATAAAAGAAAATGATACGCTAGTAAGCGTGGCCACCTCCAGTACAGAGGAAACTCTGGCGAAATTTTTCCAGAAAATAACACTTAGAATATTTTGTGACAAGTGTTATGAATAATATTTTTGACTTGTTTTCCGAACAAACTTCGTCATGGTTTTTGATTACAAAATAACCAAGTGTCGGAGGTGGATTATCGTAAATGAAACTTGTTAAATATATATTTAGAATATATATTTCATAGTAAAACGCATACGCGATTTTATGATTATTTTGTGAACTATATATTATTTTTAGAGTAAAAATAATATAACTGGAATACATTGTGAAAGCACGACTCCAAAATAATACCAACGCCTTCACAAATAAATATTTAAGTTACACCGGTATTATTGTTACTACACGAACATTAAAACGTAACTTATGAATTTTCTGAAAATACCCTTAAATGTGTATTTTGACAAAGTATTATTTTGGAAATTGTATGATATAAAATATAATATTGTTTGGGAAAAATAATTATATTTTGGAAGTAAAGTATTTTGGACAAATGAAATAAAATATATTACATTAAGTGAGACTTAATAATATATTTCGAAGTTATACGAACGCACATGTATTAAAACCCCCATCCTTGGGAAGGAATATATTTACAAAATAATTACGAAATAGTTGCCTAACTATTTCCCAAAGACATTAAACCTTAAGCTAAGGCACTGCCGTCCGTCTAATAGAAGTTAGTACGTGTAGGTCGTCGCACAGCAGGTTGACCGGGAGATTTCTTGTTAGAGACGCGTTTCGGTGAGTTCATGTCCCCCTTTTCTCTTAACTGTTTACAGTTTTAAACTGCGGGGGTGAAATACATGTTACTGTGATTACGAATACTTCACACATGGTATGATTAGCGTAAGGAGGTTTACTACTTAGATCATGTGAGTGGGTAGGCGGGAACTGAAGGCCATTAATCCTTAGTGTAGGACCTAGGGACAATAGCGGTAGATCTATCTGGGTGTAACGAGCCCAGACCCAGGCCCAACAGTACGGACCTCGGGGTGACTTGGTGCCCGACGCAAAAATCTGCTAGATTTGAGTCTTCCTACTGCACTTCACACATATCAATGGCCTTGCAAACCATTGGTGATCCTCTTTATTTCCTTATTTGCTACATACCAAGATTTTTATACTTACAAAGGTTTTACATACTCACTACACATGAACTCGCTCAACAATTTTTGTTGATTTTTCCAACTTACATGTATTTCAGGGAACTAAGGATCTGGCACGGTATGCTACGTTTTCACGCTGCGTTAGAGTTATGGGATCATCCAAGTTTAGGGGTTGTGGCTTTTACCTGGACGAGTCACAGTTCTTAAACTACGTCTATTTTAAGTTTGTGGTTGCATCTTAAGAACAATGTTTTATTGGGTAGTGTTGTATACTCGAAGCATGTGTCAGCGTTTCAAACAATATTGTGGTATTTTGTTCTTAAGACTTTAATTAATGGATGATTCTGCATGGTTTTACTTTCATATAGCTTTGTTGTGATTAAGCTATGGTATTAAGAAGTCACACCAAATAAACCCACGCTTTCGCAAAGCCAGGGTGTGACATTTCTGTCTAAGGCTAGAGTGTTCGTACAAATCCGCAGAATCGGACCAGTGACTCTTACCTGGGAACTCTTGGGGTGAGTGTTCACTTATAGGCAAGCATGTCTTCAGTAATACATTAATATGACCTGTTTACTTTGATTAATCACCGTCACATTTCTATGCGTTGTTGTTCGGTTTTAATTATCCGATAACATTTCACTTGTTTTTCTCCTATGTCTTTCATTTCCTCTAGAATGTCTCTTCATCGCAACGACACTCAAATGTCTGAGCAAACTGCCAAATTTGCCCAGCGAATAGGCGAAGTAATCCTGAAGACTGTGGATTTAGGTATCGCCATGTCTCGTCTCAATAATGAAGCCACCCAAGAAGCATCGAAAGAAGTAGAAGCCAAGCCTTCGAAAAAGTCAAAGAAGCATAAAGCTCCAAAGGATCCCGTAGCCGTTACACCAAATCAAGCAAAACCTAGCCAGGTGGCAGCACCACCAGCCAAGAAGCCGTACTTAGGAACTGCTCCTTTGTGCAATCGGTGTAACCTCCACCACTATGCCAGTGTCAAATGTCGGAAATGTTTCAACTGTGGACTCATCGGTCATTTGGCACGAGACTGTCGTTTAGTCACTGTGCTAAACCAAGCTTTTCAGAACCCCATTCAATTTCAAGCAGATCCAGCAAATGCTCATTTTCCTCCTGGTACTTGCTACACCTATGGCAAGACGGGTTATGTCAGAAACAGATACCCAAAGATTTTCAATGCAAATCCGACCCACGGATGAGCATTTGGCCGATTAGAAGAAGCTGCTGCTTTGAATAATCCGAATCTTATGTTTATGTTTCTAGTGTTTTCCTTTGAACTCGGAACAATCGATTTTGTTTATAAATAAATCTTTATTTGCAATTCTGATGTACAAATATAGTTGCATGTGTGTATGGCATACCCCTACGATACCTACACCAAAGAACCGTATTTGTAGTTCTCTCGTTCATATGATCGCTCGTGAATTCCTCAAAAATTCTAAATGCTCGCTTCATTCTAAGAAACGAAGTGACAATTTGAGTAATCACTTTAATTCCTTGGTTAGATAACTAAGGATACCTTTCTTCAATCTCATATCATTTCATTCTGATTTTTTTCATAACAACATACATAGTATAGGTTTTCAAAACGACCCTCATAATTTCAAAATATTTCATGTAGTTGGAAAACGATTTTTAACACAGTATATTTACTTAATGTATCAAATGCATAATTTCAAAGGCTTTATCCATATTTTCAAAATCCTTATGCATAATTTCAAAATTTACCTCGCATGATTTTAAAACATTTTATAAATATACTTACCTAATACACCTACTTTATGATTTCAAAAGTATTATGTAAGATTTCAACAACATTAAACATATTTTTGAAAAGAACCCCATGCATAATTTTCGAAAAGAATTCTGCTCATATTATACAACCTTGAAATCCTGCTTCATATGTCGCCTTGGCATATCTAGCACATCAACTTCAAGAGTTATCTGGTAAAGGATTCATCCAACCGAGCTTTTCGCCCTGGGAAGCTCCTGTCCTCTTTGTGAAGAAGAAAGATGGGTCTTTTCGAATGTGTTGGTGCATAATGTCTATAGCTTACGTCTTAAGTCTAGGTCATGTCGGTAGATTGTATAGGGGTCTAAAATGTAAATTTATGATATTTTGATGTAATTCCGTTTGAAATGACACATGGTCATTTCAAACGAAATTAGTTTTGTTAATTCCGTTTGAAATGATACATGGTCATTTCAAACGGAATCACATGCCTATATATAGGTGTGTTGTGCTTCTCATTTCATACGGAATTAGTGGATGTGTAACGAAGTGCTGTCAAAATTCCACCGTGTAATCAAGTCTAAATTGAATGAGAAGCTTGTTTAAAGTATCATAATCTGTTTCTACTCATTTCTTTCACTGATTCTAGGTTGTTTGTTTGTTTCCGCCTCTCAAACAGTTGTGTATTGATTCTGATCGACTCATTAGGTCGTCAAAACGATCCTACAAGTGGTATCAGAGCTCAGGATGAGTCAATACACTTGAATCAGTGCTATTTTCTACTCAATTTTGGATTTCTGGACAAATTCACGGACAAAATGGACTGATTTTTTGATATTGTGTGTAAAATACAGTTTTAACAAACCCTTGAAAGAATCAGACCTAAATTCAAGCTAAAAGTGACAAAAATGGGCCAAAGACTTGATTTCGTTTGAATGAGCCAACTAATTCCATTTGAAAACTTAATTTCGTTTGGCTATTTCGCTTGAAAACAAGTCTTGGGTTAATTCCATTTGAAATGGCACTTGATTCCGTTTGAAGGTGCTATTTTGTGTGAGAAGTTAATTCCGTTTGAAAAGTGATCTCGTTTGAAAATCCTAATTTCGTTTGAGGAACTCTGATTTCGTTTGAAAATCTGTTTTCGAGTGAAAGTCCATTTCGTTCGTGGTATTTCGTTTGAAAGTCTATTTTGTGTAGAAACAGATTTCTCTTGAAAGTAACCTATTTTCAAAACTTGAAAAATTTTGACGTAAACTGTTTTCGTAAAATGGATAATCAAGAGTTTTACAACTTGTTTGCCGGTGGGGGAATGATAGCTTCACAAACCCCAGCCAGTATCGTGCAAAATGTCAACATGGAAAATGAACTCGGCACAATGCAAAAACTGCCGAAGTTGATGAACATCGACGAGTATTCCGGATGGGCTGATAGATTTAAGACTTGGGTGCAAGCAAACCATTTCGAATGTTGGATGAAAATCGAATCGAAATATGTTCCTCCAAAGAATGGTGCGGGTTTAGAGAAAACTATCGGAAGCTTAACTCCACAAGAACAAGATGAGTTCAAAGCAGAAAAGAAAATGATGAGTATTCTACAGCAAGCCATCAAAGAGGATATCTTAGTTCTGCTACAAGATCAAAGTTGTTCACAGTCTGTTTGGAATTGTCTAAAGGTCAAGTTTAAGGGTAGTGTGTCTATGATAAAAAGTAAAACTGCTTTGTTGAAGAAAGAGTTTGATATCTTTACGGGTATGAAAGGGGAAACAACAAAACAATTGATTGAAAGATATTGCCATCTCGTCGTTGAGATGAGAAGGTTGAGCATAACCAAAACTGATGAAGAGTGGGTGGATAAACTAGCGGATGCGTTACCATACGATGAATGGGGCACTTATCTGTTGGTACTGAAAAACAATAATGAATATGCTGGATTCAATCTTAGCTCATTTATAGAGAAAGTCGAATCACACGAGCTTGAGTTGACAAAGATTAGAAAAATGAAGGCTTCAAGTGTGCAACAAGATGTTTCATTGTATTACAAAGGTAGCACATCAGCAACATCAAATTTAAGCCTAAAGATTCAGACAGCTTTTAGTGCTGATTCAACATCCGGAGCTTCATCTATTACATCAAGTTGCAATAGTTCACCATTTGCAAGTTTTGAGCCAAATCCAATGGTTCAAAACTCACCAGATCAATCTTATACTCAAAGTTCGTCGGGATCAAACAGTCAAAGTCAAGGTCCGGGAATTCTATGCAACATTGCAGTAAACATAAAGAACGCTCAAGACTTTACTGAATCATCTGCAAAACAGCACATAGCACTACTTGCTTCGGTGCTTGAATCTTATGAGAGTTTGGTTGCAGGCAGAATTGGGAACCCTGATATTACAAAAGAAGACTATGATCAGATTGATCCAGAGGAGCTGTAATTGATCGACATCAAATGGGGAATGGCAAGTTTGGTGAGAAGAGCTCAATGATTTATGGAAATTACTGGTCGGAACAGTCTTTCAGGACCCGATCAAAAGCTCGGGTTTGATAAATCAAAGGTCACATGTTTTAAATGCAAAGAAAAGGGCCACTTCAAACGAGAGTGTCCTAACAGAGAAGTCAACAACCATCAAAACCCGTTCACAAAGGATTACTACAAGCTAGCTATCTATCACAAGACAAATCAACAACCATTCACTCAAAGACCTCAGATCGAAAACAAGCCTGAAAAGGCTCTCTTAGTCAACCAAGATGATGAGAAAGTTGCTGAAGGCTTTTGTTGGGATAAGTATATCCCTGGTAGTGAGGGCATGGCAATGATGGCACAGATTGTGGAAGAGTCTGAATGTGTTGCTGAAACAGTTGAAGTTAGTGAAGACGTGTCTGAAGAAAGTTTGGCAGAACTTGAGGAAATAGCTGCAGAAGTTTACTACTATCAATCGGAGCAGGAGGTTATTGCTAGTTCCTTCAAATCAATAATGCCTCCTAATATGTATGAACCTTTTGGAGGTTTCTTCGGTGAGCCAACCACTGGATTCTGTCCAAGATACGACGAAAAGAAAGCTCCTGTTGAAGAGATAATAGACGTGTCAAAAGATATGAATGAAGAGACTTTAAAAGAGATTGCTGACAAAGCATTGATGGGCAAGCTAAAAGAGGTAGAAACAGAATCTGTTGATACGGAGTCTGTCGAAACCGAGTCAGTTGAAAGTGTGTCTATTGAAACGGTCAAAAAGGAGTCTGACGAGAAATCGGAAAATGAGGAGATCAAATCAGGAGACGAGTCTGAGTCAGAGTCTGATGGTTTTGGTAAAACAGATATTAAAATTGATCAAGAGGAAAGGGTTTCTGAAAAAGTTGATCCAATTCCTGAAATTCCATGCAAAAACTTTTTAAAACCCTGCATGGATTGTCTGGAAAAAGACAAACAATTTCAAGAATTGAAGAAATTTACTAATGAAGTAAAATATGATCTAAGTGAGATAAAAGAATCATATGATACTTTGGCAAGATCAATCAAGATGATTAAAAAGGAAAGTTGTGAAAATGATAAAGCTATAAAATTGCTAAAATCAACAGTCATGGATAAACAAATGGAAATTAACATTCTTTTGGACACAATTGCATCGTTGAAGCAAGAACTAGAATTGACGAAAATTGAAAATGAAAGAATTGATAAGAAATTGATGAGTTACACTGCTTTATCATATGTGATTGATCAAATGGTTCCGCAACAACCTGATGCGAAACCTGTCTTCAAAAGTGTTCCACCTCCAATGTGGAATCATTATACTCAAAAGTATCCAGATGGGGTGGAAGCTGCATTGAATCTCAAGTTGAGAACCATTGAGAATGAGTTGCCTGAGAGCATTGATGTTACATTTTCTCCATCCGACACTGATAATGAGTCACAGGTGATCAAAACCGTTGTTGACCAAGTGTTAGATGAAGAAAGTGATAACTCGGAGTTTGATACTGTGAAAACTCATTTTGAAAACTCCATTTCTGATTCTGAAGAAGATGGTAACTTTTTGGACAAATTTATACCAAAATCAAAAAAGGTTTCAAATGATGATTCGATCATTGTGGTTTACACAATGACCGGAACTGACAAACTCTATTCTGATTTTGAGTATCCAATCCAGAACGCGAACATGAAAAATGTTGAAACGGTGTTTAAGCTTGTGGAGATTGCTATTTCTGAGGTTAACAACAATGAGTTTCTTTCAAAACCTAAAAAATCTTTTGTGAAGCCAAACAACCCTGGGAAGAAAGATTGGGTGGGTAACAATGGGTCTAACAAGAGAACTGGATACAATTTCAAAAACAAAGGTATTGGTTTTGAAAAGAAAATGGCTAAGAAGGATGTCAAGCCAAAGGAGAAATTAAATGATGTGTTTGTTGTTGGTCCTAGTACTGAAGTTGAGAAAGATTACATCTTTAGTCAGAAGGCAATTGATGATTTCAATGCAACACAAAAGCTGAGAAATGAGACAAACAAATGTACTTTTGTTGAGTATGACAAAAGAGTTTGTTACCGCTGCAATGAGATTGGTCATATGGCAAAAAAATGTACCAAAAAGATTGAAAAACCCATTTTCAAGAAACCAGTTTTTTCAAAAACCAAAACCTAAAACTCGAACTGATATTAAGGGTAAAAAACCAATGATTTCTCCCATTTGAATTTTGAAAAGAGGTGAATCTTTGAAGTCTGAAGACAAACCGAAATCAACATTTGAGATTGGTGAATCTTCGAAGACTCAAAAGACTTCAAAGGTTTATCCAAAGACAAAAAATTTTGAAAATCAATCATGGGTGGTAAAATCAAAACAATCTGTTGAAGAGAAGAAGATGAAAAATGAGCTAAAATCGAATCCAAAAATGTATGCAAATGATGATAAGAAACTTGAATTTGAACTAGACAAGTTGCTTGAGGAATTTCCTCCAATTAAAGAGAAAAATTTAAAACCAAAAGCTGAACCTGTTGTTCCAAACGTCATTTTTAACATTCCGAAAGTTTATGTGAAGTGTGATCTAGTGTTTGGTAGTGTTCCACAAATTAAGAAATCATGGGCATCATTGTTTGAATGAATTTCTTTGATGTATGCAGGGGTTTCCGAGGTCGTTTATCTCAAAGTGGATCATGGACAGTGGAGCTTCAAGGCATATGACATGAATGCTGGGTTTACTCTACGATGTTAAATCAATCAACGGTGGATATGTTGGATTTGCAGGGAATCAGGGTGGCAAAATAGTTGGTGAAGGAACTCTAACAAATGGAGTTGTGTCGTTTGAAAAAGTGAACTATATCATCGAACTTGAGAACAATCTGTTGAGCATATCACAGATCTGTAACAAGTCATTTACAGTACACTTTACTAAAAATGAGTGTTTAATCATAAAACCTGGTTTTAAAATTCCTGAGGAAATGGTGTTGATGCGAGCTCCACGAGAAAATGATTTGTATGTACTTGATATGAGCGTCGCAACACCAACTGATCATAAAAACAATGTTTTGTGACAAAAACCAAAGCGATTGAAAAAGAGTCGAGAATGTGGCATCGAAAAATGGGCCACATTCATGTCAGAAAAATGAACTTTCTTGTACACAATGATTTAGTTGAAGGTGTAAATTTGAAAAACTTTCATTTGAATGATGATTGTGTAGAGTGCAAGAAGGGAAAGCAGACAAAGAAGACACACCCACAGAAGCTCCTAAACTCAATCATGGTACCTCTCGAGAGACTCCTTATGGATCTCTTTGGACCAGTTAATGTGCAGAGCATTAGTGGAGATTTATACTGTCTTGTGGTCACTGATGACTTCACAAGGTTTTCATGGGTGATGTGTCTGGAGAGGAAGGATTAAACATTTAAGTCACTGATGGTTCTTTTCAGAAAGATGGAAACGCTATATAAATTGCCAATCAGGAGAATACGAAGTGACAATGGAACGGAGTTTAAGAACATTCGCATGCTCGAGTTCTATAATGAGAAAGTAATTCTTCAAGAATTTAGTGCACCATACACTCCACAGCAAAATGGTGTAGCTGAAAGAAAGAATCGTACCATAATAGAAACAGCTCGAACGATGCTCGCCGATTCCAAGTTGCCAATATTTTTCTGGAGTGAAGCAGTGGCAGCAGCGTGCTATACTTTGAATCGCGTTCTAACAGTGAAGAAATACAAGAAAACGTGTTTTGAACTTCTTCATCGTTACAAGTCAAATTTGAAGTTTTTAGAACCGTTTGGATCACCGTGTACTTTCATTGATCTAGATGGTAAGTTTGGCGCGAAAAGTAATGAGGGTTTCTTTGTTGGATATGCGAGTCCACTGAAGAGGGTGTTCGTTCCATGCCTGGGAAAGGTAATTCAAGTTAAGCATGTGGATTGTTAGAAGCATACTGCTCCACCACAACTTCCCGGACAAAGATTGCTTTTCGATTATGACAAACTCTGGGAGTCTTTCCAACTGCCGACAGAGCCGAGTGAAGAGGAAATAGCTTACTTATACCAACAGCAGCAATCTATGGTTCAAGATCAGGTGCCAAGACCGTTGGTAGTTTCTCAGCCTGATGTGGGAACAAACATTCCTACAACTGGTACAAACGATCACGAGGCCGGTCCCAGTGGAACTACTCACGAACCACCAGAGGAACCAGCTCCAACATTTGATAATTCTGACGACTCAGAATCGGAAAACGTTCAGATTTTTGACGAGGAACCAAATGTTGCATCGACTGAAGCTGAGGATCACACCGGTGATCAAGACATCACGAATCTGCAATCGGAAGTGAATGTGCCTGACACTGTCATGCCACGAACTCTGTCTTATCATCCTTCAGAGCAGATTATTGGTAATCTTCAGAGCGGAGTAAAAAAGCGGGATCAGATCAACAGAGCTCTTACATGTTTTTATACATCTGTCGCTCCTTTACAAGTTGATTTCTCACTTAAGTATTTCATCTCGTAGGTTGAACCTAGAACGTATAAAGAAGCTTTAATAGAGGAAAGCTGGATGAATGCTATGCAAGAAGAGTTGTAGCAGTTTAAGAAGTTGGGAGTCTGGAGATTAGTAGACCTTCTTGAAAACCAGAAGCTGATAAAGACAAAGTGGGTTTTTAATGCGAAAGGGATGATAGAGGTGTGATTGTGAGGAATAAAGCACGACTGGTAGTACAGGGTTTCAGTAAGCAGGAGGGGATCGATTTTACTGAAGTGTACGCCCCTGTTGCTAGACTCGAGGCGATAAGAATCTTCCTGGCATTCGCGTCATGGAAAGGATTCAAAGTCTATCAGCTAGATGTTAAGTCTGCATTCCTTTATGGGAAAATCAAAGAAGAGGTGTATGTTGGACAACCGCCGGGGTTCACAGATCCAGTACACAAAAACAAAGTCTATCTTCTCGATAAAGCACTCTACGGATTACAGCAGGCCCCGAGAGCCTGGTATGAGACGTTATCCCAACATCTGCTGGCCAAAGGGTTCACTAGAGGGATAATTGATAGCACTTTGTTTATCAAAGAGGTTGCATGGCATCTATTGATCGTGCAGATTTATGTCGACGATATCATCTTTGGATCGACAAATGATGATTTCTGTAAAGATTTTGAGAATGTTATGAAAAAGAAGTTCGAGATGAGTTCGATAGGGGAGATGAAGTTCTTCCTAGGGCTACAGGTAGAGAAAATGCCCCAAGGAATCTTCATTCATCAAACAAAATACGTGAACGATGTTTTGGAAAAGTTCAACATGTTGGAATCTACTCCAACATCAACCCCCTAGCTCAGAATCACGGGATCTGTCCTGATGAAAGTGGAGAGAAAGTGGACGAGACATTGTACAGATCGATAATTGGATCCTTGATGTATCTGACTGCTTCCCGCCCAGATATCATGTATCTGACTTGCTTATGTGCACGATATCAGTCCAGCCCACGCCAGTCACACCTGACCATCGTGAAACGCCTTTTACGGTATTTGAAAGGCTGCCCAAGCACCGGCTTGTGGTATCCTAAGTCTGGCGATTTCTCTCTCACAGGTTTTGCGGATTCGGATTTTGGTAGTTCCAAACGAAATGCAAAGTCCACCACTGCTGGGTGTCAGTTCTTTGGAACTCGACTGGTCACCTGGCAGTTCAAGAAACAAACCTCAGTAGCGCTCTCTATCTGCGAGGCTGAATACGTTTCGGCCTCGAGCTGTTGCTCTCAGATCCTTTGGATCCAACAGCAGATGCGCGACTTTGGTTTGCAGTTCTTGAACACACCGATTTTTGTGGACAATGAAGCGGCTATTAACATAACGAAAAACCCGGTTCACCACTCGAAAACTAAACATATTGAAATTCGGCATCACTTCATCCGTGATTGCTACGAGAATAAGTTGATCCGAATAGAACATATACACACCGATGAACAGAAGGCTGATTTTTATACAAAACCTTTTGATAGAAAGAGATTTAATTATCTTTTGAAATTAATGTTGGACTCTGTATGCCCAAGACACATATTAAATTGATGTGGCTAGTATGTTAGGATCCAAGTCGAGTCATACCCAATAACAAGCTAGACAAACACTTATATTATTTATTTGTGATATGATCAAACAAATAAATATTAACACATACAATATTTAGAAATTGGTTTTCTAAATAATTACACTTGATAAACCAATAAATTACATGGATAATTTATTTTGAGAGAATATTTTATTTTGTTATTTAATGGGTTAAATAACATTTTAAAAGATTGTATAAAGTCTTGCATATATGTAGTGTTATATTTATAAAAGTTATAAATATATATAAACCAAGACTTAAATTTTATAAAAGAAATTTTTTTTTTTTTATAAAATAAAGCTAGGCCGCCCCCCCTGGTGTTCTTCCCAAACTTTGATTTCCAATCACAAGACATGCAATTGTCATAAGCTAGAGAAGATTTGATTGGGTGGCCTAACCAAGACCATTTTGGTCCAATGGGGTTTCATGCACTTGCATGTGTAAGTTGGCACATGTTTGGTCAAGGTGGGTGGCAATTCTCTCTCATGGTTCTATAAATACTTAGATGATAAATGCAAGAACTTGCAAGAACTAGAGAAATAGCTCTCTAATTTTCGGTCATCATAAGCATTTCTCAAGAGTTCGGTTTTTGATCTTTAGTGTTAAAAATCCTAGTTAAACTTGTGGTGTTTGTTGGAAGCTTGGGGTATACAAGCTTGAGGTCTTCTACTCTTAAGGACAACCATTTCAAGAAGCATCATCCGTTTCATCATCCTTGTACTCCAAGAAGGTAGTTTTCTAAACATCCTATGGTTGTGTTTGATAGTATGCATCTTCATATATGGATCCGGGTTTTGGGATTTTGCTTATAAATGAAATTTATATCTTAAAAGTAACATGTTTTAAATATTAATTCCGCTGCATTTTTATTTCATATGGATGAAATTGCTTTGATAAACATGTTAAAATCCCATCAATGGCATCTAGAGCCGCTTATATGAATGCATGCTTCAATAGATTAAAAATTTCGGGTTTCGGGTTTGAATAAAACCCTATGGCCGAAAATTTTAACATGGTTATCCCTTGGTTTTTCAAGATTATTTTCTTACATGCATAAGAGAATCTTGAAAAATTATTTCATATGGATGATTTGTTTGTTTGGACAAAACTTACCTTTTCGGTTTTTTGGACATAGCCGAAAATGGTTATTAAAAGGGAACCATTTTATGTTTCTTGAAATTAATATACATGTATATATTTGGATATATATTTTGGTGCATATGACCTAGCCATGACCTTGTGTTGAATGATTGTGTTGTGATTTATTTTATTTATTATTTCAATGGTTGTAATAATTATTATTTTGTTCTTCCATTTGTAAGATATGTAATTTATTTATTTTCATTTGGCATGTAAAATAAATATATTAGGTGCATTTTATTTTACTAGAAAAAAATGTATTAGGATATATTTTGTAAAAGAAGATGCACACAAAAATGCGGTTTTGGTTTGGACCATAATATTCAATATTCGGTCCAAAGAACTTCATCGTTCTCAACGGGATTTTAACCCAATAACCAAAACACATTTTTGAAGTCCAAAAGAGTTTGGAGCTGAAAATAAAAGACTTTTGGAAGCTCAAAGATGGTGGAGAAATCACAACACAAGAAGGGGACTTGAAGCATTTGGATGCGGGATCAAGTGGGAGTTCAACAACACATTAATTGTGTCATTTTTCACCCCTTAGGAAGGACCTTTTGGCACACTTGTTTCGGCTAACAAGTGTTGTCAAAATAGTTGGCTATGGTTATGCACCTATTGTTATGTATGATATGCTTGTTTGGTTGCTTATTTTGTTGTTTTAGATGATATGTCGATATGCATGACTTAACAAACTAATAATCAACAACAAGCGCAAAATTGGTTCTTAACAAAATCATTAAAATGGTTAATAAAGGTTTTATTAAAAATTAATGATTTTGAAATAAAATGGGTTTTATTAGGAAGAACCTTGAAAGTTAGTTTTCAATAAAGTACCATTGATTTGAATGCATGCAAATGTATGGTACATAATATTTTCTAAACTAGAATTTTGAAATATTAAAAAACCCTTTTATAAAACAAGTCAAACACCATCCTTTTATACAACACTCGAAACACTTGGGAACTCTTATTGTGGGATAAAGGTCACCTAACCACATTTGAGGGAACTTGTATGTTCGAGGTGGGTTTACCATGTTTGTGGGATAAAGGTCACCTAACCACTTATGTGAATAAACTCACACGTGTGTGTAAGTTGGACGACTTGATTTGGAAACCATGAACTTAGGGTCACCAAATCATGGGGAACAAAGGTGTTGATGGGATTAAACATGCTAACTAAACATAAAGATGTTTAACCGATCCCATATGGCTAGAAATTGCAAAGAGTTGCAATTGTCAAACGTTGACTACCTTGTTAATTTAAATAGAGGGATAAAGGTCATCTAACCAATATTTAAATGTAACGTTGGATTCTAGATTTTAATTATTAATTGTCTTTAAGACACAAAAGGGTATTAATGATTAAAATATAATCGAAAATACTAAAATTGAACTTGTTAAATTTTGTAGATGGCCGCTAACAATGCAAACCCGACTAACCAAATCGTCCGAAACCTATCACTAAGAACCATCCTTGAAAAGGATCGTCTCAACCATAACAACTTCATGGATTAGTTTCGAAACTTGAGAATCGTTCTCAAGCAAGAGAAGATATCCTATGTGTTGGACGATCCTATTCCCGATGAACCTAACGTGGAAGATGTGGAAGCCTACAACGATTGGGTTAAGTATACCGAGGACTCCATGCAAGCCTCATGCCTCATGTTGGGAACTATGATTCCCGAAATTTAAAAGGATTTTGAACATCACGGGGCATACAACATGATTACCCAGTTAAAGGAAATGTTCCTACAACAAGCAAGGGTAGAACGCTTCGAAACTGTTCGGGCGCTTCATACATGTCGAATGGAGGAAACCCAATCGGTATCATCTTATGTTCTCAAGATGAAAAGCCACATTGCTCGCCTTAAACGGCTAAATTGTCCCGTCTCTAAAGAGTTGGCTACGGATTTGATCCTCAACTCTTTAACAAAGAAATTTGAGAGTTTTGTAATGAATTACAACATGAATGGATGAGACAAGAGCATGGGTGAGCTTCATGCAATGCTCAAAACGGCCGAAGCAAGTATGGGCAAAAAGGCTTTACCCGTCCTAGCGATCAATGAAGGAGGCAACAAGAAGAGGCCCCAACCCGACTCTAAAGCAAACTATGCTAAAAGAAAGGGACACGTTAAAGGAAAAGGGAAAGGAAAAGCTAAAGTAGAACCCGCCAAACCAAAAGAGAAGAAGCAAAAGGTTGCTACGAATGACCCATGTTTTGAATGTGGTGAGATATGACATTGGAAGAGAAATTGTCCGACCTATCTCAAAGAGTTGAAAAACAAGAGGGATGCAGGGCAAACCTCAGGTACTATCTTTATGATACATGTTGAGCTTAATGTTATTTCTTCTAGCACATGGGTACTAGATACCGGATGTGGAACTCATATTTGCAATTCGTTGCAGGGGTTCAAAAGAAATAGACATTACAAGAAGGGAGACGCTAGTCTCTTCATAGGAAACGGAGCAAATGTTGATATTGAAGCTCAAGGAGACTACGTTTTAGAACTTCCAAGTGGTTTGGAAGTTATTTTGAAGAACGTTTTTTATGCTCCTAGTTTAACTAGGAACATAATTTCTGTTTCCCTTTTAAAACAATGTGGTTTTAATTTTGAATTTGTTAACCAAGACATTTATGTTTCTATGAATGATGTGTTTTATTTTAAAGCTATGTCTTTAAATGGTATTTATGAATTAGATCATGATAACACATCATATGACAGCTCAATGTACCAAGTAACCAACAAGAAACTCAAAATGGATTTGAGTGATTCCTACCTTTGGCATTGTCGCCTTGGACATAGAAGCAAGAATCGCATGCATACACTTCAGAAAAATGGTCTTTTGAATACAAATGAAGATAATTCATTTGATGTATGCGAGTCTTGTTTACAAGGCAAAATGACCAAGACACCCTTTAGTGGAACTTTTGAAAGGGCTAAAGGCTTACTAGGTATCATACATTCAGATGTATGTGGTCCTTTTAAGCCGATGACTAGGAATGGTGAAAGATACTTCATTACCTTTACCGATGACTATAGTCGTTATGGTTATGTGCATTTACTAAGGCACAAGGATGAAGCATTTGAAATGTTCAAAGACTTCAAAAGTGAAGTTGAAAATCAACTCAAGAAAACAATCAAAGTCCTTCGCACCGATAGAGGAGGTGAATACCTTAGTGGTGCTTTTCAAGATCATCTTAGGAGTTGTGGGATTATCTCACAACTTACTCCACCAGGAACACCATAACACATTGGTGTGTCCGAAAGGAGAAATCGAACTCTATTAGATATGGTTCGATCTATGATGGCTAGGAGCACATTACCTCTATCATTTTGGGGTTACGCTTTTCTCTCTGTGGTTCGTATACTAAATATGGCCCCAAAACAAGAAAGTGGAAAAGACACCTTTTGAAATATGGCATGGAAACCCTCCATCATTATCATTCTTAAGGGTTTGGGGTTGTGAAGCTTATGTTAAGCAATACACCCCAAATAAATTGGAAGTCCGATCCACTAAGTGTATCTTTATAGGATATCCTAAAGATGATATAGGATATTATTTCTACGATCCAACCGAGCAAAAGGTATTTGTTGCTCGAAAGGGTAAGTTCTTAGAAGCTAAATTCCTTATGGAAGGAACTAGTGGTAGAACAGTGGAACTTGAGGAGGATCAAGAACCACAAGACGATACACGTTTGGTTGATACTAGCACTCAACAAGAGGTGGTTGAAAACGATCAAGAGATTGATCAGAACACACAAAATGTTCGCAGATCTGGTAGAATTAGTAGTCCACCTGAAAGATATGGATTTTTCATGGATGGATGCTACGTGGTAGATTCAGATGAACCAACCACATACCATGATGCAATGTCAAAATCCGATTGCGACAAATGGCTTGAAGCCATGAACATAGAGATGCAATCCATGTATGACAACCAAATTTGGGAATTGGTTGTGCCACCACTTAACTCTAAAGTAGTTGGAAGTAAGTGGGTTTTCAAGAAGAAAACAGATATGCATGGTAACTTGGATACTTATAAAGCAAGACTTGTAGCAAAAGGTTTCACTCAAACTCAAGGAATTTATTATGATGAGACCTTCTCGCCTGTGGCGATGCTAAAGTCAATCAGGATATTATTTGCCATAGCTGCATATTATGACTATGAGATCTGGCAATTGGATGTCAAAACGGCTTTTCTTAATGGATATCTTGATGAAGATGTCTATATGGTTCAGCGTGAAGGTTTTGTTGATCCAAAACATCCTGACAAATTATGCAAGTTAAATAAATCAATCTATGGATTGAAACAAGCATCTAGAAGTTGGAATCACCGTTTTGATGAAGAAACTAAGAATTTTGGATTCATCAAGAACGGCGATGAAGCTTGTGTGTATAAGAAAGCTAGTGGGAGCATCATCACTTTCTTAGTACTGTATGTCGATGACATTCTACTATTTGGGATTGACATTCCAACCATGGAAGGTGTAAAAGCTTGGCTTAGAAGTTGTTTTTCCATTAAGGATCTTGGTGAAGTAGCCTACATTCTGGGAATAAAGGTCTATAGGGATAGATCAAGGCGCTTGATAGGTTTAAACCAAAATGCATACATTGACAAAGTATTGAATAGGTTCCAAATGGAGAACTCTAAGAGAGGTTTTGTACCTATTCAAAAGGGGACAATATTGAATACATCTCAATGTCCAAGCTCAAAGGATGAGCAAGAGAAAATGAAAAGAATCCCATATGCGTCAGCTATAGGATCCATCATGTATGCAATGATATGCACCAGACCGGACGTCTCATGCGCCTTGAGCATGACGAGTAGATACCAGCAAAATCCAGGTAACAGTCATTGGATGGCTGTTAAAAGCATATTGAAATATCTTAGGAGGACTAAGGATATGTTCTTAATATATGGATCTGGTGAGGAGGAACTCGTTGTAAAGGGTCACACGGAAGCGAGCTTCCAAAACGATCGAAGTGATTCTCGATCACAATCGGGGTATGTCTTCATTTTAAATGGAGGAGCAGTCTCTTGGAAGAGCTCAAAACAAGACGTGGTAGCATTATCCACTACAGAATCAGAATACATCGCCGCTTCATTGGCAGCCCAAGAAGCTGCATGGTTGAAGAAATTCATAGCCGACCTAGGGGTGGTTCCTACCATTCAAGACCGCCTAGAGATCTTTTGTGATAACGAGGGTGCGATTGCACAAATCAAGGAACTCGTGCGCACCAAAAGACTAGACATATCGAGCGGAGATTCAACTACATAAGGGATGAAGTTGAAAAAGGAAAGATATGTATCTGCCAAGTTCACACCGATCAAAACATTGCGGATCCACTCACGAAGCTCCTTGACAGGGCAAAACATGAGGGTCATACATGTTCCTTAGGACTTCGATATTCTAGTGATTGGATTTGATCTATTTTGTATTTGGATATTGAAACAATTGTTAATTTAACTCTTTTATAGTATTTTGAGTTACGTTTCATATTAGCATGTTTAAATCCGTGAATAAGTTAATTATTCTAAATGTCGGTAGTCAATCATAATTGTGGGAACAAATATGAATGTAAGACTATTATGAACTTGGATTGGTGGATATTCATTTAGAATTGAATATAGAGCAAAGTGTTGCTGCCAAAGTTCATAGATATTTGTGGGATACAAATATTGGACTGACTCGCTCTCAAATATTACTACATGGAATCATTTGTGATTGATCATAAGTAAATTTTGAGTAAAGGCGAATATCATAGTATCCTCTGACCTGAGATACATATTGGGTCTTGATATTCACCAAGTATTATACCTTGACCTAGTTCTTAGCTGTCTGTAATAAGGCAGTACACAAGGCTAAACTCAGGTGTGGTACAAGGTGATTATGAGAGACGTATGTAGTCAAGAAGGGATTTGTTCCTCTTATTCATTGAGAGTAAGATGTCTAAGGCCTGATAAAGTTAAGTCAACAGAGAGTGATCACTCTATGTCTCTGAATTTAAGATGACATCTGTAACGAAAGGATAAATGATAGATTCACCTATATCATGTTCAAGTAAGGGACTTGAAAGGGATGATGTTATTGAATGGCAAATATAGTCATACGTATTGGGGGTAGTAAACCGTGGTTAGGCGTCATTTACTGCTTGCATCAATCTTCTATGTATCTTGTGCAAGTGGGAGATTGTTGGACTCTGTATGCCCAAGACACATATTAAATTGATGTGGCTAGTACGTTATGATCCAAGTCGATTCATACCCAATAACAAGCTAGACAAACACTTATATTATTTATTTGTGATATGATCAAACAAATAAATATTAACACTTACAATATTTAGAAATTGGTTTTCTAAATAATTACACTTGATAAACCAATAAATTACATGGATAATTTATTTTGAGAGAATATTTTATTTTGTTATTTAATGGGTTAAATAACATTTTAAAAGATTGTATAAAGTCTTGCATATATGTAGTGTTATATTTATAAAAGTTATAAATATATATAAACCAAGACTTAAATTTTATAAAAGAAATTTATTTTTATTATAAAATAAAGCTAGCCCCCCCCCCCCTTGGTGTTCTTCCCAAACTTTTATTTCCAATCACAAGACATGCAATTGTCATAAGCTAGTGCAGATTTGATTGGGTGGTCTAACCAAGACCATTTTGGTCCAATGGGGTTTCATGCACTTGCATGTGTAAGTTGGCACATGATTGGTCAAGGTGGGTGACAATTCTCTCTCATGGTTCTATAAATACTTAGATGATAAATGCAAGAACTTGCAAGAACTAGAGAAATAGCTCTCTAATTTTCGGTCATCATAAGCATTTCTCAAGAGTTCGGTTTTTGATCTTTAGTGTTAAAAATCCTAGCTAAACTTGTGTTGTTTGTTGGAAGCTTGGGGTATACAAGCTTGAGGTCTTCTACTCTTGAGGACAACCATTTCAAGAAGCATCATCCGTTTCATCATCCTTGTACACCAAGAAGGTAGTTTTCTAAACATCATATGGTTGTGTTTGATAGTATGCATCTTCATATATGGATCCGGGTTTTGGGATTTTGCTTATAAATGAAATTTATATCTTAAAAGTAACATGTTTTAAATATTAATTCCGCTGCGTTTTTATTTCATATGCATGAAATTGCTTTGATAAACATGTTAAAATCCCATCAATTAAACGGGATGAAAAATCTGTTTTCTGGGAGGGTAATTGAGTGTGAAGCCGAGGAGGACGGCGATCTGATGTGATCCACGTTATGTTTTCAAGTTTTTGTACAGTTTATTTTCTGCTTTTGATTAAAACCAAAAACATAAAAATATGTTTTTGTTTTTAGGGGGAGAAAGTTTGCAGAAAAATACAAAAACCTGATAAAATTTCAAAATCCAAAAACATTGAAAAAGTAAAAATGAGTTTGTGTAAAAAGGGGAAATGATAGTACATCAGCTAGACAGTGCAGTACGCTAAAGATATGTAAAGTAAAAATGTGATTAAGCAGTCTTGCAGATGATATACCGATAGGTTTTTACACATTTAGTAGGTTTGTTCGGGATATAAACTTAAAATTTCTTGCTTTTATGTGGGGAACATCTCTCGGATATATGGGTAACCCCCGAAATCTTGTTTGAAAGGTCCCTCTTTCTAAGATACTAGGTCTTTATGCTTAGTGATATCTGGGGTATTATCCCGGGACTTCTGATTTTGGGGAAGCAATGGCCTAGTCCCCGGAGAATACTTTACGCTACTTGAAATAAAAGCCCCCCCTCAGCATAAAAAATGATGAAACATTGAAAAATGCTAATCATGTGCTGTTGTAAAAAAAGATTCTCTAAAGGGAACCCACCAAAAGTTGAAGCCGTCATCTCTCTGATTTTGAGGAAGCAATAGCCTGAGCTCTCACGGCCCTCGCATTTAACCCCCTACAGATATCATCTAGGTATACTCACTTGTAAGACTGAATATTGGGATCTGGATACGGGAGTATATTCTGAGGTGGTACACGCGTAAAAGTTAAGCCTTAAAACACTAATCCGTATCCTGAACAGATTGAACTTTGTGTGAAAATTTAAGAGGATCAGTATATCGGCAATCAATGTGAACTCTTTAATACTGAAAATGTAATCTAAGCTTAACGGTACTTGTATCTCGTCGGCAGCTGATATGATCCCCTAACACGCTCACAAAAATATTGTGTGTACAGTTTATTACTTACCATATTAAAAATCCAAAAAGATTTGCTTTTCATCTTATTTTCGACAACAAACGTTGGGGATCAGATGATCAAATTCTTATGTGCTGAACATGTCTGGATCTTGAGGGTTGGGAAAGCAGAAGATTGTGAAAAAGTGATCGGTAATTGCTTGAAAGTTTAAAAGTTCATTAACTTGAACTTAAATTGTTTCAGAAAGTCAGCAAACATCATAAAATGGTCAACCAAGGTCATTAACTTGGACTTGGTAGGCTGAACAGTTGACCAAGGTCATTAACTTGGACTTGGTTAACTGGGTTTGTCGGTAAAATCTGAAAAAGTTAAAAATTTGAAAATTTAAAAAGTGATTTCGCTTGAAAAAGGTAATTCCACTTGAACATGTTATTCCGCTTGAACCGTGATTTCGTTTGAAAAGGACATAGTGGCTATTTCAAACGGAATTATATTGCCTATAAATAGAGGAGCTATTCCGCTTGAACAGTTCAGTCTTCTAATTTCGTTTTAAAACCACTCACAAGGTGATTTCACACGAAATCCTCATATCATCGATTTTTAGCCAAAACTCTGCCCGATTGTTGTTAGAAATCCTGATTTTAGTTGGTTTGCTCAACTATAATCATGGTAAAGGTGAGTCTGATGGTCAAATTTGTGACAACTGTGCTCTGTAATCGATGAACAATGTAAAACAATGTTAATTATCAATAAAACAATGTGTTTTGGTGTTATTATGTGTGTATTTATGTATGATGATTTTACGATTTGATTCGATTCCGATTTCAAGCTTTAAATCGCTTTCTGGAAAGTTATACGCAAACTGGTGCGTAAACGCAGTCAGTTTAACGCGACAAACACTCCAGAATAGTTACATAGGCTTAGCATACCTAAAATAACCTTCACATAACTTAGAAATAAGTTTTGGATGGTTTGTTGTGTTGAAAACAAGTCTATTCGATCGTAGGGACTATTTGTGTCAAACTGCAAAACTATACCAATTCGTATGGTATCGAAGAGTCCGGAACTCGATCATAAGCTAAACATACCATAAATAACCTAAACATAGCTTAGAAATAAGCTTTGAGTGGTTCGGTGTGCAAAAACATGCTTATTTGATCCTACAGGGACTAAAAGTGTCAAAAACGGCGTAAGTTTGCATTTTCGTGCATATCTTACGTTCTGACCTCATCTGGACATCCAAAATTTTTGTACACACTGAAATATTTTTACTTTAGTGATCGGCATGCAAAAAAACCGTTCGTCGCTTAATTTGGTTCGTTTTCGCGTCCGTTTGAGTTTCATAGTAATTTAACGAACAACGCAACCGTACGACCAAACGAACCGACCTCCGAGATATTTTTGAACATGTTTTGAGTTCCCTATACTTTAACTTCATTTTAGAGCTTTGAAATGAGGTTAACGGGGCTTAAACGTGTCAAAATGGGCCAAAACACAAGTTTTACAAGTTCAGGGGCCAAACTGCAATTTCTGGAAAGTAGGCCAGGCGGCCCGCGTAAGCCTAGCCATATTCTTACGCGGCCCGTGTCAGACTTGCAGATCAGAAACTTCACAGCAGCTTCCTAGCTCGTTCTTGAGGCCCTTGTACGCAATTTTCATGTTTTGGGGCCAAAGTTAACACCTCCCCAAGGCTTCCTAGTTGCTCATAACACTTGGATGGTTAGGATTTATTGCTTGGAGACCACACAAACACTTGTCTTGATCTTGTTCATCATGCACAAGTATAAATAGCCACCTTCATTTCCTCATTCTTTGCTCATTCCTCATTCTCTTCTCTACAATCTGAATTGAGAGCTCTCCCAAGGGTTTGGAGCTTTCTAATCTGATTATTCTTTGTAGAAAAGATAGCTAGGACCCTTTGTAAGTATTCTTTCATGCTTATTCTTTATGTTTAAGCAGAAAGTCAAATAGTTTGGCCAACGGTTTGACTTTCGATTTTGACCATCAATTGGTAAAGTCAAAGTTCAGTTGAACTTTGCAACGTGATTGTAATCACGATGGTTATAATCCTTAGCGATTATACCTACTGATTACCACGTTGACTAGGCGTAGTGACGAGTCAAAGTTTCGATCAAAATGCGTTTTAGGACGCATTTTGCAACGGAACTATTTTCGGGTATCAAAACCCATTGTTTTGATACCAAATCAGTTTTCTAAGTTAATTAAACATGTTTTGACATGCTTAACTCGTCACTATTAGTTTAGTGGTTGTTTAGGGTCGTAAGTTAAGCGGTCTAAACAACCGCTTAGACTTTCGAACCCGACCCGTTTGGTCGATCATTGGGATCCGACCAAGCTTGATTAGTGATCATAGTTGCATAGGGAATAACCACTGAGGTTATACCTTATGATCACATAGGATTGGTTAGTTATTTGTTAAGTAGCTTGTATGCCCATAAGAAATGACCAAAACGCCCTTATGAAGCATAAATCCGTATTTTACATATGTGAACATGTTTTTGACATATAATCTGATGTAGTAACATGTTTAGGTATTATTGGGCATATAAGACTTGACATAGCACATAGTTAACCATCCGAACATAGTTTTGCGCGAACGACGCGTTAACGTAGCATAAGCTACCTTAACGGGTCGTAACGGGTCAAAAGCACTTAGGCTAGGTTTCGATTTAGGATGTAGGCTTTGTTAAACCATATCACATGAATTCCACACTCATTTGGTTTAAAAGACCTCATTCTATCCGATCCTCCGATTTAGGTGTCAATTTTATTTACTAGTGATCCGATTACTAGGTACTACTTGAATTTCCTTGGTTTGTCTGAGCTTCGCTAAGTTCTTTAGATCAAGGATACCCTTCATTCAATGTGAGTACATAGTTCCCCTATTTTACTATTTTCAATTGTTTTGGGGTGATTCATATTATTAAAACGATTTCGATATTTTAACAATGTTTTCAAAAACGATTAAGATGGTTTATATTAAACTAAATACGATTTCGATAATGTGAACGAAAGTTGTTGGTTGTAACTACATAACGAATGACATTCATTAGCCTTGATCAAGCCGACCAGTATTAGGTTATGGTACCATAGGATCTGACAAATCCCGTTATCAGACTACACCCATGGTTATGTGTGGGGGTTATGAAGGTAACGACCGAATCTGATGATTGTTAGCTTACCCTTTGGTGGTTTGTTAATACGAGAACCGAGGTAGTCGAGTCACGAAGGTTTGAATGTTATTAGCGAGACAATCATAAGTAGTTTCACAATTAAAACGAATACAATTTTGGGACGAGTTAAAATGATTTGGAACGACTAAAACGAGATAAAACGATTTGAACGAACGATTGGTTTGGGTTGTGATTAGGTAATGAGATGGGTGTAACATGATAGAAGCATGGTAGATACGCCGCTGGTACATCTTATATATAAGTGCTTTTATCATATTACATTTCATGTCATTATTTAGTTCACTTGGGAAACGATTTTGGAACGATATCACACAACGAGGTTTTCGAAATGATATAAACCATACAAGTTTTATTAACGAGTTTTTAACAAGATGTTTAACGAATTGGTTCACTAAAACAAATGTTTTGGGGTTAAGAATCATGGCTACGAGATGTTTTAAATCATAACCATCTTGATTTGAGTTGGTTAATCGTGTTGCAATATTATATACTTTTCAAAACAAGGTTTTCGAGGTATTGCAATATATATAAACGAGCCATGATTCCGACACTCTTATAAAACCTATGTACTTGCCAGCATTTCTTTGCTGACTATGTTTTTACATATGTTTCAGGTGATAATGCTTGATGTTGATTGCTAGGAAGCAAGTTCACTTAGGATCCGGACGTGGCTTTAGTGACTTAAAAACGATAATAGACGATGTTCGATTTCTTTGTTTGGTTTAAGACAATGTACATTACTTAATAAATCAATGAAACGAAACTTTTAAATTACCATGGTTGTGAAACGATGATTCTGTTACAACACTCCCCGACGTTTCCGCCACGGTTTTGTTGTTTTGACGTGGTCGGGGTGTGACAGAAGAGTTGGTATCAGAGCCAATGGTTATAGGGAATTAGGTTATTAGTAATGCTTTGACCTAGACTATAACTTTCTAGGACCCTAACGCGAGTTATCTTGCGTTTAGATTTTAAAACAATACCGTCACCTATCCTTTGGTGATAACCACAACGAGAACATAATAACAAATCTGCTTCGAAAATAAAACATCTATCCTTGGATGATTGATTGTAAGGTTTTGAACCCTCTCAGTTTTCAAAATCTCGTCAAAGTTTGGGTCTAAATAATGTGAACACGTGCAAACTGGAAGAGTGAATGCCTGTACCCTGAGTTTTCTGTCTAAGGCTAGAGTGTTCGTACAAATCCGCAGTATCGGACCAGTCACTCTTACCTGGGAACTCTTGGGGTGAGTGTTCACTTATAGGTGAGCATGTCTTCAGCGATACATTATTATGATCTATTTACTTTCATTAGTCACCGCGTGTTGTTTGTTTGTTCGAGGTAACAAACAAATGATCGCCTTCCTTATGTTTTGTCGATGTTTTCAATACCTCTTTTATTTCTCTAATTGTCGACCTCACTCGTTTCTTATGTTTCCTTGTTAGACAATGCCTCCTCGACGCGATGCTCAAACTTTTACTGCTGAAGAAATCGCAGCCCTTGTTTCTCAGCAAATGGCTGCTGTACTTCCAAGCGTTGTGACCCAAATCCATGAGTTATACAACAATAAAAATAATAACAACAATAACGCACAGTGTAATTTCAAGAATTTCAATTCTGCAAAACCGCTTAAGTTTTCTGGGTCACAAGGAGCAACTGCGCTCCTGCAGTGGTTTGAGAGTATCGAGAGCACATTCAGACATGTGCGGTGTCCGAATACGCGTAAGGTTGAGTTTGCTTCAAGCGTGTTTGAGAAGCGAGCTCTTACATGGTAGAACGGAGTGATGCGTGATAGGGGTGCCGAAGTGGCATTAGCGCAAACTTGGGATGAGCTTCGAGCTCTCATGATGAGAGATTTCTGTCCCCGTCACGAGATTCGAGCTTTGGAACGAGAATTCGATGATTTGAAACAAGACGGGGGAGAACACCGTGCCTATACGGATCAATTCGAGGAGCTTAGTTTGTTGTGTCCCACTATGGTTACCCCACTGGAGAAAGCAATCGAGAGATATATCGATGGTTTATCCGATTCCATTCAGAATATAGTGACCGGTGTTAATCCTACTACCGTTCATCACGCGATCGAGTTGTCGGCTACCCTGACTGAGTCCCAAGTCAGGAAGGGTAAACTCACCCGCAAGGGTGATAAAAAGAAGTCGACCGATTCTGACAAGGAAAAGGGTAAAGGAAAGAAGCAGGGTGAGTCTTCTAAAAGGTCAAGGAAGCGCAAGGCTTCCCAGAACTTTTCTGTCACCAACCAGACTGCTCAGAACCCACCGACTCAACCTCCTGCAAAGAAAGCATATGCTGGTACTGCACCCCACTGTACACGATGTAATGGTCACCATGTTGCCCAACAGGCCTGTAAACAGTGTGCTACGTGTGGTAGACTTGGGCATTTGGCCAATATTTGTCGTTTTAGCCAAAATCAAGCTGCTCAGGTTCCAGCACAAGCTCAAGGGAATGCTGCGAGATTCCCACCTGGTTCGTGTTTCAATTGCGGAGAAATAGGTCATTTCCGCAACAACTGCCCGAGGTTGGTAAATGCGAATGCAAATCCAAATGCAAATGCGAATGCGAATGTGAATCCCGCTCGTGGATGGGTATTCAATCTGAATGCGAATGAAGCGAGGGCAGACAACGAGGTTGTTAACGGTATGTTTCTTGTTAACAATCAACTTGCGTCTGTTCTTTTCGATTCTGGTGCCGATAGGAGTTTTGTTTCGTTATCCTTTGAGCCTTTACTTGCGATACCTAGAACTAAACTGAGGAAACCCTTATCTGTTGAAGTTGCTACTGGTAGACCCCTTGTCCTCGATTCTGTTATTCATGGTTGTCAATTGAACCTCAATAACCATCTTTTTCCCATTAACCTCGTACCGATGCAACTTGGGAGTTTCGACATTATCGTGGGGATGGATTGTTTAACCAAACACCATGCTGAGGTGGGTTGTTTCGATAAGATCATCGTATTCCTCTTTCGTCTGGCAATATCCTAGAGGTTCGTGGCAAGAAACCATCTGGTGGATTGAAACTCATGTCGTGCACGAAAGCTCAAACCAATCTACGAAAAGGATATGTTGCTTTTTTGGCACATGTCACCGAGGAGAAAGGCAAGAGCAAGAGTATCCAGGATATTCCGATTGTTCGGGATTATCCAGAGGTGTTGTGACAACCCTCTCTAAACCAGGTATCCGTACGACTTAATTAATAATTAATTACTGTGCTTGTTTGAAATTACTGATGAACTGCTACTTGAATACAGATACATGTACTTACTTGCATCATACTTTACTTACCGTCACTACATTATTTACATGCTGAACCTTAGTGACAAACATGATGCACAAAAAGCACAGTCGCACTATAAACGGATAACCTATTGAACATGCTGATAAAGCCAGCATCAGGCAGACACTGCCTCTAAGGCCTGTATGAGCCAGAAATATTTTACTACACTAGTGGTGAGTGTAGGGATACAAGGGTTGTAGAACTGCGTCTCTAGGAATAAGTCACAATGACTGGATGTGCCTAAAACGTGCATTAAGCACAAAATTCAGCACTTTACATAATAATTCAGCTTTTAGCTAACTAATAAAGTGCCAAAACATGAGAAAATATTCCCGACACTCTGAGGAATAAGTTGTGTCACTAAAAATGATAATAACGACACTTTAAAGCTTTGTTAACGCTTTAACGGATTACTATCCAACCGAACAACCGGACTTTACCCGGAACCTGAAAATATTGTTATTTTCATTATTTATCTTTTTCTGAGCCAGTTAGGGTCCCTGATTACCCTAACACCCATTGTAATGCATGACACACTACTAACCGGGTTAATCCCTAAACTTAACTATATTAACCTAACTATATACTTAACTAATTGTTGGAAATGAACTAGTACCCCCCCCCCCCCCCTTTAACCAACCGTCCCCATGAGGGGGACATACCTTGTCCTCCAAAACATTATTTTAATCTTGGTGCTTAGTATCTAGGATACACACTAACCATTGGTTAATGCTCTTGATGTTTGTCTATAAGTTCAACCATTAACACAACATAACCTTCACCACTTAAACTCACAAATTAACTCCTCCCTCTCTCTCAAGAGCTCACGGCCGAACCCCCTTTCAACACCCATCATAATTTCGATTTTTGATCTTGCCATTCCAAGTATCTATAAGTGATAAGGATCGCGTATAAGGAACCTTGGTGCAAACGGAACGCAAAGGACCTCGTTACATTGCTTTTATCCACTCATTTTGCGTTTAGATTCTTCCCTAGCCTCAAGCTAGTAGTAAGTTGCTATAATCACCCTCTCGAACTATTTTAAAGTGGTTAAAATGATATGTAACGGTTAAAAGGTGCAAACATACAAGATGAAGCATAAAAGTCTACTAAAAACACTAAAAGTGATGGTTAAAAGCTCATATGTTGTGTAAAACTTGTAGTAATTGAGTTGTGTGATTATTTGGACCCGATCTATGTTGTGGTAGCTCGGATCATCGTTTAACCCGGATTGGTCATGACCTTGGATCATGACATAAGGTTGTTTTGGAAGTAACAAGGGTTAAAGGATGAAACTCTACCACACACGAATCATGAACTTGTGTAAAAGCGATTTAGCTTGTAAAATAGTGATTAAAACTAGTAGATCTACGTATCTACAAGCGGTATTTTCAAAGAACCAAGTGTCAAAGAAATCATGTTTTCTAAATACGGATCTTACACTAACACGAATGGTTTTTAGAACACACAAGTGTGTAAACACCTGTGTAACACAAAGTTTCGACAAAATAATTATTTTTGTAAAAGTTGACAAGAAGTTGTAAAGATGGAATTTCTTTAAAAACAAGACTTTTACGAAACCGGATTGATTTATACAAAAGATCCACTAAAAGTATGGGATTTACTTCATAGCTTGGATAAATCACAAGTTCATGAAATTTATGCGATTTATATATATATTTTGACTAGTTTGTGGTTCGAATATTGTTTTGATTGAATGATAAAAATGGTTGATTGATTTTATAAAAGAAAATGATACGCTTGAAAGCGTGGCCACCTCCAGTTACAGAGGAAACTCTGGCGAAATTTTTCCAAAAAGCCTAACACTTAGAAATATTTTCACTATAAGTGTTAGAAATACTTTTCGACATGTTTTCAAAATATAAGTTTCGCCACGACTATATTTACAAAACATCGGAGGTGGGATTTCACAAAAATAAAACTTGGTAAATATATATATTTAGTATATATTTTTCATAAAGTCACTTGATGTGTGCTTATGATTATTTTGTGAAAATACTAGTATTATTTTTAGGGTAAAAATAATACTATCGAATGTTAACGAATCCAAAATAATACAAACGCCTCTACGATAAATACATAAGTTACACCGGTAAGTATTATTACCACTCGATCATTAAAACGTAACTTACGCATTTTGGGAAAATATGACTTAACGTGTATTTTTGTCAAGGTATTATTTTGGAAAATTATGTAATAGAAAATATAATATTTTTTGAGAAGAATATTTATAATTTGGGAGTTAAAATTAAAATATACTTTAAGTGAGACTTAAGAATATATCTCGAAATTATACGAACACACATGTATTAAATCCCCCATCCTTGGGAAGGAGAATAACTACCAAGTATATACAGAATGTAAACACGAAATAGTTGTCTAACTATTTCCCAAAAACTTAAACCTTAAAGCTAACGCACGTCCGTCCGTCTAATAGAGTTAGTACGTGTAGGTCGTCACATAGCTGCTTGATTTGGAGGCATACTTGGTAGAGACGCACCACTGTGAGTTCATGTCCCCCTTTTCTCTAACTGTTTTCAGTTTTTATACTGCGGGGGTGAAATACATGTTAGTTTGATTACAAGTACTTTATACATGGTATGGTTAGCGTAAGGAGGTTTACTACTTAGATCATGTGAGTGGGTAGGCAGAAACTGGAGGCCATTAATCCTCATTGTAGGACCGAGGGACGTAAGCGGTAGATCTATCTGGGTGTAGCGAGCCCAGCCCCAGGCCCAAACAGAACGGACCTAGGGGTGACTTTGTGCCCCAACGCGAAATCTGCTAGGTTTGAGTCTTCCTACTTGCACTTCACACATATCAATGGCCTTGCAAACCATTGGTGATCTCTTTTTCCTTATTTGCTACATACCAGGATTTTTATACTTACAAGTGTTTTACAAACTCACTTACACATGAACTCGCTCAACATTATTGTTGATTTTTTAACTTACATGTATTTCAGGGAATTAAAGATCTGGCGTGGTATGTTATGTTTTCCCGCTGCATATGGGTTACGAGGTCATCCGGGTTTGGGGAATGTGACTCTTTCCTGGACAAGTCACAGTCCTTAAACTATCTTTATGATATGTTGTGTTTGTTGAACAATGTTTATGTCGTTAGGATGTGTTTCCGTTAAGACAATGTTATTGTATTTGGTTTTTAAAACTTAATCGAATGGATGATCTTGCATGGTTTTATTTCATATAGCTTTGTTATGGTTAAGCTATGGTATTAAGAAGTCACACCAAATTAACCACGCTTCCGCAAAGCGAGGGTGTGACAGCTTGGTATCAGAGCTCTGATCATAGCGAACTAAGATTCCTTCTCGAGTCTAGACTATGATCACTAGGGCTCTCACGAAAACATTTTTACTGCATACCACTTAAGTCCAGATCCAAAACGTTTTTACAAACAAATGTTGAGCACATTTTATTTATTATCTATAGGCTCAGTCTTGGAGGCTGAGGCTCGGTCTTGGAGGCCGAGGATCGGTTTAGGAAACCGAGGTAGTTGGCTAGTAGGACTAGGGAGAGCAGTCTGAGAGGCTGGGAGAATTTGGCTAGTTGGACTAGGAAGAGCAGTCTGAAAGGCTGGGAGAATTTGGCTAGTTGGACTAGGAAGAGCAGTCTAAGAGGCTGGGAGAATTTGGCTAGTGAGACAAGGAGTATCAGTCTAGGAGACTGGGAGGCTAGTGGGACTAGGAGAATTATTTGATTACTTACTTGGTGACTAATATGTTTATATGATTATATGATTGATTGTTATACATATGTGTGTTTGTGTTACAAACGTCATGCCTTCAGCATGTACTAGAGGATGGACACTACGAATCCTATGGCCATAGTATCAGACGACATAGTTTCATCGGAGCACGAGGTGTACATTTCCGATACTACCGGCACAGACGATGACGACTTTAAGCCCTTTGCGCTGCCTGATGTCGTAGCAGAGCCTGCTGATGAACATCTTGTTGGGAATTTGCCACTCGCAGTGATCCCTGCTCCTATGCCCCTTGCCGCTTATCCCGTTGATGATATGCCCCCCCAACGTGGTCTCTGGCGACGATCACGGTCTATTAAAGGAGGACCCACTTGAGGGCGAGGCCCTATTGCTGCTGGTATTAGACTACTGCATGCGGACGCTCCTGCAAGGGAAACTCATGCCCATTCCCCTATCCCAGACTCATTTGAGTTTCTGACATCCGCATCTTCGCATATACAGGGAGTGCAGCACCGCTCACACGACGCCGACCCTGATATGGCATCATCAGCTACACCGGTTCCGGCACACAGCTTTGAGTTTGATCACGATATTGAGGTTGATCCTGTTTTTCCACCTGGTTTTGATCCAGACCATGACCCTGAGTTCATACACTTAGACCAGCCCTTGGAGGATCCTGTAACCCCCTGTGTTTGATGATCCAGCTGATCTTGGGATGGAGTTTTTGATCCGGAGCCAGCCGTGGCCCCTGAACCAGGCGTTGCTCCTGACCCCGCATTGGAGCATGACCCTGTTCATGCAGATGCACCTGCTGTTGCTCCTTGATTGATCATCTGCTTGGACGAGAGAAAATTTGGGGTAACTGTGCAAGACAATTTATTATTACGGGGGCCCACATAATAACGACTTGTAGTGCACAGAAATCCTGGTGGACTCTGCGGGTCAAGCTAATGAAAACCAATGTAGCAGGAAATATCTAAAACACGAATGACCAAGGCGAGGCGATGTAGCCTCGAGTTCATTCTATTACAAGCAACAAGCTAAATTGGCAAGCCTATGTGAAGGCTCAGAAATTTATTTCCCCACTCATACATTGAGTATATTTGCGTGTGGAGTTGGGTGATTACATGATGGCTTATGTTGCTACATACCTCATAGACAATTGAAACGTTGTCTAACCCACTTCATACCACTTCGACAGCGGAGAATGTCACCCAGACGTGACACAAACACCAGTACGTTGCCAAGGACAGAAGCCGAGCTGCAAGAACGCATCTCACAGGCAACTGCACGACATGAAGCCCTCCGCTCTAAGCACAGCGATGGCACTACTGGGAACACCCCCCCCCAACTGGCTGCACCTATAAGCAGTTCCTGAACTACAGGTCTTTGAACCTTGACGAGACAGGAGGCGTCATGGCATTTGTTTGTTGGTCCGAAAAGACCGACTCCATTCTAAGAATGAGTAACTATTCGCCCCAACAGAGTGTTACCTATATCTCGGGGTTATTTCTAGATGGCACACTCTCTTAATGGAACCCCCAGGTTCAGACCCTTGATACAAGATACTGCTAATACACTGAGCTGGGACGAGCTCAAAGAAATGATGGAGAAGAAATACTGTTCTAGGGCTGAAATCCAGAAGCTTGAGGTGGAGTTCCGGAACTTGAAAGTGGACGAGCCAAAGATACCTGAATACGTCCAGTGATCTCATGACTTGTCTAGGGTCGTCCCCTAGTAAGTCATTGATGTTGTATGATACAGTTGTGTACTTGTAAACTTTACATGGTGGTCTCGATTTATGGCAATGCAATCGCAGTATTCTCATCACTTGTGATGTTTGATCTACTGTTTATGTTCTATGACATGAGATGTTATGTGGTTGATTTATTTATAGCATGAGATGTTATGTGTTGATATTGTTGAATACATACGTACATTTTACTTGCTATGACCTAACCTACGTGAAACATCTTTTAGAAGATGCCACCAAGACGCGAAATGCGCATGCCCACCTCAGAGGCGGAACTTCAAGAGATAATTGCTGCAGCTATAGCACAGCACGAGGCCCTACGCTCTGAACCTATCAGAGGTACCTCAGAAAATAATGGTTGTTCCTATTGGCAATTCCTCAACTATAAGCCTCCGAAGTTCGACGGCACTGGAGGTGCCATAGCTTTTGTGGAATGGATTGAAAATATGGATTCCATCTTTCAAGTGAGCGGTTGTACGCCGGAACAACAAGTCCTATACATTTCTGAGCTGTTTCTAGATGAAGCCTGATTATGGTGGAATCTTCAGACCCATATAAAGGGTGCTACTGCAGCATATGCATTAACCTGGGGTGAACTGAAAGGAATGATGCATAAGAAGTATTGCCCCCAAACGGAAACCCAGAAGTGGGAAGATGAATTTCGGAGCCTGATGATGGAAGGTCCGAAGGTGTTGGAATACGTGCAAAGACTTCATGATTTGTCACGAGTTGTTCCGTACCTGGTGAAACCAGAATTAAAGAAATTGGAACAATTCATTTGGGAACTGGCGCCTCAAGTCTTGAGCTTGATGACAACATCAACGCCACCAACAACTGATGTTGCAAGTAAGATGGGTCTGGCACTCGTTACGGAAGCAATTAGACTAGAAAAACTTAAAAACTTGCAAACCCTGACAAGGAGACTCAGGTAGAGTCATCTGGAAAGAACAAAAGGAAGCTTACCGAAGATACCCAAACGAATAGGGATGAACAAAGATCTATTCGAGGTTGTTTTGACTGCGGGGACAAAGGGCATTTCAAGAAAGACTGCCCTAACAACAAACAGGCCAATGATAAGATTTACTTAGAAACTAAACCAAGACGTGCCGGGTGCAAGTATCACCACGAGTGTGGAGGTCGAAGGTCTAGGTGCGGGAGGAAAGGACACAACAAGGATGGTTGTGGGATGAAGGGTCCCAGACAAGGAGAAAACAGTAACAACGCTCAAGGTGGAAATGGGAGGTATCCAGGATGCTTCCATTGTGGGGATGTTGGACATCTTAAGAGGGAATGCCCGAAGTTGAAACAAGACCGTGAATGGACATCCAACATCGGAGCTTGTGAAGCATGCCAGGGTCCAGGCGTGACTACGGGTACGTTCTCTATCAACCAAAACTTTTGCATCTATTTTGTTTGATACTGGTGCCGAGTATAGCTTCGTATCGTTAGAATTTAAGAATATGCTTGGTTAGCCGCTAGTAAGTTAGATATTCCGTACTCAATCGAATTGACTAATGGAAAGTTAATAGAAGCCAATGAAGTGATCAGAGGCTGTGTGATCGAATTGGGAGAACGTAAGTTTGCTCTGGATCTACTACCAGTCCAATTGGGAAGCTTCGATGTGGTGGTAGGAGTGGATTGGTTGTCAGGCAACAAGGCTGAGATAGTTTGTCATGAAAAGGTTGTTCGTATCCCAACCAAAGAGGGTGAAACAATTGTGGTTCATGGTGAAAAGCGTGTTACGCAGTTAAGAATTATCAGCTGCCTGAAAGCGCGAAAGTGTTTGCAGAAGGGATGTGTTGCCTTCCTGGCACACGTTGTGGATAAGAAGGCTGCTGAGCCGAGTATAGAAGACATCCCTGTCATGAGGGAATATCCAGAAGTCTTCCCAGAGGACTTACCTGGACTGCCACCTCAGAGGCAAGTAGAGTTTCACATCGATTTAGTTCCAGGCACCGCGCCTGTGGCTAAGGCACCTTATAGACTTGCTCCGTCTGAGATGCAAGAATTGTCGACACCACTTCAAGAGTTGTTAGACAAGGGATTTATCCGACCAAGCTTCTCGCCTTGGGGAGCTCCAGTCCTGTTTGTCAAGAAGAAGGACGGTAGTTTTCGTATGTGCATCGACTACCGGGAACTGAACAAGTTGACGATCAAGAATAGATACCCTCTGCCAAGGATTGATGATCTGTTTGATCAACTACAAGGTTCAAGCTTTTACTCAAAGATCGATCTTCGATCTGGATACCATCAGTTAAGGATACAAGAGGAAAGTATCCCGAAGACAGCCTTCAGAACTCGTTATGGACACTACGAGTTCCTTGTTATGCCGTTTGGTTTGACAAACGCACCGACAGTCTTTATGGACTTGATGAATAGAGTTTGCAAGCCGTACTTGGACAAGTTCGTGATTGTGTTTATCGACGACATCTTGATCTATTCAAGGACAAAGGCTGAGCACGAACAGCATTTAAGAGCTATTTTGGAATTGCTGAAGAAAGAAAAACTGTATGCCAAATTCTCTAAGTGCGAATTTTGGCTACGTGAAGTCCAATTTCTTGGACATGTGGTTAATGGAAATGGAATCCATGTTGATCCCACAAAGATCGAAGCGATCAAGAATTGGGAAACGCCAAAGACGCCAACCGAGATTCGACAATTCTTGGGTTTGGCTGGCTATTATCGAAGATTCATTGAGAATTTTTCAAAAATCGCTCAACCATTGACGCTCCTCATGCAGAAAGATAAGAAGTTTGATTGGGGAATCAAACAGGAAGAAGCGTTTCAGCTGTTGAAGGATAAGCTCTGCAATGCGCCAATCCTAGCACTACCGGAAGGTACTGACGATTTCGTGGTGTACCGTAACGCCTCGCGTCAAGGATTGGGTTGCGTGTTGATGCAACACCAGAAGGTTATTGCTTACGCATCACGTCAATTGAAAGTGCACGAAAAGAACTATACCACACATGATTTGGAACTTGGCGCAATGGTATTTGCATTAAAGATCTGGAGACACAACCTTTATGGCACAAGGTGTACAATCTTCACAGATCACAAGAGCCTACAACACATATTCAACCAGAAGGAGCTGAATATAAGGCAAAGACGATGGGTTGAGTTGCTGAACGATTACGACTGCGAGATAAAATATCATCCAGGGAAGACGAATGTGGTCGCCGATGCCCTAAGTCGAAAGGAGAGGATCAAGCCCATAAGGGTTAGGGCTTTAGAAATGATTATCCGAACCGATCTTTCCTTGCGCATATGTGCCGCGCAGAAGGAAGCTCTCAAGGAAGGAAACCTTGAAGAGGAATACCTCCGTGGGATGGAGAAGCTACTGGTACCAAACGAGGAAGGAACGTTATGTTTTGAGAAAAGGATTTGGGTTCCTTTGTTTGGAGGTTTAAGGAAAGTTATTTTTGATGAAGCTCACAAATCGCGGTACTCTATCCATCCAGGAGCGGATAAGATGTACCAAGATGTACCAAGATCTCAAAGATTATTATTGGTGGCCTAGGATGAAAGGCGATGTTGCTGTTTATGTGAGCAAATGTCTAATGTGCGCTAAGGTGAAAGCGGAATACCAGAAGCCTTCAGGACTTCTGCAATAACCTGAGATTCCCAAGTGGAAATGGGAACAAATCTCAATGGATTTTATTACAAAGTTGCCAAGAACGCCAAGAGGCTATGACACTATTTGGGTAATAGTGGACCGATCAGCGAAGTCAGCACACTTCTTACCTATCAGAGAGAAGGATAATACGAGCAAGTTGGCTGAAATTTACATAAGAGAGATCGTCGCACGTCATGAAGTGCCTCTCTCGATCATCTCTGATAGAGACGGAAGGTTTGTGTCGAGGATATGGCAATCCTTCCAAGAAGCTTTTGGCTCACAATTAAATATGAGCACCGCGTTCCACCCGCAAACCGACGGGCAAAGCGAGCGGACGATACAGACTTTGGAAGACATGCTGAGAGCGTGTGTTTTGGATTTGGGCGGTAGCTGGGACAAGCATTTGCCTTTGGTCGAATTTTCAAACAACAACAGCTACCACACCAGTATTGGTGCCGCGCCATTCGAAGCTCTTTACGGACGCAAGTGTCGATCACCCCTATGTTGGGCTGACGCAGGTGATAGGCAGCTTGCTGATCCCGAAATCGTCCAAGAGACGACAGACAAGATTGCGCAGATTCTAAAACACATTGAAGCAGCTCGCCACAGGCAGAAAGCCTATGCAAATCCAAACCGGAAACACTTGGAATTTCAAGTGGGAGAAATGGTTTTATTGAAAGTTTCACCCTGGAAGGGTGTGGCACGCTTCGGAAAGCGTGGAAAGTTAAATACGCGGCACATTGGTCCTTTCAGAATTTTGGAAAGAATAGGACTAGTAGCATACAAGCTGGACTTACCCGCTGAACTCCATTCAGTTCACGATACATTTCATGTATCCAACCTGAAGAAAAGTCCAACTCAAGATAACATTGCCATTCCCATCGACGAGATTCATGTTGACGACACGCTCCATTTCGTTGAAGAACCGGTTGGGGTTACGGATTGGAAAGTAAACAAGACCCGCCGGAGCAGTGTCAAGCTCGTCAAAGTCCGTTGGAATGCCAGACATGGTCCTGAATACACCTGGGAGCGTGAGGACCGGATGAAAGAGAAATACCCCCACCTATTTCCTAAGAACCCTGCATCTACAAGCAGAACTTAAAATTTCGGGACGAAATTTTTCTAACGGGGGGAGAATGTGACAACCCTCACTAAACCAGGTATCCGTACGACTTAATTAATAATTAATTACTGTGCTTGTTTGAAATTACTGATGAACTGCTACTTGAATACTGATACATGTACTTACTTGCATCATACTTTACTTACCGTCACTACATTATTTACATGCTGAACCTTAGTGACAAACATGATGCACAAAAAGCACAGTAGCACTATAAACGGATAACCTATTGAACATGCTGATAAAGGCAGCATCAGGCAGACACTGCCTCTTGTTGGTGCATGTTTGTGACAACAGCTTAGATTTGGTCTTTGGATATCTTGTAATTAGTTAAACGATAAACAGTTAGCGGGTTTAGCTTTGTATTAGTGAGATAATAGAGTTTGGGCTAAACAAAACCCAATTAGGGTGATGGGGGGCGAATTGGGCCTGTCCAATTCGTAGTCCATGATGTTTAACCTTGGCCCAAGTAGTAACCTTGTGTTATATAAACAAGGTTAGACTTTAGGGTTGAGGTTAATCAGCCAAAACAGTTTGTGAGAGCAATTTCGTGAGAGCTTTAGGGTTTGGATGAAATTTGAGAGTGGTTAGGGTTTGATTGATTGTAAAACGTTAGTTTGGATAATCAATAGTAACCCGGTTTGAAAGTGTCTTGCTGTTTCTGTTCCTACTAGTTTCTGTGATATTCTGATCAAAAGGATTCCGCACTCTTGATTGGATTGACAATTCTGTTGAAGATCCATACGAATAGGGGACCTACAATTGGTATCAGAGCCTTTGCTCTTAGTTGTTTGGTTCGAGATTGATACGGATTCAAGATTTTCGAAGAAAAGGTGTTGTTTTGATTTGTTTTGATTCTTTTCGGTTGTTTGGTTCTTTGTGTTTTTCTGGAAATTCATCGAGTTCGTCGCGATATTCATCTGGTTCATAGTTTTTTCTGTGAAAAAGCATTATAATTTGCTTGTTCGATTCCTTTTGATAGTGTTTTTGAAAAGATAAAATCAAGTTTTAAAATATTGAAACTGTCCTCCATATCTTTAAAACTTTTAAAAGATTGAAAAATCCTTAATTTTGGGAAAATTGAAACAACTGCACGTGCGTTGTTTTTGGAAAGTTGGAACAGCTTGTAGCACAAAATTCTCGAGTCATCAAGAAAGGTCTCGAGTCATTCTTCTCGAGTCGTAATCAGCTCAAAGGTCTCGAGTCATCAACATTCTCAAGGTCTCGAGTCCAACGTCTCGAGTTATCAAGGTCTCGACACCACGGTCTCGACTCATCATCCTCTACGGTCTCGACTCATCACGGTTCCGAGTCCGAGTCGCAACCTCCACTGTTCTCGAGTCGCAACCACTATCTCGACTCACAAATTTACGGTCTTGAGTCATTCATCATCCACGGTCTCGACTTCCTTCAAGAGAGGTCTCGAGTTAGCTGTTTCGAGTTCTCGAGTCGCAAACGTTTCAGTTCCGTGTCACCGCATTCGTTCCGAGACAGAGGTTTCGTGTATTGTCTATAAGGTCTCGGTTCATCATCTTCATCACCACCGGTAGTCAACGTCACCGTCGACTGCTGATCACTTCCAGCGACCACCACCGTTCAACCTGCAACTCACTGTTTTGTGTTCTCCGATCACCACCGCCGTGCATCGTCACCTCCTTCGTCGTCGTTAACCACCTCCGGCGACAACCTCTTCTTCCATCACCGCCGTATCACCTCCGTCATCTTCATAATAGCAGCGATCGAATTGTTAGTCTTGGCGGTTGTTTATTTTGAAACTAGAGTTTTGTGGGCTGTTTTGAACGAAGAAGACAATCAGACACGTATTGACTTTTAGAATTTTGAAAATCCTTTAATCATTAATAAATCATTATCTTATTATTTATAATAATATATTAAATAATAATAATTATAATAATAATAATAATAAGTTTTACTAAATTAAAAAAAAGGTTTTAAAAAAAATAAATAATAATAATAATAAAAAAAAAAGATTTGTTTGGTTTGTTGAAAAAGTCTGACAGGTTTTGGGGTGCGGTTCGGAAGTTGTTTCGTGCGTGTTACTAGGTGTTTGAGTTATAAAATTTTCTATACGGTTACGGTCAAAGCTAGACAAGGACCAGCAATCGAGTTAGATTTGGATTTTGACACAGGTTACCAAAGTCCATTTAAACTTTTACGCTGCGTGATGGCCAAAATGGATAAGGTCAGGGAGACTGTTAAGAATTGGCCAAAGCTTAAAAACGTCAAAGAATATGCTGACTGGAAAGAGAAGTTTGAGTTGTTTATGAAAAGTGAAGATACTGAAATGTGGACGTGTATGATATATGGATACTTTGCTCCCACACGTCGTGTTGATGGAAGAGTTATAGTGATGTCTTATGATAAGATGGATGAATCTGAGAAACGAGTGGTTGATGCTGAGAAGAAAGCTTTAGCAGCAATAAAGAAGTCCTTGCCTGAGGGCATTAAACATACCTTTACGAAGTATGGAACTTCTCAAGAGCTGTGGGAAGCTTTGGAAAAACGTTATCAGATTCCTTTAAGATTGAATACATGTGATCAAGCATGTGTAGCTGAGCTTGCAGCTGTGAGGATAGGAGAAGTAGCTGCTGAGGTGGAAGAGAAGAAGCAAGCTGATAAGGAAACTGCTGAGAAGAAGACTGCAGAAGTTTCAAAGGGATTGAAGGATGTGAATGGACTTACATCAGAGGTGAAGGTATCATCAGAATCTGTAAGTCATACATGTCTTAATTGCACTGAACTACAGGGTAAAATTAACAGACTATCGGAGCAAAACAAAATTCTGTTAGCTGATTTGGAAAACCGAAAAGAGTTAAATGTTCTTTTGATTAAAAAAGAGTAAAATAGTTTAGAAAAACTAAAATCAAATGAACAAGAAATCAGCAGTTTAACAAGCAAAGTCAGTGAACTGTTACAGGTCATTGATTTGGCTCGTGAAACTGTGAAAGAAAAGACTAACGAGCTTTCAGAAAAGTGCACAGAATTGGCTGATGCACAAGCCAAAATTGTAGAACTTCAGGGGAAGTTAAACAATTTTGGAAATTCTTCGTTAGTCAGGACTCAAATTCAAAATGGGTTAAAGAAGAGTAATGACAAGACCAGTGTGGGCTTCCAGGGCTTGAATGAAGTTCCACCTCCTCTTAGTCATAACTATTCATTCCTGCCTAGTGAAGATGAGCTAGCAGACTTTATGGCATCTACACCAAGTAGTTTCGCATCCACATCAAGTCAAGGTGATGGATCTGAGAGTGATGATTTGAAAAGGAAAAATTCACCGCCTAAGAATAAAAATCAAACTTTTGTTAAAAAGATTAATTTTGTTCAAGGTAGTGATATGAAAAATGAAACAACTGTTATAGAAAATGAATCGAATGTAGAGTTTGCAAAAAATAAGAGCATAGAAAAATCTGAAATTAAGCAAACTGAACAAGGTTCATCTAAAGGATCATCACCATCTGATAAGGGATCTACCTCAGAGACTCCAGCTAAGAAGTCTTTGAAAAAGAGATCGTGCTTCAAATGTCACATCAAGGGACATGTAGCTAGCTGCTGTCCTAACAAAAAGAGTGAAGCACAAGTGAGTGAGAGGAAGAGAGAGAAGTCACCAGAGACTAGTGGTGATAAACATGAAAAAGAGTCTAACTCTCCAAAGAAGTCTGCTGCTAAGCAACCAGAGGGTGTTGCTGTTGGCGAAGATAAGGCTGAAAAAGGAACTCCACAAGTTCCTCGTTTTCAAAGAAATCAACCAAGATTTCAGCCTAGATCTCCACCAGGCAGATTTGAGAGACCTAGAAGCAGTTCACCAAGAATGAACAATTTTAATGGAAATACAAATAATTTCAGAAGTCAAGGTCAATATCAAAATCGATACCAAAATAATGGTTGTCGAAATTTTTATAACAATGGCTTTAGAAATTACAACAATAATGCTTCTTGGAATCAAAATTCAAGATACCCAAATCAAAATTTCCAAAGGTCAAATAGTCCAAACACATATAGGAACCCTCAGGACCAGAGACCTTATGGAAATCAAAACCCATTTCCATCAACAGGTCTGAGATCCAAGACTCCAGGTAGGAGTAATGGATATTGGATGGATGTTCAAATAGTTGGTGAATTTGGACGACCCAAGACCATTAAGGCTTGGGTCCCCCAATCTAACTAATTTCTTAGTTGGTGTGTGCAGGAGCTGCTAAGGAGGATTATCAACTTATGTTGATAATGGCTGCTCTAGGCATATGAAGGGGGATGTTATCAAACTGAGAAAAACTCATTTGATCTGTATATTATACCATCTCTCCTAAAGATCTATTCTGTTCTCTTCTCAACCTATTCCCAGTTAAGATTTCAGAAATCTGGATTGGACTTGTGAAATATGTGGTAGGGAAGATACTTGCATGATAGAGTGTGTTGTTTATATTTCCAGGATTTGATTAGTCTTTATTTGGGTGTTCATAGTTAAGCAATCAAAACATGATAAAACAGACTATATGCAGACCTAGGCATTGTCAGGATATCCTCAAGGATGAATTCAGTATACTCACCTACTACGATGAATCTTTGTGCATACCTTGATCGCGGGGGTATATCCTGAAGTGGGACACACTAGTATTTCAGTATAATAAAATTACCTTAAAGTATCATATGGTAATGGTACTTGAAATGTTCATGCATTTTGTTTAAGTGGACGAACATACTGGTAATTGTCTTGAACTGCTTTTCACGAAAAATTAAATAAAGAATTATCTAATAGTGTGAAACAGTTTGATTGTGCTGATATGATCTTCTTACCAGTGATTCTCACAAAAATAGAGTGTTTATTGCTTTTGTTATTTACTTGCTTTCAGAAAATATAAAAATCCAAAAATAGTGTCTTTTTCTGTTTAAAATTCTTAACGTACGGAAAACTGTTATTCTTGGAGGAATTGTTACTGATAGGGGGAGACGGTGTTGGAAAGTGAGTTCAAAATTTTAAATCATGCGGGTCATAGAGTGTGTGATTAAAAAGTTTTGCGTGTTGGTGATGAAATTGAAAATGCTTAATCTGTGATACAGTTTCACTATCTCTTGAAAAATAATAATTTATTTAATTTTGTTGAAAAATTCTTATGATTTCTCGAGATGTTTGTTTTATAGTATACAGATTGAAGCAGTAGGTTGCTGAGAAGTTGCTGTGAAGAGATGAGAGTTTGATTGGATGCATGGTAGAACCTCCTTTCTATATTGCAGACAAAGTTGAAGAGTTTGAAGATTGCTATTCAAATGCTGAACTGGAGTTTACTCAAACGCTAAAGTTTTGAAGATTTGGTGATTGGATGCATCAGCTTAGGGGGAGTCTGTTGCTGACAGAAGCTGCTGAAGCTGAAGCTATCCAAAGACCAAAGACAGTGCAAGAATACATGAAGATTGCAAGATGACTGAAGACAAACTTATTTTATGAAGCTATTGTCAAGGGGGAGTTTGTTGGTGCATGTTTGTGACAACAGCTTAGATTTGGTCTTTGGATATCTTCCAATTAGTTAAACGATAAACAGTTAGCGGGTTTAGCTTTGTATTAGTGAGATAATAGAGTTTGGGCTAAACAAAACCCAATTAGGGTGATGGGGGGTGAATTGGGCCTGTCCAATTCGCAGTCCATGATGTTTAACCTTGGCCCAAGTAGTAACCTTGTGTTATATAAACAAGGTTAGAATTTAGGGTTGAGGTTAATCAGCCAAAACAGTTTGTGAGAGCAATTTCGTGAGAGCTTTAGGGTTTGGACGAAATTTGAGAGTGGTTAGGGTTTGATTGATTGTAAAACGTTAGTTTGGATAATCAATAGTAACCCGGTTTGAAAGTGTCTTGCTGTTTCTGTTCCTACTAGTTTCTGTGATATTCTGATCAAGAGGATTCCGCACTCTTGATTGGATTGACAATTCTGTTGAAGATCCATACGAATAGGGGACCTACACCTCTAAGGCCTGTATGAGCCAGAAATATTTTACTACACTAGTGGTGAGTGTAGGGATACAAGGGTTGTAGAACTGCGTCTCTAGGAATAAGTCACAATGACTGGATGTGCCTAAAATGTGCTTTAAGCACAAAATTCAGCACTTTACATAATAATTCAGCTTTTAGCTAACTAATAAAGTGCCAAAACATGAGAAAATATTCCCGACACTCTGAGGAATAAGTTGTGTCACTAAAAATGATAATAACGACACTTTAAAGCTTTGTTAACGCTTTAACGGATTACTATCCAACCGAACAACCGGAGTTTACCCGGAACCTGAAAATATTGTTATTTTCATTATTTATCTTTTTCTGAGCCAGTTAGGGTCCCTGATTACCCTAACACCGATTGTAACGCATGACACACTACTAACCGGGTTAATCCCTAAACATAACTATATTAACCTAACTATATACTTAACTAATTGTTGGAAATGAACTAGTACCCCCCCCCCCCCTTTAACCAACCGTCCCCATGAGGGGGACATACCTTGTCCTCCAAAACATTATTTTAATCTTGGTGCTTAGTATCTAGGATACACACTAACCATTGGTTAATGCTCTTGATGTTTGTCTATAAGTTCAACCATTAACACAACATAACCTTCACCACTTAAACTCACAAATTAACTCCTCCCTCTCTCTCAAGAGCTCACGGCCGAACCCCCTTTCAACACCCATCATAATTTTGATTTTTGATCTTGCCATTCCAAGTATCTACAAGTGATAAGGATCACGTATAAGGAACCTTGGTGCAAACGGAAGGCGAAGGACCTCGTTACATTGCTTTTATCCACTCATTTTGTGTTTAGATTCTTCCCTAGCCTCGAGCTAGTAGTAAGTTGCTATAATCACCCTCTCGAACTATTTTAAAGTGGTTAAAATGATATGTAACGGTTAAAAGGTGCAAACATACAAGATGAAGCATAAAAGTCTACTAAAAACACTAAAAGTGATGGTTAAAAGCTCATATGTTGTGTAAAACTTGTAGTAATTGATTTGTGTGATTATTTGGACCCGATCTATGTTGTGGTAGCTCGGATCATCGTTTAACCCGGATTGGTCATGACCTTGGATCATGATATAAGGTTGTTTTGGAAGTAACAAGGGTTAAAGGATGAAACTCTACCACACACGAATCATGAACTTGTGTAAAAGCGATTTAGCTTGTAAAATAGTGATTAAAACTAGTAGATCTACGTATCTACAAGCGGTATTTTCAAAGAACCAAGTGTCAAAGAAATCATGTTTTCTAAAGACGGATCTTACACTAACACGAATGGTTTTTAGAACACACAAGTGTGTAAACACCTGTGTAACACAAAGTTTCGACAAAATAATTATTTTTGTAAAAGTTGACAAGAAGTTGTAAAGATGGAATTTCTTTAAAAACAAGACTTTTACGAAACCGGATTGATTTATACAAAAGATCCACTAAAAGTATGGGATTTACTTCATAGCTTGGATAAATCACAAGTTCATGAAATTTATGCGATTTATATATATATTTTGACTAGTTTGTGGTTCGAACATTGTTTTGATTGAATGATAAAAATGGTTGATTGATTTTATAAAAGAAAATGATACGCTTGAAAGCGTGGCCACCTCCAGTTACAGAGGAAACTCTGGCGAAATTTTTCCAAAAAGCCTAACACTTAGAAATATTTTCACTATAAGTGTTAGAAATACTTTTCGACATGTTTTCAAAATATAAGTTTCGCCACGACTATATTTACAAAACATCGGAGGTGGGATTTCACAAAAATAAAACTTGGTAAATATATATATTTAGTATATATTTTTCATAAAGTCACTTGATGTGTGCTTATGATTATTTTGTGAAAATACTAGTATTATTTTTAGGGTAAAAATAATACTATCGAATGTTAACGAATCCAAAATAATACAAACGGCTCTACGATAAATACATAAGTTACACCGGTAAGTATTATTACCACTCGATCATTAAAACGTAACTTACGCATTTTGGGAAAATATGACTTAACGCGTATTTTTGTCAAGGTATTATTTTGGAAAATTATGTAATAGAAAATATAATATTTTTTGAGAAGAATATTTATATTTTGGGAGTTAAAATTAAAATATACTTTAAGTGAGACTTAAGAATATATCTCGAAATTATACGAACACACATGTATTAAATCCCCCATCCTTGGGAAGGAGAATAACTACCAAGTATATACAGAATGTAAACACGAAATAGTTGTCTAACTATTTCCCAAAAACTTAAACCTTAAAGCTAAGGCACAGCCGTCCGTCTAATAGAGTTAGTACGTGTAGGTCGTCACATAGCTGCTTGATTTGGAGGCATACTTGGTAGAGACGCACCACTGTGAGTTCATGTCCCCCTTTTCTCTAACTGTTTTCAGTTTTTATACTGCGGGGGGTGAAATACATGTTACTTTGATTACAAGTACTTTATACATGGTATGGTTAGCGTAAGGAGGTTTACTACTTAGATCATGTGAGTGGGTAGGCAGAAACTGGAGGCCATTAATCCTCATTTTAGGACCGAGGGACGTAAGCGGTAGATCTATCTGGGTGTAGCGAGCCCAGCCCCAGGCCCAAACAGAACGGACCTAGGGGTGACTTTGTGCCCCAACGCGAAATCTGCTAGGTTTGAGTCTTCCTACTTGCACTTCACACATATCAATGGCCTTGCAAACCATTGGTGATCTCTTTTTCCTTATTTGCTACATACCAGGATTTTTATACTTACAAGTGTTTTACATACTCACTTACACATGAACTCGCTCAACATTATTGTTGATTTTTCAACTTACATGTATTTCAGGGAATTAAAGATCTGGCGCGGTATGTTATGTTTTCCCGCTGCATATGGGTTACGAGGTCATCCGGGTTTGGGGAATGTGACTCTTTCCTGGACAAGTCACAGTCCTTAAACTATCTTTATGATATGTTGTGTTTGTTGAACAATGTTTATGTCGTTAGGATGTGTTTCCGTTAAGACAATGTTATTGTATTTGGTTTTTAAAACTTAATCGAATGGATGATCTTGCATGGTTTTATTTCATATAGCTTTGTTATGGTTAAGCTATGGTATTAAGAAGTCACACCAAATTAACCACGCTTCCGCAAAGCCAGGGTGTGATAGGTGTTTCCTGATGAACTGCCTGGTTTGCCTCTAGTTCGTCAAGTCGAATTTCATATTGACCTTGTACCCAATGCTAACCCGATTGCGAAAGCACCGTATCGTCTTGCACCGTCTGAGATGCAAGAGTTATCGAAATAGCTCCAAGAGTTATCTGATAAAGGATTCATCCGTCCGAGTTATTCACCTTGGGGCGCTCCTGTCCTCTTTGTGAAAAAGAAAGATGGATCTTTTCGAATGTGTATCGATTATCGTGAGCTTAACAAGCTTACCATCAAGAATCGATATCCCCTACCCCGAATCGATGATCTCTTTGATTAGCTACAAGGTGCTACCTGTTTTTCCAAGATCGATCTGCGTTCTGGGTATCATCAACTTCATGTATTCGAAGAAGATATTCCCAAAACTGCTTTCCGCACAAGATGTGGGCATTACGAGTTTACTGTCATGCCTTTTGGTTTGACGAATGCTCCAGCTATTTTCATGGACTTAATGAATAGGGTCTGTAAACCTTATTTAGACAAGTTCATCATTGTGTTCATCGACGATATTCTCATTTATTCGAAGTCTCAAGCCAAGCACGATCAACACCTTTGTTTGACACTAGAACTCCTAAAGAAGGAACAACTTTTTGCTAAATTCACCAAGTGTGAATTTTGGCTTAAAGAAGTTCAGTTTTTGGGACATATTGTCAACGAGCAAGGTATTCATGTTGATCCATCCAAGATTGCAGCAATCAAGGATTGGAACACACCGACGACTCCTACCGAGATTCGTTCTTTCCTTGGTCTCGCTGGGTATTATCGTTGTTTTATTTCGAACTTCTCTAAGATCGCGGTTCCACTCACTGCTTTGACTCAAAAGAATAAGCCTTTCGAGTGGGGACCCAAGCAAGAAGAAGCGTTCCAAACTCTGAAACAAAAGCTATGTGATGCTCCTGTTCTATCTTTGCCCGAGGGAAACGATGATTTCGTTGTCTACTGTGATGCGTCCAACTTAGGGCCTTGGTTGTGTTCTTATGCAACGAGGTAAAGTTATAGCATATGCATCTAGACAATTGAAAGTTCACGAGAAGAACTACACCACTCACGATCTTGAGTTAGGTGCTGTAGTTTTTGCTCTAAAAATCTGGAGACACTACCTCTATGGTACGAAGTGTGTGGTTTTCACAGACCACAAAAGTCTCCAGCATATTCTTAATTAAAAGGAGTTGAACATGAGGCAACGACGTTGGGTTGAACTCTTGAACGACTATGATTGCGAAATTCGCTACCATCCTGGTAAGGCGATTGTCGTAGCCGATGCGCTTAGTCGAAAGGAGCGAGTCAAGCTTCAATCTGTTCGAAGTCTATCTGATCTTCAAACTCGTGTTCTTCAAGCTCAACAATCTTGTGTTTCACAAGATTTGATAGGTAAGGAATTACCACATCAGCTTGAGCTTAAACTCAAAACGAAGGACGATGGTTTACTTTATTTCATGGGTCGTTTGTGGATCTCGAAACAAGACGATCTTCACACTTTAGTGATGGATGAATCTCATAAGTCTCGATATTCTATCCATCCTGGTGCTGATAAAATGTACAAGGACCTTCGTACTCACTATTGGTAGCCTGGTATGAAGAAGGATGTTGCCTTGTATGTATCGAAATGCCTAACTTGTCTCAAAGTCATGGCTGAACATCAACGACCATCTGGTTTGCTCGTATAACCAGAGATACCGGTTTGGCAGTGGGAGAACATTGCTATGGATCTCATCACTAAATTACCACGTATATCTAAGGGTCATGATGCTATATGGGTTGTTGTCGAACGATTAATGAAGTCAGCTCATTTTATTGCGATTCGCGAGGATCTATCTGCTAATAAACTTGCAAAGATTTATGTTGATGAGATTGTATCTCGACATGGTGTTCCTTTGGACATCATATCCGATCGTGATGCTCGATTTTCATCTCATTTTTGGAAGACCATGCAATCTGCTATGGGAACCCAACTAAATCTAAGCACTGCTTATCATCCCCAAATAGATGGACAATCTGAGAGAACGATTCAAACTTTGGAGGATATGCTTAGAGCATGCGTGATAGACTTTGGTGGTAATTGGGATTCTCATCTGCCATTGATCGAGTTCTCTTACAACAATAGTTATCAGGCTAGCATTAAAATGGCACCATTCGAAGCTCTCTACGGTCGAAAATGTTGTTCACCTGTTTGTTGGAACGAGACCGGTGAAGCTCAGCTTACTGGGCCGGAGCTTGTTCTGGAAACAACAGACAAAATCAAGAAAATTCACGATAATCTTGTGATAGCTAGATGTCGTCAAAAAAGTTATGCGGATTTAGGACGCAAGTCCTTAGAATTTCAAGTCGGAGACCATGTCCTACTCAAGGTGTCGCCTTGGAAGGGAGTGGTGAGATTTGGAAAGAAAGGAAAACTTGCACCACGATATGTTGGACCATTTAAGATTGTTGAAAGGGTTGGAAAGGTTGCCTATCGACTAGAGCTACCTCCAGAGCTTGGAAATATTCATCCGACTTTTCATGTGTCCAATCTGCGAAAGTGTTTAGCTGACGCTGATCTTCACATTCCACTCGACCAAATCCAAATCGATGAAATGATTCACTTTGTTGAGAAACCTATGGAGATAGTGGACCGTACCTACAAACAGTTGAAGAACAAACGAATTCATTTGGTCAAGATCCGCTGGGAATCCAAACGTGGCCCAGAGTTTACTTGGGAACGTGAGGACCAAATGAAGGAGAAATATCCGCAATTGTTCTCACAAGTTTCCTCTAGTTAAAATTTCGGGACGAAATTTCCTAAAGTAGGGGAGACTGTGACAACTGTGCTCTGTAATCGATGAACGATGTAAAACAACGTTAATTATCAATAAAACAATGTGTTTTGGTGTTATTATGTGTGTATTTGTGTTTGTTGATTTTACGATTTGATTCGATTCCGATTTCAAGCTTTAAATCGCTTTCTGGAAAGTTATACGCAAACTGGTGTGTAAACGCAGTCAGTTTAACGCGACAAACACTCCGGAATAGTGACATAGACTTAACATACCTAAAATAACCTTCACATAACTTAGAAATAAGTTTTGGATGGTTTGGTGTGTTGAAAACAAGTCTATTCGATCGCAGGGACTATTTGTGTCAAACTGTGAAACTATACCGATTCGTATGGTATCGAAGAGTCTGGAACTTGATCATAAGCTAAACATACCATAAATAACCTAAAAATAGCTTAGAAATAAGCTTTGAGTGGTTCGGTGTGCAAAAACATGCTTATTTGATCCTACAGGGACTAAAAGTGTCAAAAACGGCGTAAGTTTGCATTTTCGCGCATATCTTACGTTCTGACCTCATCTGGACATCCAAAATTTTTGTACACACTAAAATATTTTTATTTTAGTGATCGGCATGCAAAAATACCGTTCGTCGCTTAATTTGGTTCGTTTTCGCGTCCGTTTGAGTTTCATCGTAATTTAACGAACAACGTGACCGTACGACCAAACGAACCGACCTCCGAGATATTTTTGAACATATTTTGAGTTCCCTATACTTTAACTTCATTTTAGAGCTTTGAAATGAGGTTAACGGGGCTTAAACGTGTCAAAAATGGGCCGAAACACAAGTTTTACAAGTTCAGGGGCTAAACTGCAATTTCTGGAAAGTAGGCCAGGCGGCCCGCGTAAGCCTAGCCATATTCTTACGTGGCCCGTGTCAGACTTGCAGATCAGAAACTTCACAGCAGCTTCCCAGCTCGTTCTTGAGGCCCTTGTACGCAATTTTCATGTTTTGGGGACCAAGTTAACACCTCCCCAAGGCTTCCTAACTGCTCATAACACTTGGATGGTTAGGATTTATTGCTTGGAGACCACACAAACACTTGTCTTGATCTTGTTCATCATGCACAAGTATAAATAGCCACCTTCATTTCCTCATTCTTTGCTCATTCCTCATTCTCTTCTCTACAATCTGATTTGAGAGCTCTCCCAAGTGTTTGGAGCTTTCTAATCTGATTATTCTTTATAGAAAAGATAGCTAGGACCCTTTGAAAGTATTCTTTCTTGCTTATTCTTTATGTTTAAGCAGAAAGTCAAACAGTTTGGCCAACGGTTTGACTTTCGGTTTTGACCATCAATTGGTCAAGTCAAAGTTCAATTGAACTTTGCAACGTGATTGTAATCACGATGGTTATAATCCTTAGCGATTATACCTACTGATTACCACGTTGACTAGGCGTAGTGACGAGTCAAAGTTTCGATCAAAATGCGTTTTAGCACGCATTTTGCAACGGAACTATTTTCGGGTATCAAAACCCATTGTTTTGATACCAAATCAGTTTTCTAAGTTAATTAAACATGTTTTGACATGTTTAACTCGTCACTATTAGTTTAGTGCTTGTTTAGGGTCGTAAGTTAAGCGGTCTAAACAACCGCTTAGACTTTCGAACCCGACCCGTTTGGTCGATCATTGGGATCCGACCAAGCTTGATTAGTGATCATAGTTGCATAGGGAATAACCACTGAGGTTATACCTTATGATCACATAGGATTGGTTAGTTATTTGTTAAGTAGCTTGTATGCCCATAAGAAATGACCAAAACGCCCTTATGAAGCATAAATCCGTATTTTACATATGTGAACATGTTTTTGACATATAATCTGATTTAGTAACATGTTTAGGTATTATTGGGCATATAAGACTTGACATAGCACATAGTTAACCATCCGAACATAGTTTTGAACGAACGATGCGTTAAGGTAGCATAAGCTACCTTAACGGGTCTTAACGGGTCAAAAGTACTTAGGCTAGGTTCCGATTTAGGATGTAGGCTTTGTTAAACCATATCACATGAATTCCACACTAATTTGGTTTACAAGACCACATTCTATCGTATCCTCCGATTTAGGTGTCAATTTTAATTACTAGTGATCCGATTACTAGGTACTACTTGAATTTCCTTGGTTTGTCTGAGCTTCGCTAAGTTCTTTAGATCAAGGATACCCTTCATTCAATGTGAGTACATAGTTCCCCTATTTTACTGTTTTCAATTGTTTTGGGGTGATTCATATGTACTAAAACGATTTCGATATTTTAACAATGTTTTCAAAAACGATTAAGATGGTTTATATTAAACTAAATACGATTTCGATAATGTGAACGAAACTTGTTGGTTGTAACTACATAACGAATGACATTCATTAGCATTGATCAAGCCGACCAGTATTAGGTTATGGTACCATAGGATCTGACAAATCCCGTTATCAGACTACACCCATGGTTATGTGTGGGGGTTATGAAGGTAACGACCGAATCTGATGATTGTTAACTTACCCTTTGGTGTTTTGTTAATACGAGAACCGAGGTAGTCGAGTCACGAAGGTTTGAATGTTATTAGCGAGACAATCATAAGCAGTTTCACAATTAAAACGAATACGATTTTGGGACGAGTTAAAACGATTTGGAACGACTAAAATGAGATAAAACGATTTGAACGAACGATTGGTTTGGGTTGTGATTAGGTAATGAGATGGGTGTAACATGATAGAAGCATGGTAGATACGCCACTGGTACATCTTATATATAAGTGCTTTTATCATATTACATTTCATGTCATTATTTAGTTCACTTGGGAAATGATTTTGGAACGATATAACAAAACGAGGTTTTCGAAATGATATAAACCATACAAGTTTTATTAACGAGTTTTTAACGAATTGGTTCACTAAAACAAATGTTTTGGGGTTAAGAATCATGGCTACGAGATGTTTTAAATCATAACCATCTTGATTTGAGTTGGTTAATCGTGTTGCAATATTATATACTTTTCAAAACAAGGTTTTCGAGGTATTGCAATATATATAAATGAGCCATGATTTCGACACTCTTATAAAACCTATGTACTCGCCAGCATTTCTTTGCTGACTATGTTTTTACATATGTTTCAGGTGATAATGCTTGATGTTGATTGCTAGGAAGCAAGTTCACTTAGGATCCGGACGTGGCTTTAGTGACTTAAAAACGATAATAGACGATGTTCGATTTGTATGTTTGGTTTGGTTTAAGACAATGTACATTACTTAATAAATCAATGAAACGAAACTTTTTAATTACCATGGTTGTGAAACGATGATTCTGTTACAACACTCCCCGACGTTTCCGCCACGGTTTTGTTGTTTTGACATGGTCGGGGTGTGACAAAATTGACCCAGATTTGAACTGTTTTTGTTTGTCGGCGTTGAACAGGACCAAGAACATAGATCTAGGGTTTGTTTGTTAAATAAAATCAACGATAATCATACATGTGTAATCGGAATAGGTTGTAGATCTGTCTTTGGGCTTTGATTGAACCAGATCTGTTATTTCCGTTTGAATGACGATGAACAGGGTATTCAAACTTAGATCTAAGTTGATTTTATTGGACAAAATGTATAAAAATCACACCCTTGTGCTCGGAATTTGATAAAGAATAAACCCAGTTGATTGATTTCATCATTAGATAGATTTTGAAAAATGTTTTTCATAATCAGGGATTTCGTTTGAAACATGCTATTCCGCTTCCAATGTTATTCCGTTTCAAGTTGTGATTTCGTTTCAATATGAGTTTTTGTTTGAAGGATAATTCCATTTGAAATCAGTTGATTCCGTTTCAAACTGTGATTCCGCATGAACTGTATTTCCGTTTGAAAATGTCATTCTGTGTGATTATGTGAATCCGTTTGAATGTGTGTTTTCATTGAAATGTTATTTCGTTTGAATGATACTTTGATTGTTGAAAATTATTCAAAGTGTGTAACTTGATTGTTTGTTGTTGTTTTTCAGCCTTCGAATGTGTTGTTTGATGCACTACACAACACTTGTTGTGATTTCGATGAGGAGAAGATTCCAAAGTTGTCCGAATTCAAGAGTATTTTGGAATTTATGAGAAGATTGCCTGTACAAAAAGCCTTGACGAATCAACATCTGGTGTTTAGATCACACATTAAACGTTTTTGGGAGGAGGCAACTTATGATGAAGAGGGCAAAGTGATAAATTCAGTTGTTGAGCTGAATGGTGAAGAAACGCCGATTATCATTTCAGAGGCACTTGTACGTGAAGTGTTGGATTTTCCTGATGATGTAAACTCTCTGACAAAATTCCCAGAGAGGATGGTCAAAGGCTGTATGCTGCGGATGGGTTATAATGGTGCACTGAACAGTGCTAATTACTTGAAGTCAAAATTTTCAAAGCCATACATGTTTCCTATTCACTCAGTGTTGCAAGCTCTAAGTCACAGGAAGGGAGGTTATGATGCAATGAGAGATTATCAAATGAACATGGTAACAGCTCTCGTATTAAACAAGAAGTATATTTTTTTGAAGATTGTGTTTCATTACTTGGTAGATGAAATTACTTCAAAGAGGAAGACTTGGTTGTATCCACGATTTGTTCAGATGATGATAGATCATGCCTATCCTGATCTTGAAAGAGATGAAAAGAATGATTTGTTGGTTCTATCTCACATGGATAACGAGTCTGTGAAACAATTGGCCAGATATCATCCTAATCATCCAGAGCCAACTACTAAAGCTGAATTCTTTGGTTTCATCAAAGATAACAATTATCAAGATCCAGATCCAGTCAATCATTAGAACTGGAGAAATGAGGAAGAAATGAAAGAGAAGAGTTATGCAGATGAACTCAAAGCACTTGAAAGCTTCAAAGAAACTAGAAACGAGTGGTTCTTGAAAGAAAAGAAAACGAGGAGCAGGAAAGCAACTCCGAAAGCTCAAGTGGAGGAGGGTTCTTCATCACAATCTAAGAAACGTCAAAAGAAAGCTGCTAAGACATTGCTTGTTGATGAATCAGAGGAGGAAGCTGAAGTTAATATTGAAGGAGATGTTCGTTATTCTCCTGAATCTGCAAAGTTATTAAAAGCTCCTAAAGAAAGTCTTAACACTGATGAACCAGAGAAAGTAGTTGGTGATGAAGAAGGTGATGATGTAGACAAAAGTACAACAAGTTCATCTGAATCAGAGATTGATGAAAATGAACGTGCAGAAGGAATTAGAGCTGAAATAGAAAAGGAGAAACAGTTAAGGAGAAGAAAGAGAAAGGAAAAAGATGATGATGATTATACTCCTTCTAAAGAAAATGTTGAAGATGTTCAGACACCTCCATCTGGTGGCAGAAAGAAAGCTTCTGCAAGAAAAAGTGTTGTAACTCCAAAGAAGGCAAAGACTTTGAAGATCTTGTTGAACAAGAAACCTATCTAGGAACCCAGTAAACCATCATCACCACCACCTAAATCACCACATCAATCACCACCAAGACAATCCACACCACCAAGACAACCCACACCACCACCATCACCACCACCACATCTATCACCACCACATCAACAACCCATTATCACTTCACCTCATTTACTTCAAACACCACCATCCACACAACCACCGATAGAAACAACACCTGCATCTTCTGGTTTCAAAAACTTTCTGAATATTCCAAATTTTCCTCTTGAAGACATTGGTGACTTCAGTTTCGTGAATGATGAGCTGGTAAAGAAGTTGCAACAGAAAGTAGAAGAAGTGTTGGTTGATAATAAAAGGTTGGTAGATCATGAGAAGAAATTGGAAAAGCGTGTTAAATCTGTGGAAGCTGAAAAGTCTTCGTTGCTGAAAAAGATTGAAGCTGATGAAGCTGAAATTGATGTAATGAAAGTTCAAATTGCTGAATTGATAGAAGGGAAAGCGCGCAGAGATGAGCAGAATAAGTACTTTGAGTTAAAGAACAAAGAATTAGAAGCTGCCAAAGCAATGAAAGAACACGAGATGTACATGGTAAACAAAGTGTTAGAAAATCTGCTTGGAAAGTCTGTTGAGCAAAAGTTTGATGAAATAAAGATTGAAGAGGTTAGAGCTCAATGTCAAGCTACGATTGATGCAGATTTGAAGAATAAGGGAAAAGGAGTTGAAGGTGTTTATGAAGAATGAGCAATTGTGTTATCAACTGTTTCTGAATCATTTATAGAGAATCCTCGTCCTCTATCTGCAGTTTCTGCTATATTTGAAGAAGATTTATTACTTGATTATGTTATTAATGATGAGGAAGATATAGAGGAAGATGATGAAGATGAGGAAGATGATGATCTTGAAAAGGATGATGCATATGATGATGTATTTTCTGCAAGTAGTCACAGTGATGATGATAATGATGATGCTTATCAGGGTACTTCTAGTGTTAAAGTGACTGAAACTTCAAATGAAAGAAATGTCGATGATTATTTGCATGATGAAGCAAATGAAGAGCCAGAGAATGCTGATGGTGAGGGGGAGAATGTTGATCAAAATGTTGATGAAGTAGAGAAGTTAATTCTGCGTCTGGAGCCTGATGTAGAGGAAGGAGAGATCAGGCACACTTACACCTTGAATGATATTATTGAAATGACGCGTATTGATGATTCTGACTTCAAGTTTGATTTTGAAGAAGAATTAAATCAGTTCGACATCAATCAACAACCCGAGTATCAGTATAAGTATGTTGAAGATGCTGATCTGTATGATAGGGTTGAAGTCGAGATGAAGAGGATGTGAATGTGGATACTTCTGATTTTCCAACATTAGTCGAATTTTTCAGTCAAGAGAACGTTGATGAGCTGAGAAGGAAAGTGGAAGAATGTTTGAAAGATAAGAACTTTGATGGTACTTTGAAAGATGAACAAAAGGAAGAGAGGAAGAAATGGTTTCGAAAAAGTAATGAAAGAAAATTCAAACGCCCACTGAAGTTTTATAAAAGAGATAGGGATGTGTCACTTGGTGATATAATCAGTTGGGGCTTTCTACCACAGGTTAATGCTTATGCCATTCGTAGAGAATATGGTGTTCAGTACTTTGCATTCCTTCATGATATTATGTCATTACCTTGGTGGGATGTGGAAGAGCTTGATAAAGTCAGAACGTTCGATTATCCGATTAGAAAGAATGACATACCTATGTGGGGGTTGATAAAGTTTGAAGCATTTAGAGATTTTCAACACTGGAAGACACATCAACCGAAGAAGGTGAGGAGAGTGAATCCTGAAACTAGAAATGAAGAAACAATCTTGAATATAAAGAAGCCAAAAGTGTTAAAGAATATTCCTTTGCCACAAATGGAGCAAGAATTTTACAAAGGCTTTATGTATTGGGTGTACAGCTGTCTGAAAACTGAAGCTGTGATTACCTACAGGGTTGAAAGTGAAATCAGATACATCACTGTTTGTGAACAAGGTTGGATTCAAAGCTGAAGATAGAGAGCTAGCAATGCAATTTCAGAAAGTTGTATCTATCTGCTTCCAGAAGGGTGTAAATGCTGAAAGCAAATGGTCAACGAAATGGTGAGAGATTGAGAAAGAGGAAGCTCTTAAAGCCGAGAAAGAAAAGAAGGAACGTGAGGAAAGAGATAGAATGCTTCGTGGTAAATTCATGAGAGAACAAGCTGAAGAAAGAAAGAAAGCTGCTATAGAGAACGAGAAGCTTAGGAAGCTGTTGTCGAAAAGCCTAAGCAGAGGGAAGAAAAGTTTAAGTCGCTGTAAAGAGCTGAAGACCAGACTGAAGACTCTGGCAATATCCAAGGGGGAGTTTGTTGGTGCATAATGTCTATAGCCTACGTCTTAAGTCTAGGTCATGTCGGTAGATTGTATAGGGGTCTAAAATGTAAATTTATGATATTTTGATGTAATTCCGTTTGAAATGACACATGTCATTTCAAACGAAATTAGTTTTGTTAATTCCGTTTGAAATGATACATAGTCATTTCAAACGGAATCACATGCCTATATATAGGTGTGTTGTGCTTCTCATTTCATACGGAATTAGTGGATGTGTAACGAAGTGCTGTCAAAATTCCACCATGTAATCAAGTCTAAATTGAATGAGAAGCTTGTTTAAAGTATCATAATCTGTTTCTACTCATTTCTTTCACTGATTCTAGGCTGTTTGTTTGTTTCCGCCTCTCAAACAGTTGTGTATTGATTCTGATCGACTCATTAGGTCGCCAAAACGATCCTACAGAATGTGTGTCGATTATCGTGAGCTTAATAAGCTTACCATCAAGAATCGATATCCCCTACCTAGAATTGATGATCTCTTTGTAGGATCGTTTGCAGACCCGAACGAGTCGATCGGAAGAGTTTTTCTCAATACGAAAGGCGGAAACAGACGTATTGAAGTCAATTCAGCTAGAATATCACTTAAACTGTCGATTTTATTGATATAATGACGTTTTACAGCGAGACGACACTTCGGCAGCACTTCGTTACTCAGACCGAAATCGTTACAAATGACTAGACACTCAAGGTATTTAAAACCATGCTAATTTCGCTTGAACCAGCCTCAAGCGGAATCACTTTCATGCGAAATTAGTGATTTCGCTTGAACTGGACATGACATCTTCAAGAGGAATTAATACATATGATTTCGTTTGAAATGACTTTGTGACATTTCAAGCGAAATTACCTTTAACCACAATTCCTTGATTTCTGTGCCCTAATCTAACTTAGTACAATACAAGACTAGATACAAGACGAAGTTGACAGACGCATGCACCAACACTCTTTGATCAACTGCAAGGTGCTACCTATTTTTCCAAGATCGATCTGCATTCTAGGTATCATCAACTTCGTGTTCTCGAAGAAGATATTCCCAAAACTACCTTCCGCACAAGATGTGGGCATTACGAGTTCACTGTCATGCCTTTTGGTTTGACGAATGCCCCAGCTATCTTCATGGACTTAATGAATAGGGCCTGTAAACCTTATTTAGACAAGTTCATCATTGTGTTCATCGATGATATTCTCATTTATTCAAAGTCTCGAGCCGAGCACGAGCAACACCTTCGCTTAACATTGGAACTCCGGAAGAGGGAACAACTTTTTGCTAAGTGTGAATTCTGGCTTAAAGAAGTTCAGTTTTTGGGTCATATAGTCAACGAGCAGGGTGTTCATGTGGATCCATCCAAGTTTGCTGAAATTAAGGATTGGAATACACCAACGACACCTACAGAAATTCGTTCTTTCCTTGGTCTCGCTGGTTATTATCGTCGTTTTATTTCGAACTTCTCGAAGATCGCGGTGCCACTCACTGCTTTGGCTCAGAAGATTAAGCCTTTGGAGTGGGGATCTAAGCAAGAAGAAGGGTTCCAAATGCTGAAACGGAAGCTATGTGATGCTCCTGTTTTGTCCTTGCCCAATGGAAACGATGATTTCGTTGTCTTTTATGACGCATCGAATCTAGGCCTTGGTTATGTTCTTATGCAATGAGGAAAGTCATAGCATATACGTCAAGACAGTTGAAAGTTCACAAAAAGAATTACACAACTCATGATCTTGAGTTAGGTGTTGTGGTATTTGCTCTCAAAATCTGGAGGCACTACATCTATGGAACGAAGTGTGTGGTTTTCACAAGACCACAAAAGTCTCCAGCACATTATTAATCAAAAGGAGCTGAACATGAGGCAATGACAATGGGTTGAGCTCTTGAACGATTATGATTGTGTGATTCGCTACCTTCCTGGTAAGGCGAATATCGTAGCTGATGCGCTTAGTCGAAAGGAGCGAGTCAAGCTTCATTCTGTTCAAAGTCTATCTGATATTCAATCCCGTGTCCTTCAAGCATAACGATCTTGTGTAAACGAAGGCTTATTGAAATATGAGCTACCACTTCAACTCGAGCTTAAACTCAAAATGAAAGGTGATGGGTTGCCCTATTTTAAGGATCCTTATGGATGATTATCGCTCAAATCGGAGTCCTTAATTGAATTCATTGTATGCTTTAATACGTACATTACGATTCAATAAGGACAAAACCGAATTCCTATTAAGATCTTCCTATCTTCATAGTTAGATTCTTGAAAATGTTTAAAGTGCCAAATGAAATCCACATATTAGATTCCTGGTGTGCTTTAAAATACCCGTGTCCAAAGATAACAAATTAAAGGTCAAATTAAACAATTATGCGATTATGTGATTATGTGTTTATGTGTTATCCTTTATGTTTTTGTGTGATCCGATTTTCGTTATCCAAATCCTCATAGAATCTTCCATATCTTCATATGAGGGACCCATAGTAGGATATTCAAAAGGTACTACCTTAAATCCTTAATGGGCTTCTACGTGGTAGTTAAGACCCTTAGGTTATATAGTACCATTCCATGATTCGAAAAGAGACCCTTGAGTGGTCTAGTTAAAGATTGATTTAGAATCTGGTTAAGAATGGCATGTGATGATACAGCTGAGAGAACCCCATGGTGGTCCAGTCACACTCATCACAGGTTCATTCATTTGGTTTTCCCCTACACATTATCAAATGCACTGTGTGGACTATGCAAGGAATTACGTAATTATGGACGCGTACATAATTATAAAAATTCAGTGCACGGAAACCACAGTAAGATTTATCATGTGTAAGAACCAATAGTGACAACAATAACGAAACATGAACAATGTAATGGAGGTACGGTGGACGCACCAATGGCGCTTCATATACTTGTATATAAGTGTCCCTCTTACATTGCAAGCATAATGCTATTTAAAGTTATTAGAAGTTCAGAACTCTAACCAGTGTTGTTTTATCTTTTCGACTTCATGTTTCAAGCTCTCACAAGTTTCTCTAAATAATCGGGATGAAATTTCCTGAAGTAGGGGAGACTGTGACATCTGTGCCTCCACGACCATCAAGCAAATACCAAATCAACGAAATATTGTATTTCATACTTGGGATTTGTATAAATATGTGTATCATTTGCACATATCAATTCTTGTTCGATTTCAAGCTCTAAATCGCTTTCTGGAAAGTTATGCGCGAACTGGTGCGTAAACGTAATCAGTTTAATGCGACGAACACTCCGAAATAGTGACATAGGCTTAACATACCTTAAATAACCTTTACATAACTTAGAAATAAGTTTTGGAGGGTTTGGTGTGTCGAAATCAAGTTTATTCGCTTACAGGGACTAATTTTGACAAACTGTGAAAGTATGCCGATTCGTACTGTAACGAACATTCTGGAAGTAAATCATAAGTTAAACATACCCTAAATATCCTTTACATAGCTTAGAAATAGGCTTTGAGGGGTTCGGTATGCTAAAACAAACTTTATTGGTCATTCAGGGACTAAAAGCGTCAAAAAGTGCACAAGTTTGCATTTTCGCGCATATCTTACGTTCTGAATATATCCGGACATCCAAAAATTTATGTAATCATTAAAATATTTATTTTAGTGATTGACTTGATAAAATTCCATTCGTCGCTTAATTTGGATCGTTTTTGCTTTCGTTACGACTTCCGTCGTAATTAACCGAACAACGCAACCGTAGGACGAAACGAACCGACATCCGAGATGTTTTTGAGCATGTTTCATGTTCCCTATACTTTAACTTCATTTTAGAGCCTTGCAATGAGGTTAACGGGGTTTAAACGCATCGAAAAAGGCCTTAAACATGTGCAGGGACCATTTCTGCCATTTTCGCAAAAAGTTTTGATCTGTTACCTGGTGGCACTACACCACCACCTCCTGTCTTTCCCATGGCATTGCGCCAGCACCTGATCTGGACAGAAAGTTTATTTTCTGCATTTTTCAGCAACGGGGTTGAACTCGGGGGGCTATTTTGTAACTTTTTCAATACCGTTGTCTTGTTTTGGGGCACCCCTTATATTGCAAATCTATGGGCATGAGGCGTACAATCCAGATCAAAGCACGTTTTACGATGAACGATCCTAACGGTTGTGCCATATCTATAAATACCCCCCACCTCTTTAGCTCAAAACCCACTTGATTTTCTGAGATTTTCTCTAAGTTGAAGTGTTAACCACTTCATACTTGAGAAATACTTGGGAAATCAAACTTACGGGGAACCTTTGTAAGTATTCCTTCGTTCTTTTCATTCGTTTTTAGCTTAAAAGTCAAACTGCGTTTGACTTTCTACATTGACCAGTTTATGGTCAATGTGAAGTTCGTTTGAACTTCATAACGTGAGCGTAATCACGATGGTTATAGTCCCTAGTGACTATACCTACTGATTACCACGTTATCTAGGCTCAGTGACGAGTCATAGTTTCGGCCAAAATGCGCATTCCCGCGTATTTTTTAACCAAACTACTTTTGGGTATCAAAACCGTTTGTTTTGATACCAAATCTGTTTTCTAAATTTGTTAAACATGTTTTAACATGTATAACTCGTCACTTTTAGTTTAGTGCTTATGTAGAGTCGTAAGTCAAGCGGACTAAACACCCGCTTAGACTTTCGAACTCGACCCGTTTGGTCGATTATTAGGATCCGACTAAACATATTTAATAACCATAGATGCATAAGGGAATAACCTTCCGAGGTTATACCTTACGGTCACTTAGGTTTAATTAGTTGTATGATAGGTAGTTTATATGCCTTAGGTAAATGACCAAAATGCCCATTTCATGCATAATTGATAATTAAGCATATGTAACACAAACTTTTGTTACTTAATTAATTATGCAACAGATTTAATCATGTTTAGGCATATAATACTTGTCATAGGACTAGTTAGACGTCTCGAACGCGCTTTTGCGCGAACGACACGTTAAAGTAGCGTAAGCTACCTTAATGGGTCACAATGGGTCGAAAGCACTTAGGTTAGGTTTCGATTTAGAATGTAGACTTTGTTAAACCATGTCATATGAGTTCCAATACTCATTTGGTTTACAAAACCTCATCCTATCCGATCTTCCGACTTAGGTCCGGTTTATTTTTATAGTTATTAGGTTGCCGATTGATTCCGTGCTCCCTCTAGCTTTGCTTGGTTGTTGTTCAAGACCTCTAAGCATTCTCAGGTGAGTACATAGTTCCCCTATTTTACTGTTTTCAATTGTTTTGGGGTGATTCATATGTGCTAAATGTTTTCGAGGTTTTAACGATGGTTTCAAAAATAAACGATATGGTTTATACAAAATTTATAATGATTTTGATAAAGTAAATAAACTTGTTGGTTGTATTTACATAACGAATAACATTCATTAGTTTTGGCCGAACCGACCAGTATTAGGTTATGGTACCATAGGATCTGACAAATCCTGTTATCAGACTGCACCCATGGTTATATGTGGGTTAGGTGGGTAACGACTGAATCTGTGATTGTTAATTTACCCTTTGGCGGTTTATTAATGCGAGAAGCGATAGGCGAGTTGCGAAGGTTTGGATGTTATTAGCGAGACAATCAAAAGTAAACTAGCCATGAATCCGACACTCTCAAAAACCTATGTACTCGCCAGCATTTTTTTGTTGACTTTGTTTTCACATATGTTTCAGGTGTTGTTGAATGATGTTGATTACTAGGGTGCATGCTGTCACACCCCGACCATGTAGAACATACAAAACGTGGCGGAAACATCGGGGAGTGTTGTAACAGAATTAATTGTTTCAAATCCATGGCAATTGAAGTTTCGTTTTATTAATTAAAAGTGTTACAATGTCTTAACAAACAAAGAAATACAAACATAATAAACTAGTCTTGCATCTTTTATTGTAACTAAAGCCCAAGTCTGCCTATGTGTATCTTGACCATCTTATGCAACAGCTCCTGAAAAACACATGTGAAAATAGGTACGTCAGCATAAAAATGCCTGTGAGATACATAGGTTTTGTGAAAATAGGTTTCATGACTTATGTTTGAGAAAATGTTTAGTCATGAACCTTGTAATTTGCTTTGTTTTGTAAATCATTTGAAAAACGATAAGATCAGATGATATGTATAAATAGGAGAATAATGTATGGTTAAATGAATAACCATTGTAAAATGAGTTTGTATAAGATAAGTTGTTTGTAAATCAATGTCTTGTGAAAAGTATGTTATTTGTATAAAATGTTATATGTCTCAAACTGAAATGATTCAAATAACGCTACAATATGTAATACCATACAAACACTTATATATAGGAAGTACCAGCGGCGTATCCACCATGCTTGTATCATATTACACACGCATCGTTACTTAATCACTTAATCAAACCAAAACACCAAAGTAATGTTTAACAGTTGTAGGAATGTTTATGTATGGTCAAAGACGGTTCACACGGTTCACAGATACAAACGGTTCACAGATACAAACGGTTCACAGATACAAACGGTTCACAGATACAAACGGTTCCTACAATCAAACGGTTACGACGGTTCACAGATACAAACGGTTCACAGATACAAATGATTACAACGGTTTACATAGTCAAATAGTTATAAACGGTTCAAAATGTAATATAATGTGTTCATATACTGGATGAGCATATGCAACAAAATGTAATGTAAAACAATGCACTAAGTAATGCACACAATGGGCACACCTAGCATGAAATGTAATGAAATCATGTACTATAATGTACTAATGAACATAGCATGTATATGATGTGAAAACAGGAAAGCATGAAAGTAACAAGTAGGCACATGTGTTCCACCCCAAAACAGTTTCGAAAACAGTAAAAGAGGGGGTCTATGTACTCACTTGAGATTGCTTAGTAGTCCTTGAGTAACAACCAAACAATGCTAGAGATCGCGGATATCAAACGGCACCTAATATAGGTAACTATGTTAATAAACCGGACCTAAATCGGAAGATCGGATAGAATGAGGGTTTGTAAACCAAACGAGTGTGGAGACTCGTGTGATATGGTTTAACAAAGCCTACTTACTAAATGAAACCTAACATAACTGCTTTCGACCCATTACGACCCGTTTAGGTAGCTTATGCTACTTTAACGCGTCGTGCGCGTGAAACGCGTTCGGACCGTCTAACTAGTCCTATGACAAGTGTTATATGCCTAAACATGTTACATAATCAGTTATGTGACAAAAGTTTAGGTTACATATGCTTAATTACCAATTATACATCAAAAGGGTATTCTGGTAGTTTACCTAAGGCATATAAACTACCTATCATACAACTACTCAAACGATGTGACCATAGGGTATAACCTCAGAAGGTTATGCCCTATACTAGGGTCACCTAATGTATTTGGTCCGATCCTAATGATCAACCAAATGGGTCGGGTTCGAGGTATAAGCGATTTATCAGATCGCTTACCCTACGACCCTAGACAACGTGGTAATCAGTAGGCATAGTCCCAAGGGACTATAACCAACGTGATTACACTCACGTTGCGAAGTTCAAACGAACTTCGCATTGACCATAACTGGTCAATGTAGAAAGTCAAAAAAAGTTTGACTTTCAGACTCGAAAGACTCGAAAAGCAGTAAAAGAACGAAAGAATACTTACGAAGGGTCCCCGAATGCTAACTTCGATTCAAAAATCTCAGGTATGAAACAATAGTTTCAACTTAGAGTTTCTCAAATTAAAGTTCTTGTAAGAAATGAGGTTGGGGTGGATGGGTATTTATATGAATACCCGAACCGTTAGGATCGTTTCATGGAAAACGTGCCTTAATCACAACCGTACAAGTGTCGGAACCTTATGGTGTCTAAAATTGATCCTTATCCGCTGACTAAGCAATTGGGAATGTGTGGTTGAGGATAGAACAGCTGCAACTTGGTGTTAAAAACATTGAATCTGATCTGATATGCGGACGCGGCCCGCTTCAGGATCAGAGAAATACAATGCGGGCCGCCTGGGATGTCTGATCAGCCCACATGTTTCAGAAATGACAGTTTCAGTCCCTGCACGTGTTTAAGGCCATTTCCGACACTTCTAAGGCCCGTAAAGCCAAATTTAAGGCCCTAAAATGTTGCCTAAACATTGTGGACATGAAACATGCTCAAAAATATGCCGGACATTGGTTCGTTTGGCCGTACGAACGCGATGTTCGCTTAATTACGACGGAATGCGCATAAGCGCGAAAAACGATCCAAATGACGTGACGAATGGATTTTTGGCAAGCCAATCACTAAAGCATAATATAGTCATCCTTATATAAATTTTTGGATGTCCGGATGTATTCAGAACGTAAGTTATGCGCGAAAATGCAAACTTGTGCACTTTTTGACACTTTTAGTCCCTGAATGACACAAAAGTTTATTTTAGCATACCGAACACCTCAAAGCCTATTTCTAAGCTATATAAAGGATATTTATGGTATGTTTAACTTATGGTCATGTTCCGGAATGTCTGTTACAGTTCAAATTGGCATACTTTCACAGTTTGTCAACTTTAGTCCCTGTAAGCGATTTAACTTGATTTTGCAATACCAAAGCCTTCAAAACTTATTTATAAGTTATGTAAAGGTTATTTAAGGTATGTTAAGCCTATTTCACTATTCCGGAGTGTTCGTTGCATTAAACTGGTTATATTTACGCATCAGTGCGTGTATAACCTTCCAGAAAGCGATTTAGAGCATGAAATCGAACAAGAATTGATATGTGCAAATGATACACATACTTATACAGATCCCAAGTATGAAATACAATATTTCATTGGCTTGGCAGTTGTTTGATGGTCGCAGTGTGTCACACCCCGACCGCGTAAAACAACAAATCGCGGCGGAAACATCGGGGCGTGTTGCAACAGAATTAATGTTTCATAACCATGGATACCAAAAAGTGTTTCGTTTTATTAAACATTGAATAATTACATCGTCTTGAAATCTAAATACACTAATTAAACATAGTCTATCATTGTTATTGAGTCACTAAGGCCTTGTCCAGTCCTATGTGAGCATGCATCTTATCAATCGATATCATTCAACAATACCTGAAACATATGTGAAAACGAGGTCAGCAAAGAAATGCTGGCGAGTACATAGGTTTTGTAGGAGTGTCGAAATCATGGCTAGTTTAGACGTTGCAATATTTTATTTAAAAACCTTGTTTTGAAAAGAGTATAATATTGCAACTTAATTAACCAACTCAAATCAAGCGGGTTATAATTTGTAAAACCTCGTAGCCATGACTCTTAACCCAAAAACATTTGTTTTAGTAAATTATTTGAAAAACAATGATAAGTTCAAGTGATATGTATAAATAAGAGAATAATGCATGATTAAATGAATAACCATGTAAAATGAGTTTGTATAAGATAAGTTGTTTGTAAATAAATGTCTTGTGAAAAGTATGTTACTTGTATAAAATGTTCTATGTCTCAAACTGAAATGATTCAAATAACGCTACAATATGTAATACCATACAAACACTTATATATAGGAAGTACCAGCGGCGTATCCACCATGCTTGTATCATATTCCACACGCATTGTTACTTAATCACTTAATCCAAACCAAACCACCAAAGTAATGTTCATGCCCAAATGTAAATCATGTAATATGTATAACCAAAATAATATCGTATATCGCTTTGAAGCCAATCGTTTACCCAATCGTTAAAACATCGTGTGAAAACCAATCGTAAATCGTTTAATTCGTTTTAGGTCGTGAAACTACTTATAAGGTCGTCTCGCTAATAACATTCAAACCTTCGTGACTTTCGTCGCTTCTCGTTTTCGTATTAACAAACCTCCATAGGGTAAGTTAACAATTACAGATTCAGTCGCTACCTACCATACCCACACATAACCACGGGTGTAGTAAATAACGGGATTTGTCAGATCCTATGGTACCATAACCTAATACTGGTCGGCTTGATCATTGCTAATGAATGTCATTTGTTATGTAACTACAACCAACAAGTTTGTTCACTTTATGAAATCGTTATTAGTTTTGTATAAATCGTCTTAATCGTTTTTGAAACCATCGTTATAACATCGAAAACATTTAGCACATATGAGTCACCCCAAAACAGTTGAAAACAGTAAAAGAGGGGAATAATGTACTCGCCTGATAATGCTTGGAGGTCTTGAACAACAACCAAACAAAGCTAGAGGGAGCACGGAATCAGTCGGCAATCTAAAACTATATAAATAAACCGGACATAAATCGGGAGATCGGATAGGATGAGGCTTGGTAAACCAAATGAGTATTGGAACTCATATGATATGGTTTAACAAGGCCTACATACTACAATGAAACCAAACCTAAGTGTCTACGACCCATTACGACCCGTTTAGGTAGCTTATGCTACTTTAACGCGTCGTTCGCGTGAAACGCGTTCGGACCGCCTAACTAGTCCTATGACAGGTGTTATATGCCTAAACATGTTACATGATCAGTTATGTGACAAAGGTTTAGGTTACATATGCTTAATTACCAATTATACATGAAAAGGGTATTTTGGTAATTTACCTAAGGCATATAAACTACCTATCATACAACTACTTAAACGATGTGACCATAGGGTATAACCTCGGAAGGTTATTCCCTACCTACTATGGTCACCTAAAGCGTTTGGTCGGATCCTAATGATCGACCAAATGGGTCGGGTTCGAAGGTATAGGCGATTTATCAGATCGTCTACCCTACGACCCTAGACAACGTGGTAATCAGTGGGCATAGTCCCAAGGGACTATGACCATCGTGATTACAATCACGTTGCGAAGTTCAAACGAACTTCGCATTGACCATTACTGGTCAACGCTGAAAGTCAAACAAAGTTTGACTTTCTGACTCGAAAAGCAGTAAAATAAGGAAAAGAACGAAAGAATACTTACGAAGGGTCCCCGAATGCTAACCCAGATCAAAATAGCTCAGGTATGAAACGAAGGTTCCAACTTAGAGCCCAAATGATCAGATTTGTGAGAAATGAAGTAAAGGGGGTGGGGTATTTATAGATTTCGGGTAACCGTTAAGATCGTTTCTTGAATAACATGCCTTAATCGGAACCGTACACTTGTCGGAACCTTATGGTGGCTACATATGCTCCTTATCTTAGTGACTAAGCAATTGAGAACATGTGGTTGTGGTTAAATCTGCTGAAAACAGGCTGTTTAAACATTGAATCTGGTCTGCATACTGCTTTACGGACCTCAAAGCTGCCAATGTTGAGGTCCGTAAGGTAACAACTTTGGCAGATTTACAGTTTTGGTCCCTGCAGTGCAATCAGCCCATTTTTGACACGTTTAAGGCCCGTTAACCCCATTTCAAAGCTCTAAAATGAAGTTAAAGTATAGGGAACTTAAAACATGCTCAAAAATATCTCGGATGTCGGTTCGTTTAGCCGTACGAACGCGATGTTCGCTTAATTACGACGGAATGCGCATAAGCGCGAAAAACGATCCAAATGACGCGACGAATGGATTTTTCTTATGGCGAACACTAAAATATAATATAGTCATGCTTATATAAATTTTTGGATGTCCGGATGTATTCAGAACGTAAGTTATGCGCGAAAATGCAAACTTGTGCACTTTTTGACACTTTTAGTCCCTGAATGACACAAAAGTTTATTTTAGCATACCGAACACCTCAAAGCCTATTTCTAAGCTATGTGAAGGATATTTATGGTATGTTTAACTTATGGTCATGTTCCGGAATGTCTGTCACAGTTCAAATTGGCATACTTTCGCAGTTTGTCAACTTTAGTCCCTGTAAGCGATTAAACTTGATTTCACCACACCAAACCTTCCAAAACTTATATATAAGTTATGTAAAGGTTATTTGAGGTATGTTAAGCCTATGTCACTATTCCGGAGTGTTTTTTGTATTAAACTGGTTATATTTACGCATCGGTGCGCATATAACCTTCCAGAAAGCGATTTAGAGTTTGAAATCGAACATGAAATGATATGTGCAAATGATACACATATTTTTACAAATCCCAAGTATGAAATATAATATTTCATTGGTTTGGTATTTGTTTGATGGCCGTGGAGGCACAGGTGTTACAGTCTCCCCTACTTTAGGAAATTTCGTCCCGAAATTTATTTAGAGGAAACTTGTGAGAGCTTGGAAATATGAAGTTGAAAAGATCGAACAACATTGATTAGGGTTCTGAACTTCTAGTAACCTTTAATAACATCATGATTGCAATGTAAGAGGGATACTTATATACAAGTATATAAAGCATCATTGGTGCGTCCACCGTACCTCCATTACATCGTCCTCATTTTGTTATTGTTGTCGCTATCGGTTCTTTCACATAATAAATCTTACTGGATTTCTGTGCACTAAATTTCATAATTATGTGCGCATCCAAAATTAGAGAATTCCTTGCACAGTTCACACAGTCTATTTTATAATGTGTAGGGTAAAACCAAATGAACAATCCTGTGATGAGCGTGACTTAGACCGCCATAGAGTCCTTTAGACTAAATCAATAAATGATTTAAATAGACTATCAAGGAGTCTGTCCAGCTACATCACTAGATGTCGTTCTTTAACCAAATTGTGAATCAATCTTTTTTATTAGACCACTAAAGGGTCTCTAATGAATCATGGAGCAGTACTATATAATCCAAGGGTCTTAACTATTACATAGAAGCCCATTAAGGATTTAAGGTAGTACCTTTTGAATATCCTGCTACGAATCTCTCATATGAAGATATGAAAGATCCTGCGAGGATTTGGATAACGAATATCCAGAGTATTAAAAACACAAAAATGCATAAAAGAAAACATGAGATGAATAAACACATAGTCACATAACCACAAAATTGTTTAACTAGAAGTTTGTTCTGCTAACAGAGTACATGTATTTAAAGCACACTAGGAATCCATCTCGTGAATTTCATTTGGTACTTTAAACATTATCAAGAATCTAACTATAAGGATAGAAAGATCTTTAAAAGAAAAATTCGATTTCGATTCTAGGAACCGAAGTGTTCGAATTAGGGTACAAAAGGAATCCAATTAAGGACTCTGATTTGAATGATAATCATCCACAAGGATCTAATTGTAAAGATAAAAAGATCCCATATGAATTTTAGAAGTTGAAGATGTTTTGAAACCTTGCACTGGATGTGCTTAGGTCAAAACATGATATAAAATGCTTATGAAGTTGAGATGCTTGATATGTCAATGCGACATATGAAGCAGAATTTTGAAGGTTAAGTCAATGTATGAGGAAAATATTTTTGAAAACTATGCATGGGGTTCTTTTAAGAAAATGTGTTTAACGTTTTTGAAACCTTATATATAATACTTTTTGAAATCATAAAGTAGGTGTATTAGGTAGATATATTTACTAAAATGTTTTAAAATCATGCGAGATGAATTTTGAAATTATGTATAAGGTTTTTGAAAGATATGAATGATGCTTTTCGAAATCATGCACTTGATCAGAAAATGTATTGTGTTAATATTGTCTTCAGACTATATGAAATATTTTGAAATTAGAAAGGTTGGTTTTGATAACATGGCCAATGTTTTTGAAATAACATAGACAATGCATCTAGAAAAATTGTTTTCAAACTATATGAAATGTTTTGAGATCATGAAGATTGTTTTGAAATACTGGTACTGTGTATGTTGAAAAAAAATCAAAACGTAATGGGTATGAGATTTGAAAATACCCTTAGTTATCTAACCAAGGATTTAAAGGCACAGATGTGCGAAAAGCACGATTACTCATAATGTCACTTAATTTTCTGTACTTTGTTTCTTAGAGTGAAACTAGTACTTAAAATTTTTGAGGGAATCATGAGCAATCATTTGAAAGAGAGAAATCACAAGAGTAGTTTTGTAAGGTACATAGTTCCTTGATGTAGGTATCATAGGAAAAGCCATACACACCTAGCAAGGGGTTGAGCTGGTTGGTTGGGGACTGCTTTACCATTGTGAGCGACCATGGCGAAGTTCTGAGAAGCCTTTCGCTTTTTTGACTTCTTAGGGGATCGTTCATCCATGGTCTTTGATTCCTTGATTGGTTTATTGGCTGATGGTGTTCTCGCCTGACTAGGTCCTGCCTGTCTTGGTGACTCTTGAGTGGCTTCACCCTGGAGATGATACATAGCAGTAGCTAATTCAACAGTCCTCAGGACTACTTCGCCTATTCGCTGAGCGAATTTTGGCTGCTTGCTCAGATATCTGGGCGTCATCGTGATGAAGAGACATTCTTGAAGAAAAAGAAAGGCATAGGGAGAAACAGGTGAAAGATTATTGGACAATCAAAACAGAATGATAACGCATGAAGATTGCGATCATTTGTTTGTTACCTAAGGCAAACAAATGAGACGGTGACTGATCAAAGTAAATGGGTCAAAAATAATGTATCGCGAAGACATGCTCGCCTATAAGTGAACACTCATCCCAAGAATTCCCAGGTAAGCACAACTGGTCTCGCGTCTGATGAGATGTATACGAAGTGCTTGCCTAGACAGAAAACCCAGAATACAGGCATTCACCCTTCCAGTTTGCACGTGTTCACATTATTTAAAACCCAAAACCTTGACGAAGTTTTGAAAACTCAAAGAGGTTCAAAACCATATAATAGAGAGTTCAAAACCTTACAATAGAGGGTTCAAAACCTAGTAATCAATCATCCTAGAACAGATGATTAGTTTTCAAAGCGGTTTTGAAATTTATGTTCTTGTTGTGGTCGTCACCTAAGGATAGGTGACGATATTGTTTTATGACTAAACGCAAGTAAACTCGCGTTAGGGTCCTAAGAAGGTTATAGACTAGGTCAAAGCATTACTAATAACCTAATTCCCTATAACCATTGGCTCTGATACCATCTTTTCTGTCACACCCCGACCGCGTAAAACAACAAATCGCGGCGGAAACATCGGGGCGTGTTGCAACAGAATTAATGTTTCATAACCATGGATACCAAAAAGTGTTTCGTTTTATTAAACATTGAATAATTACATCGTCTTGAAATCTAAATACACTAATTAAACATAGTCTATCATTGTTATTGAGTCACTAAGGCCTTGTCCAGTCCTATGTGAGCATGCATCTTATCAATCGATATCATTCAACAATACCTGAAACATATGTGAAAACGAGGTCAGCAAAGAAATGCTGGCGAGTACATAGGTTTTGTAGGAGTGTCGAAATCATGGCTAGTTTAGACGTTGCAATATTTTATTTAAAAACCTTGTTTTGAAAAGAGTATAATATTGCAACTTAATTAACCAACTCAAATCAAGCGGGTTATAATTTGTAAAACCTCGTAGCCATGACTCTTAACCCAAAAACATTTGTTTTAGTAAATTATTTGAAAAACAATGATAAGTTCAAGTGATATGTATAAATAAGAGAATAATGCATGATTAAATGAATAACCATGTAAAATGAGTTTGTATAAGATAAGTTGTTTGTAAATAAATGTCTTGTGAAAAGTATGTTACTTGTATAAAATGTTCTATGTCTCAAACTGAAATGATTCAAATAACGCTACAATATGTAATACCATACAAACACTTATATATAGGAAGTACCAGCGGCGTATCCACCATGCTTGTATCATATTCCACACGCATTGTTACTTAATCACTTAATCCAAACCAAACCACCAAAGTAATGTTCATGCCCAAATGTAAATCATGTAATATGTATAACCAAAATAATATCGTATATCGCTTTGAAGCCAATCGTTTACCCAATCGTTAAAACATCGTGTGAAAACCAATCGTAAATCGTTTAATTCGTTTTAGGTCGTGAAACTACTTATAAGGTCATCTCGCTAATAACATTCAAACCTTCGTGACTTTCGTCGCTTCTCGTTTTCGTATTAACAAACCTCCATAGGGTAAGTTAACAATTACAGATTCAGTCGCTACCTACCATACCCACACATAACCACGGGTGTAGTAAATAACGGGATTTGTCAGATCCTATGGTACCATAACCTAATACTGGTCGGCTTGATCATTGCTAATGAATGTCATTTGTTATGTAACTACAACCAACAAGTTTGTTCACTTTATGAAATCGTTATTAGTTTTGTATAAATCGTCTTAATCGTTTTTGAAACCATCGTTATAACATCGAAAACATTTAGCACATATGAGTCACCCCAAAACAGTTGAAAACAGTAAAAGAGGGGAATAATGTACTCGCCTGATAATGCTTGGAGGTCTTGAACAACAACCAAACAAAGCTAGAGGGAGCACGGAATCAGTCGGCAATCTAAAACTATATAAATAAACCGGACATAAATCGGGAGATCGGATAGGATGAGGCTTGGTAAACCAAATGAGTATTGGAACTCATATGATATGGTTTAACAAGGCCTACATACTACAATGAAACCAAACCTAAGTGTCTACGACCCATTACGACCCGTTTAGGTAGCTTATGCTACTTTAACGCGTCGTTCGCGTGAAACGCGTTCGGACCGCCTAACTAGTCCTATGACAGGTGTTATATGCCTAAACATGTTACATGATCAGTTATGTGACAAAGGTTTAGGTTACATATGCTTAATTACCAATTATACATGAAAAGGGTATTTTGGTAATTTACCTAAGGCATATAAACTACCTATCATACAACTACTTAAACGATGTGACCATAGGGTATAACCTCGGAAGGTTATTCCCTACCTACTATGGTCACCTAAAGCGTTTGGTCGGATCCTAATGATCGACCAAATGGGTCGGGTTCGAAGGTATAGGCGATTTATCAGATCGTCTACCCTACGACCCTAGACAACGTGGTAATCAGTGGGCATAGTCCCAAGGGACTATGACCATCGTGATTACAATCACGTTGCGAAGTTCAAACGAACTTCGCATTGACCATTACTGGTCAACGCTGAAAGTCAAACAAAGTTTGACTTTCTGACTCGAAAAGCAGTAAAATAAGGAAAAGAACGAAAGAATACTTACGAAGGGTCCCCGAATGCTAACCCAGATCAAAATAGCTCAGGTATGAAACGAAGGTTCCAACTTAGAGCCCAAATGATCAGATTTGTGAGAAATGAAGTAAAGGGGGTGGGGTATTTATAGATTTTGGGTAACCGTTAAGATCGTTTCTTGAATAACGTGCCTTAATCGGAACCGTACACTTGTCGGAACCTTATGGTGGCTACATATGCTCCTTATCTTAGTGACTAAGCAATTGAGAACATGTGGTTGTGGTTAAATCTGCTGAAAACAGGCTGTTTAAACATTGAATCTGGTCTGCATACTGCTTTACGGACCTCAAAGCTGCCAATGTTGAGGTCCGTAAGGTAACAACTTTGGCAGATTTACAGTTTTGGTCCCTGCAGTGCAATCAGCCCATTTTTGACACGTTTAAGGCCCGTTAACCCCATTTCAAAGCTCTAAAATGAAGTTAAAGTATAGGGAACTTAAAACATGCTCAAAAATATCTCGGATGTCGGTTCGTTTAGCCGTACGAACGCGATGTTCGCTTAATTACGACGGAATGCGCATAAGCGCGAAAAACGATCCAAATGACGCGACGAATGGATTTTTCTTATGGCGAACACTAAAATATAATATAGTCATGCTTATATAAATTTTTGGATGTCCGGATGTATTCAGAACGTAAGTTATGCGCGAAAATGCAAACTTGTGCACTTTTTGACACTTTTAGTCCCTGAATGACACAAAAGTTTATTTTAGCATACCGAACACCTCAAAGCCTATTTCTAAGCTATGTGAAGGATATTTATGGTATGTTTAACTTATGGTCATGTTCCGGAATGTCTGTTACAGTTCAAATTGGCATACTTTCGCAGTTTGTCAACTTTAGTCCCTGTAAGCGATTAAACTTGATTTCACCACACCAAACCTTCCAAAACTTATATATAAGTTATGTAAAGGTTATTTGAGGTATGTTAAGCCTATGTCACTATTCCGGAGTGTTTGTTGCATTAAACTGGTTATATTTACGCATCGGTGCGCATATAACCTTCCAGAAAGCGATTTAGAGTTTGAAATCGAACATGAATTGATATGTGCAAATGATACACATATTTTTACAAATCCCAAGTATGAAATATAATATTTCATTGGTTTGGTATTTGTTTGATGGCCGTGGAGGCACAGGTGTTACACAGTGACACGGGTGTCACAGTCTCCCCTACTTTAGGAAATTTCGTCCCGAAATTTATTCGTAGGAGTCTATTTGTGACTTTGTGTCAAATAACCACCAGAGATATGTAAGGCATAATCCTGTCATTTCCTTAACGGACATTCTTCAGAACGAAAATGAACAGACGGAGTCATTTTCCTCAACGAGTATTCTTCAGAAGTGGAAATGAAGGAATAAACAAACGGGGATTCATTTCCTCATCGGACAAATCTTCATAAACGAAAATGAACAAACAGAGTCATTTTCAACGGTTGCTTCCTCAGAAATGGAAATGAAAAGGATAGACAAACGGATATTCATTTCCTCAACGGAAAATCTTCAGAAACGAAAGTGAACAAACGGAGTCATTTTCAACGGTTGCTTCCTCAGAAACGGAAATGAAAATGATAGACAAACGGATATTCATTTCCTCAACGGATAATCTTCAAAAACGAAAATGAACAAACGGAGTCATTTTCAACGGTTGCTTCCTCAGAAACGGAAATGAAAATGATAGACAAACGGATATTCATTTCCTCAACGGATAATCTTCAGAAACGAAAATGAACAAACAGAGTCATTTTCAACGGTTGTTTCCTCAGGTTCGGAAATGAAGGATTAGACAACGGATATTCATTTCCTCAACGGAAAATCTTCAGAAACGAAAGTGAACAAACGGAGTCATTTTCAACGGTTGCTTCCTCAGAAACGGAAATGAAAATGATAGACAAACGGATATTCATTTCCTCAACGGATAATCTTCAGAAACGAAAATGAACAAACAGAGTCATTTTCAACGGTTGTTTCCTCAGGTTCGGAAATGAAGGATTAGACAACGGATATTCATTTCCTCAACGGATAATCTTCAGAAACGAAAATGAATTAACGGAGTCATTTTCAACGGTTGTTTCCTCAGGTTCGGAAATGAAGGATTAAATAAACGGATATTCATTTCCCTCGATGGATACTCTTCAGAACGAAAATGCACAAACGGAGACATTTTCCTCAACGGTTATTCTTTAGAATTGGAAATGAAAGATAAACGGATATTCATTTCCTGAACGGATATTCTTCAGAAGTGAAAAATGAATAGCTAGTTCATTTTTCCTCAACGGATACTTCATCAAAATTGGAAATGAATAGGGTTAACTTCTAGGTACATGACAAAGCTTGCTGTGGTTTCTGTGCACTAAATTCCATAATTATGTATGCATCCATAATTACGTAATTCCTTGCACAGTCCGCACAGTTTGTCTTGTAATGTTCATAAGCACATAATCACATAGTTGTTTAACTTGGTTATTAATTTGTTATAAATTTGTTATTGATTGAGAACGGATATGGAAACTAGTCGATGGACTTCAATGTCCTCTGGGATCTATCTGAAGAGATAGCAAGATCTCCCAAAAATTGGATTTTGTTTTCAAAGAAACGTAATAGTCGAATTAAGGAACACAACAATTTTAGGATTCACGAAAATACCCTTAGGTACCCTATTAAGGATTTATAGTGGTACTTTGGGTATTCGTCCAGTGTTGTAACTTGCGCCTTATACTTCGTTTTCCTTAGAAGAAACGGGTACTTAGGAATTTCATGGAAACGCAAGAGATCACAAAGTGGAAGAAAGTTTGGGGGTAGTCTGTCCTTTAAGGAATACGGTTCCTTGATTGTCGGTATTGTAAGAGATATGTTGTTTATACATGCAACCACATAAATACATTGCAATGTAAATAAAAGGTTTATTTATAAACAACGATAACAACTGTTTCTTGGACCATGACAACTAAAGAAAATAATACATAAGGATTGATTATTTCTAAACAGCGTTGTCTTTCATTCGGTCAGATGCTCATCCCTGTGTTGGATTTGCATTAGCAAGCTTTGGGCAATTTCTTTGGAAATGACCCATCTCGCCACAGTTGAAGCAAGAACCTGGTAGAAAACGACCTTGAGCGGTATTGTTGCCAGCTTGGTTTGGTGCAGCTGCAGCTGGGCAGACTTTTGCTGTATGGCCTATAAGCCCACAAGTTTGGCACTTGCGGCACTTTACATTGGCATGATGATGGAGGCTACATTGGTTGCACAAGGGTGCAGTTCCATTGTATGGCTTCCTAGCAGGGGGTTGAGCTGATTGGTTGGGGGCAGCTTGATCATTGTGAGTAACCATGGCGAAGTTCTGAGAAGTCTTTCGCTTCTTTGACTTCTTAGGGGATCCAGTCTGTTCATCCATGGTCTTTGATTCCTCGATTTGGTCCGATTCCTCGACCGGCTTCTTGTCACCTTTTCGGAAAAGCTTACCTTTCCTGATCTTTGATTCAGTCAAGGTTGCAGATAGCTCAATGGCCTGCCTAACTGAAGTAGGGTTGCTTCCAGTCACAATGTCTTGTATTGAGTCAGGGAGGCCATCGATGTACTTTTCGATTGCCTTATCCAAAGGCGTGACCATGTTTGGGCATAACAGGCTTAACTCCTCATAACGGTCCGTGTAGGCTCGATGCTCACCGCTGTCTTGCTCCAGATTGTCGAATTCCCTTTCCAAAGCCCTGATCTCGTGACGAGGACAGAATTCCTTCATCATAAGGGTCCTAAGTTCAGCCCATGTCTGTGCTAGAGCAACTTCTGCACCTCGATCTCTCATAACCCCGTTCCACCACGTAAGGGCTCTCTTCTGGAACACACTCGAAGCAAACTCGACCTTGCGATTGTCAGGACACTGCACATGGCGGAAAGTATTCTCAATGCTCTCGAACCATTGAAGAAGCCCAGTCGCTCCCTCAGAACCACTAAACTTGAGTGGTTTCGCTGAGTTAAAACTCTTGAAATTGCATGGACCATTGTTGTTGTTGTTGGCTTGATTCCATAGAGCAAAGAGGTTTGGGAATTGAGCAGCCATTTGCTGCGCAATGATTTCTGCCAGCTCGGCAGTCGCTATCTGGTTTTCGCGTCGAGGAGGCATTCTAAAAGAGGAAACATGAAAGGAAACGAGTGAGAGAATTAGACGAAAAGAATGAGATGAAACAAATCTGATGAAAGCAAGGATAGTGGTCATTTGTTTGTTACTACAAAGCAACAAACGACCTCGGTGAATAATCAAAGTAAATATGTCAAAAATAATGTATCGCGAAGACATGCTCGCCTATAAGTAAACACTCATCCCAAGAATTCCCAGGTAAGCACAACTGGTCTAGCGTCTGGTTGAGATGTATACGAAGTGCTTGCCTAGACAGAAAACCCAGAATACAGGCATTCACCCTTCCAGTTTGCACGTGTTCACATTATTTAAAACCCAAAACCTTGACGAGATTTTTGAAAACTCAAAGGGGTTCAAAACCATATAACAGAGGGTTCAAAACCTTATAATCAATCATCCTAGAACAGATGATTAGTTTTTCAAAGCAGATTCGAAAATTGTGTTCTTGTTGTGGTAGTCGCCTAAGGATAGGTGACGGTATTGTTTTATGACTAAACGCAAGTAAACTCGCGTTAGGGTCCTAGAAAGGTTATAGACTAGGTCAAAGCATTACTAATAACCTAATTCCCTATAACCATTGGCTCTGATACCATCTTTTCTGTCACACCCCGACCACGTAGAACATACAAAACGTGGCGGAAACATCGGGGAGTGTTGTAACAGAATTAATTGTTTCAAATCCATGGCAATTGAAGTTTCGTTTTATTAATTAAAAGTGTTACAATGTCTTAACAAACAAAGAAATACAACATAATAAACTAGTCTTGCCTCTTTTATTGTAACTAAAGCCCAAGTCTGCCTATGTGTATCTTGATCATCTTATGCAACAGCTCCTGAAAAACACATGTGAAAATAGGTACGTCAGCATAAAAATGCCTGTGAGATACATAGGTTTTGTGAAAATAGGTTTCATGACTTATGTTTGAGAAAATGTTTAGTCATGAACCTTGTAATTTGCTTTGTTTTGTAAATCATTTGAAAAACGATAAGATCAGATGATATGTATAAATAGGAGAATAATGTATGGTTAAATGAATAACCATTGTAAAATGAGTTTGTATAAGATAAGTTGTTTGTAAATCAATGTCTTGTGAAAAGTATGTTATTTGTATAAAATGTTATATGTCTCAAACTGAAATGATTCAAATAACGCTACAATATGTAATACCATACAAACACTTATATATAGGAAGTACCAGCGGCGTATCCACCATGCTTGTATCATATTACACACGCATCGTTACTTAATCACTTAATCAAACCAAAACACCAAAGTAATGTTTAACAGTTGTAGGAATGTATATGTATGGTCAAAGACGGTTCACACGGTTCACAGATACAAACGGTTCACAGATACAAACGGTTCACAGATACAAACGGTTCCTATAATCAAACGGTTACGCCGGTTCACAGATACAAACGGTTCACAGATACAAATGATTACAACGGTTCACATAGTCAAATAGTTTTAAACGGTTCAAAATGTAATATAATGTGTTCATATACTGGATGAGCATATGCAACAAAATGTAATGTAAAACAATGCACTAAGTAATGCACACAATGGGCACACCTAGCATGAAATGTAATGAAATCATGTACTATAATGTACTAATGAACATAGCATGTATATGATGTGAAAACAGGAAAGCATGAAAGTAACAAGTAGGCACATGTGTTCCACCCCAAAACAGTTTGGAAAACAGTAAAAGAGGGGGTCTATGTACTCACTTGAGATTGCTTAGTAGTCCTTGAGTAACAACCAAATAATGCTAGAGATCGCGGATATCAAACGGCACCTAATATAGGTAACTATGTTAATAAACCGGACCTAAATCGGAAGATCGGATAGAATGAGGGTTTGTAAACCAAACGAGTGTGGAGACTCGTGTGATATGGTTTAACAAAGCCTACTTACTAAATGAAACCTAACATAACTGCTTTCGACCCATTACGACCCGTTTAGGTAGCTTATGCTACTTTAACGCGTCGTGCGCGTGAAACGCGTTCGGACCGTCTAACTAGTCCTATGACAAGTGTTATATGCCTAAACATGTTACATAATCAGTTATGTGACAAAAGTTTAGGTTACATATGCTTAATTACCAATTATACATGAAAAGGGTATTCTGGTAATTTACCTAAGGCATATAAACTACCTATCATACAACTACTCAAACGATGTGACCATAGGGTATAACCTCGGAAGGTTATGCCCTATACTAGGGTCACCTAATGTATTTGGTCTGATCCTAATGATCGACCAAATGGGTCGGGTTCGAGGTATAAGCGATTTATCAGATCGCTTACCCTACGACCCTAGACAACGTGGTAATCAGTAGGCATAGTCCCAAGGGACTATAACCAACGTGATTACACTCACGTTCGAAGTTCAAACGAACTTCGCATTGACCATAACTGGTCAATGTAGAAAGTCAAACAAAGTTTGACTTTCAGACTCGAAAGACTCGAAAAGCAGTAAAAGAACGAAAGAATACTTACGAAGGGTCCCCGAATGCTAACTTCGACTCAAAAATCTCAGATATGAAACAATAGTTTCAACTTAGAGTTTCTCAAATCAAAGTTCTTGTAAGAAATGAGGTTGGGGTGGATGGGTATTTATAGGAATACCCGAACCATTAGGATCGTTTCATGGAAAACGTGCCTTAATCACAACCGTACAAGTGTCGGAACCTTATGGTGTCTAAAATTGATCCTTATCCGCTGACTAAGCAATTGGGAATGTGTGGTTGAGGATAGAACAGCTGCAACTTTGTGTTAAAAACATTGAATCTGATCTGATATGCGGACGCGGCCCGCTTCTGGATCAGAGAAATACAATGCGGGCCGCCTGGGATGTCTGATCAGCCCACATGTTTCAGAAATGACAATTTCAGTCCCTGCACGTGTTTAAGGCCATTTTCGACACTTCTAAGGCCCGTAAAGCCAACTTTAAGGCCCTAAAATGTTGCCTAAACATTGTGGACATGAAACATGCTCAAAAATATGCCGGACATTGGTTCGTTTGGCCGTACGAACGCGATGTTCGCTTAATTACGACGGAATGCGCATAAGCGCGAAAAACGATCCAAATGACGCGACGAATGGATTTTTGGCAAGCCAATCACTAAAGCATAATATAGTCATGCTTACATAAATTTTTGGATGTCCGGATGTATTCAGAACGTAAGTTATGCGCGAAAATGCAAACTTGTGCACTTTTTGACACTTTTAGTCCCTGAATGACACAAAAGTTTATTTTAGCATACCGAACACCTCAAAGCCTATTTCTAAGATATATAAAGGATATTTATGGTATGTTTAACTTATGGTCATGTTCCGGAATGTCTGTTACAGTTCAAATTGGCATACTTTCGCAGTTTGTCAACTTTAGTCCCTGTAAGCGATTTAACTTGATTTTGCAATACCAAAGCCTTCAAAACTTATTTCTAAGTTATGTAAAGGTTATTTAAGGTATGTTAAGCCTATTTCACTATTCCGGAGTGTTCGTTGCATTAAACTGGTTATATTTACGCATCAGTGCGTGTATAACCTTCCAGAAAGCGATTTAGAGCTTGAAATCGAACAAGAATTGATATGTGCAAATGATACACATACTTATACAGATCCCAAGTATGAAATTCAATATTTCATTGGCTTGGCAGTTGTTTGATGGTCGCAGTGACACGGGTGTCACACATGCTCACATAGGACTGGACGAGGCCTTAGTGACTTAATAACAATGATAGACTATGTTTAAATTGTTTATTTAGATTTCCAAACGATGTAAATATTTAATGCTTAAATGATGAAGGTTGAGAGAGTTTTGTTGTTTTTACACGGTCGGGGTGTGACAGGTGTTCTTGGCTAAAATGATGAAGGTTGAGAGAGTTTTAAGTGTGGGAAATGTATGGTGTAAATGTGAGATGAAATGGTTAGTGAATCAAAGTAACTAGTTGTTAAAAGTCTCCAACACCATCAACTTGCAATAGTGGTGAAATATCTTAGATATTTCAACAAGTGGGCAAGGGGTGTGGGTCCCACATGTTGTGAATTGTTTAACTTCATTGAAGTGTTAGTTTTTATAGAAAATTGTTAGAAAAGCTTGGATGTTTTAGGGATTTAAGTGTTTCTGTTGGACCGTTCCTTGACCCGAAAAGTCAGTCAGAGTAGCTCATTCTCACATATAAAGGCGGAATCAGAATATGCAAGATTACAACAGCTTGTTCTATTAATTTCCTTTGCTTTTATTGCTTCCTGATGAGAGTTTAACAGAGTTTCGGCTCCAAGCACACACATACATCTATGAGATCCGCTCAAATAAACCCCCTATATATAGACATGGCTGGTTCGCTTATAAGACATGACACAAAAGCGATCCAGACACTTGACAAATAAGCGGACCAGAACTAAGACACATGAGCGGACCAGACACTACCCTATGAGCGAACCAGACTTATAAAAAACATATTTTGACATCTTTGACTCTCTGTTGACCAATATTTACTTCAGACTTTTTGTAGACACAGTCAACAGACATTCCGTGCATCAACAGACTCCCCCTTGGATGTTGACGTAGTCTTTTAGCATCTTCAGATCCGTAGTCTTCAGTCTTAGTCTTTTCTTCAACTCTGTCTTTTCATCATAAGCTCTCTATCTTCACATTCCCATTGATTGTTGATCCAGACTCCCCCTTTCACAGACTCCCCCTCTCGATATGCTAGAATCTGAGGTATCTGGTTCAAGCTTTGACAAATAACATCCTTTGAGAATAATGAAGTTCAAACCTGTTACTCAACCAACAAACATTACAAACTATCTTTTCAACATTAAATCACAAAATCAATCAGCTATAGCAATCCACTCAAGTATTCAGGTCCAAGTTAATGACCCTGATTACTCAATTAATCTACCAAGTCCAATTTAATGACCCTGGTTGATCATTTTGACGAAACAAACTGATTTTAAAACAACAATTTCAAACATTTTCTGAAAATAACAAGTATCAAGTTAATGAACTTGTTTTTGACTATTCAATAAATCAAACTCTATTAAGATAAGCTCTTCTCATTCTTCAGTCCAGAATTTCCTGCATCTGCTTCAAACATCTAAGAATCCAACAATCAACTCTCCACTTTGGTTTGTCGGAAAATAAAGCAGAAATAAAATCTTTTTGGATTTTATAAAGTGTTCTAAACTAAGAAATGAAATACAGAAAACTTAAATTTCAGAAAGTAAACAAAGTAAACTATTTTACAAACATATTTTTGGTGAGCGTGTCAGGGAATCATATCAGCTTTTCAGACAAATCACAAGTACCGTTAAGCTACATTACATACTCAGACTTAAACAATTTACCTCGATTGTCGATATACTGATCCATCTTAAATTCTCACACAAATTTCAACTTACTCAGGATACGATTTAGATGAATTAAGAACTTAGATCATTCATGTGTCCCACCTCTTGAATATACTCCCGTATCCAGAATCCCAATAATCAGTCTTACAGGTGAGAATACTACAATGATATCTGTATATAATTTAGGTATGCGAGGGCCGAGGGATCTCAGATCGATACTTCCGTATACGCAGAGAGATATCAGCTTCGACTTTTCGGTGTGTCCCCTTTAGAGGATCTTTTTGCTTACAACAGCAGCATATATCAATTTTATTGTTTCAGCATGCTGAGTGTTTAATGCTGTGTTTCAAGCATTGCAGCAAGTATTAGCCAGGGACTAGGTCAGAACCACCGTTCAGCAGAAGTCCCGGAATAATACCCCAGACATCATAGAGTATAAAGACCTAGTATATCAGATTACGAGACCTTTCAAACGAGATTTCAGGGGTTACCTATATATCCAAGTAGTGTTCCCCACGAATTCACAAGTTTGAATTTTAGGTTTATATCCCGAATAAATCTACTAAATGTGTGAAAACCTATCGACACATCATCAGTAAGATTGTTTAACTCTTTTAAACTTTTCAAATCTTTAGCATACTGTAATCGTCTAGCTGATGTACTATCATTTTCCCTATATACACAAGCTCTTTTTCAGATTTTATCATGTTTTTGTATTTTTGCATTTTTTACTGTTTTTGTATTTTCTGAAAATAACTATGTACAAACATCTACTCCCCCTAAATACTAAAACAAGTAAAAATTCGATAAACCATTGCAGATTGTTTCTCGTCTTCATCCGCAACAGTACTCTCATCAACGCCAATTATGCCATCCGACACTGACAGAAGCTTCATACCATTCAGTTTTAACAAATATTTAAACCGATTTTTATCAAAAGCTTTGGTATGTAAATCAGCTTTCTGTTCGTCTGTGTGGATTTTCTCAATTCGTATCAACTTTTTCTCAAAGCAATCACGAATAAAGTGATGACGAATTTCTATGTGTTTCGTTTTAGCGTGATGTACTGGATTCTTTGTTATATTTATAGCGGCCTCATTATCAACAAAAAGAGGTGTGTTAAGAAACTGCAAACCGTAGTCGCGCATCTGTTGCTGTATCCACAAGATCTGAGAGCAACAACTGCTAGCAGAAACATACTCCGCTTCACAAGTAGATAACGCCACAGACGTTTGTTTCTTACATTGCCAGGTAACCAATCTAGGACCAAAGAACTGGCATCCTGCAGTTGTTGATTTTGAATTGACTTTGCAGCATCCGAAATCCGAATCGGAATACCCTTCGAGCGTAAAATCACCTTTCCTAGGATACCACAACCCCAATGAAGGAGTTCCTTTCAGGTAGCGCAATATCGTCTTCACAATGATCATATGTGATGCTCTCGGGTTAGACTGAAATCTTACTGCGAGGCACGTTGGGTACATTATATCAGGATGTGAAGCAGTTAGGTACATTAAAGAACCTATCATGGATCGATAAAAAGTTTCATCAGCCCTGTCTCCGGTGAGATCTGGGTGAATCCCATGATTTGTTGCAAGTGGGGTAGCAGCTGGAGTAGAACTTGACATCCCAAATTTCTCTAGAATATCATGAACGTACTTTGACTGATGAATGAAAATTCCCTCAGGAAGTTGTTCAACTTGTAATCCCAGAAAGAATTTCATCTCCACCATTGATGACATTTCAAACTTCTGCTTCATCACTGATTCAAAATCTTTGCATAGATTTTCATTTGTCGACCCAAATATTATATCGTCCACATAAATTTGTACTATCAGAAGATGACCATCAACGACTTTAGTGAAGAGAGTGGCATCCACTTTTCCACGTATGAACTGGTTAGCGAGTAGGTGTTGAGACAAAGTCTCGTACCAGGCTCTCGGAGCCTGGTGTAAACCATACAGCGCTTTGTCCAATAAGTAGACCTTGTTTTTGTGGATTGGATCAGTAAAGCCCGGCGGCTGACCGACATAAACCTCCTCTTTAACCTTCCCATAAAGAAACGCCGATTTAACATCCAACTGATAAACTTTGAAGTTCTTCCAAGACGCAAATGCTAGGAAAATTCTGATTGCCTCTAGTCGTGCTACAGGAGCATAGACTTCAGTAAAATCAATTCCCTCCTGTTGACTAAATCCCTGAACAACGAGTCGAGCTTTGTTCCTTACGACAACTCCTCTATCGTCTCTCTTACACTTAAACACCCACTTAGTGTTAATTTTCCTATGACCATCCGACAAATCAACTAACTTCCACACTCCCAATTTCTCGAATTGACTAAGTTCCTCCTGCATTGCATTGACCCAAGAGTCTTCAGTAAGCGCCTCTTTGTAAGTTCTTGGCTCAACCTGCGAGATAAAACAACTTAATGAGAATTCGGTTTGCAAAGAAGCAACTTTTGTATAAAAACATGTAAGCCCTTTATCAATCTGATTTCGAGTGCGAACGCCTTTCTGCAATTCTCCTATGATCAACTCCACTAGATGATATGAAAAAGTTCGCGGCATCACTTCGCTTGGAACATCTACATTTCCTTCCAGATTAGTAACATTCTGCTCTGCATCTTGTTCACCAACTTGGTTTGTTTGACTTGAAATCTGAATTTGCTCCCCCTCAGAATCTGAATCACCATGATCAAAGACTGGCATAATTTCAGCTTCTAGATTATCATTCTGAGTCGACTGATTATCCTGAGCAACTTCATTCTGTTGGACATCATCATGTTCACCAGCATTACTTGGACCTGCTTCATCATCATTTGAAGTTTCCCGTGGTCTCCTCGAATACTCAGCTGGGAACCTTAACTGCGACTCATATTCACGCAAAATATCCAACTCATCAAAGAAATCTTCATCATCCTCTGATTCTTCTCTCATGTCAAACGAATCCCAAAGTTTGTCATAATGATAACGCCATGAATCACCAGGATTTTGCGGCGACATAGTATAACCTTGACATTCAACATTTGCAGCTTCAATAATCCGCTTCTCACTTGGAACGAAGACACGTCGCAATGGATTTGAATAACCAACAAATATACCCTCAATGCACTTCGGACCAAACTTCCCAAAAGGTTCTATAACCGTACAAGGTGACCCGAACGGTTCTAGATACTTCAAATTCGGTTTGCGATTATTGATTAGCTCAAAGCATGTTTTGTTGAACTTTTTGACAGTAAGAACCCTGTTGAGCGTATAGCATGCGGCGGAAACAGCTTCAGCCCAAAAATTAATCGGTAACTTTGAATCTGCGAGCATAGGTCTAGCCGTCTCGATTAGCGTCCGGTTTTTGCGTTCTGCGACTCCATTTTGCTGTGGAGTGTACGGAGCACTAAACTCATGCAAAATACCTCTTTCATCACAAAATTCTTCCATCTTACTGTTCTTGAATTCGGTACCATTATCACTTCGAATTCTCTTGATACGCCTTTGGTACAAATTCTCAATCTTTCTGAATAGCCCCATCAAACTGTCAAATGTTTCATCTTTCGTCTTCAAGAAAGAAACCCACGAAAATCTGGAATAATCATCAGTAACGACCAAACAATAATAATCTCCTGTAACACTTTTGACATTCACCGGACCGAACAAATCCATGTGAAGTCTTTCCAAAGGTCTCGAAACTGAATTGACTTGCTTTGTAGGGTGTGACTTCTTCTTCTGCTTGCCTTTGATGCAGCTAATGCACTCCCCTTCCAGATGAAAACCTTTGATATTAACTCCCAATACCAAATCATTGTGCACCAAATGATTCATTTTCCTTAGGTGAATATGCCCCATCTTTCGGTGCCACAATCTTGATTCTTTCTCAGTTGCTCTAGACACAAAACAATGTGCTTGACCAGTAGTTGTAGTTGCTACAGACATATCTAACACATATAAATCATTCACTCTAGGTGCCCTCATGATAATCCATTCTTCCGGAACAACAAAACCAGGTTTCAAAATCAAACACTCTTTATCAGTGAAGTGAGTAGTATACTGATTGTCACAAATCTGCGAGATACTAAGCAGATTGTTCTCCAGCTCAGTGATGTAGTTAACTCTCTCAAACGTCACAATCCCATTGGATAACGTTCCTTCACCAACAATTCTACCACCTTCATGACCTGCAAATCCCACATAACCACCATTGATATTCTTCACATCATACAATAATGCAGTTTTTCCTGTCATATGTCGAGATGCGCCACTATCCATGATCCATCTTGAAATAGCTCTTGGAAGATCCTGCACATACCACAAGTTGATTTTAAAACATTTCAATAAAGATGCCGATTCATGCTTCGCAATCAAGGAAGCTCCGGCAAATCAAACTGCTTATTCGAACATGGTGTCCACCCAGGCCTCATCAGCCTTAGGTGTAACCTTGACTCTTGCAATTTGAATTTTAAAATTTTCAGCCTTCAAAGGTGGAAAATTTGCATCATAATCAACCGAAATTGATTCTTCAGCCTTTTTCACTTCAGAAGTTGAAATTTTCATTTCAGTTTTAGGTTTCCAAATTTGTTCAGTTAATGCAACCCGTTTATAAAACTTGTCATTTTTAGTTACCACTTTCTTTACGGATTCATTTTTCACTTTGATGTTGTCATTTTTAACGTTTTGCTTCTCTATCACTTTCTTCTCAACATACATTGGTGCTTTACCCTTCACATCAACCTTCTTTTGTTGAACCTTCACAGCTTCAGTCCTAGGCTTCACATATGTACACTTTCGTGCAATATGACCAACTTGTTCACATCTAAAACAAGTACGAGTATCAGCTACTCGACTCGTGCCTTCAGACTGAGCCTGCGAAACTCTCTTCTCAAAGAACTCTTTATTTGATTTTGAAAAAATTTCATTTTCCTCATCAGAAAGTGAACTTGAACCATTCACAAACACCTTCTTTTCAGCAAACCTTCTGTTTTGAAAACTCCTTTTCTGATAACTCTTACCACCTCGATAACCACCCGACCAATTATTTCGATTGTTATTATAAAAACGTGGTGGAACAATAGGCTTTTTGTAATAAGCTTTATCTTTCTCAAAATTCATTTGCCTTTTTGTTTGACTCAAACTGTTCACTTCTGACAACTCAACTTCAACTAACTTGAAAACATTTGTCAAGTTTTTCACATTAACATTCTCAATGGGAAACTCAAAATCCGAATACAACTTATCAGATCCAGCCATCTTGTACATCACAAGACCCGGTTCATCACTTAAGTTGTTTTTGGACTTTGATTTCTGAATGTATTTGTCTAAGAAACACTCATCCTCCTCAGAAGTGTCACAATCCGGTTTAAGCACTTTGTCTACCACACTTTTTACCACATCATTTTGGACACTATCGTTATTGGAAGACGTAAACATGACATCAATGTTCTCTGGATGTTTAACTTCACTTTCTTCCTCAATTTCCACCAAACTAGACTGCTTTTTCGTGTAGTTGTCTAAAATTGGCGGTGGAACTTTGTGAAAACCTACACCCGTACCATCAGAAAAAACATCCTCGCCATCTTTGTTTTTCCCTATAGGTTTAGGAACAATATGCTGCAAAACAAAGCTTGCTGATTTATAGCTGTTAAGCTTCAACTGGATTCGTTCATTCTCAATTTCAGCTTCTTGAACTTTAAGTTTCAGTTTAGCAATTTGATCCAGTTGTTCATTAATCGATTCTTCTTTTAACCTCAAAACAGCTCTTAGATGTTCATTTTCTTTAAATGTTTTGCCATTACGATCATCACTATCTTTGACAATGTTTTTCAATTTCTCAAACTTTTCAGAAATCTGACGGTTTTCAAGAATTAACTTTTCATTTTCAGATTTTATTTTCTCACGTTCAGTTTTATCATTTTCAATTTGAGCCGTTAATTCTTTGATCCGTTCAGTTGAAGCTCTTACACTTTTGTCACGATCGAGAATCTGATCTTCAACATTTCTAACCTTTGTTGTCAGATTCTGAATTTTCTCATTGTTAAGATACGTGACAGTGCTACAAAAATTGCATTGTTTGGTGCAATTTTTGCAGTCAGCATTCCCGTCAATCTTGTTACCTGACGCATTTGTTGACACACTTTGACTGACCGATCCCTTTGACTCAGTAACAGAATTAGGATCTACCTCAAGTGCTTTTGCAGCTAGCACTTTGTCAGCCATCATTCCCAAGTTCTTAGCTGTCAACTCTTGCGTAGTATCAATTAAGCCTGTATCAACATGCTTTTCTATCTTCTCTTTCTCCTCTTTCTCCTTTCTCTCTTTCTCTTTCTCTTCTTCAATCATTTTCGACGTTGGTGTTCCCCACCACTTGTGCTGCCAATATTCATCTTCTTCTTTGTACTCCTTGATGATGGCTTCAATATCTAACGTTTTGTCATCAATCGCAATGTTTCCATACCTATCAAGATAGCACTCTCTATCTGGATCCCATCTGTTTGCTCTTCTAGCTTCCAGAAAGATACCAGAAAGTCTGATAATCTTGGTTTCAGCAATCATCTTCCGGTATTGATACTTCTGTTCTTCAGTACGATCATCTTTCCACTTAATGGGTTCATCATTGCTTGCCATGAATGCGTAACCCACCGCATCTTCTTCCGGTAGAACTTCCTTACTCCAATCATACCCCTCATCATCATAAATCACAGCAAGAGCCCTTGATTTGTCTCTGTTATCTTCAGACTGCTTCAATCTAGGCGGCTCAGATTTATTCTGATGGTAGATTGCCTTTTTGTAATAATCATCTCGAAACGGATTCTCCGATTCATCAACATAAGCGTTTCGGCATTCTCTCTTGAAGTGACCCTTCTGCTTACATTTGAAACAAGTCACCTTCGATTTATCGAACCCCAGCTTGGTAGAAGCACCACCAATTGTTTTTCTGCCAGTAATTTCCATGAATCTTTGTGCACGACGAACAGCACTTGCCATAGCCCAACGAATATCGATCAGTTCCATTTCCTCCGGATCAATCTGATCGTAATCTTCTTTTGTCAGATTTGTATTACCAATCTTCCCAGCTACCAATCCTTCATACGATTCCAACACTGATGCTAGAAAGATCATCTGCTGCTTGGCCGATTCCTCATCAAAGTTCTGAGCATTCTTCAAGTCTATTGCGATGTTGCATTGAAAACGATTCTTTGCATCAGCATTTCCAGAAAATGAAGATCCACTGTGAAAACCACTGTGACTTCCACTGCTTTGATCACTTTGACTTTCTTTGCCAACTGTCGACACATTTTCAGCAGAAAAAGCTGTTTCTGGAGGAGTTGCTTTTGGCATCATGCTTTTTGGATAGTATAGATCCAGATTCTGCTGATAAGATGAATGATTAATTTTGTACGTCTTCTTCAACTCTAGCTCATGACTCTCGAGTTTTTCAATCAGCAAATCTAATGTCAGCTTTTCTGGTTCTTTGATGGTATTCTTCAGCATCAGCGCATAATATCTCCAATCCATCTCGTCAGGCAACGAATCGAACAATTTGTCGATAAGATCTTCTTCAGGAATGTCAATATCATGTCTTACTAATTCCAGCTTCAGATGACCGAACCTTTCTATCATTTTACACACTGACTCGTTCTTTAAACATCCAAACAGATCAAATTCTTTTCTAAGAAGTTTCTTTTTGTTTTTCTTAATTTCTTGACTACCGACACATTTCTTTTCTAACTTTGCCCAAACATCTTTAGCATTGGAGTAATCTATCAACGAAATGATGTCTTCACGCACCGATTGAAACAATAATGCCACACATTTTTGCTCGGACACAAAACTTTCAATCTCTTCAGCTGATCTTAATGCTTCACCATTCTTCTTTCCTTGGGCATAACCATTCTTCATACTCTTCCAGCAAGGAAAAGCAAATGCCATCAACCAATCTTCGAACTTTGTTGCCCACATGCTGTAATCTTCTATAGCCATCAGCTTAGGAGGTTTGTTAAATGTTCCAAATGCACTTTCGGATTCCCAAGCTTCCTTCTTTCTTTCTTTCGGTGGACTTTTGTTTGTATTGCTTGAAGAAGTATCGTTGTTTCCTGAACTACCCGTGAATGCATACATATCGCTGAAGGGATTCATGAAAATATCATCCATTTTGATCGTACCTGCAAAATCAATCAACACTTAGAAAAATTTCCGAGATTTTTGAAAAACAGAACCACAAAAGCGAACCAATCTGTGCACGTGACAGATAAGCGGATCAAACAGGTTCAGATAAGCGAACCAGAAAAAGTACTAATGAGCGAACCAGAAAGTCTGTTCGAGCGGACCAGACTTTGTCTGTTCGAGCGAATCAGATGTTGTCCGTTCGAGCGGACTAGACTAAAGTTCGTTCGAGCGAATCAGATATTGTCTGAATAAGCGGACCAAACAATATCAAATATGTTCTCTCGAGCGGACCAGATAAGGTTCGTTCGAGCGAACTAGAAAGATACGTAACAGCGGACCAGAAAAGCGAACCAAGAACTTGCGATGACCGTAAAAGCGAACCACAATTTTTAACCGATTTTTAGCCCGAATAACAATCTGATACTTTCAAGGATTGTACTACTCTTAATTCCGATCACAATGATATAATTTTCGTTCAATTCCGACCGCTAATTCGTTCCAGATCTAAGTTTTAAATTTCTGTCCAAGAACCGATTACGTTTTTGATAAAATTGAATGAGTTTTACGGTGTTTTAAAGTCTGATACTGTTACTGATTGTTTAACAACAAATTTCGCTCAAAATACTTGAACTTCAAACCATTTTGTCCGACAAAACTTGTTTAAACCGAAAAACTAAAAGAGAAAGTGAGTAGAAATGAGATAATAGAGCCGAATCAGCTGATGTAGTATGAGCTCCTCGTCCTGAAGCTCTGATACCACTTGTTGGACCGTTCCTTGACCCGAAAAGTCAGTCAGAGTAGCTCATTCTCACATATAAAGGCGGAATCAGAATATGCAAGATTACAACAGCTTGTTCTATTAATTTCCTTTGCTTTTATTGCTTCCTGATGAGAGTTTAACAGAGTTTCGGCTCCAAGCACACACATACATCTATGAGATCCGCTCAAATAAACCCCCTATATATAGACATGGCTGGTTCGCTTATAAGACATGACACAAAAGCGATCCAGACACTTGACAAATAAGCGGACCAGAACTAAGACACATGAGCGGACCAGACACTACCCTATGAGCGGACCAGACTTATAAAAAACATATTTTGACATCTTTGACTCTCTGTTGACCAATATTTACTTCAGACTTTTTGTAGACACAGTCAACAGACATTCCGTGCATCAACAGTTTCAATGTGTTAAGTGGTCATTACTAGACTTAAATGACCTAAATAATGTTAGATGGTTACTAAAAAAAGTTTAGATATCGTTCGGATATTCGTTTGGCGTTGGTTCCGTTACTCGTTATTTGAATGCTAAGCTTCTGTAAGTTGTGTAAATTGATGTGATTCTTGGTTTAGATGATACCCCAAGGTATTCTAATATGAATTCTAGGTTAAACGACACCTTTGTACATTGCATATAACTTACAATGCTGATTTCTGCAGAATTTCTGCGGAAAAGTGTTGAAATTGTGACTTTTAGTGCTTTCCGGGCAGTTTTTAGTGTTATCGGATTTCGGGAAGTTATTAAACCAAACCCTTGCATTCCAAGTTAGGGTTTAATGTATATTAGATGTTGGACTTTCATCTGAGTCATAAAGATATCATTAAGATGGTCTCTGCGGATCCTGCGTTTTTGTCAGCATACTAGTCTACTTGGTGCTATTCTTGTTGTTTTGATGCATTGTTTAAACTGTTTCAAATGTAATCTAATAAAATGAATCTTGTGCATCATAAGTACGTATTCCATGAGTATTCTAAGTGTATGTCATGAAATATGCAGTTCGGACGTTCAAAACACATAAATGTATAGCTAAAAATGAGTAATTTAAGTGTAAGAAAGTTACCGAAAAGTGGGAGTTGTCACACACAATGACCTTTGCATCAACCCATGAATTATGGAATATGAACTTGAATGATCTTTATAGCATCTTAGTCTCAACAGAGGAGGAAATCTATGAGAATTCAAACCTCAAAGGGGGACGTATAGCTCTTGTTTCACAAACTCAAAGAGTACCAGTTTCAGATCCACAACCCTCTCATTGCCAGAACATAGAAAATTCTGATGCTTCATCATATTTTTCAGGCTTTGTAGAGGCTATAGCTTTGCTCACAAAAATGTTTGAGCAAAGATTGAGAGGTAGGAGTGGCAAATTTCAAAAGAATGATAGGTGGAGGATGGAAGGTAAGTCAAGAGAGAAAGGGAAAGCAGAAGTTGTTTGCTACAGATGCAAACAAAAGGGGCACTATGCTTCAGAATTTAAGAACAAAAAGCTAAAGGATGTGGCCTATTATGAAAAGAAGCTTTAAGAAGCTAAAAAGCAGCAACAAAAAGTCAGCTTGATAGCAGGTACTGATACCTGGCTAACCGATGATTCTTCAGATGATGAAGAAGAGGAAATGGCAAATGTCTGCTTAATGGCCACGACTTTTGGTGAAACCTCTAGCTCATTAGAACAAAAAGTAAGTTCAGAAAACCTTGATCTGGAACAACAACTGAACAAGCTTATGCAATATTTTCTGATTCGGCGAAATAAAACCTCATCAGAAAGCACAAAATCTGATGATCTGCAAGAGTTGCTCAACAATAAGACAAAAAACTGAAAACCAATCACTGATTGATCAAATGCTAATAAAAGATGCAAAAATTGAATTTTATGAAAATGAAAGGAAAAATCTTTACAGAAAAATTCAAGACAATGAGATCAATGTGAAAGGTTTTCAGCAAGCAAAAGAATTTATACAACTTATAGAGGCAACACCAAAGAACAGAAGTGAAGGATTGGGATATGTTAAAAAAATATTAAAACTCCCACCACCTTTGTAAAAGCATCTAAAAACAATTCTGGTAAGATAACATCAGATTATGATGCTGATTCTTGCAGATCTAGCAATTCGGATAAACTATTTTTGTCTCTTAGAGTCTGCTTAAAAAGGGATGAACCCTTGAAAATAATTGAAAAAACCAAAAATTTATCCCAAATTTCAAAAAGGCAAAAACATTCCATCACAAGCACCTTTGTCTAAACAATTAGACAAAACAAATTGTATGTGTGTTGAAATACAGAAGCTGATTCAACACCATCTCTCCAAAGAAAATCACCCTGCTAATGGCTCAGCATTAAGCAGAGATTCTGATGAGAATTTCTCCTCTGATGAAGAAATCTCAAGCACATTTTCATCAGAAAAAGTACCTCAAAAAGTTTGGGTACCAAAAACTCTCTAACCACATCATTTCAGGACCGTCATGTACAGCAGATCTGGTACTGCGACTCAGGAAGCTTCAAGCACATGACAGGGGACATGAGCTTACTCAGTAACTATCAAGAGAAACTTGGTAAATATGTAAATTTTGGAAATGGGGTAAAGGGAAGAACTATGGGATATGGTACCATACAATATGGAACATTGACCGTTGAAAAGGTTGCCTATGTAGATGGTTTTGTGATAGAGGCTAACCTTCTTACCTGATAAATGTCTACTAGTTAGGTTAGATGACAGTAAAATTTATTTAAGTGGGAAAAGAATTAGAAACTCCATCTATTACTTTGATTTCAAAGAAGAAATTTAGCATCCAAAGTTATGCTTATTTTCAACTGAAATAAAGGAAATAGTTGGTTATGGCATAAAAGGCTTGCTCACTTAAATTTCAAAACTCTAAACCAACTAGCAAACAAAAATCTGGTAAATGGTTTATGTAACACCTGTGCCTCCACGGCCATCAAACAAATACCAAACCAATGAAATATTGTATTTCATACTTGGGATTTGTAAAAATATGTGTATCATTTGCACATATCAATTTTTGTTCGATTTCAAACTCTAAATCGCTTTCTGGAAGGTTATACGCGCACTGATGCGTAAATATAACCAGTTTAATGCAACAAACACTCCGGAATAGTGACATAGGCTTAACATACCTTAAATAACCTTTACATAACTTAGATATAAGTTTTGGAAGGTTTGGTGTGGTGAAATCAAAGTTTAATCGCTTACAGGGACTAAATTTGACAAACTGCGAAAGTATGCCAATTTGAACTGTAACAGACCTTCCGGAACATGACCATAAGTTAAACATACCATAAATATCCTTTACATAGCTTAGAAATAGGCTTTGAGGGGTTCGGTGTGCTAAAATAAACTTTTGGGTCATTCAGGGACTAAAAGTGTCAAAAAGTGCACAAGTTTGCATTTTCGCGCATAACTTACGTTCTGAATACATCCGGACATCCAAAAAAATTATGTTAGCACTAAAATATTTTATTTTAGTGTTCGCCATAAGAAAAATCCATTCGTCACGTCATTTGGATCGTTTTTCGCATTCAGGACCAGATTCGATGTATTAGCCGTTGTTTAATTCACAACCACACATTCTAACTTGCTTAGTCAGCAGATAAGGATGGAATTTAGGCACCATGACATTTCAACACATGTATGGATGGAATTTAAACACCTAAACACCATGACATTTCAACACATGTATGGATGGAATTTAAACACCTAAACACCATGACATTTCAACACATGTATGGATGGAATTTAAACACCTAAACACCATGACATTTCAACACATGTATGGATGGAATTTAAACACCAAAACACCATGACATTTCAACACATGTATGGATGGAATTTAAACACCTAAACACCATGACATTTCAACACATGTACGGATGGGATTAAGGCACGTTTTCCATGAAACGATCTTAACGGTTCGGGTATTCCTATAAATACCCATCCACCCCCATTGCTAAAATCACTAGAACTTTGATTTGAGAAACTCTAAGTTGAAACTATTGTTTCATACCTGAGATTTTTGAATCGAGGTTAGCATTCGGGGACCCTTCGTAAGTATTCTTTCGTTCTTTTCCTTATTTTACTGCTTTTCGAGTCAGAAAGTCAAACTTTGTTTGACTTTCAGCGTTGACCAGTAATGGTCAATGCGAAGTTCGTTTGAACTTCGCAACGTGATTGTAATCGCGTTGGTTATAGTCCCTTGGGACTATGCCTACTGATTACCACGTTGTCTAGGGTCGTAGGGTAAGCGATCTGATAAATCGCTTATACCTTCGAACCCGACCCAGTTTGGTCGATCATTAGGATCCGACCAAATACATTAGGTGACCCTAGTATAGGGCATAACCTTCCGAGGTTATACCCTATGGTCACATCGTTTAAGTAGTTGTATGATAAGTAGTTTATATGCCTTAGGTAAATTACCAGAATACCCTTTTCATGTATAATTGGTAATTAAGCATATGTAACCTAAACTTTTGTCACATAACTGATTATGTAACATGTTTAGGCATATAACACTTGTCATAGGGCTAGTTAGACGGTCCGAACGCGTTTCACGCGCACGACGCGTTAAAGTAGCATAAGTTACCTTAATGGGTCGCGATGGGTCGATAATACTTAGGTTAAGTTTCATTTAGTATGTAGGCTTTGTTAAACCATATCATATGAGTTCCTACACTCATTTGGTTTACAAACCCTCCTGCTACCCAGTCTTCCGATTTAGGTCCGGGTTAATTGTGTAGTTACCTATGTTAGGTACCGTTTGATTTCCGGGACTCCTCTAGCTTACTTGGTAGTTGTTCAAGACTCCTAAGCACTCCCAGGCGAGTACATTATTCCCCTCTTTTACTGTTTTCAACTGTTTTGGGGTGACTCATATGTGCTAAATGTTTTATCAATGGTTTCGAGAACAATTATAATGTGGTTCCAAGAACAATAACAATTATTTCAAGAACGCTAACAATTATTTCAAGAACGCTAACAATGATTTCAAGAACGAATACAGTGATTTCAAAAACTAATAACAAATTTCAAGAAGTGAACAAACTTGTTGGTTGTAGTTTACATGACCGATGACATTCATTAGCAATGATCAAGCCGACCAGTATTAGGTTATGGTACCATAGGATCTGACAAATCCCGTTATTTACTGCACCCATTGTTATGTGTGGGGGTTGTGGGTAGCGACTGAATCTGTAATTATTAACTTATCCTTTGGTAAGGGTTTGTTAAGAACGAGAGCGAGAGCAAGATGGAGCGAGGAACGCGTCAAGAAGGTTTGAATGTTATTAGAGAATCGACCATAAAGAAGTTTCACAATTAAAACAAGAACGACTAGAACGATTTTACAAAATGGGTTAACGATTGGGTAAACATTTTAACATGATTGACATTTGATCATGCATTTTCTCACAAAACATAACTTTGATTTAAACCAAGTTTTACTTCAATACTTTGTTTTTGTGCATATGGTTTAGTTGAGACATTTCACTTGCCATACATGGATATTTGACATAGACATTTGACATGGATATTTGACATAGACATTTTGACATGATTTACATCTTGACATGAATACTTTGACATATTATTCAATACATTTGACAATTGATTTAAACATAGACATTTTACATTGTTTGGTATGGTTTGGTTAAGTGATTAAGTAACGATGCGTGTGTAATATGATACAAACATGGTGGATACGCCGCTGGTACTTCCTATATATAAGTGTTTGTATGGTATTACATATCATAGCGTTATTTGAATCATTTCTGTTTGAGACATAGAACATTTTATACAAATAACATACTTTTCACAAGACATTGATTTATAAACAACTTATCTTATGCAAACTCATTTACATGGTTATTCATTTAATCATGCATTATTTTCTTATTTATACTTATCATCCGAACTTATTTTTTTTCAAATGATTTACAAAGACAAAGCAAATTACAAGGTTCATGACTAAACATTTTCTTAAACAGAAGTCATGAATCTTATTTTCACAAAACCTATGTACTCGCCAGCATTTCTTTGCTGACCTCGTTTTCACATATGTTTCAGGTATTGTTGGATGATATCGATTGATAAGATGCATGCTCACATAGGACTGGACAAGGCCTTAGTGACTCAATAACAATGATAGACTATGTTTAAATAGTGTATTTAGATTTTCCAGACGATGTAATTACTCAATGTTTAATAAAACGAAACACTTTTGATATCCATGGTTATGAAACATTAATTCTGTTGCAACACGCCCCGATGTTTCCGCCGCGATTTGTTGTTTTACGCGGTCGGGGTGTGACAGAAAGATGGTATCAGAGCCAATGGTTATAGGGAATTAGGTTATTAGTAATTAGTAATTCTTTGACCTAGTCTATAACCTTCTTAGGACCCTAACGCGAGTTTACTTGCGTTTAGTCATAAAACAATACCGTCACCTATCCTTAGGCGACGACCACAACAAGAACGTAAATTTCAAAACCGCTTTGAAAACTAATCATCTGTTCTAGGATGATTAATTTCTAGGTTTTGAACCCTCTATTGTAAGGTTTTGAACCCTCTGTTATATGGTTTTGAACCCCTTTGAATTTTCAAAATCTCGTCAAGGTTTTGGGTTTTAAATAATGTGAACACGTGCAAACTGGAAGGGTGAATGCCTGTATTCTGAGTTTTCTGTCTAGGCAAGCACTTCGTATACATCTCATCAGACGCGAGACCAGTTGTGCTTACCTGGGAATTCTTGGGATGAGTGTTCACTTATAGGCGAGCATGTCTTCGTGATACATTATTTTTAACCTATTTACTTTGACTAATCACCAAGGTCGTTTGTTGCTTTGTAGTAACAAACAAATGACCACTATCCTTGCTTTCATCAAATTTGTTTCATCTCATTCTTTTCGTCTAAATTCTCTCACTCGTTTCCTTTCATGTTTCCTCTTTTAGACAATGCCTCCTCGACGCGAAAGCCAGATAGAGACTGCCGAGCTGGCAGAAATCATTGCGCAGCAAATGGCTGCTCAATTCCCAAACCTCTTTGCTCAATGGAACCAAGCCAACAACAACAACATTGTGCTATGCAAATACAAGGATTTCAACCAGGCTAAACCACTCAAGTTTAGTGGTTCTGAAGGAGCAACTGGGCTTCTTCAGTGGTTCGAAAGCATTGAGAATACTTTTCGCCACGTGCAGTGCCCGGATAATCGCAAGGTCGAGTTCTCCTCGAGCGTGTTTCAGAAGAGGGCTCTTACATGGTGGAATGGGGTAATGAGAGACCGAGGTGCGGAAGTTGCTCTCGCACAGACCTGGGCTGAACTTAGGGCTCTAATGATGAGGGAATTCTGTCCTCGTCATGAGCAGCGAGCTTTGGAGAAGGAATTTGATGAGTTGAAGCAAGATAGTGGTGAGCACAGGGCGTATATTGATAGATTTGAGGAGCTAAGTCTGCTTTGCCCTACAATGGTTACCCCACTTGACATAGCTATCGAAAGGTACATCGACGGCCTACTTGACTCGGTACAAGACATCCTTACTGGTAGTAACCCTGCCACACTCCGTCAGGCGATCGAGTTATCAGCGACATTGACTGAGTCGCAGATTCGGAAGAACAAGTTACACAGGAAGGGTGACAAGGGCAAGAAACAGTCAGCTGACAAGGAGGATAGCAAGAAAGGCCAAAACAAGAAGGGTAAGGAAGGTGAGACGTCAAAGAAATCAAAGAAGCGAAAGGGTGCCCAAAATTTTGCTGTTACAGCACAGACTGCACAGAACCCGCGGAACCAACCAGCTCAGCCACCTGCAAAGAAAGCATATGCCGGTACCGCACCTTATTGTGCACGCTGCAACGGTCATCACGCAGTACAACAAGCTTGCTGGCAATGCACGACGTGTGGTAAACTTGGGCATTTGGCCAAGATTTGTCGTTTGGGACAAAATCAGGCTGCTCAGGTTCAAGCTCCGGTTCAAGGGAATGCTGCGAGATTCCCACTGGGTTCATGTTTCAACTGCGGAGAGATTGGTCACTTCCGCCACAACTGCCCAAGACTGGTGAATGCAAATGCTAACGCAAACCCAAATGCGAATGTCAACGTCAATGTGAATCCAGCACGTGGTCGAGTGTTTAACATCAATGAGGCACTCAATGTTGAAGGAGTGAACAATTAGTATTTTGTTTTTCCTCTGGTTGGTATCTTGTAACATTTAAAGACAATGCGGTTGTTATATAAATAAAAAAATTTGTGGTTTTATTTTCTAACTAATGCAATTGTATGAATGTTTGATTCAACCTTGTGATGTCAACACAAAGACAAAACTACTCGTGTGGTTCTGTCATTTTTACGATCACTTGAGATCTCCCTAAGAACCTCAAACACTGGTTTCTTTTAAATCTAAAGTATTTTATCGTCTTGCACCGTTCGAGATGCAAGAATTATCAAAACAGCTTCAAGAGTTGTCTGATAAAGGATTCATCCGTCCGAACTTTTCACCTTGGAGAAACTCCTGTTCTCCTTGTGAAAAAAAAAATGGATCTTTTCGAATGTATATCGATTAACGTAAGCCTAGTAAGCTTACCATCAAGAATCGATATCCCCCCTACCTTAAATCAACGATTTCTCCGATCAACTGCATAGCGTTCATGCTTTTCCAAGATCGATTTGCGTTTTGGGTATCATCAACTTTGTTTTCTCGAAGAAGATATTCCCAAAACGGTTTTCTGCATGAAGTATGGCCATTACGAGTTTACAGTCATGCCTTTTAGGTTGACAAATACTCCAGCCATCTTCAAGAACTTAATAAATAGAGACTGCAAGCCTTATTTGGATCAGATCGTCATTGTTATTATTGATGACATCTTGATCTATTCATGTCCTGAGCCGATCACGATCAACACCTTCGTTGACATCGGAGCCCTGATTGAATTCCTTGTACACTTTAAAATGTACAAAACAACTCAATTAGGACAAACCGAATTCCTTTTAAGATCTTCCTATCTTCATAGTTAGAATCTTGAAAATATTTAAAGTGCCAAAGGAAATCCACGGATTGGGTTTCTGGTATGCTTTAAATACTCGTGTCCAAAGATAACAAATTATAGGTCAAATTGAACGATTATGCGATTGAACGAGTATGCAATTATGTGACTATGTGTTTATTCATCTTATGTTTTCTTTTATGCATTTTTGTGTTTTTAATACTCTGGATATTCGTTATCCAAATCCTCGCAGAATCTTTCATATCTTCATATGAGGGATTCGTAGTAGGATATTCAAAAAGGTACTACCTTAAATCCTAAATGGGCTTCTATGTAATAGTTAAGACCCTTGGATTATATAGTACTATTCCATGATTCATAAGAGACCCTTTAGTGGTCTAATAAAAAAGATTGATTCACAATTTGGTTAAAGAACGACATCTAGTGATGTAGCTGGACAGACTCCTTGATAGTCTATTAGATCAATTGTTGATTTAATTAAAAAGGACTCTATGGCGGTCTAGTCACACTCATCACAGGATTGTTCATTTGGTTTTCCCCTACACACTATAAAATAGACTGTGTGAACTGTGCAAGGAATTGTCTGATTATGGACGCGTACATAATTATGAAATTTAGTGCACAGAAACCCAGTAAGATTTATTATGTGTAAGAGCCGATAGTGACAACAATAACGAAATGAGAAAGATGTAATGGAGGTACGGTGGACGCACCAATGACGCTTCATATACTTGTATATAAGTATCCCTCTTACATTGTAATCATGATGTTATTAAAGGTTACTAGAAGTTCAGAACCCTAACCAATGTTGTTCGATCTTTTCAATTTCATGTTTTCAAGCTCTCACAAGTTTCCTCTAAATAAATTTCGGGACGAAATTTCCTAAAGTAGGGGAGACTGAAACACCTGTGCCTCCACGGCCATCAAACAAATACCAAACCAATGAAATATTGTATTTCATACTTGGGATTTGTAAAAATATGTGTATCATTTGCACATATCAATTTTTGTTCGATTTCAAACTCTAAATCGCTTTCTGGAAGGTTATACGCGCACTGATGCGTAAATATAACCAGTTTAATGCAACAAACACTCCGTAATAGTGACATAGGCTTAACATACCTTAAATAACCTTTACATAACTTAGATATAAGTTTTGGAAGGTTTGGTGTGGTGAAATCAAAGTTTAATCGCTTACAGGGACTAAATTTGACAAACTGCGAAAGTATGCCAATTTGAACTGTAACAGACCTTCCGAAACATGACCATAAGTTAAACATACCATAAATATCCTTTACATAGCTTAGAAATAGGCTTTGAGGGGTTCGGTGTGCTAAAATAAACTTTTGGGTCATTCAGGGACTAAAAGTGTCAAAAAGTGCACAAGTTTGCATTTTCGCGCATAACTTACGTTCTGAATACATCCGGACATCCAAAAAAATTATGTTAGCACTAAAATATTTTATTTTAGTGTTCGCCATAAGAAAAATCCATTCGTCACGTCATTTGGATCGTTTTTCGCATTCAGGACCAGATTCGATGTATTAGCTGTTGTTTAATTCACAACCACACATTCTAACTTGCTTAGTCAGCGGATAAGGATGGAATTTAGGCACCATGACATTTCAACACATGTATGGATGGAATTTAAACACCTAAACACCATGACATTTCAACACATGTATGGATGGAATTTAAACACCTAAACACCATGACATTTCAACACATGTATGGATGGAATTTAAACACCTAAACACCATGACATTTCAACACATGTATGGATGGAATTTAAACACCTAAACACCATGACATTTCAACACATGTATGGATGGAATTTAAACACCTAAACACCATGACATTTTAACACATGTACGGATGGGATTAAGGCACGTTTTCCATGAAACGATCTTAACGGTTCGGGTATTCCTATAAATACCCATCCACCCCCATTGCTAAAATCACTAGAACTTTGATTTGAGAAACTCTAAGTTGAAACTATTGTTTCATACCTGAGATTTTTGAATCGAGGTTAGCATTCGGGGACCCTTCGTAAGTATTCTTTCGTTCTTTTCCTTATTTTACTGCTTTTCGAGTCAGAAAGTCAAACTTTGTTTGACTTTCAGCGTTGACCAGTAATGGTCAATGCGAAGTTCGTTTGAACTTCGCAACGTGATTGTAATCGCGTTGGTTATAGTCCCTTGGGACTATGCCTACTGATTACCACGTTGTCTAGGGTCGTAGGGTAAGCGATCTGATAAATCGCTTATACCTTCGAACCCGACCCAGTTTGGTCGATCATTAGGATCCGACCAAATACATTAGGTGACCCTAGTATAGGGCATAACCTTCCGAGGTTATACCCTATGGTCACATCGTTTAAGTAGTTGTATGATAAGTAGTTTATATGCCTTAGGTAAATTACCAGAATACCCTTTTCATGTATAATTGGTAATTAAGCATATGTAACCTAAACTTTTGTCACATAACTGATTATGTAACATGTTTAGGCATATAACACTTGTCATAGGGCTAGTTAGACGGTCCGAACGCGTTTCACGCGCACGACGCGTTAAAGTAGCATAAGTTACCTTAATGGGTCGCGATGGGTCGATAATACTTAGGTTAAGTTTCATTTAGTATGTAGGCTTTGTTAAACCATATCATATGAGTTCCTACACTCATTTGGTTTACAAACCCTCCTGCTACCCAGTCTTCCGATTTAGGTCCGGGTTAATTGTGTAGTTACCTATGTTAGGTACCGTTTGATTTCCGGGACTCCTCTAGCTTACTTGGTAGTTGTTCAAGACTCCTAAGCACTCCCAGGCGAGTACATTATTCCCCTCTTTTACTGTTTTCAACTGTTTTGGGGTGACTCATATGTGCTAAATGTTTTATCAATGGTTTCGAGAACAATTATAATGTGGTTCCAAGAACAATAACAATTATTTCAAGAACGCTAACAATTATTTCAAGAACGCTAACAATGATTTCAAGAACGAATACAGTGATTTCAAAAACTAATAACAAATTTCAAGAAGTGAACAAACTTGTTGGTTGTAGTTTACATGACCGATGACATTCATTAGCAATGATCAAGCCGACCAGTATTAGGTTATGGTACCATAGGATCTGACAAATCCCGTTATTTACTGCACCCATTGTTATGTGTGGGGGTTGTGGGTAGCGACTGAATCTGTAATTATTAACTTATCCTTTGGTAAGGGTTTGTTAAGAACGAGAGCGAGAGCGAGATGGAGCGAGGAACGCGTCAAGAAGGTTTGAATGTTATTAGAGAATCGACCATAAAGAAGTTTCACAATTAAAACAAGAACGACTAGAACGATTTTACAAAATGGGTTAACGATTGGGTAAACATTTTAACATGATTGACATTTGATCGTGCATTTTCTCACAAAACATAACTTTGATTTAAACCAAGTTTTACTTCAATACTTTGTTTTTGTGCATATGGTTTAGTTGAGACATTTCACTTGCCATACATGGATATTTGACATAGACATTTGACATGGATATTTGACATAGACATTTTGACATGATTTACATCTTGACATGAATACTTTGACATATTATTCAATACATTTGACAATTGATTTAAACATAGACATTTTACATTGTTTGGTATGGTTTGGTTAAGTGATTAAGTAACGATGCGTGTGTAATATGATACAAACATGGTGGATACGCCGCTGGTACTTCCTATATATAAGTGTTTGTATGGTATTACATATCATAGCGTTATTTGAATCATTTCTGTTTGAGACATAGAACATTTTATACAAATAACATACTTTTCACAAGACATTGATTTATAAACAACTTATCTTATGCAAACTCATTTACATGGTTATTCATTTAATCATGCATTATTTTCTTATTTATACTTATCATCCGAACTTATTTTTTTTCAAATGATTTACAAAGACAAAGCAAATTACAAGGTTCATGACTAAACATTTTCTTAAACAGAAGTCATGAATCTTATTTTCACAAAACCTATGTACTCGCCAGCATTTCTTTGCTGACCTCGTTTTCACATATGTTTCAGGTATTGTTGGATGATATCGATTGATAAGATGCATGCTCACATAGGACTGGACAAGGCCTTAGTGACTCAATAACAATGATAGACTATGTTTAAATAGTGTATTTAGATTTTCCAGACGATGTAATTACTCAATGTTTAATAAAACGAAACACTTTTGATATCCATGGTTATGAAACATTAATTCTGTTGCAACACGCCCCGATGTTTCCGCCGCGATTTGTTGTTTTACGCGGTCGGGGTGTGACAGTTTACCATTCATATCATCCAAAAAGGATAGGATATGTGAAGCATGTGACCTTGGCAAATCTAAAAGAGGCTCACATAAAACAGTTTCTGAATCTTCAATTTATGAAAATTTGGAACTTTAGCACTTGGACCTTTGTGGACCTGTACAAATAGCTAGTTTTTCTAGAAGAAATACATTTTGGTCATTCATGATGACTACTCTAGGTACACATGGGATGAATTTCTTAGGAAAAAAAGAGTGAAATCGCATATCTGATCATTAATTTCATCAGAAAAACTGAAAATCTGTTGGAATTACCTATGAGAAGGATCAGATCTGATAATGGAAGAGAATTCAAGAATGCAAAACTTGAGATTTTCTTTGTAAGCAAAGGAATATCTCATGATTTTTTTGCTCCAAGAACTCCACAACAAAATGGAATTGTAGAAAGAAGGAATAGGCCTCTGGTAGAAGCAGCAAGAACAATGCTTCCCTATGCCAGATTGCCCACTTACTTTTGGGCTGAAGCTATCTCAAATGCATGCTTTACACAAAACAGGCCTATCATCAACAAGAGACATCAGAAAACTCCCTATAACATTATCAACCAAAGGATCCCTAGCATCAAATTTTTACACACCTTTGGTTGTAATTGTTTTATCTTTAATGATTTTGATAGTCTGGAAAAGTTTGAGAGAAAAGCTGAAAAAGGAATTTTCCATGGTTACTCATTGTCCTCCAAAGTTTATAGACTATTTATTTTAAACACAAGGAGAATAAGAAATATCTTATAATGTGTGTCTTTTGATGATTCATCAGAAACCAAGACTTCTGATGAAATTTTACAAGATATAAGCTTGTTAAAACTACTTGAAAATTCTGTAGATCTTCTTAACAAGTTAACTGAATAGCTTTTAGAACATGGCCATATGCTAAATATATCAAACAAAAATATGTCATGTACTAACCCTGCAGATGATCTGGAAACTCCATTAGAAAATGTACAAAATGATCAGAATTCTGGAATTTCACCAGAAAATGAAATTGAACAACAGAATTTTGATCCTCTTGACAACAATGAGTTCACAAATCAGGGGGAAGCTTCAAATCCATCGGGAAGTACAAGTTCATATAACAACTTGATATGGATCAGGGGACACTCACTAGCAGACATCATTGGTGACCATGAAGAAGGTGTTAAGAAAAGATCTGCTATAACTCATGAATGCCTTTATGCTGGATTTTTAAGCATAATTGAGCCAAAATCTGTCAAGGAAGCACTGAATAACTCAGATTGGCTACAAGCAAAGAAGAAATTGACCAATTTGAAAAGAGTCAAGTGTGGGATCTGGTACCCAGACCAACTGACAAATCAGTCATTGGGTCCAAATGGGTATCAGAAGCAAGTCTGATGAACAAGGCATCATATCAAGGAATAATACAAGGCTAGTGGTCAAAGGTCACTGTCAATAAGAAGGCATAGACTATGATGAAACCTTTGCACCAGTGGCCAGGCTTGAAGCTGTAAGAATATTCCTGGCTTATGCTGCCTCAAACAACATGAAAGTTTATCAGATGGATGTCAAGTCTTCATTTCTAAATGGTGAAATTGAAGAAGAAGTATATGTTCATTAACCAGAAGGCTTTGTTGATCCTCAATTTGCAAAGCATGTTTACAAGTTAAACAAGGCCTTGTATGGGTTGAAGCAAGCTCCAAGAGCATCGTATGAAACATTATCAAACTTCTTAATCAATTCAAGCTTCACCAAAGGTACAATTGATACAACCCTCTTTCTCAAATCACACAAGGGACACACACTTTTGGTCCAAATCTATGTTGTTGGCATAATATTTGGATCCAGAAATGACAAATACTGCAAAAAGTTTGAAAAACTTATGACCAATCACTTTGAATTGAGCATGATGGGTTAATCAACCTTTTTTCATGTTGGGATTGAACCCTACCAAAGGAACAGTTGATTAAAGCCAAAACTAGATAAGAGAGCAGTGGATCGAGAATAATCAGATGTTGTATTCCATCTTTCCCCTTGAAAGTGGTTCTAACAACTGATGACCTCTATCTACTGTTCGTTTACAACTACTGTCCTTCAACAACTGATCAAGTCTAAAGACTGATGAAGACTAAAGGACTGATGCTCAATCTACTGATATGGGTCAAGCACTACTGAAGATATAAAGTACTGCTGTAGTCACAACAGTGGAATGAGAAGCAGTAGTTTAGTTTGTTTACTGTATTGTAATGTAATAAGTAGTTAGAGAACTGTGTTTGTGTGACATCTGTGCCTCCATGGCCATCAAACAAATACCAATGAATGAAATATTGTGTTTCATACTTGGGATTTGTATTAATATGTGTATCATTTGCACATACCAATTCTCGTTCGATTTCGAGCTCTAAATCGCTTTCTGGAAAGTTATACGCAAACCGATGCGTAAACGTAATCATTTTAATGCGACAAACACTTCAGAACAGTGAAATGGGCTTAACATACCTTAAATAACCTTTACATAACTTAGAAATAAGTTTTGGAGGGTTTGGTGTGTCGAAATCAAGTTTATTCGATAGCAGGGCCTATTTGCGTCAAACTGCAAAAGTCTGCTGATTCGTATGGTATCGAACATTCCGGAAATTGACCATAAGTTAAACATACCATAAATATCCTTTACATAGCTTAGAAATAGGGTTTGAGGGGTTCAGTGTGCAAAAATAAACTTTTTGGTCAAACAGGGTCTAAAAGCGTCAAAAATTGCATAAGTTTGCATTTACACGCATATCTTACATTCTGAGTATATCCGGACATCCAAAAATTTAGGTAATCATTAAAATATATTATTTTAAAGATTGGAATGCCCAAATTCCATTCGTCGCGTAATTTGAATCGTTTTTCGCGTCCGTTCGAGTTTCATCATAATTAACCAGAACAACGCAACCGTACGACCAAACGAACCGACATCCGAGATGTTTTTGAGTATATTTCATGTTCCCTATACTTTAACTTCATTTTAGAGCTTTGAAAATGGGTTAACGGGTTTAAACGCGTCGAAAATGGCCTAAACAAGTTGCAGGGACCAAACTTGACAACTTAGCAAACTTTCTGGTAGCTGGTAGGTGGTGGCGTTGCGCCACCACTATATGGTGTTGCTGTGGCACGACACCACAGCCTCATCTGGATAGAAAGTTCAATTTTGGCACCCAGGTTGAATTTCAGGTGCCTAAATGTAACTTTTTCAATACCCTGTGATGGTTAGCTTTGTAAAACAATGGGTAACACATGGAGGGTCCAGATTAAAGCTCAATTATCGAGGAACGATCCTAATGGTTTTGAGAAATCTATAAATACCCACCATCTTCATCACCTTCATTCACACATTTGATCTCAATCTTCTTCTCTAAGTTGAAGCTCGCCTTGTGAGGCTTCATACCTGAGAAATTTTGAGTTCAAATCTTCAAGCTTGGACCTTTTGTAAGTATTCTATCATCTTTTATGCGTTTTACAGCATGAAAGTCAAACAATGTTTGACTTTCTTCTTTGACCAGTCAAGGGTCAACACGAAGTTCGTTTGAACTTCGCAACGTGAGCGTAATCACGATGGTCATAGTCCCTTGTGACTATACCTACTGATTACCACATTGATTAGGTGTAGTGACGAGTCATAGTTTCGGTCAAAATACGCGTTTATGCGTATTTTGCAACCAAACTATTCTTGGTTATCAAAATCCTTTGTTTTGATATCAAACTTGTTTTCTAACTCCGTTAAACATGTTTTAACATGTTTAACTCGTCACTTTTAGTTTAGTGCTTATATAGGGTCGTAAGATAAGCGATCTAAACAACCGCTTAGACTTTGGAACCCGACCCGTTTGGTCAATCATTAGGATCCGACCAAACAAATTTTGTGACCATAGTTGTATAGGGAATAACCTTCCGAGGTTATACCTTATGGCCATTTCATTTAAGTAGTTGTATGATAGGTAGTTTATGTGCCTTAGGAAAATGACCAAAACGCCCTTTTTACGCATAAATTCATTTTAAGCATATGTAACCTAAATTTCTACATCTAAACTGATTAGGTAACATTATTAGACATGATAAGGCAAATAATACTTGTCATATGACTAGTTAGGAGGTTCAAACGCGTTTTACGCGAACGACGTGTTAAAGTAGTGTAAGCTACCTAAACGAGTCGTAATGGGTCATAAGCACTTAGGATAGGTTTCGATTTAGAATGTTGGTTTTATTAAACCATATCATACGGATTCCAATACTCATTTGGTTTAAGAAACCTCATTCTATCCGAACTTTCAATTTAAGTCCGGTTTATTAATATAGTTACCTCTATTAGGTGCCGATTGATTTCCGTGATCCCTCTAGCTTTGCTTGGTTGTTATTCAAGACTTCTAAGCATTCTCATGTGAGTACATAGTTCCCATATTTTACTGTTTTCGATCGTTTTGGGGTGACTCATATGTGTTAAATGATTTCGATGTTTTTAACGATGGTTTCAAAAATGATTAAAATGGTTTATATTAAATTAATAACAATTTCGATAATGTGAACAAACTTGTTGGAAGTAATTACATAACAAATAACATTCATTAGTTTTGGCCAAACCGACCAGTATTAGGTTATGGTACCATAGGATCTGACAAATCTCGTTATCAGACTGCACCCATGGTTATGTGTTGGGGTTATGTGGGTAACGGCTGAATCTGTGATTGTTAACTTACTCTTTGGTAGTTGTTAATGCGAGAAGCGATAGGCGAGTTGCGAAGGTTTGGATGTTATTAGCGAGGCGACCAAAAGTAGTTTCACAATTAAAACGAGAATGATTTAAACGATTTAAACGAGTTAAACGATTTTGGAACAATTTAAATGAGTTAAACGAATTGAACAAACGATTGGTTTTTGGTTAGTGTTTAGATAACGGGACGGGTGTAATGTGATGAAAACATGGCAGATACGCCACTGGTACTTCTTATGTATAATTGTTTTCATCATATTACATACCGTGGCGTTATTTAGTTCACTTGGGTAAACGATTTGGAAACGATGTCACACAATGATGTTTTCTAAATAATATAAACCATACGAGTTTTACTAACGAGGTGATTTACAATTTGGTTTTCTTAAATAAATGTTTTGGGTTAAGAATCATTTACAATTTGGTTTTCTTATAAGTTATAACCATCTTGATTTGAGTTGGTTAATTATGTTGCAATACTATACACTTTTCAAAACAAGGTTTTTTACTTTTTACTCTTGTAGTCTAATGAGGTAATGCAACATGTAAACTAGCCATGAATCCGACACTCTCATAAAACCTATGTGCTCGCAAGCATTTCTTTGCTGACTTTGTTTTTACATATGTTTCAGGTGTTGATTGAATGATGTTGATTGCTAGGATGCATGTTCACATAGGATCTGGAAAAGGCCTTAGTGACATAATAACAATGACAGACGATGTGTAACTTGTTTGTTTTGTTTTAAGACAATGTAAATTATCTAATGAATCAATAAAACGAAACTTTTGAATCCATGGTTGTGAAACAATGATTCTGTTACAACACTCCCCGACGTTTCCGCCGTAGTTTCATAGTTTTAACGCGGTCGGGGTGTGACAGAAGAGTTGGTATCAAAGCTCATGGTTATAGGTAATTAGGTTATTAGTAATGCTTTGACCTATTCTATAACCTTCCTAAGACCCTAACACAAGATTCTTGTGTTAGATCTTAAAACAATACCGTTACTTATCATTAAGTGACAACCACAACCAGAATATAAATTTCAAATCCACTTTGAAAACTAATCATCTGTTCTAGCATGATTTATTATAAGGTTTTGAACCTTCAAAGTTTTCAAAATCTCGTCAAAGTTTGGGTCTTATAGTGTGAACACGTGTAATATGGAAAAGTGGATGCCTGTATCCCGAGTTTTCTGTCTAAGGCTAGAGTGTTCGTACATATCTACATAATCGGACCAGTCACTCTTACCTGGGAACTCTTGGGGTGAGTGTCCACTTATAGGCTAAAGCATGTCTTCGCGATACATTAATATGACTCGTTTATTTTGATTAATCACCGTCTCATTTGTTTGCCTTAGGTAACAAACAAATGATCAAAATTTTTATGCGTTGTCATTCTGTTTTGATTATCCGATAACATTTCACTTGTTTCTTCCTATGTCTTCCATTTCCTCTAGAATGTCTTTTCATCGCAGCAACGCTCAAATGTCCGAACTAGCTACCAAATTTGCCAAACGAATAGGCGTAGTAATCCAGAAGACTGCTGAATTAGCTGTTGCCATGTCTCGTCTCCAGGATGAAGCCACCCGAGAAGCATCAAAGGAAACAGAAGCCAAACCTTCATAAAAATCGAAGAAACTTAAAGCTTCAAATAATCCTCCAGCCGTTACACCAAATCAAGCAGGACTTAGCCAGGTGGCAACACCACCAGCCAAGAAGCCGTACTTGGGAACTGCTCCTTTCTGCAATCAATGCAAGGGCCATCATCCGAATCAAACACCCTGCTTCAAATGTACCCACTGTGGACGATGGGGACATTTGATTAAAACGTGTCGCTTTGCTATCCAAAACAAAGCTGTTGCGAATCTTGTTGCTGCTCAACCTCCTGCAAGGGAACCTTATGCCGGTAATGCGCCGATGTGCAACAAATGTAAAGCACCTCACCTAGTTTACCTACAGTATCGTTTGTGTGCTTCATGTGGGCGACTCGGTCACCTGGCAAATGCTTGTCGAATCAACCCAAGTCAAGGTGGTCCAAACCAACCCCAAGGCAACCTTGCTCAAGCTCGTTTTCCTCTTGGTACTTGCTACATCTATGGCGAGACGGGTTATCCTAGGAACAACAGCCCAAATATTTTCAACGCAAATCTGACCCACAGATGAGCATATTCGCTGATTAGAAGACACTGCTGCTTTGGATTAGTTTAAATCTTATGCTTTTGTTTCTGTTGTTTTTCTTGAACTCTGAAACAACTTGTTTGCTTTATAAATAAATGGTTGTTCACAATTCTGATGTACAAGTGTAGATACGTGTGTGTATGGCGTACCCCTACGATACCTACACCAAAGAACTATGTTCTTTATAAAACAAACTACTCTTGTAGTTCTCCCATTCATGTGATCACTCATGATTTTTCTCGAAAATCCTAAGTACTCGTTTCATTCTAAGAAACGAAGTACAGAATATAAGTGACATTTTTAGTAATCACTTTAAATCCTTGGTCAGATAACTAAGGGTGCTTTTCGATCTCATACCCATATCATTTCATTCTAGTTTCCATAACAACATACATTGTATATGTTTTTCAAAAACAACCTTCATGATTTCAAAATATTTCATAAAGTTTGAAAACAATTTTAACACAGTATATTTATTTAATATATCAAGTGCATGATTTCAAAAGCATTATCCATGTTTTCAAAAACAACCTTCATGATTTCCAAACATTTCATATAGTTTGAAAACATTTTTTAACATAGTATATTTACTTAATATATCAAATGCATGATTTCAAAGGCATTACTCATGTTTTCAAAAACCTTATACATGATTACAAAATTCATCTCACATGATTTTAAAACAATTTATAAACATATTTACCTAATACATATACTATATGATTTCAAAAGTATTACGTAAGGTTTCAAGAATATTAAACACATTTCTAAAAGAACCCCATGCATAGTTTTGGAAAATATTCTACTCATATGATTGATTTAACCTACACAACCTCCAAACTCTGCTTCATATGTCGCCTTGGCATACCTAGCACCTCGACTTCATGAACATTCTACCTCGTATATCGATTTAAGCATGTCTAGTGCAAGGTTTCGAAGCGTCTCCCGCTCTTCGAATTCCAAAATCCATATAGGATCTTCTTATCTTCATGATTAGATCCTTGTGGATGATTATTGTTTAAAATCGGAGTCCTTAATTGAATTCCTTATATACCTTAATACGTACATTATGATTCAATAAGGACAAAGCCGAATTCCTATTTAAGATCTTCCTATCTTCATAGTTAGATTCTTGAAATATTTAAAGTGCCAAATGAAATCCACGGATTGGATTCCTGGTGTGCATTAAATGCTCGTGTTCAAGTTAATAAACGAATTAACAAAATGATAACAAATTGAAGATCAAGATAAGCAAATTATGTGATTGCGTGATTATGTTTTATGTGTTGTATTTTTGTGTAATCTGATCTTTCGTTATCCAAATCCTCGTAGAATCTTCCATACCTTCATATGAGGGATTCATGGTAGGATATCTAAAGGTACTACCTTAAATCCTTAACAGGCTTCTATGTAATAGTTAAGACCCTTGGATTATATAGTAGCATTCCATAATTCAAAATAGACCCTTTGGGTGGTCTAGTTAAAAAGATTGATTCGGAATCTGGTTAAGAATGGCATGTGATGATATAGCTGAAAATACTCCTTGGAAGTCTATTTAAAGAGATCATTTATTGATTTAATTAAAAAGACCCTATGGTGGTCTAGTCACAATCATCACAGGTTCGTTCGTTATTTTCTTCCCCTACACATTATAAAATGCACTGTGTGGACTATGCAAGGAATTACGTAATTATAGATGCATACATAATTATGGAATTCAGTGCATGAGAACCACAGTAAGATTTATCATGTGTAAGAACCGATAGTGGCAACAATAACAAAACATGAACAATGTGATGGAGGTACGGTGGACGCACCAATGGCGCTTCATATACTTGCATATAAGTGTCCCTCTTACATTGCAAGCGTGATGTTATTTAAAGTTACTAGAAGTTCAGAACTCTAACCAGTGTTGTTTTATCTTTTCAACTTCATGTTTCGAGCTCTCACATGTTTCCTCTAAATAAATTTCGAGACGAAATATCCTGAAGTAGGGGAGACTGTGACATCTGTGCCTCTACGGCCATCAAACAAATACCAAATCAATGAAATATTGTGTTTCATACTTGGGATTTATATAAATAAGTGTATCATTTGCACATATCAATTCTCGTTCGATTTCGAGCTCTAAATCGCTTTCTAGAAAGTTATACGCGAACCGATGCGCAAACATAATCAGTTTAACGTGACAAAAACTCCGGAACAGTGACATGGGCTTGACATACCTTAAATAACCTTTACATAACTTAGAAATAAGTTTTGGAGGGTTTGGGGTGTCGAAATCAAGTTTATTCCATCACTTGGACTATTTGCGTCAAACTGTAAAAGTCTGCTGATTCGTATGGTATCGAACATTCTGAAACTTGAACATAAGTTAAACATACCATAAATATCCTTTACATAGCTTAGAAGTAGGCTTTGAGGGGTTCAGTGTGCAAAAATAAACTTTTTGGTCAAACAGGGACTAAAAGCGTCAAAAAGTGCATAAGTTTGTATTTACACGCATATCTTACGTTCTGAGTATATCCGGACATCCAAAAATTTAGGTAATCATTAAAATATATTATTTTAATGATTGGAATGCTCAAATTCCATTCGTCGCGTAATTTGGATCGTTTTTCGCGTTCGTTCGAGTTTCGTCGTAATTAACCGAACAACGCAATCGTACAACCAAACGAACCGACATCCGAGATGTTTTTGAGCATATTTTATGTTCCCTATACTTGAACTTCATTTTAGAGCTTTGAAAATGGGTTAACGAGGTTTAAACACATCGAAAATAGCCTAAACAAGTTGCCGGGACCAAACTTGACAACTTAGCAAACTTTTTGGTAGCTGGTTGGTGGTGGCACTGCGCAACCACTATATGGTATTGCTGTGGAACGATGCCACAGTCTCATCTGGACAGAAAGTTCAATTTTGGCACCCAGGTTGAATTTCAGGGGCCTAAATGTAACTTTTTCAATACCGTGTGATGGTTTTGGACACCCATAGCTTTGTAAAATAATGGGTAACAAATGGAGGGTCCAGATTAAAGCTCAATTATCGAGGAATGATCCTAACTGTTTGGAGAAATCTATAAATACCCACCATCTTCATCACCTTCATTCACACATTTGATCTCAATCTTCATCTCTAAGTTGAAGCTCTCCTTGTGAGGCTTCATACCTGAGAAATTTTGAGTTCAAATCTTTAAGCTTGGACCTTTTGTAAGTATTCTTTCATCTTTTATGTGTTTTTCAAGCATGAAAGTCAAACAGTGTTTGACTTTCTGCTTTGACCAGTCAATGGTCAACACGAAGTTCGTTTGAACTTCGCAACGTGAGCGTAATCACGATGGTCATAGTCCCTTGTGACTATACATACTGATTACCACGTTCATTAGGTGTAGTGACGAGTCATAGTTTCGGTCAAAATACACGTTTATGCGTATTTTGCAACCAAACTATTCTTGGGTATCAAAACCCTTTGTTTTGATATCAAACTTGTTTTCTAACTTCGTTAAACATGTTTTAACATGTTTAACTCGTCACTTTTTGTTCGTAAGATAAGCGATCTGAACAACCGCTTTGACTTTCGAACCCGACCCGTTTGGTCGATCATTAGGATCTGACCAAACATATTTTGTGACCATAGTCGTATAGGGAATAACCTTCCGAGGTTATACCTTCTGGCCATTTCGTTTAAGTAGTTGTATGATAGGTAGTTTATATGCCTTAGGAAAATGACCAAAATGCCCTTTTTACGCATAAATTCATTTTAAGCATATGTAACCTAAATTTTTACATCTAAACTGATTCGGTAACATTATTAGACATGATAAGGCATATAATACTTGTCATAGGACTAGTTAGGCAAATCAAACCCGTTTTACGCGAACGACACGTTAAAGTAGCGAAAGCTACCTAAACGAGTCGTAATGGGTCATAATCACCTAGGATAGGTTTAGATTTAGAATGTAGGTTTTTGTTAAACCATATCATATGGGTTGTACACCCCGACCACGTAAAACAACAAAGCGTGGCGGAAACGTCGGGGGGGTGTTGTAACAGAATTATCGTTTCATAACCATGGATACAAAAAGTGTTTCGTTTTATTAATAATATTAAACATTAACATTGTTTTAACACATAACAAACAAGTTTTATATCGACTATCATCGTTTTATGTCACTAAGGCCTCGTCCAGATCCTATGTGACGCATGCATCCTAGAACGTCAATCAAGCAACAACACTTGAAACATATGTAAAAACAAAGTCAGCAAAGAAATGTTGGCGAGTACATAGGTTTTATAAGAGTATCGGAATCATGGCTTGTTTTCATATATTGTAATACCTTGAAAACCTTGTTTTTTTAAAAAGTGTATAATATTGCAACATGATTAACCAACTCAAATCAAGATGGTTATAATTTATAAAATTTCGTAGCCATGATTCTTAACCCAAAAGATTTTTGTTTTAGAAAACCATCTTGTAAAACATCTCGAATAAACTCGTTAATAAAACTCGTATATTATTTCGAACACATCGTTGAGTGATATCGTTTCAATATCGTTTACCCAAGTGAAGTAAATAACGCCACGGTATGTAATATGTTGAAAACACTTATATATAAGAAGTACCAGCGGCGTATCTACCATGTTTTCACCACATTACACCCGTCCCGTTATCTAAACACTAGCCAAAAACCAATCGTTTACCCAGATCGTTTAACATCGTTTCCAAATCATTTCCAAATCGTTCCCAAATCGTTTCCAAATCGTTTAAATCGTTTAAATCATCCTCGTTTTAATTGTTATAACTTATATGTGGTCGTCTCATTAATAACATTCAAACCTTTGTGACTCGTTCATCGTTCAACTCATTCTTGCATTAACAAACCTCCAAAGGGTAAGTTAACAATCATCAGATTCAGTCGTTACCCACAACACCCACACATAACCAATGTTAATTATCAATAAAAACGATGCTAATCGATGAACTGTGCTCTGTAATCGATGAACAATACAAAACAATGTTAATTATCAATAAAACGATGTGTTTTGGTGTTACTATATGTGTATTTGTGTTTGATGATTTTATGATTCGATTCGATTCCAATTTCAAGCTTTAAATCGCTTTCTGGAAGGTTATACGCAAACTGGTGCATAAACGCAGTCAGTTTAACGCGACAAACACACCGGAATAGTGACATAGGCTTAACATACCTAAAATAACCTTTACATAACTTAGAAATAAGTTTTGGATGGTTTGGTGTGTTGAAAACAAGTCTATTCGATCGTAGGGACTATTTGTGTCAAACTGCGAAACTATACCGATTCGTATGGTATCGAAGAGTCTGGAACTTGATCATAAGCTAAACATACCATAAATAACCTAAACAGAGCTTAGAAATAAGCTTTGAGGGGTTCAGTATGCGAAAACATGCTTAATTGATCTTACAGGGACTAAAAGTGTCAAAAACGATGTAAGTTTGCATTTACGCGCATATCTTGCGTTCTGACCACATCTGGACATCCAAAATTTTTGTACACACTAAAATATTTTTATTTTAGTGATCGGCATGCAAAAATACCATTCGTCGCTTAATTTGCTTCGTTTTCGAGTCCGTTTGAGTTTCGTCGTAATTTAACGAACAACGCGACCGTACGACCAAACGAGCTGACATCCGAGAGTGTTCCAAGAATATTTAGAGTCCTCTAAACTTTATTGACCTTGTGGAGCCTTGAAAATGGCTTAACGGGGGTCAAAAGGGGCTGAAATGGGCTCAAAACACATACATGGACCTAAACTGCCATTTTTGAAACTTATGCTGATCTTGGGAGGTCTGGCGGGCTGCGTAAGCCCCCTCCCATATCTTGCGCGGGCCGTGTCAGTGTGCCCAGTTCCAGAAACTCAGTTTCAGCAATCTGTTGCAACTGCAGGGGCTGATTATGCAAATTTCTTATGTGATGGGCAAGTTTAAGTGTTATCCAAGGTCTCTAATCAGTTCATAACAAATGTAAGGCCATGATTTAATCCTTGGAGGCCACACAAACACATGGAATGATCTTGTTCTTCATCAACAAGTATAAATAGCCCAACATTTTCACTTATTCATTGCTCATTTCCTTCTCTTCTCTTCTACATCTGATTTGGGAGCTCTCCTCAAGTGTTTGGAGCTTTCTAATCTGATTTTCTTGTAGAAAAGATAGCTAGGACCCTTTGTAAGTCTTCTTTCATGCTTATTCTTTATGTTTAAGTAGAAAGTCAAACGTTTGGCCAAAAGTTTGACATTCGGTTTTGACCATCAATTGGTCAAGTCAAAGTTCAATTGAACTTTGCAACGTGATTGTAATCACGATGGTTATAATCCTTAGCGATTATACCTACTGATTACCACGTTAACTAGGCGTAGTGACGAGTCAAAGTTTCGGTCAAAATGCGTTTAAGCACGTATTTTGCAACAAAACTATTTTCGGGTATCAAAACCCATTGTTTTGATACCAAATCAGTTTTATAAGTTTGTTAAACATGTTTTAACATGTTTAACTCGTCACTATTAGTTTAGTGCTTGTTTAGGGTCGCAAGTTAAGCGGTCTAAACAACCGCTTAGACTTTCGAACCCGACCCGTTTGGTCGATCTTTAGGATCCGATCAAGCTCGATTAGTGATCATAGTGGCATAGAGAATAACCACTGAGGTTATACCTTATGATCACATACGATTGGTTTGTCATTTGCTAGATAGCTTGTATGCCCATAGAAAATGACCAAAACGCCCTTTTGAAGCATAAATCCGTATTTTACATATGTGAACATGTTTTTGACATATAATCTGATTTAGTAACATGTTTAGGCATAATTGGGCATATAAGACTTGACATAGCACATAGTTAACCATCCAAACATTGTTTTGCGCGAACGACGCGTTAAAGTAGCATAAGCTACCTTAATGGGTCGTAACGGGTCGAAAGTACTTTGGCTAGGTTCCGATTTAGAATGTAGGCTTTGTTAAACCATATCACATGAGATCCAACACTCATTTGATTTACAAGACCTCATTCTATCTGATCTTCTGATTTAGGTGTTGACTTTATTTACTAGTGATCCGATTACTAGGTACTACTTGAATTTCCTTGGTTTGTCTGAGCTTCGCTAAGTTCTTTAGATCAAGGATACCCTATCATTCAATGTGAGTACATAGTTCCCCTATTTTACTGTTTTCAATTGTTTTGGGGTGATTCGTATGTACTAAATGTTTTCGAGGTTTTTAAACGATGGTTTCAAAAACGATTGATATGGTTTATACAAAACTAATAACGATTTTCGATAATGTGAACGAACTTGTTGGACGTATTACATAATGAATGACATTCATTAGCATTGATCAAGCCAACCAGTATTAGGTTATGGTACAATAGGATCTGACAAATCCCGTTATCAGACTACACCCATGGTTATGTGTGGGGGTTATGTAGGTAACGACCGAATCTAATGATTGTTAACTTACCCTTTGGTGGTTTGTTAATGCGAGAAACGAGGTAGACGAGTCACGAAGGTTTGAATTTATTAGCGAGACGACCAAAAGTAGTTTCACAATTAAAATGAATACGATTTTGGGACGAGTTGAAACGATTTGGAACGATTTGAAAGAGATAAAACGATTTGAACGAACGATTGGTTTGGGTAGTGATTAGATAGTGGGACGGGTGTAGTATGATATAAGCATAGTAGATACGCCACTGGTACATCTTATATACAAGTGCTTTTATCATATTACATTGCGTGTCATTATTTAGTTCACCTGGGAAACGTTTTGAAACGATGTCATACAACGAGTTTTTCGAAACGATATAAACCGTACGAGTTTTATTAACGAGTTTTTAACGAAACGATTCGCGATTTGGTTTACTAAAACAAATGTTTTTGGGTTAAGAATCATGGCTACGAGATTTTATAAACTATAACCAACTTGTTTTGAGCTGGTTAATCATGTTGCAATACACTTTTCAAAACGAGTTTCGCATTTTGACTCTTGTGGTCTAACGAGGTATTGCAACACATAAACGAGCCATGATTCCGACACTCTCACAAATCCTATGTGCTCGCCAGCATTTCTTTGCTGACTTTATTTTTACATATGTTTCAGGTGATGTTGCGAGATGATTGCTAGGAAGCATGTTCACTTAGGATCTGGACGTGGCCTTAGTGACATAAAAACAATAGTAGACGATGTTTAATTGTTTGTTTGGTTTTAAGACAATGTAAATTAACTTAATAATTCAATAAAACGAAACATTTGGTTACCATGGTTATGAAACGATGATTCTGTTGCAACACTCCCCGACGTTTCCGCCACGATTTTGTTGTTTTAACGTGGTCGGGGTGTGACAGAAGAGTTGGTATCAGAGCCAATGGTTATAGGGAATTAGGTTATTAGCATTGCTTTGAACTAGACTATAACTTTCTAGGACCCTAACGCGAGTTATCTTGCGTTTAGATTTTAAAACAATACCGTCACCTATCCTTAGGTGCTAACCACAACGAGAACACAATAACGAATCGGCTTCGAAAATTAATCATCTGTTCTAAGATGATTGATTACTAGGTTTTGAACCCTCTATTGTAAGGTTTTGAACCCACTCAGTTTTCAAAATCTCGTCAAAGTTTAGGTCTAAATAATGTGAACACGTGCAAACTGGAAGAGTGAATGCCCGTACCCTGAGTTTTTTGTCTAAGGCTAGAGTGTTCGTACAAATCTGCAGTATCGGACCAGTCACTCTCACCTGGGAACTCTTGGGGTGAGTGTTCACTTATAGGCGAGCATGTCTTTGGTGATACATTATTATGACCTATTTACTTTGATTAGTCACTGCGTGTCGTTTGTTTGTTCGAGGTAACGAATGAATGATCGCACTCCTTGTATTTTGTCAATGTTTTCAATACCTCTTTTGTTTCTCCAATTATCAACCTCACTCGTTTCTCATGTTTCCTTGTTAGACAATGCCTCCTCGACGGGAAGCTCGAACTTTTACTGCTGAGGAAGTTGCAGCCCTTGTCTCTCAACAAACGGCTGCTGTACTTCCAGGCGTGGTAACCCAGATTCACGAATTATACAACAACAATAATAACAACAATAATGCTCAGTGTAATTTCAATTCTGCTAAGCCGCTTAAGTTTTCTGGGTCGCAAGGAGAAAACTGCACTCCTGCAATGGTTCGAGAGTATTGAGAGTACATTCAGACATGTGCAGTGTCCGAATGCTCGTAAGGTTGAGTTTGCATCTAGCGTGTTTGAGAAGCGAGCGCTTACCTGGTGGAATGGTATTATGCGCGATAGGGGTGCCGAAGTGGCATTAGCACAAACTTGGGAAGAGCTTCGAGCTCTCATGATGAGAGAGTTCTGTCCCCGTCACGAGATTCGAGCTTTAGAACAAGAATTTGACGATCTAAAACAAGACGGGCGAGAACACCGTGCTTATACGGATCGATTATCGTGAGCTGAATAAGCTTACCATCAAGAATCGATATCCCCTACCCCGAATTGATGATCTCTTCGATTACCTACAAGGAGCTACCTGTTTTTCCAAGATCGATCTGCGTTCTGGGTATCATCAACTTCGTGTATTCGAGGAAGATATTCCCAAAACTGCTTTCCGAACAAGATATGGGCATTACGAGTTCACTGTCACGCCTTTTAGTTTGACGAATGCCCCAGCTATCTTCATGGACTTAATGAATAGGGTCTGTAACCCTTATTTAGACAAGTTCATCATTGTGTTCATCGACGATATTCTTATTTATTTGAAGTCTCGAGCCGATCACAAGCAACACCTTCGTTTGACACTAGAACTCCTGAAGAAGGAACAACTTTTTGCTAAATTCTCCAAGTGTGAGTTCTGGCTTAAAGAAGTTCAGTTCTTGGGACATATAGTCAACGAGCAGGGTATCCACGTGGATACATCCAAGATTGTTGCAATTAAGGATTGGAACACACCAACAACACCTACAGAGATTCGTTCTTTTCTTGGTCTTGCAGGTTATTACCGTCGATTTATTTCAAACTTCTCGAAGATTGCGGTTCCACTCACTGCTTTGACTCAGAAGAATAAGCCTTTTGAGTGGGGACGCAAGCAAGAAGAAGCGTTCCAAACGCTGAAACAGAAGCAATGTGATGCTCCTGTTCTATCTCTGCCTGAGAGAAACGATGATTTCGTTGTCTACTGTGATGCGTCTAACTTAGGCCTTGGTTGTGTTCTCATGCAACGAGGTAGAGTTATAGCATATGCATCTAGACAATTGAAAGTTCACGAGAAGAACTATACGACTCATGATCTTGAGTTGGGAGCTGTGGTTTTCGCTCTCAAAATCTGGAGACACTATCTTTATGGCACGAAGTGTGTGGTTTTCACAGACCACAAAAGTCTCCAGCACATTCTTAATCAGAAAGAGCTCAACATGCGGCAACGTCGTTAGGTTGAACTATTAAACGACTATGATTGCGAAATTCGCTACCATCCTGGTAAGGCGAATGTCGTACCCGATGCGCTAAGTCGAAAAGAGCGAGTTAAGCTTCATTCTATTCGAACTCTATCTGATCTTCAAACTCGTGTTCTTCAAGCTTAGCAAACTTGTGTTTCACAAGATTTGATAGGTAAGGAATTACCACATCAGCTTGAGCTTAAACTCGAAGCGAAGGACGATGGTTTACTCTATTTTAAGGATCGTTTGTGGATTCCGAAACAAGACGATCTTCGCACTTTAGTGATGGAAGAATCTCATAAGTCTCGATATTCTTTCCATCCTGGTGCTGATAAAATGTACAAGGATCTTCATACTAAGTTCTGGTGGCCTGGTATGAAGAAAGATGTTGCCTTGTATGTATCGAAACGCCTAACTTGTCTCAAAGTCAAGGCAGAACATCAACGACCTTCTGGTTTACTTGTACAAACAGAGATACCGGTTTGGAAGTGGGAGAACATTGCTATGGATCTCATCACTAAGTTACCGCGTACATCAAAAGGTCACGATGCTATATGGGTTGTTATCGATCGATTAACGAAGTCAGCTCATTTTATTGTGATTCGCGTGGATCTATCTGCTGATAAACTTGCAAAGATTTATGTTGATGAGATTGTATCACGACATGGTGTTCCTTTGGATATCATTTCCGATCGTGATGCTCGATTTTCATCTCATTTTTGGAGAACCATGCAATCTGCTATGGGAACCCAACTAAATCTAAGCACTGCTTATCGTCCCCAAACAGATGGACAATATGAGAGAACGATTCAAACTTTGGAGGATATGCTTAGAGCATGCTTGATAGACTTTGGTGGTAATTGGGATTCTCATCTGCCATTGATCGAGTTCTCTTACAACAACAGTTATCATGCTAGCACTAAAATGGCACCATTCGAAGCTCTCTATGGTCGAAAATGTCGTTCACCTGTTTGTTGGAACGAGACCGGTGAAGCTCAGCTTACTGGACCGAAACTTGTTCTGGAAACAACAGACAAAATCAAGAAAATTCATGATAATCTTGTGATAGCTAGATGCCGTCAAAAGAGTTATGCGGATTTAGGACGCAAGCCCATGGAATTTCAAGTCGGAGACCATGTCCTACTCAAGGTGTCGCCTTGGAAGGGAGTGGTGAGATTTGGAAAGAAAGGAAAACTTGCACCACAATATGTTGGACCATTTAAGATTGTTGAAAGGGTTGGAAAGGTTGCCTACTGACTAGAGCTACCTCTAGAGCTTGGAAATATTCATCCAACTTTTCACATGTCCAATCTGCGAAAGTGTATAGCTGACGCTGATCTTCACATACCTCTCGACGAGATCCAAATCGATGAAACGATGCACTTTGTCGAAAAACCTATGGAGATAGTGGACCGTACATACAAACAGTTGAAGAACAAATGAATTCATTTGGTCAAGGTTCGTTGGGAATCCAAACGTGGCCCAGAGTTTACTTGGGAATGTAAGGACCCAATGAAGGCGAAATATCCGCAATTGTTCTCACAAGTTTCCTCTAGTTAAAATTTCGGGACGAAATTTCCTAAAGTAGGGGAGACTGTGACAACTGTGCTCTGTAATCGATGAACAATACAAAACAATGTTAATTATCAATAAAACGATGTGTTTTGGTGTTACTATATGTGTATTTGTGTTTGATGATTTTATGATTCGATTCGATTCGATTCCAATTTCAAGCTTTAAATCGCTTTCTGGAAGGTTATACGCAAACTGGTGCATAAACACAGTTAGTTTAACGCGAAAAACACACCGGAATAGTGAAATAGGCTTAACATACCTAAAATAACCTTTACATAACTTAGAAATAATTTTTGGATGGTTTGGTGTGTTGAAAACAAGTCTATTCGATCGTAGGGACTATTTGTGTCAAACTACGAAACTATACCGATTCGTATGGAATCGAAGAGTCTGGAACTTGATCATAAGCTAAACATACCATAAATAACCTAATCATAGCTTATAAATAAGCTTTGAGGGGTTCGGTATGCGAAAACATGCTTAATTGATCTTATAGGGACTAAAAGTGTCAAAAATGATGTAAGTTTGCATTTACGCGCATATCTTGCGTTCTGACCACATCTGGACATCCAAAATTTTTGTACACACTAAAATATTTTTATTTTAGTGATCGGCATGCAAAAATACCATTCGTCGCTTAATTTGGTTCGTTTTCGTGTCCGTTTGAGTTTCGTCGTAATTTAACGAACAACGCGACCGTACAACCAAACGAGCTGACATCCGAGAGTGTTCCAAGTATATTTTGAGTCCTCTAAACTTTATTGACCTTGTGGAGCCTTGAAAATGGCTTAACGGGGGTCAAAAGGGGCTGAAATGGGCTCAAAACACATGCAAGGACCTAAACTGCCATTTTTGAAACTTATGCTGATCTGGGGAGGTCATGCGGGCCGCGTAAGCCCCCTCCCATATCGTACGCGGGCTGTGTCAGTGTGCCCAGTTCCAGAATCTCAGTTTCAGTAATCTGTTGCAACTGCAGGGGCTGATTATGCAAATTTCTTGTGTGATGGGCAAGTTTAAGTGTTCTCCAAGGTCTCTAATCAGTTCAAAACAAATGTAAGGCCATGATTTAATCCTTGGAGGCCACACAAACACATGGAATGATCTTGTTCTTCATCAACAAGTATAAATAGCCCAACATTTTCACTTGTTCATTGCTCATTTCCTTCTCTTCTCTTCTACATCTGATTTGGGAGCTCTCCTCAAGTGTTTGGAGCTTTCTAATCTGATTTTCTTGTAGAAAAGATAGCTAGGACCCTTTGTAAGTCTTCTTTCATGCTTATTCTTTATGTTTAAGAAGAAAGTCAAACGTTTGGCCAACAGTTTGACTTTCGGTTTTGACCATCAATTGGTCAAGTCAAAGTTCAAATGAACTTTGCAACGTGATTGTAAGCACGATGGTTATAATCCTTAGCGATTATAACTACTGATTACCACGTTAACTAGGTGTAGTGACGAGTCAAAGTTTCGGTCAAAATGCGTTTAAGCACGTATTTTGCAACGAAACTATTTTCGGGTATCAAAACCCATTGTTTTGATAACAAATCAGTTTTATAAGTTTATAAAACATGTTTTAACATGTTTAACTCGTCACTATTAGTTTAGTGCTTGTTTAGGGTCGCAAGTTAAGCGGTCTAAACAACCGCTTAGACTTTCGAACCCGACCCGTTTGGTCGATCTTTAGGATCCGATCAAGCTCGATTAGTGATCATAGTTGCATTGGGAATAACCACTGAGGTTATACCTTATGATCACATACGATTGGTTAGTCATTTGCTAGATAGCTTGTATGCCCATAGAAAATGACCAAAACTCCCTTTTGAAGCATAAATCCGTATATTACATATGTGAACATGTTTTTGACATATAATCTGATTTAGTAACATGTTTAGGCATAATTGGGCATATAAGACTTGACATAGCACATAGTTAACCATCCAAACATAGTTTTGCGCGAACGACGCGTTAAAGTAGCATAAGCTACCTTAATGGGTCGTAACGGGTCGAAAGCACTTAGGCTAGGTTCCGATTTAGAATATAGGCTTTGTTAAACCATATCACATAAGATCCAACACTCATTTGGTTTACAAGACCTCATTCTATCCGATCTTCCGATTTAGGTGTTGACTTTATTTACTAGTGATCCGATTACTAGGTACTACTTGAATTTCCTTGGTTTGTCTGAGCTTCGCTAAGTTCTTTAGATCAAGGATACCCTATCATTCAATGTGAGTACGTAGTTCCCCTATTTTACTGTTTTCAATTGTTTTGGGGTGATTCGTATGTACTAAATGTTTTCGAGGTTTTTAAACGATGGTTTCAAAAACGATTGATATGGTTTATACAAAACTAATAACGATTTTCGATAATGTGAACGAACTTGTTGGACGTATTACATAACGAATGACATTCATTAGCATTGATCAAGCCGACCAGTATTAGGTTATGGTAACATAGGATCTGACAAATCCCGTTATCAGACTACACCCATGGTTATGTGTGGGGGTTATGTAGGTAACGACCGAATCTGATGATTGTTAACTTGCCCTTTGGTGGTTTGTTAATACGAGAAACGAGGTAGACGAGTCACGAAGGTTTGAATGTTATTAGCGAGACGATCAAAAGTAGTTTCACAATTAAAACGAATACGATTTTGGGACGAGTTGAAACGATTTGGAACGATTTGAATGAGATAAAACGATTTGAACGAACGATTGGTTTGGGTAGTGATTAGATAGTGGAACGGGTGTAGTATGATATAAGCATGGTAGATACGCCGCTGGTACATCTTATATAAGTGATTTTATCATATTACATTGCGTGTCATTATTTAGTTCACCTGGGAAACGATTTGAAACGATGTCATACAACGAGGATTTCGAAACGATATAAACCATACGAGTTTTATTAACGAGTTTTTAACGAAACGATTCGCGATTTGGTTTACTAAAACAATTGTTTTCGGGTTAAGAATCATGGCTACGAGATTTTATAAACTATAACCAACTTGTTTTGAGCTGGTTAATCATGTTGCAATACACTTTTCAAAACGAGTTGTAGGTCCCGAAATCTGAGGATCGATAACGAACCGAATCACTTGTTTATAGCAAACACGGTCACGTGTGCGGAATCCTCGTAACTATGCCAAATCAAACATATAAAACAAAAACGACACAGTATTAATCAATGAAACACACTCGATTGATTAAACGGGATGAGAACCGATAACAAACTGATACAAACACAGTTTAGACAGAATTTTGACAGAGTTTCTTTAAGGGTATGCTCTCATCTACTTTCACAGTGAAAGCAGGATGTGTTTATATACTCCCTGGGCCCAAGTCTCGGCGAAACACAAGGTGGATCGACGAAACAGCATATGGGCCAGTGATTGGGCCTGAAGCAGCCCAACAGACGACGAAACAAGTGTGTTTCGTCATGACTGTCTACGAAACAGATCTAATGAATGTTGTTCTGTTTCGTCATGATGTGTTCGACGAAATAGCCTGTTTCGTCGAGGACTGCAACTGTTGTTCTGTTTGCTGTAAACAGACAGCAAACAGATAGAACATATAAACAATGTAATGACCATTCTACCCTTTAATGCAACATGCATTGTTCGTTATACATTACATACCAAACGAAGACAAATAAGTCAGACACAAGAAGATAGGAGGATATCCGACTCGGCCGATGTCAAATACAGACTAGATAATTCATAAAGACCGTACAAAATACATCGTTAAGTACAAGACTAGTTACAGACACTAAAAATGCATCAACAAACTCCCCCTTGTCTGTTACTCGTCTTCGGTCTTCTAATCTTCCATCTCAGTTTTGTTCGGACCATGAACTGCCCGAATGAATTCCCCGGTAGTAGCAAAAACACGCTACTCGCTGAAATTTCAAAGCTTGACGTGCATCCTGATCTTCATAGAAAATGTCATGACGATATAATCTGTTGATGTCAGCCTCGGACATGTTGACAATCCACATAGGATCCAACATCCGGTAATTTGCACGACCATCTCTAAACACAATCACTGCTTCATGAGTCCGGGAGTGATAGTGATGACAGTAGTGATGATGGTGGTGATACTGGTGCCGTTGGTGCATCTAGCACAGGTGCAGCTGGTGGTACATCAGCTGGTGGTTCATCACCAGGTGGCGATGATGAGTCTGATTCTGATTCAGATGATCATGTAATTGAACCTGGATACGAAATGTATGTTGATGAACGAGGCGTTAAAAGGTACAGGAGAATTAGACAAGAAGATGATCCTGAATACGTACCAGAGGATCCTGAAGCTGAAAGAAGAACAAAGAGGAGAGCTGAGAAAGCTGCTGCAACTCAAAAGAAGAAATCACACGGTCACGTGTGCGGAATCCACGTAACTATGCCAAATCAAACATATAAAACAAAAACGACAACAGTATTAATCAATGAAACACACTCGATTGATTAAACAAGATGAGAACCGATAACAAACTGATACAAACACAGTTTAGACAGAATTTTGACAGAGTTTCTTTAAGGGTATGCTCTCATCTACTTTCAAAGTGAAAGCATGATGTGTTTATATACTCCCTGGGCCCAAGTCTCGGCGAAACACAAGGTGGATCGACGAAACAGCATATGGGCCAGTGATTGGGCCTGAAGCAGCCCAACAGACGATGAAACAAGTGTGTTTCGTCATGACAATCGACGAAACAGATCTAATGAATGTTGTTCTGTTTCGTCATGATGTGTTCGACGAAACAGCCTGTTTCGTCGAGGACTGCAACTGTTGTTCTGTTTGCTGTAAACAGACAACAAACAGATAGAACATATAAACAATGTAATGACCATTCTCCCCTTTAATGCAACATGCATTGTTCGTTATACATTACATACCAAACGAAGACAAATAAGTCAGACACAAGCGGATAGGAGGATATCCGACTTGGTAGATGTCAAATACAGACTAGATAATTCATAAAGACCATACAAAATACATCGTTAAGTACAAGACTAGTTACAGACACTAAAAATGCATCAACACGAGTTTCGCATTTTGACTCTTGGGGTCTAACGAGGTATTGCAACACATAAACGAGCCATGATTCCGACACTCTCACAAATCCTATGTGCTCGCCAGCATTTCTTTGCTGACTTTATTTTTACATATGTTTCAGGTGATGTTGCGAGATGATTGCTAGGAAGCATGTTCACTTAGGATCTGGACGTGGCCTTAGTGACATAAAAACAATAGTAGACGATGTTTAATTGTTTGTTTGGTTTTAAGACAATGTAAATTTACTTAATAATTCAATAAAACGAAACATTTGGTTACCATGGTTATGAAACGATGATTCTGTTGCAACACTCCCCGACATTTCCGCCACGGTTTTGTTGTTTTAACGTGGTCGGGGTGTGACAGGTATAGTGCAATAACGGGATTTGTCATATCCTATGGTACCATAACCTAATACTGGTCGGCTTGATTAATGCTAATGAATGTCATTCATTATGTAACTACAACCAACAAGTTCGTTCACATTATCGAAATCGTTATTAGTTTAGTATAAATCGTTCTATTCGTTTTTGAAATCATCGTTTAAACCTTGAAAACATTTTGTACATATGAATCACCCCAAAACAATTGAAAGTTGTAAAATAGGGGAACTATGTACTCACATGTAGTGCAAAGTATCCTCAATCAATAGTACTTCAACAAACTCGAGTAAACCAGAGAAATCAAGCAGCACCTAGTAATCGAACCACTAGTCAAACAATAGACGCCTAAATCGAAAGATCGGACAGAATGAGATCTTGCAACCAAAATAATTGTTGGAACTCATGTGATATGGTTTAATAAAGCCTACATTCTAAATTGGAACCTAACCTAAGTGCTTTCGACCCATCGCGCCCATTAAGGTAGCTTATGCTACTTTAACGCGTCGTGCGCGCAAACGCGCGTTCGAGACGTCTAACTACTCCTATGGCAAGTATTATATGCCTACACAAGTTTAATCATGTTGTATAATCAGTTATGTGACAAAAGTTTAGGTTACATATGCTTAATTACCACTTATGCATAAAAAGGGCATTTTGGTCATTTACCTAAGGCATATAAACTACTTATCATACAACCATTTAAACTAGGTGACCATAAGTTATAACCTCGGAAGGTTATTCCCTATGCTACTATTGTCACCTAATGTGTTTGGTCGGATCCTAATGATCGACCAAACGGGTCGGGTTCGAAAGTATAAGCGATTGATTAGATCGCTTACCTTTACGACCCTACACAAGCACTAAACTAAAAAGTGACGAGCTAAGCATGTTAAAACATGCTTACCTAAGTTAGAAAACAAATTTGGTATCAAAACAAACAGTTTTGATACCCAAGAGTAGTTTGGTTAAAAATACGCAAGAATACGTATTTTGGCCGAAACTACGACTCGTCACTGAGCCTAGATAACGTGGTAATCAGTAGGTATAGTTACTAGGGACTATAACCATCGTGATTACACTCACGTTATGAAGTTCAAATGAACTTCACATTGATCATAAACTGGTCAATGCAGAAAGTCAAACGCAGTTTGACTTTAACGCTAAAACGAATGAAAAGAACGAAAGAACGCTTACAAAGGGTCCCCGCAAGATTTGATTCCAAGTAATCTCAGGTAGGAAGTGAGTAATCACAACCACTTAGAGAAAAACTCAGATCAAATGTGGGTTTGCAAGAAGTCGGGGTTGGGTATTTATAGTTTTTGGAGAGCCGTTAAGATCGTTCCTCGTAAACCGTGCTTCAATCTAGGCCGTACACATCAAGCCCATGGTTTTACAAAACCATTTGAGCCCATGGTATTGCCCAAAACCAGGTGCAAGTGGTTTAAGAGTGCTTAACAGTTGTAACCAGCTGTTAATCTGGTTTTTCTGTTATGGGAGGTCCTTACAGACCGTATGGTTGATGGCTTACGGTCCGTAAGCCTGGTGCAGACCAGCCAAGTTTCAAAAATGGCAGAAGAGGCCCCTGAAACCCCAAACTTGTTATTTGATGCATTTTTGACACGTTTAAGCCCCGTTAACCCCATTTCTAAGCTCTAAAATGAAGTTAAAGTATAGGGAACTTAAAATGTGCTAAAAAATATCTTGGATGTCGGTTCCTTTGGTCGTACGGTTGCGTTGTTCGGTTAATTACGACGGAAGTTGTAACGAACGCAAAAACGATCTAAATTAAGCGACGGATGGAATTTTCTTATGCCAAACACTAAAATAAAGTATTTTAATTCTTACATAAATTTTTGGAGGTCCGGATATATTCAGAACGTAAGATATGCGCGAAAATGCAAACTTGTGCACTTTTTGACGCTTTTAGTCCCTGAATGAGCATAAAGCTTATTTTAGCACACCGGAACCCCTCAAAGCCTATTTCTAAGATATGTAAAGGATATTTAGGGTATGTTTAACTTATGTTCATGTTCTGGAATGTTCTTTACAGTTCAAATCGGCATAGTTTCGTAGTTTGACACAAATAGTCCCTGCGATCGAACAAAGTTGATTTCGACACACCAAACCATTCAAAACTTATTTCTAAGTTATGTGGAGGTTATTTAAGGTATGTTAAGCCTATGTCACTATTCCAGAGTGTTTGTCGAGTTATACTGACTGTGTTTACGCACCAGTTTGCGTATAACCTTCCAGAACGCGATTTAAAGCTTGCAATCGTAATCGAATCGAATTGAAAAGTCACCAAACACAAATACACACATAGAAACACCAAAACACATATAATAACACCAAAGCACATTGTTTTATTAATAATCATCATTGTTTTACATCGTACATCGGTTACAGAACACAGTTGTCACAGTCTCCCCTACTTCAGGAAATTTCGTCCCGAAATTTTAACTAGAGTGAGTTTGTGAAAACAAATGCGGATATTTCGTCTTCATCTGGTCCTCACGTTCCCAAATAAACTATGGGCCATGTTTGGATTCCCAGCGAACTTTAACCAAATGAATCCGTTTGTTCTTCAACTGTTTGAAAGCACGGTCCACGATCTCCACGGGTTTCTCATCAAAGTGCATTGTTTCATCGATTCGAATCTCGTCGAGAGGAATGTGTAGATCAGCGTCAGCTAAACACTTTCGTTGATTGGACACGTGAAAAGTCGGATGAATATTTCCAAGCTTTGGAGGTAGCTCTAGTCGATAGGCAACCTTTCCAATTCTTTCCACAATCTTAAATGGTCCCACATATCGAGGTGCAAGTTTTCCTTTCTTTCCAAATCTCACGACTCCCTTCCAAGGTGAAACCTTGAGTAGGACACGATCTCTGTCTTGAAATTCTAAGGGCTTGCGTCCCAAATCCACATATCTCTTTTGAAGGTTTCAAGCTGTCACAAGATTATCGCGGATTTTCTTGATTTTGTCTGTTGTTTCCAGAACGAGCTCAGGTCCAGTAAGCTGAGCTTCACCAGTCTCGTTCCAACAGACATGTGAACGACATTTTCAACCGTAGAGAGCTTCGAATGGTGCCATATTAATGCTAGTATGATAACTATTGTTGTAAGAGAACTCGATCAGGCATGCTCTAAGCATATCCTCCAAAGTTTGAATCGTTCTCTCAGATTGGCCATCTGTTTGGGGATGATAAGCAGTGCTTAGATTCAGTTAGGTTCCCAAAGAATATTGCATGGCCTTCCAGAAATGAGATGAAAATCGAGCATCACGATCGGAGATGATATCCAAGGGCACACCATGTCGTGATACAATCTCGTCTACATAGATCTTGGCAAGCTTCTCAGCAGAGAAATCCTCACGGATTGGTAAGAAGTGAGCAGATTTTGTCAAACGATCAACTACAACCCAAATAGCATCGTGACCTTTAGACGTATGCGGTAACTTAGTAATGAGATCCATCGCAATGTTCTCCCACTTCCAAACCGGTATCTCTGGTTGTACAAGCAAGCCAGAAGGTCGCTGATGTTCGGCCTTGACTTTGAGACAAGTTAGGCATCTCGATACATACAAGGCAACATCCTTCTTCATACCAGGCCACCAGCACCGAATACTAAGATCCTTGTACATTTTATCATCACCAGGATGGATAGAATATTGAGACTTATGAGATTCGTCCATTACCAAGGTGCGAAGATCGTCTTGTTTCGGAATCCACAATCGATCCTTAAAATAGAGCAAACCATCGTCTTTCGCTTTGAGAATAAGCTCAAGTTGACGTGGAAATTCCGTACCCATCAAATTTTGTGAAACACAAAATTGCTGAGCTTGAAGGACACGAGATTGAAGATCAGATAGAGTTCGAACTGAATGAAGCTTAACTCGTTCTTTTCGACTAAGCGCATCAGCTACAACATTCGCCTTACCAGGATGGTAGCAAATCTCACAGTCATAATCGTATAAGAGTTCAACCCAACGTCGTTGCCTCATGTTTAGCTCTTTCTGATTAAGAGTATGCTGGAGACTTTTGTGGTCTGTGAAAACCACACACTTCGTTCCATATAGGTAGTGTCTCCAGATTTTAAGCGTGAAAACCACAGCTCCTAACTCAAGATCATGAGTTGTGTAGTTCTTCTCGTGAACTTTTAGCTGTCTAGATGCATATGCAAAAACCTTACCTCGTTGCATAAGGACGCAACCAAGGCCTAAGTTAGACGCATCGCAATAGACAACGAAATCATCGCCTCCCTCGGGCAGAGATTGAACAGGAGCATTACATAACTTCTGCTTCAGCGTTTGGAACGCTTCTTCTTGCTTGAGTCCTCACTCGAAAGGCTTATTCTTCTGAGTCAAAGTAGTGAGTGGAACCGCAATCTTCGAGAAATTCGAAATGAATCGACGATAATAACCAGCAAGACCAAGAAAAGATCGAATCTCTATAGGCGTCTTCGGTGTATTCCAGTCCTTGATAGCAGCAATCTTGGATGGATCCACATGAATACCCTGCTCATTGACTATATGACCCAAGAATTGAACTTCTTTAAGCCAGAATTCACACTTGGAGAATTTAGCAAAAAGTTGTTCCTTCTTTAGGAGTTCCAATGTTAAGCGAAGGTGTTGCTCGTGCTCGGTTCGAGATTTTGAATAAATGAGAATATCTTCGATGAACACAATAATGAACTTGTCCAAATAAGGTTTGCAGACCCTATTCATTAAGTCCATAAAGATAGCGGGAGCATTTGTCAAACCAAAAGGCATGACAGTGAACTCGTAATGCCCATATCTTGTGCGGAAAGCAGTTTTGGGAATATCTTCTTCGAGAACACGAAGTTGATGATACCCAGAACGCTGATCGATCTCGGAAAAGCATGAAGCACCCTACAGCTGGTCGAAGAGATCATCAATTCGAGGTAGGGGATATCGATTCTTGATGGTGAGCTTATTAAGCTCACGATAATCGATACACATTCGAAAAGATCCATCTTTCTTTTTCACGAAGAGGACAGGAGCTCCCCAAGGTGAAAAGCTCGGTCGGATGAATCCTTTATCAGATAACTCCTGAAGCTGCTTCGATAACTCTTGCATCTCCAACGGTGCAAGACGATAAGGTGCTTTTGCAATCGGGTTGGCATTGGGTACAAGGTCCATATGAAACTCAACTTGACGAACTGGAGGCAAACCAGGCAGTTCATCAGGAAACACCTCCGGATAATCCCGAACAATCGGAATATCCTGAATACTCTTGCTCTTGCTTTTCTCCTCGGTGACATGTGCCAGAAAAGCAACATATCCTTTTCGTAAAAACCTTTGGTCTTCTATACACGACATAAGCTTCAAACCACCAGATGGCTTCTCTCCACGAATTTCCAGAACATCGCTAGAAGACAAAGGAATACGAACAATCTTATCAAAACAAACCACCTCAGCGTGGTGTTTGGTTAACTAATCCATTCCAATGATAATATCGAAACTCCCAAGTTGCATCGGTGTGAGATCAATAGGAAAAAGATGGTTATCAAGGTTTAACTGACAATCACAGATAACAGAATCGAGAACAAGAGGTTTACCAGTAGCAACTTCGACAGATAAGGGTTTCCTCAGTTTGGTTCTAGGTATCGTAAGCAAAGGCTCAAATGACAATGAAACAAAACTTCTATCGGCACCAGAATAAAAAAGAATAGATGCAGGTCGATTGTTAACAAGAAACGTACCGTTAACCACTTTGTTGTCGGCCCTCGCTTCGTTTGCATTCAAATTGTACGCTCGCCCATGAGCGGGATTCACATTGACGTTGACGTTCGCATTCGGGTTCGCGTTAGCATTCGCGTTTGCATTCACCAGTCTCGGACAGTTGTTGCGGAAGTGACCATACTCTCCACAATTAAAACATGAACCCGGTGGGAATCTCACAGCATTCCCCTAACCCAGAGCTGGAACCTGAGCAACCTGATTCTGTCCCAAACGACAAACATTGGCCAAATGCCCAAGCTTACCACACGTCGTGCATTGCTTGCAAGCTTGTTGTGCAACGTGATGACCGTTGCACCGAGCACAATGAGGTGCGGTACCAGCATATGCCTTCTTTGTAGATGGCTGAGCCGGTGGGTTCTGCGGGTTCTGAGCAGTCTGTGCTGTAACAGCAAAATTTTGGGCACTCTTTCGCTTCCTCGATTTCTTCGATGACTCGCCTTCCTTACTCTTACCCTTTTTCTTGTCCTTCTCTGAATCAGATGCCTTCTTTTTATCACCCTTGCGGGTGAGTTTACCCTTCCTGACTTGAGTCTCAGTCAGGGTAGCAGACAACTCGATTGCTTGACGAAGGGTAGTAGGATTAACACCGGTCACAATCTCCATAATAGAATCGGGTAACCCATCGATATATCTCTCGATTGCTTTCTCCAGAGGGGTAACCATGGTGGGACACAATAGATTGAGTTCTTCAAAACGATCTGTGTACGCACGGTGTTCAGCCCCATCTTGCTTTAAATCGTCAAACTCTCGCTCCAAAGCCCGAGTTTTGTGACGGGGACAAAACTCCTTCATCATGAGAGCCCGAAGCTCTTCCCATGTTTGTGCCAATGCCACTTCGGCACCCCTGTCGCGCATAATACCATTCCACCAGGTAAGCGCTCGCTTCTCAAACACGCTCGAAGCAAATTCAACCTTACGCGCATTCGGACACTGTGCATGTCTGAATGTGCTCTCGATACTCTTAAACCACTGCAGGAGCGCAGTTGCTCCTTGCGACCCAGAAAATTTAAGCGGCTTCGCAGAATTGAAGTTCTTGAAATTACACGGTGCATTATTGTTGTTGTTATTATTGTTGTTGTTGTATATCTCGTGGACTTGGGTCACAACACCGGGAAGCACAACAGCCACTTGCTGAGAGACCAGGGATGCGATTTCTTCAATAGTAAAAGATTGTCCTTCACGTCTAGGAGGCATTGTCTAATAAGGAAACAGGAGAATCGAGTGAGGTTGAAAATTAGGAAAAACAAAAGAGGTATCGACAAAACACAAGGAGGCGATCATTTGTTTGTTACCTCGAACAAACAAACGACACGCAGTGACTAATCAAAGTAAATAGGTCAAAAATAATGTATCGCGAAGACATGCTCGCCTATAAGTGAACACTCAACCCAAGAGTTCCTAGGTAAGAGTGACTGGTCTGATTATGTGGATTTGTATGAACACTCTAGCCTTAGACAGAAAACTCAGGGTACAGGCACTCACCCTTCCAGTTTGCACATGTTCACATTATTTTGACCCAACTTTGACGAGATTTTGAAAAGTTAGAGGGTTCAAAACCTTATAATAGAGGGTTCAAAACCTAGTAATCAATCATCCTAGAACAGATTGTAACACCTGTGTCATCTCAACCATCAAACAAATGCCAAACCAATGAAATATTGTATTTCACACTTTGGACTTGTATAAATATGTGTATCGTTTACACATATCAATTCTTGTTCGATTTCAAGCTCTAAATCACTTTCTGAAAGGTTATACGCGCACTAATGCGTAAATATAACCAGTTTAATGCAACGAACACTCCGGAATAGTGAAATAGGCTTAACATACCTTAAATAACCTTTACATAACTTAGATATAAGTTTTGGAAGGTTTGGTGTGGTGAAATCAAAGTTTAATCGCTTACAGGGACTAAATTTGACAAACTGCGAAAGTATGCCAATTTGAACTGTAACAGACCTTCCGGAACATGAACATAAGTTAAACATACCATAAATATCCTTTACATAGCTTAGAAATAGGCTTTGAGGGGTTCGGTATGCTAAAATAAACTTTTGGGTCATTCAGGGACTAAAAGTGTCAAAAAGTGCACAAGTTTGCATTTTCGCGCATAACTTACGTTCTGAATACATCCGGACATCCAAAAATTTATGGAAGCATGACTACATTATATTTTAGTGTTCTCCATAAGAAAAATCCATTCGTCGCGTCATTTGGATCGTTTTTCGCGCTTATGCGCATTCCGTCGTAATTAAGCGAACATGGCGTTCGTACGGCTAAACGAACCGACATCCGAGATATTTTTGAGCATGTTTTAAGTTCCCTATACTTTAACTTCATTTTAGAGCTTTGAAATGGGGTTAACGGGCCTTAAACGTGTCAAAAATGGGCTGATTGCATTTCAGGGACCAAAACTGTAAATCTGCCAAAGTTGTTACCTTACGGACCTCAACATTGGCAGCTTTGAGGTCCATAAAGCAAGTTCAGACCAGATGCAGAGTACTTAACAGCCTGTTTTCAGCAGATTTAACCACAACCACATGTTTTAAATTGCTTAATCACTAAGATAAGGAGTATATGTGGCTCCATAACCTTTGTGACAAGTGTACGGCTCGGATCGTGGCACGATATTCAAGAAACGATCCTAGCGACTCTACTTTTTCTATAAATACCCACCCCCCTTTGGCTTAAAAACCCACAAATCTGATCATTTGGGCTCTAAGTTGGAACCTTCGTTTCATACCTGAGCTATTTTGATCTGGGTTAGCATTCGGGGACCCTTCGTAAGTATTCTTTCGTTCTTTTCCTTATTTTTACTGCTTTTCGAGTCAGAAAGTCAAACTTTGTTTGACTTTCAGCATTGACCAGTAATGGTCAATGCGAAGTTCGTTTGAACTTCGCAACGTGATTGTAATCACGATGGTCATAGTCCCTTGGGACTATGCCTACTGATTACCACGTTGTCTAGGGTCGTAGGGTAAGCGATCTAATAAATCGCTTATACCTCGAACCCGACCCAGTTTGGTCGATCATTAGCATCCGACCAAACACATTAGGTGACCATAGTAGGTAGGGAATAACCTTCCGAGGTTATACCCTATGGTCACATCGTTTAAGTAGTTGTATGATAGGTAGTTTATATGCCTTAGGTAAATTACCAGAATACCCTTTTCATGTATAATTGGTAATTAAGCATATGTAACCTAAACCTTTGTCACATAACTGATTATGTAATATGTTTAGGCATATAACACTTGTCATAGGGCTAGTTAGACGGTCCGAACGCGTTTCACGCGAACGACGCGTTAAAGTAGCATAAGCTACCTAAACGGGTCGTAATGGGTCGTAGACACTTAGGTTAAGTTTCATTTAGTATGTAGGCTTTGTTAAAACCAAAAGACACGAGTCTCTACACTCGTTTGGTTTACAAACCCTAATGCTACCCGATCCTCCGATTTAGGTCCGGTTTATTAATGTAGCTACCTATACTAGGTGCCGTTTGATATCCGCGATCTCTAGCATTGTTTAGTTGTTACTCAAGGACTACTGAGCAATCTCAGGTGAGTACATAGACCCCTCTTTTACTGTTTTCCAAACTGTTTTGGGGTGGAACACATGTGCCTACTTGTTACTTTCATGCTTTCCTGTTTTGACATCATATACTTGCTATGTTCATTAGTACATTATAGTACATGATTTCATTACATTTCATGCTAAGTGTGCCCATTGTGTGCATTACTTGGTACATTGTTTTACATTACATTTCATGCTAGGTGTGCCCATTGTGTGCATTACTTGGTACATTGTTTTACATTACATTTCATGCTAGGTGTGCCCATTGTGTGCATTACTTGGTACATCGTTTTACATTACATTTCATGCTAGGTGTGCCCATTGTGTGCATTACTTAGTACATCGTTTTACATTACATTCATGCTAGGTGTGCCCATTGTGTGCATTACTTGGTACATCGTTTTACATTACATTTCATGCTAGGTGTGCCCATTGTGTGCATTACTTAGTACATCGTTTTACATTACATTCATGCTAGGTGTGCCCATTGTGTGCATTACTTAGTACATCGTTTTACATGACATTTTGACATAGACATTTTAACATGATTGACATTGATCATGCATTTCCCACAAAACATAACTTTGATTTAAACTAAGTTTTACTTCAATACTTTGTTTTTGTGCATATGGTTTAGTTGAGACATTTCACTTGCCATACATGACATATTTGACATAGACATTTGACATGGATATTTGACATAGACATTTGACATGGATATTTGACATAGACATTTGACATGGTTTATACAAGGACTTTTGACTATTGATTTAAACATAGACATATTACATTGTTGGTTTGGTTTGATTAAATGATTAAGTAACGATGCGTGTGTAATATGATACAAGCATGGTGGATACGCCGCTGGTACTTCCTATATATAAGTGTTTGTATGGTATTACATATTGTAGCGTTATTTGAATCATTTCAGTTTGATACATATAACATTTTATACAAATAACATACTTTTCACAAGACATTGTTTTACAAACAACTTATCTTATACAAATCCATTTTACTATGGTTATTCATTTAACCATACGTTATTCATTTATTTATACATATCATCTGAACTCATTGTTTTTCAAATGATTTACAAAACAAAGCAAATTACAAGGTTCATGACTAAACATTTTCTCAAACATAAGTCATGGAACCTATTTTTCACAAAACCTATGTATCTCACAGGCATTTTTATGCTGACGTACCTATTTTCACATGTGTTTTTCAGGAACTGTTGCATAAGATGATCAAGATACATATAGGCAGTCTTGGACTTTAGTGACAATAAAAGATGCAAGACTAGTTAATTATGTTGTATTTTCTTGTTTGTTAAAACATTGTAACACTTTTAATCAATAAAACGAAACTTCAATTGCCATGGATTTGAAACAATTAATTCTGTTACAACACTCCCCGATGTTTCCGCCACGTTTTGTATGTTCCACGTGGTCGGGGTGTGACAGAAAAGATGGTATCAGAGCCAATGGTTATAGGGAATTAGGTTATTAGTAATGCTTTGACCTAGTCTATAACCTTCTTAGGACCCTAACGCGAGTTTACTTGCGTTTAGTCATAAAACAATACCGTCACCTATCCTTAGGCGACGACCACAACAAGAACATAAATTTCAAAACCGCTTTGAAAACTAATCATCTGTTCTAGGATGATTGATTACTAGGTTTTGAACCCTTTGTTATAAGGTTTTGAACCCTTTGAGTTTTCAAAATCTCGTCAAGGTTTTGGGTTTTAAATGATGCGAACACGTGCAAACTGGAAGGGTGAATGCCTGTATTCTGGGTTTTCTGTCTAGGCAAGCACTTCGTATACATCTCATCAGACGCGAGACCAGTTGTGCTTACCTGGGAATTCTTGGGATGAGTATTCACTTATAGGCGAGCATGTCTTCGCGATACATTATTTTGATCCATTTACTTTAATTCAGTCACTGTGTGTCGTTTGTTGCTTTGTAGTAACAAACAAATGACCACTATCCTGGCTTTCATCAGATTTGTTCATCTCATTCTTTTCGTCTAATTCTCTCACTCGTTTCATTTCATGTTTCCTCTTTTAGAATGCCTCCTCGACGCGAAAATCCGGTATCTATTGACGATCTGGCAGCTGTCATTACACAGCAAATAACTGCTGCAATCCCAAACCTCGTTGCCCAATGTCACCAAGCTATCAACAACAATAATGCTCTCTGCAGCTTCAAGACGTTCAACTCAGCCAAGCCATCAAAGTTTTCTGGGTCTCAAGGAGCGACTGCACTTTTGCAATGGTTCGAGAGTCTAGAGAGCACTTTCAGGCATGTTCAATGTCCAAACGATCGAAAGGTAGATTTTGCATCCAGTGTCTTTGAGAAACGAGCTTTGACATGGTGGAACGGTGTGGTGAGAGATAGGGGTGCCGTTGTGGCACTGGCCCAAACTTGGGAAGAACTTCGAACACTGATGATGAAGGAATTCTGTCCTCGTCACGAGATCAGGGCATTGGAAAGGGAATTCGACGATCTTAAGCAAGACAGCGGTGAACATCGAGCATACACTGATCGATATGAGGAGCTGAGCCTGTTGTGTCCTACCATGGTTACGCCTTTGGATAAGGCGATCGAAAAATACATTGATGGTCTCCCTGACTTAGTTCAGGACATTGTTACCGGTAGTAACCCCACTACGGTTAGGCAGGCCATTGAGCTATCTGCAACGTTGACTGAATCTCAGATCAGGAAACGTAAGCTTTTTCGAAAGGGTGACAAGAAACCAGTTGAGGAATCAAAGACCATGGATGTACAGACTGAATTCCCTGAGAAGTCAAAGAAGCAAAAGGCTTCTCAGAACTTCGCCATGGTTACTTACAGTGATCAAGCTATCCCCAACCAACCAGCTCAACCCCGTACTAGGAAGCCATACAATGGAACTTCACCCTTGTGTAACCGATGTGGCCTACATCATCATGCTAATGTGAAGTGCCGCGAATGCCAAATTTGTGGACTTAAAGGTCATGTGGCAAAAGTTTGCGTTGCAGCAGTTGCACCGAAGCAAGCTGACAACAAACATGCTCGAGCTCGCTTTCCACCAGGTTCTTGCAACAAGTGTGGTGAGATGGGACATTTCCGAAGAAATTGCCCAAAGCTTGCAAATGCTAATCCAGCACAGAGATGAGCATCTGATCGACTAGGAGACAACACTCTTTAGAAATAATCATATCTTATGTATTATTTTCTTTTGTTGTCAAGGTTCATGAAACAGTTGTTATCATTGTTAATAAATAAATCTTTTTATTTACATTACAATGTATTTATGTGGTCGTATGCATAAACAACATATCCCCTATAATACCGACAATCGAGGAATCGTATTCCTTGAAAAGCAAACTATCCCCAAAATTCTTCCATGTTACAATCTCTTGCGTTTTCCACTAAGATCCTAAGTACCCGTCTCTTGCAAAGAAACGAAGTACAAGGTACAAGTTATAATTCTGTACGAATACCCCAAGTACCACTATAAATTCTTAATAGGGTACCCAAGGGTATTTCCGTATGTCCTAAATTATTGTGTACCTTAATTCGAATATTGCGTTTTTCCTGAAAAACGGAAATCGAATTTTTGGTTGATCATCCTATCTTCATGAATGGATTCTTGAAATGATTAAAGTGCCAAATGAAATCCACGAATTGGATTCCTGGTGTACTTTAAGTATCCGCGTCCAAAGATAACAAATTAATAAACAAATTAAACAACTATGTGATTATGTGCTTATGTGTTTTCTATTATGTTTTTGTGTAATCCAAGTTTTGTTATCCAAATCCTCGTAGAATCTTCCATATCTTTGTATAAGGAAATTCATAGTAGGATATCCAAAGGTACTATATTAAATCCTCAATGGGCTTCTACGTTGTAGTTAAGTCCCTCGGATTATATTGTACTATTCCATAATTAGACCCCTGAGTGGTCTAGTTAAACAGATTGATCCAAAAATCTGGTTAGGAATATCATGTGATGATATAGCTGAAAGGACTCCTTGGTGGTCTAATTAAAAAGATCATGTGTTGATCTGATTAAAAGGACCCTAGGGTAGTCTAGTCACACTCATCACAGATTTGATATTTTTCTTCCCCGACACATCATGAAATGCACTGTGCGGACTGTGCAAGGAATTACGTAATTATGGACGCGTACATAATTATAAAATTTAGTGCACAGAAACCACAGCAAGTTTTGTCATGTATCTAGAGTTAACTCTGTTCATTTTTGTTTCTGAAGAAGTAAAATGACTATTCCGTTCATTTTTGTTTCTGAAGATGTAAAATGACTATTCCGTTCATTTTTGTTTCTGAAGATGTAAAATGACTATTCCGTTCATTTTTGTTTCTGAAGATGTAAAATGACTATTCCGATCATTTTTGTTTCTGAAGATGTAAAATGACTATTCCGTTCATTTTTGTTTCTGAAGGTGTAAAATGACTATTCCGATCATTTTTGTTTCTGAAGATGTAAAATGACTATTCTGTTCATTTTTGTTTCTGAAGATGTAAAATGACTATTCCGTTCATTTTTGTTTCTGAAGATGTAAAATGACTATTCCGTTCATTTTTGTTTCTGAAGATGTAAAATGACTATTCTGTTTTGTTTCTGAAGATGTAAAATGACTATTCTGTTCATTTTTGTTTCTGAAGATGTAAAATGACTATTCCGTTCATTTTTGTTTCTGAAGATATAAAATGACTATTCCGTTCATTTTTGTTTCTGAAGATGTAAAATGACTATTCTGTTCATTTTTGTTTCTAAAGAATGCCTGTTGAAAATAACTCTGTTCATTTTTCATTTCTGAAAAATGTTCGTTAAAGAGAAATTACAGGATTACGTCTTGTTCATCTTTGATGGTTATTTAACACAAAGTCACAAATAGACTCCTACGAATTAATTTCGGGACGAAATTTCCTAAAGTAGGGGAGACTGTAACACCTGTGTCATCTCAACCATCAAACAAATGCCAAACCAATGAAATATTGTATTTCATACTTTGGACTTGTATAAATATGTGTATCGTTTACACATATCAATTCTTGTTCGATTTCAAGCTCTAAATCACTTTCTGAAAGGTTATACGCGCACTAATGCGTAAATATAACCAGTTTAATGCAACGAACACTCCGGAATAGTGAAATAGGCTTAACATACCTTAAATAACCTTTACATAACTTAGATATAAGTTTTGGAAGGTTTGGTGTGGTGAAATCAAAGTTTAATCGCTTACAGGGACTAAATTTGACAAACTGCGAAAGTATGCCAATTTGAACTGTAACAGACCTTCCGGAACATGACCATAAGTTAAACATACCATAAATATCCTTTACATAGCTTATAAATAGGCTTTGAGGGGTTCGGTATGCTAAAATAAACTTTTGGGTCATTCAGGGACTAAAAGTGTCAAAAAGTGCACAAGTTTGCATTTTCGCGCATAACTTACGTTCTGAATACATCCGGACATCCAAAAATTTATGGAAGCATGACTACATTATATTTTAGTCTTCGCCATAAGAAAAATCCATTCGTCGCGTCATTTGGATCGTTTTTCGCGCTTATACGCATTCCGTCGTAATTAAGCGAACATCGCGTTCGTACGGCTAAACGAACCGACATCCGAGATATTTTTGAGCATGTTTTAAGTTCCCTATACTTTAACTTCATTTTAGAGCTTTGAAATGGGGTTAACGGGCCTTAAACGTGTCAAAAATGGGCTGATTGCATTTCAGGGACCAAAACTGTAAATCTGCCAAAGTTGTTACCTTACGGACCTCAACATTGGCAGCTTTGAGGTCCGTAAAGCAAGTTCAGACCAGATGCAGAGTACTTAACAGCCTGTTTTCAGCAGATTTAACCACAACCACATGTTTTAAATTGCTTAATCACTAAGATAAGGAGTATATGTGGCTCCATAACCTTTGTGACAAGTGTACGGCTCGGATCGTGGCACGATATTCAAGAAACGATCCTAGCGACTCTACTTTTTCTATAAATACCCACCCCCCTTTGGCTTAAAAACCCACAAATCTGATCATTTGGGCTCTAAGTTGGAACCTTCGTTTCATACCTGAGCTATTTTGATCTGGGTTAGCATTCGGGGACCCTTCGTAAGTATTCTTTCGTTCTTTTCCTTATTTTTACTGCTTTTCGAGTCAGAAAGTCAAACTTTGTTTGACTTTCAGCATTGACCAGTAATGGTCAATGCGAAGTTCGTTTGAACTTCGCAACGTGATTGTAATCACGATGGTCATAGTCCCTTGGGACTATGCCTACTGATTACCACGTTGTCTAGGGTCGTAGGGTAAGCGATCTAATAAATCGCTTATACCTCGAACCCGACCCAGTTTGGTCGATCATTAGCATCCGACCAAACACATTAGGTGACCATAGTAGGTAGGGAATAACCTTCCGAGGTTATACCCTATGGTCACATCGTTTAAGTAGTTGTATGATAGGTAGTTTATATGCCTTAGGTAAATTACCAGAATACCCTTTTCATGTATAATTGGTAATTAAGCATATGTAACCTAAACCTTTGTCACATAACTGATTATGTAATATGTTTAGGCATATAACACTTGTCATAGGGCTAGTTAGACGGTCCGAACGCGTTTCACGCGAACGACGCGTTAAAGTAGCATAAGCTACCTAAACGGGTCGTAATGGGTCGTAGACACTTAGGTTAAGTTTCATTTAGTATGTAGGCTTTGTTAAAACCAAAAGACACGAGTCTCTACACTCGTTTGGTTTACAAACCCTAATGCTACCCGATCCTCCGATTTAGGTCCGGTTTATTAATGTAGCTACCTATACTAGGTGCCGTTTGATATCCGCGATCTCTAGCATTGTTTAGTTGTTACTCAAGGACTACTGAGCAATCTCAGGTGAGTACATAGACCCCTCTTTTACTGTTTTCCAAACTGTTTTGGGGTGGAACACATGTGCCTACTTGTTACTTTCATGCTTTCCTGTTTTGACATCATATACTTGCTATGTTCATTAGTACATTATAGTACATGATTTCATTACATTTCATGCTAAGTGTGCCCATTGTGTGCATTACTTGGTACATTGTTTTACATTACATTTCATGCTAGGTGTGCCCATTGTGTGCATTACTTGGTACATTGTTTTACATTACATTTCATGCTAGGTGTGCCCATTGTGTGCATTACTTGGTACATCGTTTTACATTACATTTCATGCTAGGTGTGCCCATTGTGTGCATTACTTAGTACATCGTTTTACATTACATTCATGCTAGGTGTGCCCATTGTGTGCATTACTTGGTACATCGTTTTACATTACATTTCATGCTAGGTGTGCCCATTGTGTGCATTACTTAGTACATCGTTTTACATTACATTCATGCTAGGTGTGCCCATTGTGTGCATTACTTAGTACATCGTTTTACATGACATTTTGACATAGACATTTTAACATGATTGACATTGATCATGCATTTCCCACAAAACATAACTTTGATTTAAACTAAGTTTTACTTCAATACTTTGTTTTTGTGCGTATGGTTTAGTTGAGACATTTCACTTGCCATACATGACATATTTGACATAGACATTTGACATGGATATTTGACATAGACATTTGACATGGATATTTGACATAGACATTTGACATGGTTTATACAAGGACTTTTGACTATTGATTTAAACATAGACATATTACATTGTTGGTTTGGTTTGATTAAATGATTAAGTAACGATGCGTGTGTAATATGATACAAGCATGGTGGATACGCCGCTGGTACTTCCTATATATAAGTGTTTGTATGGTATTACATATTGTAGCGTTATTTGAATCATTTCAGTTTGATACATATAACATTTTATACAAATAACATACTTTTCACAAGACATTGTTTTACAAACAACTTATCTTATACAAATCCATTTTACTATGGTTATTCATTTAACCATACGTTATTCATTTATTTATACATATCATCTGAACTCATTGTTTTTCAAATGATTTACAAAACAAAGCAAATTACAAGGTTCATGACTAAACATTTTCTCAAACATAAGTCATGGAACCTATTTTTCACAAAACCTATGTATCTCACAGGCATTTTTATGCTGACGTACCTATTTTCACATGTGTTTTTCAGGAACTGTTGCATAAGATGATCAAGATACATATAGGCAGTCTTGGACTTTAGTGACAATAAAAGATGCAAGACTAGTTAATTATGTTGTATTTTCTTGTTTGTTAAAACATTGTAACACTTTTAATCAATAAAACGAAACTTCAATTGCCATGGATTTGAAACAATTAATTCTGTTACAACACTCCCCGATGTTTCCGCCACGTTTTGTATGTTCCACGTGGTCGGGGTGTGACACAGATGATTAGTTTTCAGAGCGGATTCGAAAATTGTGTTCTCCTTGTGGCTATCACCTAAGGATAGGTGACGATTTTGTTTTAAAAATCTAAACACAAATAAACTTGCGTTGGGGTCCTAGAAGTTATAGTCTAGGTCAAGGAATTAATAATAACCTAATTCCCTATAACCATTGGCTCTGATACCAACTCTTCTGTCACACCCCAACCACGTAAAACAATAAAGCGTGGCTGAAACGTCGGGGGGTGTTGTAACAGAATTATCGTTTCAGAACCATGGATACAAAAAGTGTTTCATTTTATTAATAATATTAAACATTAACATCGTTTTAATACATAACAAACAAGTTTTTTATCGACTATCATCATTTTATGTCACTAAGGCCTCGTCCAGATCCTATGTGACGCATGCATCCTAGAACGTCAATCAAGCAACAACACCTGAAACATATGTAAAAACAAAGTCAGTAAAGATATGCTGGCGAGTACATAGGTTTTATAAGAGTATCGGAATCATGGCTTGTTTTCATATATTGTAATACCTCGAAAACCTTGTTTTTTTTAAAAAGTGTATAATATTGCAACATGATTAACCAACTCAAATCAAGATGGTTATAATTTATAAAATTTCATAGCCATGATTCTTAACCCAAAAAATTTTTGTTTTAGAAAATCATCCTGTAAACATCTCGTATAAACTCGTTAATAAAACTCGTATATTATTTCGAACACATCGTTGAGTGATATCGTTTCAATATCGTTTACCCAAGTGAACTTAATAACGCCACGGTATGTAATATGTTGAAAACACTTATATATAAGAAGTACCAGCAGCGTATCTACCATGTTTTCACCACATTACACCCGTCTCATTATCTAAACACTAGCCAAAAACCAATCGTTTACCAGATCGTTTAACATCGTTTCCAAATCGTTCCCAAATCGTTTCAAAATCGTTTACTTGTTTAAATCGTCCTCGTTTTAATTGTGATAACTTATATGTGGTCGTCTCGTTAATAACATTCAAACCTTTGTGACTCGTTCGTCGTTCAACTCGTTCTTGCATTAACAAACCTCCAAAGGGTAAGTTAACAATCATCAGATTTAGTCGTTACCCACAACACCCACACCTAACCATGGGTATAGTGCAATAACAGGATTTGTCATATCCTATGGTACCATAACCTAATACTGGTCGGCTTGATCAATGCTAGTGAATGCATTCATTATGTAACTATAACCAACAAGTTCGTTCACATTATCGAAATCGTTATTAGTTTAGTATAAATCGTTCTATTCGTTTTTGAAATCATCTTTTAAACCTTGAAAACATTTTGTACGTATGAATCACCCCAAAACAATTGAAAGTTGTAAAATAGGGGAACTATGTACTCACATGTAGTGCAAAGTATCCTCAATCAACAGTACTTCAACAAACTCGAGTAAACCAGAGAAATCAAGCAGCACCTAGTAATCGAACCACTAGTCAAACAATAGACGCCTAAATCGGAAGATCGGATAGAATGAGGTCTTGCAACCAAAATGAGTGTTGTAACTCATGTGATATGGTTTAACAAAGCCTACATTCTAAATCGGAACCTAACCTAAGTGCTTTCGACCCATCGCGACCCATTAAGGTAGCTTATGCTACTTTAACGCGTCGTGCGCGCAAACGCGCGTTCGAGAAGTCTAACTAGTCCTATGACAAGTATTATATGCCTACACAAGTTTAATCATGTTGTATAATCAGTTATGTGACAAAATTTTAGGTTACATATGCTTAATTACCACTTATGCATAAAAAGGGCATTTTGGTCATTTACCTAAGGCATATAAACTACTTATCATACAACCATTTAAACTAGGTGACCATAAGTTATAACCTCGGAAGGTTATTCCCTACCCTACTATTGTCACCTAATGTGTTTGGTCGGATCCTAATGATCGACCAAACGGGTCGGGTTCGAAAGTACAAGCGATTGATTAGATCGCTTACCTTTACGACCCTACACAAGCACTAAACTAAAAAGTGACGAGCTAAGCATGTTAAAACATGCTTACCTAAGTTAGAAAACAAGTTTGCTATCAAAACAAACGGTTTTGATACCTAAGAGTAGCTTGGTTACAAAATACGCAAGAATACGTATTTTGGCCGAAACTACGACTCGTCACTGAGCCTAGATAACGTGGTAATCAGTAGGTATAGTCACTAGGGACTATAACCATTGTGATTACACTCACGTTTTGAAGTTCAAACGAACTTCACATTGACCATAAACTGGTCAATGCAGAAAGTCAAACGCAGTTTGACTTTAACGCTAAAATGAATGAAAAGAACGAAAGAACACTTACAAAGGGTCCCCGCAAGATTTGATTCCAAGTAATCTCAGGTAGGAAGTGAGTAATCACAACCACTTAGAGAAAAACTCAGATCAAATGTGGGTTTGCAAGAAGTGGTGGTTGGGTATTTATAGTTTTCGGAGATCCGTTTAGATCGTTCCTCGTAAACCGTGCTTCAATCTAGGTTGTACACATCAAGCCCGTGGTTTTACAAAACCATTTGAGCCCATGGTATTGCCCAAAACCAGGTGCAAGTGGTTTAAGAGTGCTTAACAGCTGTAACCAGTTGTTAATCTGGTTTTTCTGTTCTGTGAGGTCCTTACGGACCGTATGGTTGATGGCTTACGGTCCGTAAGCCTTGTGCAGACCAGCCAAGTTTCAAAAATGGCAGAACAGGCCCCTATAACCCCAAACTTGTTATTTGATGCATTTTTAACATGTTTAAGTCCCGTTAACCCCATTTCAAAGCTCTAAAATGAAGTTAAAGTATACGGAACTTAAAATGTGCTCAAATCGGTTCGTTTGGTCGTACGGTTGCGTTGTTCGGTTAATTACGATGGAAGTTGTAACGAACGCAAAAACGATCCAAATTAAGCGACGAATGGAATTTTCTTATGCCAAACACTAAAATAAAATATTTTAATGCTTAAATAAATTTTTGGAGGTCCGGATATATTCAGAACGTAAGATATGCGCGAAAATGCAAACTTGTGCACTTTTTGACGCTTTTAGTCCCTGAATGAGCATAAAGCTTATTTTAGCACACCGGAACCCCTCAAAGCCTATTTCTAAGCTATGTAAAGGATATTTAGGGTATGTTTAACTTATGTTCATGTTCTGGAATGTTCTTTACAGTTCAAATCGGCATAGTTTCGCAGTTTGACACAAATAGTCCCTGCGATCGAACAAAGTTGATTTCGACACACCAAACCATTCAAAACTTATTTCTAAGTTATGTGGAGGTTATTTAAGGTATGTTAAGCCTATGTCACTATTCCGGAGTGTTTGTCGCGTTATACTGACTGCGTTTACGCACCAGTTTGCGTATAACCTTCCATAACGCGATTTAAAGCTTGCAATCGTAATCGAATCGAATTGAAAAGTCACCAAACACAAATACACACATAGAAACACCAAAACACATATAATAACACCAAAGCAAATTGTTTTATTAATAAGCATCATTGTTTTACATCGTACATCGGTTACAGAACACAGTTGTCACATGGGTTCCAATACTCATTTGGTTTACGAAACCTCATTCTATCCGATCTTCTGATTTAGGTCCGGTTTGTTAATATAGTTACCTATATTATGTGCCGATTGATTTTCGTGATCCCTCTAGTTTTGCTTGGTTATTATTCAAGACTTCTAAGCATTCTCAAGTGAGTACATAGTTCCCCTATTTTACTGTTTTCGATTGTTTTGGGGTGATTCATATGTGTTAAATGATTTCAATGTTTTTAACGATGATTTTAAAAATGTTTAAAATGGTTTATATTATAATAATGATTTCAATAATGTGAGCAAACTTGTTGGAAGTAATTACATAACAAATAACATTCATTAGTTTTGGCCAAACCGACCAGTATTAGGTTATGGTACCATAGGATCTGACAAATCCCGTTATCAGACTGCACCCATGGTTATGTGTGGGGGTTATGTGGGTAATGATTGAATCTGTGATTGTTAACTTACTCTTTGGTAGTTTGTTAATGCGAGAAGCGATAGGCGAGTTGCGAAGGTTTGAATGTCATTAGCGAGGCGACCAAAAGTAGTTTCACAATTAAAACGAGAATGATTTGAACGATTTAAACGAGTTAAACGAGTTAAATGATTTTGGAACAATTTAAACGAGTTAAACGAATTGAACAAACAATTGGTTTTTGGCTATAGTTTAGATAATGGGACGGGTGTAATGTGATGAAAACATGGTAGATACGCCGCTGGTACTTCTTATATATAAGTGTTTTCATCATATTACATACCGTGGCATTATTTAGTTCACTTGGGTAAACGATTTTGAAACGATGTCTCAAAACGATGTTTTCTAAATAATATAAACCATACGAGTTTTACTAACGAGGTGATTTACAAGTTGGTTTTCTTAAATAAATGTTTTTGGTTAAGAATCATGGCTACGAAATTTTATAAGTTATAACCATCTTGATTTGAGTTGGTTAATTATGTTGCAATACTATACACTTTTCAAAACAAGGTTTTTACTTTTGACTCTTGTAGTCTAATGAGGTATTGCAACATGTAAACTAGCCATGAATCCGACACTCTCATAAAACCTATGTGCTCGCTAGCATTTCTTTGCTGACTTTGTTTTTACATATGTTTCAGGTGTGGATTGAATAGTGTTGATTGCTAGGATACATGTTCACTTAGGATCTAGACAAGTCCTTAGTGACATAATAACAATGGTAGACGATGTGTAACTTGTTTGTTTTGTTTTAAGACAATGTAAATTATCTAATGAATAAATAAAATGAAACTTTTGAATCCATGGTTGTGAAACAATGATTCTATTACAACACTCCCCAACGTTTCCGCTGCGGTTTCGTTGTTTTAACACGGTCGGGGTGTGAGTTTGTATTAGGTCAGTAGTTACAGGTTGTTAGGAGGTTAGATGTCACTTTCATGGTGACGTCAGCCAAGTTGCTTCAGTGGTTTGCTAGTGCCTATAAATAGAACAATACCCTGTACTGTTCTATTAGCTCTTTCATCACTTGTCATTCTGTACGAACAAAGTATTGTGAGCTCAGGCTGAGGGGGAGTTTGTAATACATGCATGCAGTGTAATTGAAGTTTATAATAAATATAATCATTCGATTCCATGAACAAACATGTGTGTTGAAAGCAATTCTCCTATTTGATTGTGAGTGAAAGTTTGTTTCCATTTAATTCCGCTGCAATTGATCTTGTTCATTTTCATTAATGTTAAACAAAACACAATCATAAGAAACTCAGATCCTAACAATTGCTATCAGAGCCTGGACAGTCAAATTTGATCTACTAGGCATTTTGACATAAATAGTTCAGCTCATAATCATTGATTCTGTTAAATTGTTCATTTCGTTGAAAAACAGAGTAAGGGTTAATTACGAACAAAGTTAATTAACCAGTGCTTGTAAAACAACCAGGATGACGTCACAATCATAAGATATGAACAACAGCATTGGTTCTCTCTTCAAACCACCCATGTTTAAAAGAAATGAGTACAACATCTGGCAGAGAAGGATGGGTCACATCCTTGCTCAATAGAATACCGGATGTTGGAAGTCGGTTATCTTTGGACCACATGTTCCAATGGTGTCGAGCGCTGAGGATCCAAAGAAGTACGAACCTAAGAAAGTTGAGAACTATACTGAACTGGATTTTCAGAAATTTGAACTGGATGCCAAGGCATTTAGCATTGTTGCATCTTCATTACCCAATGAAATTTATGCTGGACTGTTACACTATAACAGTGCCAAGGAATTATAGGATGCACTGAAGGAACAGTTTGGGGGAAGTGAAAAAGTTATTGAAAACAACAGGGAAATTTTGAACCAACAGTATGAAACCTTTTGTCACATGAAGGGTGAAACATTAACACAGTAGTTTGAACGATTTAGCTGTCTCATAAGTGAACTTAAACTTGTTAATACTGAATTTCGAAAATCAACCCTTAACAGCAGGTTTTTAAGATCACTATCTGAAAAATGGGACACCATTGCTTTTGTGACCAGAAACTCTGTTGAGTTCAAAGATCTGACCCTGACCCAACTTCATGGTAGACTCCTAACATATGAAAGGGAGTTAAACCAGAAAAAGAAGTTGCAAGAGTCTGGCAAAGTTGCAGATGACTACTCATTTGGCAACACAGCTCTTCTGGGTCAGGAAGAGTCTGGTAGCAGTAAGGATCAGAGTTATGATCAGTTTATTGACATAACTGCTGGTGGAAATTTCAACTCTGATCCTCACTCATCCAGTTTTGCTTTCACGGCAAATGGAGAAAGCCAGAACGCTGACAATCTGTGTTGTGAACTCAATGATTTACAGCTTTTTTGTGACAACCCGTACATTCAAGGTCATTTTCTGTTTGTTACTCTTTGGTTATTATGTTAAACTTAGTAAGATAATTTATTTATTAAGATATTATTTATAAGGAGTTATGATGTGGCGAGCATACAATATAAATGATATAACTTATGTATCAAACGAGTAGTTGTATAAGTCTTCGAGTCGTACACTCTCGAGTGGATCAAATACATTAGTCACATGACCCAATGACCTCGGCCCAAAACCCTTGAGGCCAGAATGAACCAACACAAATCCAACCCAACTCCTCTCTTCTTTTGTATACGTGATTGCATGAGGGCCTTCACATAACTTTCATTCCATCCTAACTTTTGTAAACCCTAGTTCCCTCTGGCGATTAGTGGCAATCGCGGCAGCCCTCTCCCTTCTCTTGAAGTCTTTTCCTCTCGTTGCAGTGATCCAGCCATCATCCTGTATCTCGGTTAGTTTTCTAGTGTGCAATTATGGTGTGTTTCCTTGTTGGATTAATGCTTAGGTTATGGCTTAGGTTTTGGTGTGATGTTATGTTGTGTATATGTGATTGTGATCTTGAATAACACTAGTAATATGCTTGATCAGAGGGTGAGTTAGAGTTGTTTAGGTATTGAATTATGTTTAATGAATGAAACCAGATTGTTGGGTTGGGTTAGGAGTGGGCCGCTCCCAAGAAGATGAGTTGCACAAAATAAACATGTTTGAATCATGATCTGAGAAATTGTGTGAAGTGTCAATTGTTGAATATGACTAGGGAATGCATGATAGAGTGGTGAACCTGTTGTGGTAATCAATTTATTGATTAGTATTGATTAAGGCATCTAATGTAGCAAATGATAATAATTCATGATAGCTGATGACATGCACTTCGAAAACCCTTTTGAAATGGAATTGATGAAATATTATAAGATAAATCTGATTTATGTGATTAGATGAGAATTGTCATGGAAAGAAACTCATGAATTAAGATGCATGATGATGAACGGTTTACGGAATAATTGTATTGATTCAATCTGTTTAGGATACAAATGAGGGGTAGTACTAAATATTGAATTGAGTTCATGAACTTCAAGGTGTAACTGATTAACCGAACAACTGGATGGATCGCACACTTTGTATGGGCCTTGCATTTGTGTTGGGCCGCATATCCTAGAAACCTTTCATTGGTTAGGATAAGAAACGGATCGCACAAAGGGAACCGCTGCATAATTTAGTTGGGCCGAACCCAGCTGGGCCGAGCTTTGTTATGAAAACCATATTAGGTAGTTAAGTGATGTTGGTGATGCATGTTGTATAGGTGACCCAAACAATTGGTGTAAATATAAAATGTGATTAACTTTATGACATGCCATACTATGATGTTAATTGAAATTGTGAAGCGGTTTTATGAACCAATGTGTGTACTGAATGACTAAAGTTATAATGAGAGTATGTGCATTGTATCCAAGATGGTAACTAGGTGTTTTGGGTGTAAAAGAATCAAGTGCTTGTTATGTGATGATTATGAATGGATAGGTTCCTAATTAACTGTCATGATTAGTATCATGTTACATGCATTGCTGGTATGCTAATGGTGTAATATGTGCATCGGGTATGTAATCTAAATGTTTATGAAACTGATTATTCTTGGTAACCACGGTAGGGTACGATTGACCAACTTAGAAGGGGTAATATAACGTAACATACCGAGCAATCCCAGGTGAGTTCATTCCTCCTGAGCATGCGTCTCAGTGGGTGGGACAGTCAAATGGGTATCCCTGAGAGGGATTAGTCTTTTGGGTAAAACTGGAATGTTAGATAATACACTCTTTTCCTATCACTTTATGTCCCATCATATACCGAATAGTTACCTGAGAGGTAACGACGTATTAGTTGATAGTGCTATAGGCTTGGCAACCTCACACCGTACCTGAGAGGACGGGCGTAAACCAATAACCTTAAATAATGACCAATGCTTAGATAGGGGGCATTGGGGACGGGTAAAATAATCTGGAAGCCATCTTGTACGGTACTCAAGTTATTATCAACATTATAATCAATGAACTGAATTAAACACTTGGTAAACTAACGTTTTCGTAAAACTGTGAACTCACCAGCGTTGTCTGATACACGTGTGTGCATGCTCGCAGGTTATTGATATGTGTGGATGTGGAACTTGCTGTCTGGGATGCTGAAGTGGTCATGGGTCGAGATACATGGAAACTTGAAATGAGACTAGAAGATTACATACACTTGGGTTTTGGTTAAACTTTGTATTATGCTTCCGCTGAACACAACGATTTATAAATAATGTTTTGTAACACTTATCTTAATGAATGAAAGCTTTTATTTGAAATCTTGTTACGAGTTCAATGTGATTAAAGGCTAGATCCAGGTACGTCACACGCCTCGCGGGGGATTCCGCATGTGGTATTTTGGGGGGTGTGACGACCGGTTGCAGTTTATCGAAGAACCTATCGAGATTATGGACCGGGAGGTCAAGGTTCGTAAGCATAGTCAAATCCCGATCGTGAGGGTTCGTTGGAACTCAAGGCGTGGACCGGAGTTCACGTGGGAGCGCGAGGATCAGATGAAGCTCAAATATCCTCAGCTTTCCCCGATAACCAATCTAATTCTGGTGCAATTGGTGAATTTCAGGATGAAATTCCACTTCAAGTTGGGGATGATGTGGCACCAGAGGAAAATCCGCAGTCGCCTTGATTTATCACTTCACTCCTCTGGGATAGCTTGTCAAATTTCGGGACAAAATTTCTTTCAAGTTGGGGATTATGTGACATCCCGTACATTCAAGGTCATTTTCTGTTTGTTACTCTTTGGTTATTATGTTAAACATATTAAGATAATTTATTTATTAAGATAATTTATTATTTGTAAGGAGTTATGATGTGGCGAGCATACAATATAAACGATATAACTTATGTATCAAACGAGTAGTTGCATATGTCTTTGAGTCATACACTCTCGAGTGGATAAATACATTAGTCACGTGACCCAATGACCTCGGCCCAAAACCCATGAGCCCAGCCGGAACCAACACAAATCCAGCCCACCTCCTCTCTTCTTTTATATACGTGATTGCATGAGGGCCTTCACATAACTTTCATTCCATCCTAACTTTTGTAAACCCTAGTTCCCTCTGGCGATTAGTGGCAATCGCGGACGCCCTCTCCCCTCTCTCGAACTCTTTTCCTCTCGTTGCAGCAATCCAGCCATCATCCTGTATCTCAGTTAGTTTTCTAGTGTGCAATTATGGTGTGTTTCCTTGTTGAATTAATGCTTAGGTTATGGCTTAGGTTTTGGTGTGATGTTATGTTGTTTTTATGTGATTGTGATCTTGAATAACACTAGTAATATGCTTGATCAGAGGGTGCGTTAGAGTTGTTTAAGTATTGAATTATGTTGAATGAATGAAACAAGATTGTTGGGCAGGGTTAGGAGTGGGCCGCACCCAAGAAGATGAGTTGCACAAAATAAACATGTTTGAATCATGATCTGAGAAATTGTGTGAAGTGTCAATTGATGAATATGACTAGGGAATGCATGATAGTGTGGTGAACCTATTGTGGTAATCAATTTATTGATTAGTACTGATTAAGGCATCTAATGTAGAAAATGATAATAATTCATGATAGCTGATGACATGCACTTCGAAAACCCTTTTGAAATGGAATTGATGAAATATTATAAGATAAATTTGATTTATGTGATTAGATGAGAATTATCATTGAAAGAAACTCATGAATTAAGATGCATGATGATGAACGGTTCATGGAATAATTGTATTGATTCAATCTGTTTAGGATACAAATGAGGGGTAGTACTAAATATTGAATTGAGTTCATGAACTTCAAGGTGTAACTGATTAACCGAACAACTGGATGGATCGCACACTTTGTATGGGCCTTGCATTTGTGCTGGGCCGCATATCCTAGAAACCATACATTGGTTACTGGCCACGGATAAGAAACGGATCGCATAAAGGGAACCATGCTGCATAATTTAGTTGGGCCGAACCCAACTAGGCCGAGCTTTGTTATGAATACCAAATTAAGTTGTTAAGTGATGTTGGTGATGCATGTTGTATAGGTCACCCAAACAATTGGTGTAATCATAAAATGTGATTAACTTTATGACATGCCATACTATGATGTTAATTGAAATTGTGAAGTTGTTTTACGAACCAATGTGTGTACTGAATGACTAAAGTTTTAATGAGAGTATGTGCATTGTATGCAAGATGGTAACTAGGTGTTTTGGGTGTATAAGAATCAAGTGCTTGTTATGTGATGATTATAAACGGATAGGTGCCTAATTAACTATCATGATTAGTATCATGTTACATGCATTGATGGTATGCTAATGGTGTAATATGTGCATCGGGTATGTAATCTAAATGTTTACGAAACTGATTATTCTTGGTAACCACGGTAGGGTACGATTGACCAACTTGGAAGGGGTAATATAACGTAACATACCGAGCAATCCAAGGTGAGTTCATTCCTCCTGAGCATGCATCCCGGTGGGTGGGACAGTCAAATGGTTATCCCTGAGAGGGATAAGTCTTTTGGGCAAAACTGGAATGTTAGAAAATATACTCTTATCCTATCACTTTAAGTCCCATCATATACCGAATAGTTACCTGAGAGGTAACGGGGTATTAGTTGATAGCACTATTAGGCTTGGCAACCTCACACTGTACCTGAGAGGACGGGCGTGAACTAATGACCTTAAATCATGACCAATGCTTAGATAGGGGGCATTGGGGACGGGCAAAATAATCTGGAAGCCATCTTGTACGATACTCGAGTTAGTATCAACATTATAATCAATAAACTGAATTAAACACTTGGTAAACTAACGTTTTCGTAAAACTATGACCTCACTAGCGTTGTCTGATACACGTGTGTGCATGCTCGCAGGTTATTGATATGTGTGGATGTGGAACTTGCTGTCTGGGATGCTGGAGTGGTCATGGGTCGAGATACATGGAAACTTGAAACGAGAGTAGAAGATAACATACACTTGGGTTTTGGTTAAACTTTGTATTATGCTTCTGCTGAACACAATGATTTATAAATAATGTTTTTTAACACTTATCTTAATGAATGAAAGCTTTTATTTGAAATCTTGTTACGAGTTCAATGTGATTAGTGGCTAGATCCTGGTACGTCACACGCCTCGCGGGGGATTCCTCATGTGGTATTTTGGGGGTGTGACAATTTTGATCCAACTGACCTTGAAGAAATGGACATTTTGCATCAACTAGTATTGCTAAGTGTAAGAAGTAGCATGTTTTACAAAAGGACAGGGAGAAAATTCCAAGGGTTACATGGGAATCTAAAAGTGGGGTTGGATAAGTCCAAGATCAACTGCTATAAGTGTAATAGGCTAGGTCATTTTGCTAGGGAATGCAGGAGTCAAACCACTAGTCCAGTTATTACACATCCCAGCTCAAACCCTAGACCACAAAATAACCAAAGCACTCTGCACTATGCCCAATATACCCCTTCTGCCAATGTTAACACTGCTCACTATGCACATCCTGCAACCCCTGTTCCTGTGCATTATGTTCAAACCACTGTTCCACAAATTTAGTATGTCTAAGCCCCTGTCCCTCAGGTTCAAGGTGCAACCAGTTGCACCACAACAAGCTGCTCCAGCAGTGGTTCAACCAGAACAGCAAAGCTTTTTCACACAAGGCTTTGTTTACTGGAGCAGTATGCCTTATGAGCTTGGTGATGAAAATTTTGCACTATATGCTACTTATGATGCTTCTAATGATGAATTTTGATTTATGGCATTATAGTCAATACCAGAAGGGCTGGAAGCTGAAGAAGAACAGTCAAGTGATGAAACAGTGGACAAAATTGCTGAAGCAGTGGTTACAGCTGTTGCTGATGAAGTACTGTTGGGAGAAAGTTCAAAACCCCTGTTGGAACCACTGTCTGACCCCTGGTCCAAAGAAGAAGAAGAAGTGAAGAAAGAAGGTGAAAAAGAAGAAAGAGCTGAAGAAGAAAATGATCATACCTGTGATTATGCCATGGTGGCTGCAACCAAGGTATCACCTCAGGTTCTTAAAAATCTGTGTTCAGACAAATGCATCATTGCATTTGCTAACATTAAAGAAGTGAATGAAAACCTTAGGGATAGGTTATTAATGTCACACCCCCAAATTCCACCTGCGGAGTACCGTCCGCTTGAGGGCGTGACCGACCAGGATCCAGCCACCAATTATACTGAGTATTTGGGTAATAATAAAGATGATCACCAACCTTAATAGTTCGTAAGCATCAAAGTTTAAAGTTCGAAAGTTAGGTTCAAATAACAGTTTAAGTAAATAGCGGAAGCATAGGCAAAATAGTTTAAACAAAGTTCATAGTTCAAGTTATTTAGAACCCAACACGCGGGTTTAGACGACCACTACACTTCCCAAGCTGCAAGCTCCTGAGTCACTGGTTACCTGCAAAGCATGCAGTAAGGGGTCAACAATAATGCTGAGTGAGTTCACTAGTTGTCCAGTTTTAATTACCAAAAACTTGTTTCACCAGTTAATTTATCCGTTTATACATGCCATGGGGAGCTACCCCAAAAGTTAGCGACTAAACTGTTTTTCCAATACCGAACACTAGGTGACCGTTGCGTATCCGCAGAGTGCCCCGATGTCAATGTTCTATCATCATTGACGGATGCCTGAGTACATTAGTTCACGACCGATCCCATACCTTGGCACGGTGTGAGGTTGGTAAGACCTAAATAGCGCTATCAACTAATAACCCGTTCGCCTGGCCCCGGCGACTAATCGGTATTATGTAGTAGGGACTTTAAGTGATAGAGTTTCGTTTAGTGCCGTTTGTTGCAATCCGTATAAACAGTAATTAACTAAAAGGTTCCCAATAACAAGGGAAGAAAAGTAAGTTGTATCCCTCATAAGGGGATAGTGTTGTTTTTAGTTCCGTTTCCCAAACCACCGGGAATACATGCTTTAGGTTGTGAACTCACCTTGGGTTGCTCGGTAGATTAATTACCCGGTCGATCACGTTGGTCACCACGTCCTAGCATGGTTACCAATATAGGTCAAGTTGGGGTACAAGTATTCACGTATAATCTACCCATAACTAGCACATATCATACATAACACATGATCATCCAGCAAGTTATCGGGCCTATTCTGATACGAAGCAGTTAAACAGTGAACATCAGCAACTATCATACAAATCATAAGTGTCATTGGGCCTATCAGATCACATTAACGGTTATCAGCATCACAGAAACCAAATAGAACGGTATGCACAGTCCACGCATTTTGGGCCCAATAACGGAGACAAGCAGCCCAGTCGAGACCAGGAGGTCTCGACTCGAGAACACACAGTTTCGAGTCGCAACCGGAGGTTTCGACTTGTCATGTCTTGGTTGCGAGTCGCAACCGGTGTTTCGACTTGTCATGTTTTTGGTTGCGAGTCGCAACCGGTGTTTCGACTTGTCATGTCTTGGTTGCGAGTCGCAATCGCCGTAGTCTCGAGTTGTCATGTTTTGGTTGCGAGTCGTAACCGGAGGTTTCGACTTGTCATGGCCTGGTTTCGAGTCGCAACCGGGCGGTCTCGAGTCGCAATCACATAGTCTCGAGTCGCAACCTCGGATACGTGCACAAGAAGTCCTTCTAGAACCTGTTCCAACTGTACTATCCAATAGAATTCTGTTTTCATGTAATTTTGTACTAACCAATAAAAATGCATAAACATGTTTTATTGTCTAAATTCCAACTAAATCAGATCAAACACAGCATTTTCAAATATTTTCATGATCTTCAAACTGTTCTTCATATATTCAAGTTATCTATTATGCACATTCATTCAAAACAGACCCAAATATTCAACTAAATCAAGCACACTTGTAACTTTGAAAACATACCAGCAGGCTCACAATATTCTTGTGTCACATATCATGAATATCACCAAATCCTACACTATCTCATTCATCCTAAGCCATCAAGATTCATTCTTATTATCTTAAAGACTCAATGCAATATTTATCAACAAGTTCTATGTTAGCAATAACACAATAGATCATACAACTCCTACTCAATTTCATCCGAGGTTCATTTATTATAACACATTATCATACATCTAAACATTCACACAAGTAAACACTTTTAGCATGCGTTGTCATCTCATTTCGAGGGGAACAAACTAACCGATTGTTATGTGACACAAAGGCGTGTAAGAAGGTGATGTGATGAAGCCTCCGAGTGATGATCACAAGCTTGAACCGAGATCCTTGCTGTCGTCGGTTTGGTCCGAGAGGAAAGGAGAGGAGAGGAGAGGGTGTGTTGTTAGGGTCTTAGTGAGATAGGGTGAGATAGAGTGTAAAAGAGAGTGTGTGTGAGGGTTTTAGGCTTAAATAGGAGGTGGTGCACCCCAAGTGGGTTTCCGAGTGGGCTGAGGAAGGTTGCGGCCCATCCGGCCCATTTGAGAGTCGGGTCCTTAAGTCGATGGGCTAGGTAGGTTGGTAGTCCATAGTGTACCAAAGAGGGGTTTCGGTTTGGTTTGCTAAAACGTATTCGCCCATACATTATACGTACACACACACACACATATATATACATATACATACAACACATAGCACATTAAGATAAAACGCAGCTTTTCATTTAATAACACATATATACGAACATCGTAATTACAAGGTGTTCGCTCGGAAAACCTAGAGTGTCACATTATCCCCAAGTTTTAAGAACTTTCGTCCCGAAAGTTAAGGCAGCCACTGACAAGCTAGTGCAAATGCGAACATTTCAACGGAGTGTCACATCATCCCCCCGTTAATTTGGAATTTCGTCCCGAAATTCGGTCGTAGCTTCAGTGCTGGGAGTTTCATTTGGGAACAGTTGGGGGTACTTGCGCTTCATCTGGTCTTCCCGCTCCCAGGTAAACTCTGGGCCACGGCGTGAGTTCCAACGAACTCGTACGAGAGGTATCTGGCTACGTTTGAGGGTTTTGATTTCACGGTCTGTGATCTCAATCGGTTCCTCAGTAAAGTGTAGCCGTTCGTCAATAGTGAGTTCCTCGTAAGGAATGACGAGTGTTTCATCTGATAGACACTTCTTCAGATTAGACACGTGGAAGACATTGTGCACAGCACTCAGTTCTTCAGGCAGATTCAACCTGTAAGCGGCCGTACCGATCTTTTCGGTAACTTCAAAGGGTCCGACATATCTTGGATTAAGCTTGCCCCGTTTTCCAAAACGAACCACACCCTTCCAGGGTGAGACCTTAAGTAGTGCCCGTTCACCAACCTGGAACTCTTGCGGTTTCCTATCTTTGTCAGCGTAGTACTTTTGACGGTCACGAGCTGCCGCCATGCGTTGCCTAATCTGGGCAATCTTTTCTGTGGTGTCGACTACATATTCCGGGCCTGTGATCTGGCTGTCACCAACCTCCGCCCAGCAGAGAGGCGATCGACATTTACGACCGTACAATGCCTCAAAGGGTGCCGCCTGAATGCTGGTGTGGTAGCTGTTGTTGTAGGAGAATTCTACTAACGGTAGGTGCTTCTCCCAATTCTTGCCAAAATCGATCACACATGCCCTGAGCATGTCTTCGAGGGTTTGGATGGTGCGTTCAGACTGCCCATCCGTTTGCGGGTGATAAGCGGTGCTCATGTCTAAACGTGAGCCAAAAGATTTGTGCATGGCTTGCCACAACTCAGAAGTAAAACGCGCGTCTCGATCAGAAATAATAGAGGTAGGCACTCCGTGCTTCGAAACCACTTCTTTTAAGTATACCTCTGCTAGGGTAGAGAACTTGTCTGTTTCTTTGATAGCCAAAAAGTGTGCAGACTTAGTTAAGCGATCCACTATTACCCAAATGGTGTCATTTCCTCGTTGAGACCTAGGCAGGCCAGTAACAAAATCCATGGAAATCTGCTCCCATTTCCATTGCGGGATCTCTGGCTGTTGGAGTAGGCCTGATGGTTTCTGATACTCAGCCTTGACTCTTGCACAAGTTAAACATTTTCTGACATAGGTTGCTATGTGGGCTTTCATGCCAGGCCACCAATAGGTAGCCCTCAAGTCGTGGTACATCTTATCTGACCCCGGATGTACTGAGTAACGGGACTTGTGGGCTTCATCCATCACCAGGTCACGTAAATTCCCATAAAGCGGAACCCATATGCGTCCGGCCACGTAGTAAGCACCGTCTTCTTTTTGTTCCAATCGTTGTCTCGATCCTCGTAGGGACTCGGCCCTGATGTTCTCGGCTTTCAATGCTTCAACCTGAGCATTTCGAATTTGGTTAGGGAGGTTCGAGTGGATAGTGAGCTGTAAGGCACGAACGCGCTTGGGTTTGGTCTCCTTTCTGCTGAGGGCATCGGCTACCACATTAGCCTTGCCTGGGTGATATTTGATTGCACACTCGTAGTCATTTAGGAGTTCGACCCATCGGCGTTGCCGCATATTCAACTCCTTTTGTCCCATTATGTGCTGGAGACTCTTGTGATCAGTGTAAATCGTGCACTTGGTGCCGTATAAGTAGTGTCTCCAAAGCTTGAGCGCGAAGACCACAGCTCCAAATTCTAAGTCATGCGTCGTATAGTTCCGTTCGTGGACCTTGAGTTGTCGCGAGGCGTAAGCGATAACTTTCTCGCGTTGCATCAATACGCAGCCAAGTCCTTGAATAGAAGCGTCGCAGTAAACGACGAAGTCGTCGGTACCTTCGGGTAAGGAGAGGATAGGAGCACTACAAAGGTTCTTCTTCAGTTCCTGGAAGGCAGATTCCTGAGCATCACTCCATTTGTAAGCAACACCCTTCTGAGTGAGTGTCGTAAGTGGTTGAGCGATCTTAGAGAATCCCTTGATAAATCTTCGATAGTAACCCGCCAATCCCAAGAATTGGCGAACTTCGGTCGGAGTCTTAGGCACAGGCCAATTCTTAATGGACTCAATCTTAGCAGGGTCAACATGAATCCCTTCCTGATTGACGATGTGTCCAAGGAAATGGACTTCTCTAAGCCAGAAATCACATTTCGAGAATTTGGCGTACAGTTGCTCATTGTGAAGAAGTTCGAGAATAAGACGTAGGTGTTGTTCATGCTCCTCTTGGCTCTTCGAGTAGATTAGGATGTCGTCGATGAATACGATTACGAACTTATCGAGGTAGGGTTTGCATACTCGGTTCATGAGATCCATGAAGATTGCAGGTGCGTTGGTCATTCCGAAAGGCATAACAAGGAATTCGTAGTGACCATAGCGGGTTCTGAAAGCAGTCTTAGAGATGTCCTCATCGCGGACTCTCAGCTGGTGATAACCCGATCGCAGATCGATCTTGGAATAATAGCTCGACCCTTGCAGCTGGTCGAACAGGTCGTCGATACGGGGAAGTGGATAACGATTCTTGATGGTAACCTTGTTAAGTTCGCGGTAGTCAATGCACATCCGGAATGAGCCATCTTTCTTTTTGACGAAGAGCACTGGGGCTCCCCAGGGTGATGAACTAGGACGGATAAAACCTTTGTCCAAAAGTTCTTGTAGCTGAGTAGAGAGTTCCTTGAGTTCTGCCGGAGCTAATCGATAAGGTGCACGAGCTATAGGCGCTGCTCCGGGAGCTAGCTCGATTTGAAATTCGACCTGACGGTGAGGAGGGAGTCCAGGTAGTTCTTCTGGGAATACCTCAGGATAGTCGCGTACAACTGGAAAATCTTCAATCCTGTTTTCCATTTTCTGTGTGTCGGTAATGAGTGCTAAGATAGCGGTGTGCCCTTTTCGTAGATACTTCTGGGCCTTTAAGAATGAGATGATACCTGTGACTTCTCCGCTCTTGTCGCCTTGAACTATAAGAGGTTTGCCAGGGGGACGAGGAATACGAATAGCTTTCTCTTGGCAGAGGATTTCGGCTCGATGTTTGGATAACCAATCCATACCAATGATGACGTCGAAGCTTCCAAGAACGATGGGGAAAAGATCAATATGGAAGGTCTGACCGGACAACTCTAATTTGCAGTTACGAATTATGTGTGAGGCCTCGAGGTTTCTACCATTAGCTATTTCAACGGTGTGCTTAGAGCTTAGCGGCGCAAGAGTGAGCTTAAGTTTCTTACTAATACGTAGGGATACATAACTAGCATTTGCTCCGGAATCAAATAGCATGGAAACATAACGATCATTAAGTAGGAACTTACCCGCTACAACGTTGGGGTCATTCCTTGCTTCCCCAGCTCCAATCACAAAAGCTTTTCCTCTAGCACCATTTCCAGCATTGTTGTTATTGTTCCCAGCACCTTGATTGTTGTTGTTTTGATTCAGTTCAGGGCAATCCTTTCGCATGTGCCCCGTTGCTCCACACTTGAAGCATCCACGGTTGTTTCCTTGTTGCTGCTGTTGCTGTGGTTGTTGCTGATTCTGCCTAGCTGGGAACTGGCTTCGGCAGTCTTTCGCTTCATGCCCCATCTTGTTGCATCGCTGACACTGACCTTTTCCACATGGCCCACTGTGATGTCGGTTACATTTGTTACACTTAGGGTGGTTTCCTCGATAGCCACCCTGTTGCTGAGGGCCCTTGTTGCTTTCAGTCTTCCTTTGTTGAACTGGGGCCTGAGTGGGGTTAGCATCCTTTCCCTGACTTCCATCCCACTTTCGCTTGTTATTGCCAGAAGTTCCAGCAGTAGCACTGATCCTCTTGGGCAGCTTGCCCTCTTCCACAGCCTGATTGGTGAGTTTGTGAGCAAGACGAACCACGGGCTGTATGGTGTTGAGGTTGGCCGAGGTCACATGGCTCCGGATTTCTGGGACCAAGCCTTTGATGTACAATTCGACCCTTCGATACATAGGTTGGGACATATTTGGGCAGAGTGCAGCATAGTCGTTGGACTGCTTAGTGTAGGTCTCAATCTCTGACCCGACCATCTTGAGCGCATAGTACTCGTTCTCGAGTTTGTGGATGTCATCCCTGTGACAGTACTCCTCTTTGATCATGTCCTTGAAATCTTCCCATGCCGTAGCATTAGCAGTTTCCAGACCAAGCATCTGAATCTGTGCTTTCCACCATGAAAGCGCGTTCCCTTCAAGCGTACCAGTTGCGTACTTAACCCAGTTAGCAGGGGGACACTCGCAGACAGCGAAGACAGCTTCGGCCTTTTCAATCCAGTGTAGAAGGCCTATGGCACCCTCAGTGCCGTCGAAAGGGAGAGGCTTGCCATCCATGAAGGTTTTGAAAGTACAAACACGTGGTTGCGTAGGCGCAGGCTGACCTGTTGTGAGAAATGGAGCGAATAGGTTTTAAAGGTGCAAAGACGATGTGGGGGTAGGATCTAAACATCCTATAGCAACGAGTTTACCTCCAGGGTGAGCTGCGAAAGCTGCAGCCACCGTGTTGAGCAAGTTAGCGAATTGAGCCTGAGTCATGTTAACGCTTCCTCTTCCGCGTCCACTCATTGTCTTCATAGCCAGAAAACACAGTATGAGTGTAATGTTGTAACGTAGCGAGAATGAGGTAGAAGAGAAATGTGTATCTATCTAATTAGGCACACTAGTATGTATAGTAGAGTAGTCAATATAAGATAAACAAGCAAGTAGACACAAGTCTGAGCTACGAGGTCTAGTATGTCGAGTCTTGCCCTTGGAGTGTAGTGTCGTCACGAGTCACGGGTTATAGTCTGGTTTTTCTCAAAAAGACTTTCCTTTTTAAAACCAAGTTCACTATAACCAATGGCTCTGATACCAATCTGTCACACCCCCAAATTCCACCTGCGGAGTACCGTCCGCTTGAGGGCGTGACTGACCAGGATCCAGCCACCAATTATACTGAGTATTTGGGTAATAATAAAGATGATCACCAACCTTAATAGTTCGTAAGCATCAAAGTTTAAAGTTCGAAAGTTAGGTTCAAATAACAGTTTAAGTAAATAGCGGAAGCATAGGCAAAATAGTTTAAACAAAGTTCATAGTTCAAGTTATTTAGAACCCAACACGCGGGTTTAGACGACCACTACACTTCCCAAGCTGCAAGCTCCTGAGTCACTGGTTACCTGCAAAGCATGCAGTAAGGGGTCAACAATAATGCTGAGTGAGTTCACTAGTTGTCCAGTTTTAATTACCAAAAACTTGTTTCACCAGTTAATTTATCCGTTTATACATGCCATGGGGAGCTACCCCAAAAGTTAGCGACTAAACTGTTTTTCCAATACCGAACACTAGGTGACCGTTGCGTATCCGCAGAGTGCCCCGATGTCAATGTTCTATCATCATTGACGGATGCCTGAGTACATTAGTTCACGACCGATCCCATACCTTGGCACGGTGTGAGGTTGGTAAGACCTAAATAGCGCTATCAACTAATAACCCGTTCGCCTGGCCCCGGCGACTAATCGGTATTATGTAGTAGGGACTTTAAGTGATAGAGTTTCGTTTAGTGCCGTTTGTTGCAATCCGTATAAACAGTAATTAACTAAAAGGTTCCCAATAACAAGGGAAGAAAAGTAAGTTGTATCCCTCATAAGGGGATAGTGTTGTTTTTAGTTCCGTTTCCCAAACCACCGGGAATACATGCTTTAGGTTGTGAACTCACCTTGGGTTGCTCGGTAGATTAATTACCCGGTCGATCACGTTGGTCACCACGTCCTAGCATGGTTACCAATATAGGTCAAGTTGGGGTACAAGTATTCACGTATAATCTACCCATAACTAGCACATATCATACATAACACATGATCATCCAGCAAGTTATCGGGCCTATTCTGATACGAAGCAGTTAAACAGTGAACATCAGCAACTATCATACAAATCATAAGTGTCATTGGGCCTATCAGATCACATTAACGGTTATCAGCATCACAGAAACCAAATAGAACGGTATGCACAGTCCACGCATTTTGGGCCCAATAACGGAGACAAGCAGCCCAGTCGAGACCAGGAGGTCTCGACTCGAGAACACACAGTTTCGAGTCGCAACCGGAGGTTTCGACTTGTCATGTCTTGGTTGCGAGTCGCAACCGGTGTTTCGACTTGTCATGTTTTTGGTTGCGAGTCGCAACCGGTGTTTCGACTTGTCATGTCTTGGTTGCGAGTCGCAATCGCCGTAGTCTCGAGTTGTCATGTTTTGGTTGCGAGTCGTAACCGGAGGTTTCGACTTGTCATGGCCTGGTTTCGAGTCGCAACCGGGCGGTCTCGAGTCGCAATCACATAGTCTCGAGTCGCAACCTCGGATACGTGCACAAGAAGTCCTTCTAGAACCTGTTCCAACTGTACTATCCAATAGAATTCTGTTTTCATGTAATTTTGTACTAACCAATAAAAATGCATAAACATGTTTTATTGTCTAAATTCCAACTAAATCAGATCAAACACAGCATTTTCAAATATTTTCATGATCTTCAAACTGTTCTTCATATATTCAAGTTATCTATTATGCACATTCATTCAAAACAGACCCAAATATTCAACTAAATCAAGCACACTTGTAACTTTGAAAACATACCAGCAGGCTCACAATATTCTTGTGTCACATATCATGAATATCACCAAATCCTACACTATCTCATTCATCCTAAGCCATCAAGATTCATTCTTATTATCTTAAAGACTCAATGCAATATTTATCAACAAGTTCTATGTTAGCAATAACACAATGGATCATACAACTCCTACTCAATTTCATCCGAGGTTCATTTATTATAACACATTATCATACATCTAAACATTCACACAAGTAAACACTTTTAGCATGCGTTGTCATCTCATTTCGAGGGGAACAAACTAACCGATTGTTATGTGACACAAAGGCGTGTAAGAAGGTGATGTGATGAAGCCTCCGAGTGATGATCACAAGCTTGAACCGAGATCCTTGCTGTCGTCGGTTTGGTCCGAGAGGAAAGGAGAGGAGAGGAGAGGGTGTGTTGTTAGGGTCTTAGTGAGATAGGGTGAGATAGAGTGTAAAAGAGAGTGTGTGTGAGGGTTTTAGGCTTAAATAGGAGGTGGTGCACCCCAAGTGGGTTTCCGAGTGGGCTGAGGAAGGTTGCGGCCCATCCGGCCCATTTGAGAGTCGGGTCCTTAAGTCGATGGGCTAGGTAGGTTGGTAGTCCATAGTGTACCAGAGAGGGGTTTCGGTTTGGTTTGCTAAAACGTATTCGCCCATACATTATACGTACACACACACACACATATATATACATATACATACAACACATAGCACATTAAGATAAAACGCAACTTTTCATTTAATAACACATATATACGCACATCGTAATTACAAGGTGTTCGCTTGGAAAACCTAGAGTGTCACAATTAACTTCTGAAGTTCAATTTGAAAAGTCATTAAAAAAATTGAAAAACAAGTTGAAAGAAAAAGAAAGTGAAATTTGCAGCATCAAACAAGAGCATAGCATAACCAAGGACCAACTCCAAACAATGATAGAAAAATATCAAGTTTGCAAAAAGGAGTTGGAATCCACCCAAATTACTTGTGAAAAATGGGTGGAATCCTGCAAAGGTTATGAGATCATGCTTGAAAAACAGCTTGAATGTAATGTAAATTTTGGGATTGGGTTTAGGAAAAATGACCAAGTTGAAAACACTGCTGCAAATCAAGCTAGTTTTGTTGAAATTGTCCCAACCAACAAGAATGGCCAAGAGGTTAAAGTAACTGACAAACTTGGTAACAAGATCACTCTGGAAAGATCTGTGGGGTCCTCAACTTTTAAGGAAATTTAGAAATGCCAATTTAAACCCACATGGTCTGATGAGTGTGACATCCTTGAAAACTTCAAGGCCATGGACTTCACAACCACTAATGGTGTAAAAGATCCTAAAGCAATGGTCATTCCTCTTAAAGATATCCCAACAGTGGTTCAAAACTCTGTTGCAAAGGAGTCTGATAAGAAGAAAAGAAAAGAAAAAGTTAAAAACCTGTTTTGTGATTTCTGTGAAAAGAAGAATCGTCTAACAAAAGATTGTTTTCATCTAAAAGCATATGATATCAACCAAACAAGTATCATTGTGCCTGCTAAGAGCTGCACCATCTGTGGTAAATCAAACCACATCACTCAGGAATGTGTGTATCTCAAATCCTTTGATGTAAAAAGAATGAGTACACTTCTAAAACATCCATGAGTTCATCAAAACCAGCTGTCAAGAACCAACCACTGTTTATGCCAGTCTAAACTGCTGTTACCAAACAGCTGAACCAAACCTCTGTTAAAAGAGATGTTCAGGTGACTGATGCACCCCCAGCTAACCAATACTGAAGAGGTAAAGGTCAACCACCATACCCAAGGGTCCCACATGTTTATGAAGCCTACAAAAGGCCTTCTAAACCAAGAGTGAACAGACATCCCTTTGGGTATCAGCAGCTTATAGGGCAAGATCCCCAACAATGGTTAGAGAAAAACAGTTCGAAAACTGTCCAAATCCCTAAGCTAACCACTGTCCATCCACCTGAACTTAACATAGACACTGTTTAGACCCCATCCAAAGCCTTATTGGCTTTGGAGACCCCAATGAACTAACCTTTTACTTGATGTGCAGGGAGCTTCTGCATACTTAGATAGTCTTTGGTATGTAGATAGTGGAGGCTCCAGGCACAAGACTGGATGTAGAGCCATACTCAAAGATTTCAAAACTCATGGAGGGGGTGATATATCCTTTGGCAATAATAGTAAAGGGAAGGTTATGGGTTCTGGTACAGTTCAGTATGGTAATGTTAAGATTGAAAATGTCAATCTAATAGACAATCTAAAATTCAACCTCCTTAGTGTCTCACAAATGAGTGATAAGGGCTACGGCTCATTCTTTACTAAGGATTGTTGGACCAGAAATGGTTAAAAAGATTGAAGAAATAATAGAAAATGGAAAAACCCAACTTGTTGCTCAAAGAAGTGGCAATGATTATGTAGTTGATTTGTCAAAAGAGAACCCAAGAACTGATGCCTGTCTGTTCTCAGCTGCATCTAACAAAGAGACAGAACTTTGGCACAGAAGATTGGGACACACAAATCTCAAGACAATCATTGCTTTGTCAAAACAGGGGTTAATAAGAGGTTTACCTCAAAAACTGTTCACCTATCCTGAGCATTGTGTTTCCTTCCTAAAAGGAAAACAACATAAAAGCTCTTTTAAGTCCAATTAAGAGTCCAAAACAACCAAGTGCTTGTAAATGCTTCACATGGATCTGTTTGGCCCAGTTAAAGTCATGAGTCTTAGGAAGAAAAGATATTGTTTGGTTATTGTAGATGACTTTTCTAGGTTTACATGGACTTATTTCTTACATTCCAAAGATGAGACTGCAGGCATTCTGCAATGTGACATCTGTGTCACTAGTACCATCAAACAAATAACAAATCAATGAACTATTGTGTTTCATACTTGGGATTTGTATAAATATGTGTATCATTTGCACATATAAATTCTTGTTCGATTTCAAGCTTTAAATCACTTTCTGGAAGGTTATACACGAACTGATGCGTAAACATGATTAGTTTAATGCAACAAACACTCCGGAATAGTGACATAGGCTTAACATACCTTAAATAACCTTTACATAACTTAGAAATAAGTTTTGGACAGTTTGGTGTGTCGAAATCAAGTTTATTAGATTGTAGGGACTATTTGTGTCAAACTGCAAAAGTATACCGAATCAAATAGTAATGAACATTCTGGAACTTGATCATAAGTTAAACATACCATAAATATCCCTTACATAGCTTAGAAATAGGCTTTGAGGGGTTTGGTGTGCGAGAAATAAACTTTTTGGTCAAACAGGGACTAAAAGCGTCAAAAAGTGCATAAGTTTGCATTTTCGTGATTGAAATATTTTATTTTAGTGATTGGCATGCTAAAATTCCATTCGTCACGTAATTTGGATCGTTATTCGCGTCCGTTCTTGTTTCGTCGTAATTAACCGAACAACGCAACCGTACGACCAAACGAACCGACATCTGAGATGTTTTTGAGTATATTTTAAGTTCCCTATACTTTAACTTCATTGTAGAGCCTTGAAATGGGGTTAACGGGGCTTAAACGTGCCAAAAATGCATCAAAAATCAAGTTTCAGGCTTGCAGGGACCATTTTTGACAATCTGTCAAAGTAGGCTAGGCGGGGCGCGAAGCCCAGTGTCTCTACCTACGCGGCCCGCGACAGCATACCAGGTCAGAAACATTGAATCTGGTCCAATTCAGCTATTTTGATGGATTTGAGTGTCCCATTGTATTATAAACCATGGGCTATACATGGAGAGTCAAGATCAAGGCACGAATTACGATAAACGATCCTAACGGTTCTTCGAAATCTACATATACCCAATATGTTTCATTCATTCAGCTCACAATTTGGTTCATTCTACTCTAAGTTGAAGTGTATACTTCATACCTGAGTAATTTTGAATCAAAACTTCCTAGCTTGGACCCATTGTAAGTTTCTTTCATGCTTTTATGCGTTTTTAAGCGTGAAAGTCAAACGGTGTTTGACTTTATGCTTTGACCAGTCTTTGGTCAACACAAAGTTCATTTGAACTTTGCAACGTGAGCGTAATCATGATGGTTATAGTCCCTTGTGACTATACGTACTGATTACCACGTTATTTAGGCATACTGACGAGTCATAGTTTCGGTTAAAATACGCGTTTATGCGTATTTTGCAACCAAAGTATTCTTGGGTATCGAAACCCTTTTTTTATATCAAACTTGTTTTCTAACTTAGTTAAACATGTTTTAACATGTTTACCTCGTCACTTTTAGTTTAGTGCTTAAATAGGGTCGTAAGATAAGCGGTCTACACAACCGCTTAGACTTTCGAACCCGACCCATTTGGTCGATCATCAGGATCTGACCAAACATATTTTGTGACCATAGTTGTATTGGGAATAACCTTCCGAGGTTATACCTTATGGTCACTTCGTTTAGTTAGTTGTATGATAGGTAGTTTATATGCCTTAGGAAAATGACCAAAATGCCCTTTTTGTGCATAAATTCATTCTAAGCGTATGTAACTTAAATTTTGACATCTGAACTAATTAGGTAACATTATTAGACTTGTTAAGGCATATAATACTTGTCATAGGACTAGTTTGGTGGTCCGAACGTGTTTTACGCAAACAACGCGTTAAAGTAAAGTAAGCTACCTAAACGAGTCGTAGTGGGTCATAAGCACTTAGGATAGGATCCGTTTTAGAATGTAGGCTTTGTTAAACCATATTATATGAGTTCCAACACTCATTTGGCTTACAAGACCTCATTCTATCTGATCTTCCGATTTAGGTCCGGTTTATTAACGTAGTTACCTATATTAGGTGCCGATTGAATCCGTGACCCCTCTGGCATTGCTTGGTTTTTATTCAAGACTTCTAAGCATTCTCAAGTGAGTACATATTTCCCCTCTTTTACTATTTTAAACTGTTTTAGGGTGATTCATATGTGCTAAACGATTTCGAGTTTTCTAAAGAAATACTATGGTTTATATTTGATCTATGTAAATTATTTGAACTGTTTGAACCATTTGGAACTATTTGATCTATGTGAATTATTGAACTGTTTGAACCATTTGGAACTATTTGATCTATGTGGATTATTTGAATTATTTGAACCATTGGGTTAGGGAAGTGATTAGGTAACGGGGCGGGTGTAATGTGATAAAAGCATGGTGGATACGCTATTGGTACTTCCAATATATAAGTGCTTTTAACACATTATATACCGTTGCGTTATCTAGATCACTTCGGCAAATGTTTTCAAAATGAAGTTACATTACAAGGTTTTTCTAACAATATAAACCATTCGAGTTTTATTACAAAAACGATTTACGATCTGGGTTTACATAAACAAATGTTTTGAGTTAAGATTCAGGGCATCGAGGTTTTATAAACTATAACTAATCTGTTTTGACTTGGTTATTTCAATTTACAATACAAACATTTTACAAAACTAGGTTTTCTAATGTTAATTAATAGAGTTGTTCGAATTATTTCAACATGTAAACGAGCCATGAATCAAACACTCACACCAAACCTATGTACTCGCCGGCATTTTTATGTTGACGTATTTTCACATATGTTTTAGGTACCATAGTTGATGTTGTTTGATTATGATATTGGTGCATGCTCACATAGGAATGGACGGGGCCTTAGTGATTTAATACCAATGAAAGTCAATTTGTTCATGTTTTGTTTCTAATTTCAATACAATGTAAGAAACTTAATTCAATAAAACGAAACTTTAAACCATGTGTTGTGAAACAATGTTTCTGTTACGACACTCTGCGGTTTGTTGTTTTAACGCGGTCGGGGTGTGATAGAATAGTTGGTATCAGAGCTCATGGCTATAGGGAATTAGGTAATTAGTAATGCTTTGACCTAGACTATAACCTTCCTAGGACCCTAATGCAAGTTTACTTGCGTTTAGTCTTAAAACAATACCATTGCCTATCTTTAGGTAACAACCACAACAAGAACACAAATTACGAATCCGACTTGAAAACTAATCATCTCTTCTTAGATGATTTGTTATAAGGTTTTGAACCTTCAAAGTTTTCAAAATCTCGTCAAAGTTTGGGTCTTATTAATGTGAACACGTGCAATCTGGAAGGGTGGGTGCCTGTATCCCAAGTTTTCTTTCTAAGGCTAGAGTGTTCGTACAAATCCATATAATCGGACCAGTCACTCATACCTGGGAACTCTTGGGGTGAGTGTCCACTTATAGGCTAAAGCATGTCTTCGCGATACATTATGAGGACCTATTTACTTTGTTCAGCTTTTGTGTGTCGTTTGTTTGCTTCGTGGTACGAACAAATTACCATCATCCATGCTTTTGGTTGTATTTTATTTATCAACACAAGAGTTTCATTGTTTTAAACAGAAATTAAAGAGTTTATAACATAATTAAACTAGTCTATCTTCATTTTTAGTCTCTAAGGCACAGGTCCGCCCTAGTGTCATGATCATCATCCTACGCAAAAGCTCCTGAAAACACATGTGAAAATAGGTACGTCAGCATAAAAATGCCTGTGAGATACATAGGTTTGTGAAAATAGGGTTCATGACTTAAGTTTAAGAAATTGTTTAATAAAGTTTAGTCATGAACCTTGTAATTTGATTTGTTTTGTAAATCCTTTGAAAATCATTAAGTTTAGATGATATGTATAAATAAGAGAATAATATATGGTTAAATGAATAACCATGTAAAATGAATTTGTATAAGATAAGTTGTTTGTAAACAGTATCTTGTGAAAGATATGTTATTTGTATAAAATGTTATATGTATAAATTGAAATGATTTAAATAACGCTATGATAGGTAATATAATACAAACACTTATATATAGGAAGTACCAGCGGCGTATCCACCATGCTTGTATCATATTACTCACATCTCGTTACTTAAGTCACTTAAACAGACCACCAATGTATAAAGTCTATGTTTAAACCAATAGTCAAAAGTCCTTGTATAAACCATGTCAAATGTTTATAAGTCCAAAAGTAGTCAAGTAATGTGTATCAAATGTTATGTATTGTAAGTAAAGTATTGTCACATAATCCAAATGTTGAAAAGTACAAAACAAAGTATTTTGAATATATCAAAAAGTTATGTTTTGCAAAGTAATGCATGTTACATTGATACAAACATTTATGTGGTAAGTTAACGCATACATTCAAGCCTTGAGACAGTCGGATAATCCTTTTAGTCAAGGTTATTAAAAGAAATGTTTTCGGATTCAGTCATTCCTTACATCCAAACAAACCCGGGATGTCAGGAATGGGATTTGTCAAGTCCTATGGTACCACTACTTACTACCGAGTGGCGTAGCAAATGTTAATGAACGTAATAAAGACCCGTTTGTGCAAACCAAATGTTATAGCAGTTGTAAACATGTCATATGAAAACAATGTACTAAGTATGCTAAGTTAACATACAAAGCAGAAAAGTCTTGTAAATCAATGTGCTAGCATGCTATCAGTCAACATACATAGCAGAAATGTAATGTAAAACAATGTACTAAGTATGCACACAATGGACATACATAGCATGAAATGTAATGAAATCATGTACTATAATGTACTAACAAACATAGTCGGTATATGATGTGAAAACAGGAAAGCATGAAAGTAACAAGTAGGCACATGTGTTTCACCCCAAAACAGTTTGGAAAACAGTGAAAGAGGGGTCTATGTACTCACTTGAGATTGCTCAGATGTCCTAAGATAACCACCAAGCAATGCTAGAGATTACGGAATCAAACGGCACCTAATATAGGTAACTATGTTAATAAACCGGACCTAAATTGGAGGATCGGATAGAATGAGGGTTAGTAAACCAAACGAGTATGGAAACTCGTGTAATATGCTTTGACAAAGCCTATATACTAATTGAAACCTAACATAAGTGCTTACGACCCATTACGACCCGTTTAGGTAGCTTATGCTACTTTAACGCGTCGTTCGTGTGAAACGCGTTCGGACCGCCTAAGTAGCCCTATGACAAGTGTTATATGCCTAAACAAGTTACATAATCAGTTATGTGACAAAAGTTTTGGTTACATATGCTTAATTACCAATTATACATGAAAAGGGTATTCTGGTAATTTACCTAAGGCATATAAACTACCTATCATACAACTACTCAAACGATGTGACCATAAGGTATAACCTCGGAAGGTTATTCCCTATATTCTATGGTCACCTAATGTATTTGGTCGGATCCTAATGATTGACCAAATGGGTCGGGTTCGAAGGTATAAGCGATTTATCAGATCTCTTACCCTTACGACCCTAGACAACGTGGTAATCAGTAGGCATAGTCCCAAGGGACTATAACCATCGTGATTACAATCACGTTGCGAAGTTCAAATGAACTTCGCATTGACCATACACTGGTCAATGCAGAAAGTCAAACAAATTTTGACTTTCAGACTCGAAAAGCAATAAAAGAACGAAAGAATACTTACGAAGGGTCCCCGAAAGCTTTTATTTCTCAGGTATTCTCAGGTAGGAAGCGAAATGTCACAACCACATAGAGAAATTCCAAGAAATCAAGTGGGTTTTGCAATGGCATGGGGGGGGTATTTATAGTTTTCGGTTCACCGTTAGGATCGTTTCTAGGAAACCGTGCTTTGATCTCAACCATACACCTCAAGAACATGGTATTACAAAACCATTTGAGCCCATTCTATTGCCCCAAAACCATGTGCATAAGTGGAAAGGACCAGATCCAATGTTTCTGCATTTTCTGCTGTCTGACCTTAGCTTACGGACCTCAACACTGTCAATGTTGAGGTCCGTAAGGACCTTGCAGACCAAACAGTTTGAAAAATGGCAGTTTTGGTCCCTGCTGTGTAATAAGGCCATTTACGACACGTTTAAGGCCCGTTTGTGACAACTGGCACAAACCGGTAATTTCCGTACACTATAATTATTGCTTAATGACTGCAATTATGAGTTTAAGTGTCAGCAATGTCTGAACACATGATTAAACAAGTGAATTCATGCATGTTGTATACTACAAAATATTGCTTTATGCATAAACAAGAGCGTTGCGTCAAAAATAATAGTAAACTCACCGGTAAGACACACTGTGTCGACTGAACTGCAGAAAGCAGTCAGACAATAAAATTGGAGCCTAGGTGTAGGTCCGACAACAAGAATGCATTAAAACCCAAGAGTACATACAAGGGTTAATATATATGCAATACGAAAGCAAAAATAAGCACTAAAAAGCACCCGAAACGCACTTTAAGTGCAGAATTTATACAATTCAGCAATAAATCAGCATTTAGACATATAAATATTATGCAGAAATGTCGTTTTATTATCCAGAATATTTCCCTAAGTGTTGGGAATTGAAAGAGTACATGAAAGGTACTTAAAAGACACTAAAAAGTGTGATTTAACACTTTAACGAATCGGTATGTAACCGAACAACCGGACTATACCCGGAACATGAAAATATTATTATTTTCACTATCTATATTTTTCTGAGCCAGTTAGGGTCCCTGATTACCCTAACACCCGCCATAACGTGTAACGTACAAGTAACGGGGTTAGACACTTAACTTAACTAATTACTCCCTAACTACCTAGTTGAAATCGAACCAAGGGACCCCCCCCCCCCCATCCTAACCGGCCCCCATGGGGAGACATACTTGGTCCTTGGTTTATTATTTTAATCACTAATGTATAGTATCTAGATGACATGTTGACCAATGGATAATTACCTCCTAAATTGTCTATAAGTTCATGAAGTTACACAACATAATCATTCACAAACTTAACACTACAACACACTCTCCTCTCTCCCTCTAGAACTTTTGGCCGAGACCCCCACCCCCATCCATCACACTTTCGGTTTTGGTTCTTGCCATTCCAACATCATACATACATCAAGGGTCACGTATTAGGAGTCTTGGAGCAAACGGAAGGCGAAGGACCTCTCTACTTTGCTTTTATCCACCTCTTTTGCGCATAGATTCTTCCCTAGCCTCGAGCTAGAGGTATAATGTTTAAAACTCGTATTTGAACTATTTTAGAGTGGTTAAAAGGATTTGTATCGGTTAAATCTCGTTAAAATACAAAATGATGAACAAAAGTCTACTAAAAACACTTAAAGTGGTGGTTAATAACACATATGTTGTGTAAATGTTGTAGTATTTGAAATTTATGGTCATCTAGACCCGATCTATGATGTGGTAGCCCGGATCATCATTTAACCCGACTTTGTAAGATCATGGATCTTAACATAAGCTCGTTTTTAGTTAACACAAGGGTTAAAGGGTGAAACTCTACCACACATGAGACATGGACTTGTGTAAAAGCATTTTTGTTGTGTAAAAGCAACTTAACTTGTGAAATAGTGTTTAAAACTAGTAGATCTACGTATCTACAAGCGGTATTTTCAAAGGACCAAGTGTCCAAGAAATCACATGTTCTAAACCGGGGCTTACACAAACAAAAGTGGTTTTTGTGAACAAACAAGTGTGTGGATACTTGTGTAACAAAGGTTTTAACAAAGAGATAATTTTCGTAAAAACCGACTAGAAGTTGTAAAACTTCATATTCTTTAAAAATAAAGTTTTTAAGAAATTAAACTTATTTTTAAAGATAACAAGACTTACTAAATGTGCTAGTAAGTTACTACACATTTTTGTAAATATTCAAGTTCATGAAATTAGTGATTATTGTTGATAAGTATGGTTGATAATTGTTGTTGATGATTGTTGGTAATTGTTGTTGATGATTGATAATGTTTTAAAAGAAAATAAACACACGTTTTGAAAACGTGGGAAACCTCCATTTTTAGGGGAAACTCTGTCAAAATTTTTATAAACTTTGACACTTAGAAAAATATAAGTTTTTGAGAAACTTATTCCCTAAAAATGTGTTTAAAAGCATTAACAAGGTTTCCCTAACTTTTGATGATAAGAAATGGTGATTTCTTGAAGAATAAAAATGGATAATAAGTATATATTTTTGAGAGAAAAATATATATTATTTTATCACCAAATTTTGTGCTAAGTGTATATAGTATGTGTTATACGTGCTAGTGTATTAAGACTTAAAAATACACTAAATACTCATGAGGAGTAGAAATATAGAAATACACATACAAAACACAAGATACGTGATTCGGGTGCAAAGTGCAAAACACAAAAGACTTATATTTATTTTTGGAGAAAATAATATAAGTAAGATACGTAGTTAAAAATATAGGATATTTTTAACACAAGTAAATATACACAAAAGAGAGTGACTGTACTTGTGCGACGCAAGTCTAGTGACTAACGATAAGAAAACACGTATAGGTTACGACGTTAAGTAAGCAAATCCGGTGGAGTTTACGACGCTAGGAACGCAAAGTTGTGAGTTCATGCTCCCCCTTTTCTCTTTAACTGTTTTCAGTTTTTATAACTTCGGGGGTGAAATACATGTACAAAAGTACAATATTTATAAATGGTATGATATAAATACAAGAAGTACACTTGGTGAGAACGAGAACCAAGTGTGACGAAATATATGAATATGAGAAGCGCATTTGGTGAGACGAGAACCAAGTATAAGGCGCTATGAGAAATGATAACAAGAAACGCGCTTGGTGAGGACGAGAACCAAGTAGGATGCGTTATGAGAAATAGTGTCACGAATAGGGTACAGAAGCACCATTAATCAACGTATACATTCAGACCGCAGAACAAAAGGTTAGATCTAACAGGTGCCTGGCAGCCTCACACTCGGTCGGGGCGAGAATCGAGTGGTGCTTTTGTGTCTCAGAATATACCAATTAAATGCCTTAGGTTTGGTGACTTCCTATGACGTGTCACATGTTAATGGCTTTGCAACCCATTAACAATCTGATAATTACAGAAATACTGTATTTACATAAAATTCATACCATACAAGAATTGATAAACAACTTGAAGTACGTGGGGTACTCAAGAGAATTGATAAATAACTTGAAGTACGTGGGGTACTCAAGAGAAGTGATATATAACTTGAAGTACGTGGGGTACTCAAGAGAATTGATAAATAACTTGAAGTACGTGGGGTACTCAAGAAGAAATTGAATTATACATAGGTACGTGATGTACACATGAAACTGGATTTATGAAAACTTGATTTACTCACAAACTATGTTTTCATACAAAGTATACAAACATGAAATACAAAACTGCATGAATTCACACCAACTTTATGTTGACGTTTTTCCAAAACTCACATGTATTTCAGGTAACTAGGATGGATGTGCGCGTGGTCTTACTCATGCTCGTGGATGTCGCTTTGTTTATCTTTAAATAAAGTTGTGACTTTTAAGACAATATGTTATCTCGTGTTGTAAACACTTGACATATGTTTTCAGTAATGTAATACTTGAAGGTATTTTTGAGCATGTAGTATGTTTACTCTTCGTATGCAATGAGAACCTTTCATGATCACACCTCGTGCTTCCACCGCAGAAAGGGGTGTGACACCGTTAACCCCATTTCAAAGCTCTAAAATGAAGTTAAAGTATAGGGAACTTAAAATGTGTTCAAGAATATCTCGGATGTCGGTTCGTTTGGCCGTACGGTTGCGTTATTCGGTTAATTACGACGGAATGCGCATAAGCGCGAAAAACGATCCAAATGACGCGACGAATGGATTTTTCTCACACCAAACACTAAAATAAAATATTTTAGTGCTTACATAAATTTTTGGATGTCCGGAGGTATTCAGAACGTAAGTTAGGCGCGAAAATGCAAACTTATGCACTTTTTGACGCTTTTAGTCCCTGAATGAACCAAAAGTTTGTTTTAGCATACCGAACCCCTCAAAGCCTATTTCTAAGCTATGTAAAGGATATTTATGGTATGTTTAACTTATGATCATGTTCCGGAATGTTCGTTACAGTTCAAATTGGCATACTTTCGCAGTTTGTCAAGTTTAGTCCCTGTAAGCGAATTAACTTGTTTTTGCCATACCAAAGCCTTCAAAACTTATTTCTAAGTTATGTAAAGGTTATTTAAGGTATGTTAAGCATATGTTGATGTTCCGGAGTATTTGTCGCATTAAACTGAATACGTTTACGCATCAGTTTGCGTATAACTCTCTAGAAAGCGATATAGAGTTTGAAATTGAATAAAAGTCAAAACATGAAAAATGTAAAACACAACCAAACAAACATTGGGATCAAATAACATTGTTTTATTGATAACAAAACTGTTCACAATGATTACAAGCACAGATGTTACAGTCTCCCCTACTTGTGGAAATTTCGTCCCGAAATTTATTTAGAGGAAACTCGTGGGAAAAGATGCGGATATTTCGCCTTCATTTGATCTTCGCATTCCCAAGTAAACTCAGGTCCACATTTAGCTTCCCAGCGAAGTTTGACCAAAGGAATGCGCTTGCGTTTGAGCCACTTGACTTCAAGTTCCATGATTTCCACAGGTTTCTCAACAAATTTCAGTGTTTTATCAACACGAATTTGTCAAGTGGTATGTGGAGGTTCTCATCAGCTAAACACCTCTTAAGATTGGACACGTGAAAGGTTGGATGAACATTTCCAAGTTCAGGAGGTAACTCAAGTCTGTAGGCTACCTTACCGATTCTTTCGACGATCTTGAATGGTCCAACGTATCTAGGTGCGAGTTTTCCTTTCTTTCCAAATCTGATCACACCTTTCCAAGGTGAGACCTTAAGTAATACTCGATAACCGACTTGAAATTCCAATGGCTTGCGTTTTGGGTCCGCGTAACTCTTTTGACGGCTTTTAGCTGTCTGAATGTTATCACGCACTTTCTTAATCTTGTCAGTTGTCTCTAAAATGAGGGCAGGTCCAGTAAGCTGAGCCTCGCCGATCTCATTCCAGCAGACTGGTGAACGACATTTTCGACCATAGAGAGCTTCGAAAGGAGCCATTTTGATGCTGGTGTGATAACTGTTGTTGTAGGAGAATTCAATCAACTGAAGATGTGAATCCAAACTACCACCAAAATCGATCACACAAGCTCTAAGCATATCCTCCAGATTCTGGATTGTTCTCTCAGATTGACCATCCATTTGCGGATGATAAGCTGTGCTCAGATTAAGTTGGGTCCCCATAGCAGATTGCATGGTTCTCCAAAAATGAGAAGTGAAACGAGCATCTCTGTCAGAAATGATGTTCAAGGGAACACCATGTCGAGCTACAATTTCATCCACATAGATTTTAGCAAGTTTGTCAGCAGAAAAATCCTCACGGATTGGCAAGAAATGTGCTGACTTTGTAAGACGATCAACGACTACCCAGATGGCATCATGACCTTTCTTTGTACGTGGAAGTTTGGTAACAAGATCCATAGTAATGTTTTCCCATTTCCAAACTGGGATCTCTTGTTGCACCAATAAACCCGAAGGACGTTGATGTTCAGCCTTAACCTTAAGACAAGTAAGGCATTTTGATACGTATAAGGCAATGTCTTTCTTCATACCAGGCCACCAATAGTGACTACGAAGATCCTTATACATCTTATCTGAGCCCGGATGAATAGAATAACGAGACTTATGGCCTTCATCCATAAGCAAGGTGCGAAGATTATCTTGGCTTGGGACCCACAAATGGTCCATAAAGTAATACGATCCATTGTCCTTCAGTTCCAGAGCAGGTGTTATGTGATAAGGAAATTCCTTATCCATCAAACCTTGTGAAACACAAGATTGTTGAGCCTGAGAAATGCGGGCTTGGATATCAGATCGAGCTTGAATAACAGATTGAACACGTACACAATGAAGCTTAGTACGTTCCTTATGACTCAATGCATCGGCCACGACATTCGCCTTACCAGGATGCTAGCGAATTTCGCAGTCATAGTCGTTTAGAAGTCAACCCAACGTCGTTGCCTCATGTTGAGTTCTTTCTGATTGAAGATATGCTGAAGACTTTTGTGGTCCATGAAAACCACACATTTTGTACCGTACAAATAGTGTCTCTAGATCTTTAGAGCGAAAACAACTGCACCCAACTCAAGATCATGAGTGGTGTAGTTCTTCTCATGTATCTTCAACTGCCTCGATGCATATGCTATGACCTTGTTCCTTTGCATCAGAACACAGCCAAGACCTAGTTTAGATGCATCGCAATAAACGATAAAATCATCATTGCCCTCAGGCAAAGTCAGAACAGGCGCGTTGCAAAGTTTTTGCCTCAAGTTTTGAAAAGCTTCCTCTTGTTTGAATCCCCAATCAAAGGGTTTGTTCTTCTGAGTGAAAGCAGTTAGAGGAACTGCAATCTTCGAGAAATTTTATATGAAGCGGCGGTAATAACCCGCTAGACCAAGAAATGAACGAACCTCAGTAGGAGTAGTAGGCGTATCCCAATCCTTAATCGCACTGATCTTGGAGGGATCTACATGGATACCTTGTTCGTTGATGGTGTGTCCTAAGAATTGAACGTCTTTAAGCCAGAATTCACACTTGGAGAATTTGGCGAAAAGTTGCTCTTTCTTTAGGAGTTCCAGAGTAAGACGAAGATGTTGCTCGTGATCTGCTCGCGTCTTAGAATAAATCAAGATGTCGTCAATAAAAACAATGACGAACTGATCCAAATAAGGTTTGCAGACCCTATTCATTAAGTCCATGAAAACAGCAGGAGCATTAGTCAAACCGAATGGCATGACTGTGAACTCATAATGCCCATAACGAGTACGGAACGCTGTCTTGGGAATATCTTCTTCATGCATCCGAAGTTGATGATACCCGGAACGCAGATAAATCTTCGAAAAATAAGAAGCGCCTTGTAACTGATCAAAGAGATCATCTATGCGTGGTAGGGGATATCGATTCTTGATGGTAAGCTTGTTAAGCTCACGATAATCGATACACATCCTAAAGGATCCATCCTTCTTCTTGACAAAAAGAACGGGAGCACCCCAAGGTGAAAAGCTAGGACGGATAAAACCTTTGTCAGAGAGCTCCTGAAGCTGCTTAGACAACTCTTGCATCTCAGATGGTGCAAGACGATATGGAGCTCTGGCAATGGGATTCGCACCAGGTACGAGATCAATACGGAACTTGACTTGGCGTGCTAGAGGTAGACCAGGTAAATCTTCAGGGAATACTTCAGAATAATCCCGAACGACAGGAATATCTGAAATAGACTTACCCTTGCCTTTATCTGCTGTAACATGTGCTAAGAAGGCCACATAATTCTTCCGCAGATATTTCCGAGCTTTAAAACAAGACATGAGCTTGAGACCACCGGTAGGCTTCTCACCATGCACCTGTAGGATCTCGCCTGTCGAAAGCGGCACACGAACAATCTTCTCGAAACAAACTACCTCTGCGTGATGCTTGGCTAACCAATCCATACCCACTATAACGTCGATGCTTCCAAGTTGCATAGGCGTGAGGTTGATAGGAAAAAGATGGTCGTTAAGGTTTAACTGGCAGTTGTGAAGAACAAAATCAAGAACAATGGGTTCACCACTAGCAACTTCTACTGTCTAAGGTTTACCTAGTTTCGTTCTAGACACGCGAAGCATTGGCTCAAAAGACAATGACACAAAACTCTTATCGGCACCCGTGTCAAAAAGAACAGATGCAGGCTGATTATTAATAAAGAACGTACCGTTCACCACATTATCGTCTGCCTGCGCCTCTTGGGCATTCAAGTTAAAAGCTCGCCCTCGAGCCTGAGCCTGATTCTGATTCTGGTTCTGGTTTGCTAGTCTTGGGCACCGGTTTCTGTAGTGGGTCAGATCCCCACAATTGTAACAAGCACCTGGTGGGTAGTGTGGTCGTGCAGCTTGACCTTGTTGCTGAGCAGGAGGCTGAGCAACTTGTTGAGCCGGGTTCTGAACTGCGCGATTTTGAGCAAACCAACAAACATCGGCAAGATGACCTGACTTCCCACAGTTAGTACAGAAACGGCACTGATGTTGCGGCTGATGGTGACTGTTGCATCTATTGCACAAAGGTGCATTCCCTGAATAGGGTTTCTTTGCTGGAGGCTGTGTGGGTTGGTTGGGAGCTGCCTGGTTAGCTTGGGCAGTGACAGCATAGTTTTGGGAAGCCTTACGCTTCCTTGACCTCTTCGATGAACCAGAATCCTTTCCATTCTTGTTTTGACCTTTCTTGCTATCTTCCTTGTCAGCCGACTGTTTCTTGCCCTTGTCACCCTTCCTGTGTAATTTATTCTTCCGAATCTGTGACTCAGTCAATGTCGCTGATAACTCGATCGCCTGATGGAGTGTGGCAGGGTTACTACCAGTAATGATATCTTGTACCGAGTCAGGTAGGCCGTCGATGTATCTTTCGATAGCCTTGTCGAGTGGGGTGACCATAGTCGGGAAAAGCAGACTCAACTCCTCAAATCTATCAGTATACGCCCTGTGCTCACCACTATCTTGTTTCAAGTCATCAAACTCCTTCTCCAACGCTCATTGTTCATGACGAGGACAGAACTCCCTCATCATAAGAGCCCTAAGTTCAGCCCATGTCTGTGCTAGAGCAACTTCTGCACCACGGTCTCTCATTACCCCATTCCACCATGTAAGAGCCCTCTTCTGAAACACACTCGAAGAAAACTCGACCTTGCGATTATCCGGACACTGAACATGACGGAAAGTATTCTCAATGCTCTCGAACCATTGAAGAAGCCCAGTCGCTCCTTCAGAACCACTAAACTTGAGTGGTTTAGCCGAGTTAAAATCCTTGTATTTGCATGGAGCATTGTTGTTGTTGTTGGCTTGGTTCCATTGAGCAAAGAGGTTTGGGAATTGAGCAGCCATCTGCTGAGCAATGATTTCTGCCAGTTCGGCAGTCGCTATCTGGTTTTCGCGTCGAGGAGGCATTCTAAAAGAGGAAAACATGAAAGGGAACGAGTGAGATGATTGGATGAAGAGAATGAGATGTAATAAAATTAACAAAAGAAAAGATGGTGGTCATTTGTCCACATTACCAAGCAAACAAACGACACACAGTGACTAATCAAAATAAATGGATCAAAAATAATGTATCGCGAAGACATGCTCGCCTATAAGTGAACACTCATCCCAAGAATTCCCAGGTAAGCACAACTGGTCTCGCGTCTAATGAGATATATACGAAGTGCTTACCTAGACAGAAAACCCAGAATACAGGCATTCACTCTTCCAGTTTGCACGTGTTCACATTATTTGAAAAGCCAAAACCTTGACGAGATTTTGAAAATTTGAAGGCACAAGGCCAAATACCAAACTGAAAGGGTTCAAAACCATATAATAGAGGGTTCAAAACCTTACAATAGAGGGTTCAAAACCTTGTAATAAATCATTCAAAAACAGAAGATTGTTTTTCAAAAATCATTTCGGAAAATTTGGTTTTTGTTTTGATAATCACCTAAGGATAGGTGATGTGCATGTTTTAAGATCTAAACATAAGATAACTTGTGTTAGGGTCCTAAAAAGGTTATAGTCTAGGTCAAAGCATTACTAATAACCTAATTCCCTATAACCATTGGCTCTGATACCAACTCTTCTGTCACACCCCGACCACGTATAACATACAAAACGTGGCGGAAACGTCGGGGAGTGTTGTAACAGAATTATTGTTTCACAACCATGGCATACAAAGTTATATTTTATTTATTAAACAAGAGTGTTATATTGTTTTAAACTGGAAACAAAGAGTTCATAACATAATTAAACTAGTCTATCTTCATTTTTAGTCTCTAAGGCACAGGTCCGCCCTAGTGTCACGATCATCATCCTATGGAAAAGCTCCTGAAAACACATGTGAAAATAGGTACGTCAGCATAAAAATGCCTGTGAGATACATAGGTTTTGTAAAAATATGATTCATGACTTGTATTTAAGAAAATGTTTAGTCATGAACCTTGTAATTTGCTTTGTCTTATAAATCATTTGAAAAACGATAAGATCAGATGATATGTATAAATAAATGTAAGGTTAAATGAATAACCATGTAAAAATGAGTTTGTGTAAGATAAGTTGTTTGTGAATAGTGTCTTGTAAAATGTATGTTATTTGTATAAAGTGTCATGTGTCATAAATTGAAATGATTTGAATAATGCTACGATATGTAATACCATACAAACACTTATATATAGGAAGTACCAGCGGCGTATCCACCATGCTTGTATCATATTACACACGCCTCGTTACTTAAATCACTTACTCAAACCAAACCACCAATGTAAATTGTTTATGTATAATCAAATGTCAAAATGTTATTGTGTAAACCATATCAAATGTCTGTGATTAATGTTAATCATGAATTGTGTATATCAATGTCAAAATGTTTATGTCTAATGTAAATCATGTGATGTGTATCCAAAAATGTCATGTATGGTATGTGAAATATATCAACTAACCATATGTAAAATGCACAAAAACAAGGTATTGAAGTAAAACATGGTTTAAATCAAAGTTAAGTTTTGTGGAACAAATGCATGCTATACTGATATAAACAACTATGCGGTATTGTGAAAATGCATACATCCAAGCCTTGAGACTGTGGCGATAAATCCTTAAACAAATTAAAGGTTTATCTAAGTTATGTATATCGAATTCGGTCATTCCTTCCAATCCAAACAAACCCAGGATTTCAGGAACGGGAGTTGTCAATTCCTATGGTACCACTACCTACTAACGAATGGCGTGATCAATGTTAATGAATGTATTGTTCCATGTTAAACAAACCAAATGTCATACCAAAATGTAAGCATGTGATGAAAACAACTGTACCAAGTATGCACACAATGGGCATACACAGCATGAAATGTAATGTAAACTATGTACTAAGTATGCACGCAATGGACATACATAGCATAAAATGTAATGTAAAGCAATGTACAAAGTACGCACACAATGAGCATACATAGCATGAAATGTAATGTAAACAATGTACTAAGTACGAACACAATGGGCATACATAGCATGAAATGTAATGTAAAGCAATGTACTAAGTACGCACACAATGGGCATACATAGCATGAAATGTAATGTAAAAACATGTACTATAATGTACTAACGAACATAGCAGGTATATGATGTGAAAACAGGAAAGCATGAAAGTAACAAGTAGGCACATGTGTTTCACCCCAAAACAGTTTGAAAACAGTTAAAGAGGGGGTTCTATGTACTCACTTGAGATTGCTCAGAAGTCCTAAGATAACCACCAAGCAATGCTAGAGATCACGGAATCAAACGGCACCTAATATAGGTAACTATGTTAATATACCGGACCTAAATCGGAAGATCGGATAGAATGCGGTTTTGTAAACCAAACGAGTATGGAGACTCGTGTAATATGGTTTAACAAAGCCTACATACTAAATGAAACCTAACATAAGTGCTTACGACCCATTACGACCCGTTTAGGTAGCTTATGCTACTTTAACGTGTCGCTCGCGTGAAACGCGTTCGGACCGCCTAACTAGTCCTATGACAAGTAATATATGCCTTAACATGTCTAATATGGTTGTCAAATCAGTTTAGATGTCAAAAGTTATGTTACATATGATTAAAACGAATTTTGGCATCAAAGGGGTATTTTGGTAATTTACCTAAGGCATATAAACTACCTATCATACAACTACTTAAACGAAGCGACCATAAGGTATAACCTCGGAAGGTTATTCCCTATATGATATGGTCACCTAATGTGTTTGGTCGGATCCTAATGATCGACCAAATGGGTCGGGTTCGAAGGTATAAGCGATTTATCAGATCACTTACCTTTACGACCCTAGACAACGTGGTAATCAGTAGGCATAGTCACAAGGGACTATAACCATCGTGATTACAATCACGTTGCGAAGTTCAAACGAACTTCGCATTGACCATAAACTGGTCAATGCAGAAAGTCAAACAAAGTTTGACTTTCGGACTCGAAAAACAATAAAAGAACGAAGGAACACTTACGAAGGGTCCCCGAATGCTAATCTAGATCAAAATAGCTCAGGTATGAAACAAAGGTTTTAAGTTAGAGCACATTAGATCAGATTATTGTGCGGAAAATTGAAGGGTGGAGGTGGGTATTTATAGTTTTCGGTTCACCGTTAGGATCATTTCTTGGAAAAGGGGGCACGATCTAAGCCGTACACTTGTTGGAAAGTTGTGGTAACTCATTTGCCATCCACCATAAGAGTTTGACACTTGGCACTTGGCCTTTGGAGAGTGTTAAGGGCTGTTAAAAGCTGAAAAAAAGAACGTTTTGCTGCATCTGGCCCCTACTTACGGACCTAGTTTGGCAGATTTACAGTTTCAGTCCCTGCAACCTCAAAACTTGGTTTTCGATGAGTTTTTTTGACACGTTTAAGCCCCGTTAACCCTATTTCAAAGCTCTAAAATGAAGTTAAAGTATAGGGAACTTAAAATGTGCTAAAAAATATCTCAGATGTCGGTTCGTCTGGCCGTACGATCGCGATGTTCGCTTAATTACGACGGAATGCGCATAAGCGCGAAAAATGATCCAAATGGCGTGACGAATGGATTTTTCTTATGCTAAACACTAAAATATAATATTTTAGTGCTTACATAAATTTTTGGATGTCCGGATGTATTCAGAACATAAGTTATGCGCGAAAATGCAAACTTGTGCACTTTTTGACGCTTTTAGTCCCTGAATGACCCCAATAGTTTATTTTAGCATACCGAACCCCTCAAAGCCTATTTCTAAGCTATGTAAAGGATATTTATGGTATGTTTAACTTATGGTCATGTCCGGAATTTTAGTTACAGTTCAAATTGGCATACTTTCGTAGTTTGTCAAGTTTAGTCCCTGTAAGCGAATTAACTTGTTTTTTCCATACCAAAGCCTTCAAAACTTATTTCTAAGTTATGTAAGGGTTATTTAAGGTATGTTAAGTATATGTTGCTGTTTCGGAGTATTTGTCGCGTTAAACTAAGTACGTTTACGCAACAGTTTGCGTATAACTCTCTAGAAAGCGATGTAGAGTTTGAAATTGAGCAAAAGTCAAAACATGAAAAATGTAAAACACAACCAAACAAACATTGGGATCAAATAACATTGTTTTATTGATAATGGTAATATTCATAATGATTACAAGCACAGATGTTACACTTGTTCCCCAAGCGATAAATCTGAGCCGTACAACACACACCCACTGAATTACAAACCCATGGGAGCCCCTAGGATTGTTAGTAACCAGTTGCAAGTGGTTTTGAGGTGTTAAACAGCTGTAACCGGCTGTTTACAGCAGTTTTGCTGATCTGGGAGCCTGATGCGGCCCGCGTAAGAGTTACCAGGAGTGTAGGCGGGCCGCCTGGCCTGTCTGATCTGCAGCAAACTTTCAAAAGTGACAGTTTTGGTCCCTGTTGGTGTTTAAACTCATTTCCGACATTTCTAAGGCCCTTTAAGCCAACGTTAAGGCCCTAAAATGATGCCTAAACATTGTGGACTTGAAACATGCTTAAAAATATGCCGGATGTTGGTTCGTTTGGTCGTACGATCGCGATGTTCGCTTAATTACGACGGAATGCGCATAAGCGCGAAAAACGATCCAAATTGCGTGACGAATGGATTTTTCTTATGTCAAACACTAAAATAAAATATTTTAATGCTTACATAAATTTTTGGATGTCCGGATGTATCCAGAACGTAAGTTATGCGCGAAAATGCAAACTTATGCACTTTTTGACGCTTTTAGTCCCTGAATGAGCATAAAGTTTATTTTAGCACACCGAACCCCTCAAAGCCTATTTCTAAGCTATGTAAAGGATATTTAGGGTGTGTTTAACTTATGGCCATATTCTGGAATGTTCGTTACAGTTCAAATTGGCATACTTTCGAAGTTTGTCAATTTTAGTCCCTGTAAGCGAATTAACTTGATTTTGCCATACCAAAGCCTTCAAAACTTATTACTAAGTTATGTAAAGGTTATTTAAGGTATGTTAAGCATATTTTGATGTTCTGGAGTATTTGTTGCATTAAACTGATGACGTTTACGCACCAGTTTGCGTATAACTCTCCAGAAAGCGATATAGAGTTTGAAATTGAATAAAAGTCAAAACATGAAAAATGTAAAACATAAACAAACAAACATTTGGGATCAAATAACTTTATTTCATTGATAACTGAACTATTTACAATGATTACAAGCACAGATGTCACAGTCTCCCCTACTTGTGGAAATTTCGTCCCGAAATTTATTTAGAGGAAACTCGTGGGAAAAGATGCGGATATTTCGCCTTCATTTGATCTTCGCGTTCCCAAGTAAACTCAGGTCCACATTTAGCTTCCCAGCGAAGTTTGACGAAAGGAATGCGCTTGCGTTTGAGCCATTTGACCATACGGTCCATGATTTCCACTGGTTTCTCAACAAAATGTAGTGTCTTATCAACACGAATTTCGTCAAGTGGTATGTGGAGGTTCTCATCAGCTAAACACCTCTTGAGATTGGACACGTGGAAGGTTGGGTGAACATTTCCAAGTTCAGGAGGTAACTCAAGTCTGTAGGCTACCTTACCGATTCTTTCGACGATCTTGAATGGTCCAACATATCTAGGTGCAAGTTTTCCAGTCTTTCCAAATCTGATCACACCTTTCCAAGGTGAGACCTTAAGTAATACTCGATCACCGACTTGAAATTCAAAGGACTTGCGTTTTGGGTCCGCGTAACTCTTTTGACGGCTTCTTGCTATCTGAAGGTTATCACGAACTTTCTTAATCTTATCAGTTGTCTCTAAAATGAGGGCAGGTCCAGTAAGCTGAGCCTCGCCGATCTCATTCCAGCAGACTGGTGAACGACATTTTCGACCATAGAGAGCCTCGAAAGGAGCCATGTTGATGTTGGAGTGATAACTGTTGTTGTAGGAGAATTCAATCAATGGAAGATGTGAATCCCAACTACCACCAAAATCAATCACACAAGCTCTAAGAATATCCTCCAAGGTTTGGATTGTTCTTTCAGATTGACCATCCGTTTGCGGATAATAAGCTGTGCTCAGATTAAGTTGGGTCCCCATAGCAGATTGCATGGTTCTCCAAAAATGAGAAGTGAAACGAGCATCTCTGTCAGAAATGATGTTCAAAGGAACACCATGTCGAGCCACAATTTCATCCACATAGATTTTGGCTAGCTTGTCAGCAGAAAAATCCTCACGGATTGGCAAGAAATGCGCTGACTTAGTAAGACGATCAACAACTACCCAAATGGCATCATGACCTTTCTTAGTGCGTGGAAGGTTAGTAATGAGATCCATAGTGATGTTTTCCCATTTTCAAACTAGGATCTCTGGTTGCACCAAAAGACCAGAAGGATGTTGGTGTTCAGCCTTAACCTTAAGACAAGTACGGCATTTTGAAACGTACAAGGCAATGTCTTTCTTCATACCAGGCCACCAATACTGAGTACGAAGATCCTTATACATTTTGTCCGAGCCAGGATGGACAGAATAACGAGACTTATGAGCTTCATCCATAAGCAAAGTGCGAAGACCATCTTGGCTTGGGACCCACAAACGGTCCATGAAACAGTATGATCCATTGTCTTTCAAAACAAGATCAGGCTTAATGTGATAGGGTAATTCCTTACCCATCAAGTCTTGTGAAACACAAGCATGTTGAGCCTGAGAAATGCGGGCTTGAGTATCAACTCGAGCCTGAATATCAGATTGAACATGAACACAATGAAGCTTGACATGTTCCTTATGACTCAAAGTGTCAGCTACGACATTCGCCTTACCAGGATGGTAGTGAATTTCGCAGTCATAGTCGTTCAGAAGCTCTACCCAACGTCTTTGTCTCATGTTGAGTTCTTTCTGATTGAAGATATGCTGAAGACTTTTGTGGTCAGTGAAAACCACACATTTTGTTCCATACAAATAGTGTCTCCAGACCTTAAGAGCGAACACAACTGCACCTAACTCAAGATCATGAGTGGTGTAGTTTTTCTCATGCACCTTCAACTGCCTCGATGCATATGCTATGACTTTGTTCCTTTGCATCAGAACACAGCCAAGACCCAATTTGGATGCATCGCAGTATACGACGAAATCATCATTGCCTTCAGGCAAAGTCAGAATAGGTGCGTCACAAAGCTTCTGCTTCAAGGTCTGAAATGCTACTTCTTGTTTAGAACCCCATTCAAAGGGCTTGTTCTTCTGAGTTAGAGCAGTTAGAGGAACTGCAATCTTCGAGAAGTTCTCTATGAAGCGGCGGTAATAACCCGCAAGACCAAGAAAAGAACGAACCTCCGTAGGAGTAGTAGGCGTATCCCAATCCTTAATCGCACTGATCTTGGAGGGATCTACATGAATACCTTGTTCGTTGACAATGTGTCCCAAGAATTGAACTTCTTTAAGCCAAAAGTCGCACTTGGAGAATTTGGCGAAAAGTTGCTCTTTCTTTAGGAGTTCCAGAGTAAGACGAAGATGTTGCTCGTGATCAGCTTTCGTCTTAGAGTATATCAAAATATCATCAATAAAATCGATGATGAACTTATCTAAATAAGGCTTGCAAACCCTATTCATTAAGTCCATAAAAACAGCAGGAGCATTAGTCAAACCGAATGGCATAACTGTGAACTCATAATGCCCATAACGAGTACGGAACGCTGTCTTGGGAATATCTTCTTCATGCACACGGAGTTGGTGATACCCCGAACGAAGATCAATCTTTGAGAAATAAGAAGCGCCCTGTAACTGATCAAAAAGGTCATCGATGCGAGGTAGGGGATATCGATTCTTGATGGTGAGCTTGTTAAGCTCACGGTAATCGATGCACATTCTGAAAGATCCATCCTTCTTCTTGAAAAAAAGAATGGGAGCACCCCAAGGTGAAAAGCTAGGACGGATAAAACCTTTATCTGAAAGCTCCTGAAGGTGCTTGGACAGCTCTTGCATCTCAGACGGTGCAAGACGATAAGGGGATCTGGCAATGGGATTTGCACCAGGTACGAGATCAATACAGAACTCGACTTGGCGTGCTGGGGGTAATCCAGGTAACTCCTCAGGAAAAAGCTCCGGATAATCCCGAACGACCGGGATATCTCGAATGGACTTATCTTTACCCTTATCTTCTGTAACATGTGCCAAAAAGGCCACATAGTTCTTCCGTAGATACTTCCGAGCTTGACAACAACACATAAGCTTGAGGCTACTAGCAGGTTTCTCACCACGAACTTGTAGGATCTCACCGGACGAAAGCGGCACACGAACGATCTTCTCAAAACAAACTACCTCTGCGCGATGCTTGGCTAACCAATCCATACCCACTATAATGTCGAAGCTTCCAAGTTGCATTGGCGTGAGGTCGATGGGAAAAAGATGATTATTAAGGTTCAACTGGCAGTTGCGAAGGACAGAATTAAGAACAATGGGTTCACCACTGGCAACCCCTACTGTCAAGGGTTTACCTAGTTTCGTTCTAGACACGCGAAGCAATGGCTCAAAAGATAATGACACAAAACTCTTATCAGCACCAGAATCAAAAAGAACAGATGCGGGTTGATTATTAACAGAGAACGTATCGTTCACCACTTCATTGTCTGCTTGTGCTTCTTGTGCATTCATGTTAAAAACTCAACCTCGAGCAGGAGCCTGATTCGGATTTGCATTAACCAGTCTTGGGCACTGGTTTCGATAGTGGGTCAGGTCTCCACAATTATAGCATGAGCCAGGAGGATAGTGAGGTCGTGCAGCTTGACCTTGTTGCTGAGCAGGAGGCTGAGCAGCTTGTTGAGCCGGGTTCAGAGCTGCTTGATTACGAGCAGAACGACAAACTTCTGCAAGGTGTCCAGACTTCCCGCAGTTGGTACAGAAACGGCACGGAAGTTGCTGTTGATGATGACTATTGCACCTATTGCACAAAGGTGCATTCCCTTCATACCGCTTCTTTGCTGGAGGCTGTGCGGGCTGATTTGGTGCAGCTTGGTTTGCCTGTGCAGTAACGGCGTAATTTTGGGAAGCCTTACGCTTCCTTGAGGATCCAGAATCCTTACCCTTTCCGTTCTTACCCTTCTTGCTATCTTCTTTGTCAGACGACTGCTTCTTACCCTTATCACCCTTCCTATGCAGCTTACCCCTTTGAATCTACGACTCGGTCAATGTTGTAGATAGCTCGATTGCCTGACGGAGTGTGGTAGGGTTACTACCAGTAACGGTGTCTTGTACGAAGTCAGGTAGACCATCGATGTACCTTTCGATAGCCTTGTCGAGTGGGGTAACCATTGATGGGCATAACAAACTCAACTCCTCAAATCTATCAGTATACGCCCGGTGCTCGCCACTATCCTGCTTTAGATCTTCAAACTCCTTTTCTAGAGCTCGCAGCTCATGACGAGGACAAAACTCCCTCATCATAAGAGTCCTAAGTTCAGCCCATGTTTGTGCCAAGGCAACCTCAGCACCACGATCTCTCATAACCCCGTTCCACCATGTTAAAGCCCTCTTCTGAAATACGCTTGAAGCAAACTCGACTTTGCGATTATCAGGACACTGAACGTGATGGAAAGTATTCTCAATGCTCTCAAACCATTGAAGAAGCCCAGTTGCTCCCTCCGTACCACTAAACTTGAGTGGTTTAGCCGAGTTAAAACTCTTGAAATTGCATGGAGCATTGTTGTTGTTGTTGGCTTGGTTCCATTGAGCAAAGAGGTTTGGGAATTGAGCAGCCATTTGCTGCGCAATGATTTCTGCCAGTTCGGCAACTGGTAGCGGATTTTCGCGTCGAGGAGGCATTCTAAAAGAGGAAACATGAAAGGAAACGAGTGAGATGATTTGATGAAAAGAGCGAGATGAAACAAAATCAACAAAAGCAAAGATGGTGGTCATTCGTCCGTATCACAAAGCAAACAAACGACACACGGTGACTAATCAAAGTAAATGGATCAAAAATAATGTATCACGAAGACATGCTCGCCTATAAGTGAACACACATCCCAAGAATTCCCAGGTAAGAACAACTGGTCTCGCGTCTGATGAGATATATACGAAGTGCTTGCCTAGACAGAAAACCCAGAATACAGGCATTCACTCTTCCAGTTTGCACGTGTTCACACTATTTAGAACCCGAAACCTTGACGAGATTTTGAAAACTTGGAAGGCACAAGGCCAAAAGAATCATTCAAAAACAAATGATAAATTTTAAAAATCAATTTAAAGAATCAAAAGGGTTCAAAACCATATAATAATTTATTTAAAAACAGATGATTGAATTTTCAAAAATCGTTTTAGGAAATTGGGTTCTTGTTTTGGTGATCACCTAAGGATAGGTGAAGTGTATGTTTTAAGATCTAAACACAAGACAACTTGTGTTGGTCCTAGAAAGTTATAGTCTAGGTCAAAGTATTACTAATAACCTAATTCCCTATAACCATTGGCTCTGATACCAACTCTTCTGTGGCGGAAACATCGGGGAGTGTTGTAACAGAATTATTGTTCCACAGCCATGGTAATTAAAATTTATTTTATTCAACAACCAAAAGTGGAATATATTGTTTCAAAACAAGAACCAAAGAGTACATCACATAATTAAACTAAGTCTATCTTTATTTTTAAGTCTCTAAGGCACAGGTCCGCCCTAGTGTCACGATCATCCTAAGCATCTGCACCTGAAACACATGTGAAAATAGGTACGTCATCATAAAAATGCCTGTGAGATACATAGGTTTTATGAAAATAGGGTTCATGACTTATAAGTTTAGAAAAAGTTGTTGTTTAACAAAAGTCAGTCATGAACCTTGTTAATTGTGTTGTTTTATAAATCTCTCGAAAAACGATGATATGTAAAAGAGTAATGTGAGGTTAAATGAATAACCAAGTAAAAATGAATTTTGTTTAAAATGAGTTGTTTGTAAAACAATGTCTTGTGAAAAATATGTTATATAAAATGTTATATATCTAAATTGAAATGATTCAAGTAACGCTACGATATGTAATACCATACAAGCACTTATATATAGGAAGTACCAGCGGCGTATCCACCATGCTTGTATCATATTACACACGCCTCATTACTTAAATCATTTTACCCAAACAAACCACCAATGTAAATTGCCCATGTCTAAACCATTTGTCAAATGTCTTTGTGTAAACCATGTCAAAATATCTATGTCAAAATACAGTCCAGGAAATATGTATATCAATATCAAAATGTCTATGTCAAATGTCAATGTGTAACCAGAATGTCATGTATGGCAAATGAAATATATAAATATATATCCACCGAGCCATAGGTAAAAATGCACAAAACAATGTATTGAAGTAAAACATGGTTTAAATCAACGTTATGTTTTGTGGAAATGCATGCTATACTGAATACAAACATTTGTGCGGTATTGTTAAAAATGCATACATCCAAGCCTTGTGACTGTGGTGATGAGCCTTTAAACAAATTAAAGGTCTACATGTCTTATGTTTTATCGAATTCGGTCATTCCTTTCATCCAAACATACCTAGGATGTTAGGAACGGGAGTTGTCAATTCCTATGGTACCATTACCTACTAACGAGCGGCGTGATCAAAGTTAATGAATGTATATGGTCCCATTTAAACAAGCCAAATGTCTTATCAAAATGTAAGCATGTGATGAAATGAAAATGTACTAAGCATGATGAACATACATAGCATGAAAAGGTAATGTAAAACAATGCACTAAGTATGCACACAATGGACATACATAGCATAAAATGTCATGTAAAACGATGTGCTAATAATGTACTAATGAACATAGCATGTATATCATATGAAAACATGGAAAGCATGAAAATAACAAGTAGGCACATGTGTTTCACCCCAAAATGTTTGGAAAACAGTAAAAGAGGGGTCTATGTACTCACTTGAGATTGCTCAATAGACTTTAGATATCCACCAAGCAAGGTTAGAAGATCACGGATTCAAACGTCACCTAATATAGGTAACTACATTAATAAACGGACCTAATCGGAGGATCGGGTAGCATGAGGGTTCGTAAACCAAATGAGTGTAGGAACTCATGTAATAAGGTTTAACAAAGCCTACATACTAAAATGAAACTTATCCTAAGTGCTTTTGACCCGTTACGACCCGTTTAGGTAGCTTACGCTACTTTAACGAGTCGTTTGCGTAAAACGCGTTTGGACCGCCTAACTAGCCCTATGACAAGTAAGATATGCCTTAACATGTTCAATATTGTTGTTAAATCAGTTTAGATGGCAAAAGTTATGTTACATAGGCTTAAAATGAATTTTGGTGCAAAAAGGGCATTTTGGTAATTTTCCTAAGGCATAGGAATTACTTATCATACAACTACTTAAACGATGTGACCATAAGGTATAACCTCGGAAGGTTATTCCCTATACTACTATGGTCACCTAAAGTATTTGGTCGGATCCTAATGATCGACCAAATGGGTCGGGTTCGAAAGCATAAGCGATTGATTAGATCGCTTACCCTTACGACCCTAAACAAGCACAAACTAAAAGTGATGAGCTAAACATGCTAGAACATGTTTAGTCAAGTTAGAAAACAGGTTTGGTATCAAAACAAACGGTTTTGATACCCTAGAGTAGTTTGGTTACAAAATACGCGAGAACACGCATTTTGCCCGAAACTACGACTCGTCACTAAGCCTAGATAACGTGGTAATCAGTAGGTATAGTCACTGGGGACTATAACCATCGTGATTACGCTCACGTTATGAAGTTCAAACGAACTTCGCGTTGACCATAAACTGGTCAATGCAGAAAGTCAAACATAGTTCGACTTTAACGCTAAAACGAACGATAAGCGCGAAAGAATACTTACAGAGAGGAAGCTTATAAACTTCCACTTAGAGAGTGTTTAATCAGATTCAAATGTGAGGGAAAATGAGCAAACATGGGGGGGGGGTATTTATAGGAAACATGGAACCGTTAAGATTGTTTCTTGTTCCCCAAGCGATAAATCTGAGCCGTACAACACACACCCACTGAATTACAAACCCATGGGAGCCCCTAGGATTGTTAGAAACCAGTTGCAAGTGGTTTTGAGGTGTTAAACAGCTGTAACAGGCTGTTTACAGCAGTTTTGCTGATCTGGGAGCCTGATGCGGCCCGCGTAAGAGTTACCAGGAGTGTAGGCGGGCCGCCTGGCCTGTCTGATCTGCAGCAAACTTTCAAAAGTGACAGTTTTGGTCCCTGTTGGTGTTTAAACTCATTTTCGACACTTCTAAGGCCCGTTAAGCCAACGTTAAGGCCCTAAAATGATGCCTAAACATTGTGGACTTGAAACATGCTTAAAAATATGCAGGATGTTGGTTCGTTTGGTCGTACGATCGCGATGTTCGCTTAATTACGACGGAATGCGCATAAGCGCGAAAAACGATCCAAATTGCGTGACGAATGTATTTTTCTTATGCCAAACACTAAAATAAAATATTTTAATGCTTACATAAATTTTTGGATGTCCGGATGTATCCAGAACGTAAGTTATGCGCGAAAATGCAAACTTATGCACTTTTTGACGCTTTTAGTCCCTGAATGAGCATAAAGTTTATTTTAGCACACCGAACCCCTCAAAGCCTATTTCTAAGCTACGTAAAGGATATTTATGGTGTGTTTAACTTATGACCATATTCCGGAATGTTCGTTACAGTTCAAATTGGCATACTTTCGCAGTTTGTCAATTTTAGTCCCTGTAAGCGAATTAACTTGATTTTGCCATACCAAAGCCTTCAAAACTTATTACTAAGTTATGTAAAGGTTATTTAAGGTATGTTAAACATATGTTGATGTTCCGGAGTATTTGTTGCGTTAAACTGATGACGTTTATGCACCAGTTTGCGTATAACTCTCCAGAAAGCGTTATAGAGTTTGAAATTGAATAAAAGTAAAAACATGAAAAATGTAAAACATAAACAAACAAACATTTGGGATCAAATAACTTTATTTCATTGATAACTGAACTATTTACAATGATTACAAGCACAGATGTCACAAATATGCAAATTGAACAAAATCAAGAAATCATGTCACAAAATAAAGAAAAATTTGATATACAAACAGCTGATCAGATTTCTAGTGAAAACTATGATAATCTATCTGAAAATTCACAAGTCACTAGAAAATCTGGTAAATCACTAGAAGTTGACCAAGTCAACAGAATTTCTAATGAAACTTAAGATATCATATCTTTCTTTATCTTTTCACATGCATGAACATAGTCCATATGTAATCATCATTTCTCATCGTTTTTGTAAATTTTATTCGTTCATATCAGTATTCCTTAGTTTTCTTTTATTTTATTTATTTTATAATTACAAAGTTTATCTCTTTAGACTAGAGTAAATACAAAGTTTATCTCTTTAGACTAGGGTGGACAACGTCATGGATAGAAAATTTCTGGGAAATCGTTAATCGTATTTAGCTCTCTCTCCTATATTCATTACAACTCATCAATATTATGGAGATAGAAATGACATCTGGGCAGATAATCATGATAATTATCAGAAGGTGGCCGCCTAGACCATAAATGCAGGAGATTTTATCTCTTATGTTCTCTTTGTTATCTGACAGAAAATTAAATAACAAAGCAAAATAGAGATAGTATATCGAAAGTTGGTAGATAAAATTTAAGGCAAAATCTCACTATAAATGTCTACTACTTAGAACTCAGTCAGTCACTTTCAACCAACTGAAAAACCCTTGAAAACCCTTCATCTTCTTCATACCTTTTTACACCAACAATGGCAAAAATACATCCTGACTACTTTCCACTTCCATATCGTCCATACCATAATCTAAGAATCAGGACTAACCTTGAGGGTCCAGCATGGGAAGGATGCAAGGTCATCCTAAACATGCTCATGCAAAGCACACTGGCCTACGCCTTATCTGCACACATAATGGTCTATCCGGAAATCTTGCAGATGTTCTAGAAAATGCAAGAATTCTACTGCATGAGGGGAGGGGATTAACTTCCATTAGAAGTTATACGCTTGAAAAACCTATCATTGTAACTAAGGACATCATCAGACAGGTTTTCAACCTTAATGATGATCACAATGTTCTCATCTTTACAAGAGCACAGATTGATGAGACCCTAACCCAAATAGGTATAATCCGGATAACCCAAATAGGCCAATCTCCAAAACTGGTTTCATCAAGCCATGGCAGTATCTGGTAACTCAGATGGGGGTATGTTTTTCCAAGAAAATCATAAACCATCATGATGTCTCCTATAGGTTCATGGAACATATACATGCACTTGTACATGACATCCCTTATAATTTCTCTCATTATCAAATTAAAGATATTACAAGCAACCTTGATCTGGAAGGCCTTTCTTAGTGGATCCTTGTTTCATGATGAGGGTAATCACTAGCTAGTTGGGATTTGGAGACATTCCTGCATGGTTCCCCATAGCAGATGTGGTACTCCAACAGAGTATCAGGCACACAATGCTAATACCAACTGCGCATAACACATGCTTGGAGACATATCTTTGGTTGTTCACCCAGATCATCTATGGAGAAGAGGATATAGAGTTTGATTAGTTTGTTTTGTTAGTTTTTCTTTTGTTTGTTTGTTAAAAGTTTTTATATCATGTTTATACATATTTATTTTCTGTTAACTTGGTTAGGGGAAGGAAAAACAAATGGGTAAAAAGCATATGGTAAAACAAAGGAAGTTAGTACCATAACACAACTTATGATCATCAGAAACAAAACATTTGTCACAGAACTTTGAGTTTTTGATAACATATAGTTGAAATCTGGTAAAATCTAGTAAAATAACTTCAAAATTTGATAAAAATATTTTTGCTCAAAAAGATGTTGAAAATCAGAAAATACTGGACAGTTAAACTTCAAAAAGGAATGATAATGATGAAATGAGACAACAACTGTGTGAGAATTTTAGAAAACCATACACCATCATTCATCCTTTGAAAATTTTTCACAAATGTTCCTTGAAGAAGTGAACAACCAACTTGGATTCTACAAGAAAACCATATGTAAGTCATATTTCTGATCTTTTACTCATTCCCTCTCATCTAAAAAAAAAAGGAAAAAAACTGGAACACTCTATCAAGGGGGAACTTCTCAATCTATTGAATTGTCAACAGAAACATCATCAACAAGACTTGTTCTAAATTCATCAGAAAATGGGATTTATTTTCTGATGACGTCATTGAAAAATGAATTTTGACTTTCAAAAAGGGGGAAGAATATAAAACTTCCACAAGGCAGATTATTGGACCATTTTTTAAATGGGTCCCACAAAAGGAAAAGATATCATGTGGCCGTTAGTATTCTCCATTAAGATTCATTCATTCTCTAATATAAAAAATGTTTGAGAAAATTGAAGAATACAAGTTGAGAACACATGATTAAAACCCACGTTTGCATGGATAATTTCCATTAATTTACTTTGATTCCCATGATCCAATGGTTATTTTCTGAACCAACAACACATCACACGATCTAACGGTAATAAAGGTAATTAATGACCCATTAACCGCCATTACAACCCACGATCCATGTCCGCTCAACTCCCATAACAATTAACCACTTCACAAATCTCTGCCAAAGCCTTTAACTATAAAAACCCAACCTTAGCTGATTTCACTTCATCACCCACCTTCTTCCTCACAAAGCTTTAACCCTAAAAACCCTTCGTTTTCAAAAGCCAAAATTCTTCACAATCAATCCCTTACCTTCAAAATTCAACAATGGTCGAAGTGAATCTTAACATTCCGATTGTTGAGCATGATGTTCCCTTCATTGTAAACAGTCAATTTTTACCAATGAAGGAGAAAAATCTGTTGATGAATACAGAGCACTGTGTATATGATGAAAAATGTAAAATTTTGGTGGAATTCCTGTTGAGATGTCCAATCTCAAAAGCAATGATCAAAACAAGAGAAGTGCCATGTGACAACACGTAATTTCTAGATTATTTTCATTGTACTGACTCTTTGTTTATTTGATGTTAAGTAAATGGTTATGAATTTATACATTAGACGAACGCTTTAGATACGAATCCGTGTTATATGTCTAGTTGCTCATGGTCTTGAAATCACACACTTTCTTGTTGGCCGCACAAACCATGTAGGCTTCTTGAAACCCAAACCGAGCCCAAACCCATTCCCCTTTTGGGTCGCATATATGCATGTAAGAATGCATATCATTCTTTTTTCCCAAGCATTAGCAAACCCTAACACTCCTCTCCTCCCCCTTCCTTGGCGTCAACGGTGATACCCCTCTCAAAGCTCCCTCTTCCGGTTCAAGCACCATCTCTCCCTCTCGTTCTTGTGCGAAATCTTAACACTCTCGGTTACTATGAATTATCCCTTGATTGATTTCGTGTTTACGTGTTTAGTGATATTGGTTCTTACAAAGCAGAACATGATTAAGGTTGTGGTATGATTGATTATTGATATATGTTGCACGAGGGGATTGGGGGTTGAACAAGGATTGTTTAGTGATTAGTTGTGATACAAGGATATGATTATGAATCGGAAATCATTAGGATGTCAAATGATTAGTTCATGTTGTATAATGATATTGACTCGACGAATTCTTGCCTGGATTGATTCGAATATGCATAATGATGATGATTGAAAATACATAAATCATTGATTGAGTTGTTTTGGATGTTGATATGTGTTGAATGTTCAAACAATAGATCTAGCGTTCATACAAATTCAAGGAATGGAAACCCTTTGATCCGTTTTAGACGTTATTTGATTGTGATTAATTGTTATGGATATGTTTGGAATGATTCCCTAAATAACTGACTTTAGGTTAGTGTAACCAACCCCATGATTTCAGCAAGTTAATACAATCGCGCAAGCCCACCCTAGTCGCACAAGGTTAAGCCAGTCGCACAAGTCCGACTGGACCTTACTTGGACCGCACAAGTTCAGCATAGTCGTACAAGTGGAATGGTTGGGCTGAACCTTCCATTGGGCCGCGTACTGACCCACAAACCAGGTGCCGATGGCACAAGGTGAGCCCATTGGCACAATGCGATGTTGGGCTATGGTATTTGGGCCGAACTCTAGATGAATCGCACAAGACCCGGATCACATACACACCGGCCCAACCCCTCAGTCGCACAATTTGGTATTGGACCTCCAATTTCGCTTGGCCGCACATTCTGGAATACGTGAATTACCTACTTTGTGTGTACGGTTGTGTTGCATGTTTAACGGACGAGTTGTAGATGGTCTTGTAGTGCACTGTATATATTAAGTAGTAACTTTCTTGTGTGAATATGTGAACGACTTAAATGCAAACTGATTATGTGTACGTGAAACATTATCTGCTGATTCCAGGATCCGATGAGTTTGACAAAGCTTCGGTCTCGAAACGACGTGTTCGGTGCGATTATTAACAACATAAATGAAGAGAAACGAGTAGAAGATAGATACGACATCGAGCAGTCACTTATAATCGGGTCTCTATTGATTATTCAACGTTTACAGCACCGCGAGACCAGTTGGACAGCATGTCCCCTCTTGGAACCAAAAGCTTTTCCAAATGGAACCCCAAGGTCCCTATTTATAGACATCTCACACGTGTGCTATCCGATCGGATTGCCACCCGATCGGGTTGCCACTCGATCGGACAGCCATCCGATCGGATTGGCTTTGACAATAACAAAACCTGTCCAACTTTTCTTTATTCTATACAATATTCAACACATGCTCTATCTAACTATTCGCACAGTGGCAGACATACGAAATATGCACCAACAGATTCCCCCTCGGATGTCACTGTCGAATCATCTTTACAGCTTAGAGAACCTTGAGTCGTGTTTGAATATTCTGTAATCTTCACCTTTTCTGCAACTTCAATCAGGAATCTTGAAATCTGACTGTCCAAATTCCCCCTCGATTGATGATTCGGGTTTGCTTTTGGCAGAGTAAAGCACGAATTCCCCATTGAATGAATCTTCAGGTCTTTTGCACAGTTTATGACTCTCCACTGACTTGCTAAACTGCAAACTTCATGAACAATCACCAACTTGAAAATAATCAATGCAGTATCCTCTGTTTCAACTTTAACCGCATCCGAGCTCAGTTTTTGATATCACAAATAAGCACCACGATCTTGCATTCTGTCTGCTCGATTTAAGAAGGTAAAAAACTCAACCGGCAATTGATAGAAACTTCAAATACCCCACTGGTTAACTTCAAATCCGTGATTCCCCCTGAAGATCTGATATCCCGTTTACCGTGATCCACGTTAACGCACCATAAGAAAGACAGATCTGTGTAAACGGTATTCTCCATAATCAGCAAATCTTCATTGGAAAACAAATCATCTGGTACTGTAATCCGATCTCTGAAGCATTCGTCCACAATCAGAATCATCTCCTCGGATAATCTAGATCTCAGAAGCTATCATTCACGATCACTCTCAGATCTCTGATGCTTTCGTCTACAATCAGATATCAACACCTCGGATCCTCTTGATCTTGGAAGCTTACACTCATGATCAGATTCACATTCCCCCTGACAATCTGAAGTCGAAAACTACCCGAAAAAAGTTGCAGTGTCACGAATTTCAAAAATGCCGGAATTTCAACATACGACAGTGAAAAATTTGATTCCCCCTCATTTTTTCAAATTCTGACGTCTCTATCACTGAATTCCCCCTCAAACTGAATTCAGTTTCTAAATCTCTTCTCCGAAAAACTTGGCCAAACTAGAATATCACAATATTCGCCACAATTGTCAGTTTTTCGCCTTTGCGGATTTTACAATTTGGCCCATAAATAGTCAGATACTCCAATGTATAACAATTCTGCATCGGTATTCTGACTACCCCATTAATTTCCACAATCCATGATCGCATCATCAAATATGTTCACTAAATACCCCGACGGTGTCCCCGAACAACCCAGCTTGGTCATTAAAAATCGGAAAATATTGACAATCACCAATTTTTTTTTTTTTTAGGCATTTGATCATCTGTTCGAAATTCAAGAGTCGGATTGCCACCCGATCGCATTGCCACCCCATCGGGTTGCCACTTGATTGAAGGACAAACTGATATGATGGAACGGATTGCCACCGGATCGGATTGCCACCCGATCGGGTTACAAAGGAAACTAACAAGTGTCTGTGGATCGGGTGGTTATCCAATCGGATTGCCATCAAATCGGATTGCCACCCGATTGAAAAATAGTTATCCTCCAATAAGCCTTCAAGATGGTGACGTGGATCGGATGGCCACCCGATCGGGTTGCCAACCTATTTGAAATCTTCTAACAGTTTCAAGAACACTCCAAATCACGTTTTTTTGATCCAGAATATTTATTACTGTGAATTTGATGAAGAAAATTCACAGTATTGTTCGTGAGTCAATTCCGCACAGTTTGATGTGTTCAATTCCAAAATCCATCCATGAATTGACCTTTATTTTGATGATTTTCTCTGTATAACGTCAAAACTCCCGTTTAACCCAAAATTGATGAGCTTTGGGTGATTTAACCGACTATTAGATCGATTAAATCGGTTCCGTAGCTTTGATACCACTGCTGATTCCAGGATCCGGTGAGTTCGACGGAGCTTCGGTCCCGAAACGACGTGTTCGGTGCAATTATTGATAACATAAACGAAAAGAAACGAGTAAAAGATAGATACGACACTGAGCAGTCACTTATAATCTGGTCTCTATTGATTATTCAACGTTTACAGCACCGCGAGACCAGATGGACATCATGTCCCCTCTGGGAACCAAAATCTTTTCCAAATGGAACCCCAAGGTCCCTATTTATAGACATCTCACACATGTGCTATCCGATCGGATTGCCACCCGATCGGGTTGCCATCCGATCGGGTTGCCACCCGATAGGGTTGATCGGATAGCCATGCGATCGGATTGGCTTTGACAATAACAAAACCTGTCCAACTTTTCTCTATTCTATACAATATTCAACACACGCTCTGATACCACTTGTTAGGCCTTTGGATCAGGATCTGTTCGTCTCGAACGTTGATGAATCGATCACGATCAATGTGCGAAATCCATTGATTGTGTCTAGGAATCAACAACAGTAGAATTCAACGTTTAAACACCTCTGATTATCTATTAGAACGTATGAAAGTACAGAGCACCGGTAGAGAATCAGTGTGACAGAGGTTCAGTACATGAACAGCCAAAAGTCTTCTAACTCTAACCCAAGCTTGGTATTTATAGGCAACATCAGGGAGGTTAATAAGTGTCGTCCGATCGAGTGGCTACCCGATCGGGTGGTCATCCGATCGGGTGGTCATCTGATCGGATGACATATGTCAATCTATCGGTCTTCACTTTTACATCACATCACCGTTCCCTGTGTTGTCATTACACACATACATACAAAAGACATATACATTACAAAATAAGACTCCATGCTGACGGAAGCTACAGACATATGAACTAACACAAACCAAGGTGAGTTCACTACTCTCAAAACAAGCATGCGTCCGGTGGGGATAATCAAACAGGCAAACAAACAAACAAATTTTCATAAACCCATATCCTTGTAGGGGATATGAGGCAGCTTTCAGTAACGAACAGACTTTCACAAACCCATATCCTTGTAGGGGATATCAGGCGGTTTTCAGTAAATTTTGATGTTGGATAATACACTCACTTTCTATCACTTAAGTCCCATCATACTACCGAACAAGTTGCTTGTAGGGCAACGGGGTTATTAGTTAATAGCGCTATTAGGTTTGGCACCCTCATGACGTACCTGGAGAGGACGGGCGTGAACTAATAACTTTAAAATCATGACCAATGTTTGATAGAGTATTGGAGAAGGGCAAAAAGGAGCCGTCTGCGGTATCGAGTTATTATCAACATAACATAAATCAATACTTGGTAACAAACGGTTAAACAAACTGTGAACTCGCCAGCTTTCGCTGATACACTTTTCTGCATGCTTGCAGGCCCTTAGGTACACAGTCATGGAACTTGCAGTATGGGAAGCTTGAGTGGTCATGGGTCGTGACAACTGGATGCTCCTTTGAAGTTTTATTGTTTAAACATTATCGTTAAACTTATTGAATAAACTATTAAGCTTCCATTGAACATGTTTGATTTTATAAACTAATGTTTGAATTACGCCACTTGGTTATTGAAAAGTTCTATTTTGTTTATGGTTTAATGTGATTAGTGGCTAGGTCTTGGTACGTCACACGCCTCGCGGGGGTTTTCGCTTGTGGTATTTTTGAGGGTGTGACAGATTGGTATCAGAGCCACTGGTTATAGTGAACTAGGTTTTAAAACGTTTTCATAAAACCAGACTATAACCCGACAGTATCGAAAACGACCATGACACTCAGCTCCAGATTGCAAGGTTCGTCTTCTGTTTACTTTATGTATTACTTACCTAGTATACACACACCCACGACTTGCATGAAACTACGTACTAGACACTATGATGTGATTACCTGTGCTGATTGTGTAAGTAATACTTGATGGTGTGACACTACCCTCTGAATATTGAAATCCCTAGTTTTGTGATGTCTTTCGTTTTGCTATTCAAATGTAGGGAACCTTTTAGAATGAGTTAAGAGGCACTGAGATAAGCATGCAAATTGCCTTATTATTATGGGTGCACACATAATAATAATGTGGGATGCATGCGAGTCCCAGTGAGGCTTAATGAGTCTTAAAGGGTTTTGTTCCATCACTCGTTATAATATTAGAATTTCTCAAATCTATAGAAGTCATAGCGATGATTGACTCTTACTCAACTATGATCCTCATCTTTTCCCACTCTTCTTATATATAGAATCATGAGCGGACGTAACGGTGGACGTGGAGGTGGCCGCAGCGGTGGACGTGGCAACATTGTAATGACTCAAGCAGAGTTGACTGACCTGATTAATACACGTGTGGCTGAGGCTTTGGCAGCTCAGCAAGCTGGTATGATACATACCAGACAAAGCATAGTCTTTAGTCATTTCACTTGATTCTTATTCGTGCGTACTTTCTTTTGTTTTAGGTCAACCTGTGAACCAAAACCAGAACAATCCACCTGTATGTACCTTCAAGACGTTAATACATTGCAAGCCTCAAACTTTCAGTGGTACTGAAGGTCCCGTGGGACTACTTCGTTGGTTCAAGAAAGCTGAATCCATCTTTGCCATGTGTAACTGTCCAACTGGGGACAGGGTGAAATTTGCTTCAGGCACCTTGGAGGATGGTGCCTTGACCTGGTGGAATGCTCAAGTGCAGATGCTGGGCATCGAGATGGCAAATGCTACTACTTGGGACAACTTAGAGGAGTTGATTCGGGAAGAGTATTGTCCTCGTGACGAAATATGAAAGTTGGAAAACGAGTACTATAACTTGAAGATGGTGGGATATGAGATCGAGGCTTATACGAAACGATCTCACGAGCTGGCAAACATGAGTCCTAACCTATCCCGACCGCCTCACCACAGAATCTAACTCTACATCCAAGTATTGGCACCACAAGTCAAGGGTTTAGTCACTGCAGCCAATCTTGACAACCTACCACGGATCATCAGACTGGCTCAAAAGATCACTGATCAGGAGGTGGAGTGTGGCTCGCTGTCACCACGTGTTACTGCTACTGCTGCTACTACTACCCCCACCACTGACAAAAAGCGTAAATGGAATGACGCAGACAAGGAGACTAACTTGTCCCAGTCACAAAAGAAGCCCGACAACACCAGTCGCAGTTTCAGTTAGTCATCCTCGGTCAATCAGAATCAGAACAACAGTCAGATTTCGGTTTCTTATGAGGGGAAACAGCCGAAGTGCAACAAGTGCGGTTTACACCACTATGGTTCGTGTAACCGAGCATGTCAAAGGTGTGACAAGGTGGGGCACATGGAAAAATATTGTAGAGCTCCACATCCCAAGCAACAACAACAACAGCCCAAACAACAGCAACAAAGACAACAACCCCAGCAGAATCGGGGTAACCAAAGGGGATGTTATCAATGTGGCAACGAAGGGCACTTCAAGAAGGATTTCCCACCAATTGAATCAGAATGCCAAAAATAACAGTGGGAACAATAATCGCCAGAACAACATCAACAATGCGGGAAACAACAACAATGGGAATAACGGTGGAAATGGCGCTCGTGGGAGAGTGTTTACTATTGGAGCAGGAGATGCAAGGAATGATGGCAACATCGTGACTGGTATATTCTCTGTCAATGGTATTTACGCTTCTGTTTCCGAATGGAGTTATGTATCTTTGGGGTTCAGTCGTCAGTTAGGGTTAGCTCCAACACCCCTCGAAACCAAGCACATAGTGGAATTGGCTTATGGGAAGTCAATTGAAGCTTGCCATGTCCTTTTTAGGTGCAAACTTGATCTCTTGGGTCAAGTGTTTGACATTGACCTTCTTCCCATCACTCTTGGAAGCTTTGATATAGTTGTTGGTATGGATTGGTTGTCAAACACCGAGCAGATATACTGTGCAAGGAGAAAATCGTGCGTGTTCCTCTCCCCAGTGGGGAACAGTTATCCATTCAGGGGCATCGTAGTGGTACAACTCTTAGCATCATTTCATCCATGAAAGCTCAGAAGTGTTTGCGGAATGGCTATCCAGCTATTCTTGCACTTGTTACTGATACCCGGCCTGAAGAGAAGAGAATTGAGGATCTACAAGTTGTTCGTGAGTTTCCTGATGTTTTTCCCGAGGAACTTCCTGGTTTACCTCCACACCGTCAGGTGGAGTTCCAAATTGATCTTACACCAGGAGTAGCTCCGATTGCTCGTGCACCTTACCGTCTTGCACCTGGAGAGTTGCAAGAACTGTCTAACCAACTCCAAGAACTGTTGGATAGAGGCTTTATCCGACCCAGCTCTTCGCCTTTGGGAGCCCCAGTTTTGTTTGTAAAGAAGAAGGACGGATCTTTTAGCATGTGTATTGACTACCACGAACTCAACAAGGTGACGGTCAAGAATCGTTATCCCTTACCCAGCGTTGACGATCTGTTTGATCAGTTGCAAGGGTCAAGCTTCTATTCAAAGATTGATCTAAGGTCGGGCAATCACCAGGTGAGAGTCCGAGAAGAGGATGTTCCCAAAACAGCCTTCAGAATGCGGTATGGCCATTACAAGTTTCTGGTAAAGCCATTTGGGTTAACTAACGCACCAGCGGTATTCATGGATCTCATGAACCGCGTATGTAAACCATATCTTGACAATTTTGTTATTGTGTTTATCGATGACATTCTGATCTATTCTAAGACAAAGGAGGACCACGAACGGCACTTGTGTCTTATCATAGAGCTCCTAAGGAAGGAGCAGCTTTATGCGAAATTCTCAAAGTGCGACTTCTGGATTCAAGAAGTACACTTCCTGGGCCACATAGTCAATGAGCTGGGAATACATGTGGATCCCGCTAAGATCGACTCTATCAGGAATTGGGCAGCACCAAAGAATTCTTCGGAGGTGCAACAATTTCTTGGTCTCGCTGGGTATTACCGTAGATTCATCGAGGGTTTTTCAAGGATCGCTCAACCCCTCACCGCTCTAACACAGAAAGGTGTCATGTATTCCTAGGGAACGAAACAGGAAGACGCCTTCCAGCTCCTAAAGCAAAAACTCTGCAGTGCACTGATTCTGTCCTTACCTGAGGGTCGTGGTGTACTGTGACGCCTCTATTCAGGGTCTCGGTTATGTGATGATGCAACGCGAGAAAGTGATAGCTTACGCCTCTCGTCAATTGAACGTCCATGAAAAGAATTACATGACTCACGACTTGGAGTTGGGGGCCGTGGTATTTGCGCTTAAAATCTGGAGGCATTACTTGTACGGTACTAAATGCACTATTGATACCAATAACAAGAGACTTCAGCATATATTCGATCAAAAAGAGTTGAACGTGCGACAACGTCGCTGGGTGGAACTCCTAAATGATTATGATTGTGTAATCAGATATCATCCAGGCAAAGCTAATGTTGTAGCTGACGCCCTTAGTCGCAAGGAGAAGAAACCAAAACGTGTTCGAGCTTTGTAGCTAACCATCCACTCTAACCTACCCAATCGGATTCGTTCTGCCCAGATTGAAGCATTGAAGGATGAGAACCTCGAAGCCGAAGCCATGAGAGGCTTGGAGAAGAAACTTGTTGAAAGATAAGAGGGTATTCGCTATTTCATGGAGCGAATATGGATCCCTTTGTACGGAAATCTTAGACAACTTGTGATGGACGAAGAACACATGTCTCGCTACTCTGTTCACCTAGGCTCTGATAAGATGTATCATGATCTAAAAGTGTTGTATTGGTGGCCGAAAATGAAAGCCCACATAGCGATGTATGTGAGCAAGTGCTTGACCTGTGCAAAAGTCAAGATAGAATACCAAAAACCCTCTGGTTTGCTTCAGCAACCAGAAATACCTATGTGGAAATGGAAACAAATCACCATGGATTTTGTGACAGGGCAACCTAGAACTGAAAACAGGAACGATACCATTTGGGTGATCGTCGACCGTCTTACTAAATCAGCGCACTTTCTTGCAATAAAGGAAACTGACAAGTTTTCGCAGCTAGTTGGTATCTATCTGATGGAGGTGGTTTCCAGGCACGGAGTGCCAACCTCCATTATCTCTGATCGTGATCCACGTTTCACATCCGATTTATGGCAAGCTATGCACAAATCATTTGGCTTGAGTCTTGACATGAGCACTGCCTATCACCCTCAAATGGATGGTCAGAGTGAGTGAACCATCCAGACCTTAGAAGACATGCTACAGGCATGTGTTATCGATTTTCGTAAAGGCTGGGAAAGAAACTTACCCTAGGTAGAGTTTTCTTATAACAACAGCTACCATACTAGCATTCAGGCAGCTCTGTTCGAAGCTTTATACGGACAGAAATGTCGATCTCCTCTCTGTTAGGCTGAAGTGGGTGACAGTCAAATCACAGGTCCATAACTTATGCTCAAAACCTCTGAGAAGATTGTACAAATCAGAAATCGTATGGCGGCAGCGCGTGATCGCCTGAAAAGCTACGCTGATAAGCGTAGGAAACCTTTGGAGTTCGCTGTTGGTGATCGTGTCTTGTTGAAAGTCTCACCCTGGATGGGCTGGTGTGCTTTGGGAAGCGTGGCAAACTCAATAGACGTTACGTAGATCCATTCAAGATTCTAGAGCGAATCGGTAAAGTGGCTTATAAACTTGAACTACCTGACGATTTGGGTAATGTCCACGACGTCTTTCATGTTTCAAACCTGAAAAAGTGTTTGTCCGATGAAACACTTGTTGTGCCGTTGCAAGATCTAAGTATTGACGAAAAATTGTAATTCATTGAAGAACCTATTGAAATCATGGATTGGGAAGTCAAGGTTCGTAAGCACAGTCGAATCCCGATCATGAGAGTTCGTTGGAACTCATGACGTGGACCGGAGATCACATGGGAACGCGAGGATCAGATGAAGCTCAAGTATCCTCAACTATTCAAAACCGCTGGGCCAAATCCTGATGCAACTGGTGAATTTCGGGACGAAATTCCCTTTCAAGTTGGGGATGATGTGGAACCTGAGAAAAACACATAGTCATGCTAATCTACTGAACGCTTCATTCCTCTTTGATTACTTATCAAATTTCGGGACAAAATTTCTTTCAATTTGGGGATGATGTGACAACTCGTAATTTCTAGATTCTTTTCATGGTTGTGAATTTATACATTAGACGAACGCTTTAGATACGAATCCATGTTATATGTCTAGTTGCTCAAGGTCTTGAAATCGCACACTTTCTTGTTGGCTGCACAAACCATGTGGGCTTCCTGAAGCCCAAACCGAGCCCAAACCCATTCCCCTTTTGGGTCGCATATTTGCATGTAAGAATGCATATCATTCTTTTTTCCCAAGCATTAGCAAACCCTAACACTCCTCTCCTCCCCCTTCCTTGGCGTCAACGGTGATACCCCTCTCGAAGCTATCTCTTCCGGTTGAAGCACCATCTCTCCCTCTCGTTCTTGTGCGAAATCTTAACACCCTCAGTTAGTATGAATTATCCCTTGATTGATTTCGTGTTTACGTGTTTACTGATATTGGTTCTTACAAAGCCAAACATGATTCGGGTTGTGGTACGATTGATCATTGCTATATGTTGCATGAGGGGATTGGGGGATGAACAAGGATTGGTTAGTGATTAGTTGTGATACAAGGATATGATTATGAATCGGAAATTATTAGGATGTCAAATGATTAGTTCATGTTGTATGATGTTATTGACTAGATGAATTGTTTCTTGGATTGATTCGAATATGCGTAATGATGATGATCGAAAATACATAAATCATTGATTGAGTTGTTTTGGATTTTGATATGTGTTGAATGTTCATACAATAGATCTAGGGTTCATACGCATTCAAGGAATGGAAACCGTTTCATCCATTTTTGACGTTAATTGATTGTGATTAATTGTTATGGATATGTTTGGAATGATTCCCTAAATAACTGACTTTAGGTTAGTGTAACCGACCCCATGATTATAGCAAGTTAATAAAATCACACAAGCCCACCCTAGTCGCACAGGGTTAAGCCTTTCGCACAAGTCTGACTGGACCTTACTTGGACCGCAGAAGTTCAGCCCAGCCGCACAAGTGGAATGGTTAGGCTGAACCTTCCATTAGGCCATGTACTGACCCACAAACCAGGTGTCGATCGCACAAGGCCAGCCGATCACACAAGGTTAGCCCAATGGCACAATGCGATGTTGGGTTGCGGTAATTTGGCCGAACTCTGGATGAATCGCACAAGACCCGGATCACATACACACCGGCCCAACCCCTCAGTCGCACAATTTGGTATTGGGCCTCCAATTTGGCTGGGCCGCACATTCTGGAATACATGAATTACCTACTTTGTGAGTGTGGTTGTGTTGCATGTTTAACGGACGAGTTGTAGATGGTCTAGTAGTGCATTGTATATATATTAAGTAGTAACTTTCTTGTGTGAATACGTGAATGACTTGAATGCAAACTGATTATGTGTACGTGAAACATCATAGGCTTCGATTGATTAAGTGAGACCAAGTAACTAGTCTTACCGAGCAAACCAAGGTCAGTTCACTACTCTCAAAACAAGCATGCATCCGGTGGGGACAATCAAACAGGCAAACAAACAAACAGATTTTCATAAACCCATATCCTTGAAGGGGATATGAGGCAGCTTTCAGTAACGAACAGACTTTCACAAACCCATATCCTTGTAGGGGACATGAGGCGGTTTTCAGTAAATGTTGATGTTGGATAATACACTCACTTTCTATCACTTATGTCCCATCATACTATAGAACAAGTTGCTTGTAGGGCAACAGGGTTATTAGTTGATAGAGCTATTAGGTTTGGCACCCTCACGACGTACCTGGATAGGACGGGCGTGAACTAATAACTTTAAAATCATGACCAATGTCTGATAGAGCATTGGAGAATGGCAAAAAGGAGCCGTCTGCGGTATCGAGTTATCAACATAACATAAATCAATACTTGGTAACAAACGGTTAAGCAAACTGTGTACTCGCAAGCTTTCGCTAATACACTTTTCTGCATGCTTGTAGGCCCTTAGGTACACTGTCATGGAACTTGTTGTCTGGGAAGCTGGAGTGGTCATGGGTCATGACAACTGGATGGTCCTTTGAAGTTTTATTGTTTAAACATTATCGTTAAACTTATTGAATAAACTATTATGCTTCCGCTAAACATGTTTGATTTTATAAACTAATGTTTGAATTACGCCACTTGGTTAATGAAAAGTTCTATTTTGTTTATGGTTCAATGTGATTAGTGGCTAGGTCCTGGTATGTCACACGCATCGCGGGGGTTTCCGCTTGTGGTATTTTTGAGGATGTGACATGCCAGAGAAGATGTTGCAGCAATTTATCAGCGCCTTCAAAGAGGATGGGGTAGACAAAGTCACTGCTCATGTATGGGGCAATGTCTTTGTGATAATAACCCCTGTAAGAGTCAGGCAATGGCTTGAGCTCCCTATCTATGATAACTACATCAAAACACTAAACAAGGAGGAGCTGATTAATTTCTTTGTGAGATGGGATATAAGAAGAAGAAGATCACCAAGATTGGTGATTTTAGAAGAAATGAACTGCTAGCTTTCTGGCAGGTCGTGATGGAGATATTGAACAAATGTCTAACTTCAAAAATTGGTGGAGCTGATCAAATAAGTCAATCACTTCTGTTAATCATGTTTGGACTCATAACTGGGTACAAACTTGATTATGGGACTGAAATCTTCAATTTGATGAAATGATCAATTCTCACCAGAACTGGGAGAATTTCTTCAAACCTGCCATACCCAAGGTTAATCTCAATTTTTATTTGTCACACCCCGACAGCGTAAACAACGAAACCGCGGCGGAAACGTCGGGGAGTGGAGCGACAGAATTATTGTTTCACAACCATGGATTCAAAACTTTCGTTTTATTTAGTTATTAAATATTTACATTTTCTTGAAATTAAAACAAACAGGTTCACATATCGACTATCATCGTTATTAAGTCACTAAGGCCTCGTCCAGTCCTAAGTGAGCATGCATCCTAGTCACGTTCGACATCATTCAACACCACTTGAAACATACGTGAAAATAAAGTCATCATAAAAATGCCGACCAACACATAGGTTTTGTGAGAGTGTCAGATTCATGGCTCGTTTACAAGTTGAAATAACTCGTACAACTTCGTTAATCGATGTTAGAAAACCTTGTTTTGTAAATTCTTTGTATTGTAAAATGAATAACCAAGTCAAAACAGATTGGTTATAGTTTATAAAACCTCGATGCCATGAATCTTAACCCAAAACATTTGTTTATGTAAACCAAATCATAAATCAGTCTCGTAAAATAACTCGTATGGTTTATATAGTTTAGTAAACATCGTTGCGTGTCTCATTTGAAAATCATTCATCCAAGTCAACCAAATAACGCCATGGAATGTAATATGATAGAAGTACTTATATATAAGAAGTACCAGCGGCGTATCTACCGTGCTTTTATCGTGTTATACCCGTCCCGTTATGTAATCACATACCAAAAACCCATTGTTTAAATTGTTCATGTAATAGACCATCGTTCATTTGTTTAAATCGTTCAAATCGTTCCAAATCGTTCATAATCGTTCAATCGTTCAAAATCATTCAATCTTTCAAATCATTCTCGTTTTAATTGTGAAAACTAACTTTTGGTCGTCTCGCTTATAACATTCAAACCTTCGTAACTCGTCCATTGTTCAACCCATATTTACAGACCACCGAAGGGTAAGTTCACAATTAACAGGTTCAGTCGTTATCCACATAACCCCCATACATAACCATGGTGGCAGTTCGATAACGGGATTTGTCAGATCCTATGGTACCATAACCTAATACTGGTCGGCTCGGCCAAAGAAAATGAATGTCATTCGTTATGTAAATACGTCCAACAAGTTCGTTCACATTATCGATGTCACACCCCGACCACGTAGAACATACGAAACGTGGCGGAAACATCGGGGAGTGTTGTAACAGAATTAATTGTTTCAAATCCATGGCAATTGAAGTTTCGTTTTATTGATTAAAAGTGTTACAATGTCTAATCAATCAAGGAAATACAACATAATTAACTAGTCTTGCATCTTTTATTGTCACTAAAACCCAAGTCTGCCTATATGTATCTTGATCATCTTATGCAACAGTTCCTGAAAAACACATGTGAAAATAGGTACGTCAGCATAAAAATGCCTGTGAGATACATAGGTTTTGTGAAAATAGGTTCCATGACTTATGTTTGAGAAAATGTTTAGTCATGAACCTTGTAATTTGCTTTGTTTTGTAAATCATTTGAAAATCGATAAGATCAGATGATATGTATAAATAAGTAAATAATGTATGGTTAAATAAATAACCATGTAAGATGAGTTTGTATAAGATAAGTTGTTTGTAAAACAATGTCTTGTGAAAAGTATGTTATTTGTATAAAATGTTCTATGTCTCAAACTGAAATGATTCAAATAACGCTACAATATGTAATACCATACAAACACTTATATATAGGAAGTACCAGCGGCGTATCCACCATGCTTGTATCATATTACACACGTATCGTTACTTAATCATTTAATCAAACCAAACCACCAAAGTAATGTTTAACAATAGTAGAAATGTTTATGTATGGTCAAATACGGTTCACAGTTACAAACGGTTCACAGATATCAACGGATCACATAGTCAAATGATTACAACGGTTCACATAGTCAAATGATTACAACGGTTCACATAGTCAAATGTTTACAACGGTTCAAAATGTAATATAATGTGTTCATATACTGGATGAGCATATGCAACAAAATGTAATGTAAAACGATGTACTAAGTAATGCACACAATGGGCACACCTAGCAGGAAATGTCATGTAAAACAATGTACTAAGTAATGCACACAATGGGCACACCTAGCAGGAAATGTCATGTAAAACAATGTACTAAGTAATGCACACAATGGGCACACCTAGCAGGAAATGTCATGTAAAACAATGTACTAAGTAATGCACACAATGGGCACACCTAGCAGGAAATGTCATGTAAAACAATGTACTAAGTAATGCACACAATGGGCACACCTAGCAGGAAATGTAATGAAATCATGTACTATAATGTACTAACGAACATAGCAGTATATGATGTGAAAACGGGAAAGCAGGAAAGTAACAAGTAGGCACATGTGTTCCACCCCAAAACAGTTTGGAAAACAGTAAAAGAAGGGTCTATGTACTCACCTGAGATTGCTCAGTAGTTCTGGAGTGACAACTAAACAATGCTAGAGATCGCGGATATCAAACGGCACCTAATATAGGTAACTATGTTAATTAACCGGACCTAGATCGGAAGATCGGGTAGTATTAGGGTTTGTAAACCAAACGAGTGTAGAGACTCGTGTCATTTGGTTTAACAAAGCCTAGATACTAAATGAAACTTAACCTGAGTGATTTCGACCCATTACGACCCGTTTAGGTAGCTTATGCTACGTTAACGCGTCGTTCGCGTGAAACGCATTCGGACCGCCTAACTAGCCCTATGATAAGTGTTATATGCCTAAACATATTACATAATCAGTTATGTGACAAAGGTTTAGGTTACATATGCTTAATTACCAATTATACATGAAAAGGGTATTCTGGTAATTTACCTAAGGCATATAAACTACCTATCATACAACTACTTAAACGATGTGACCATAGGGTATAACCTCGGAAGGTTATTCCCTACCTACTATGGTCACCTAATGTGTTTGGTCGGATCCTAATGATCGACCAAACTGGGTCGGGTTCAAGGTATAAGCGATTTATTAGATCGCTTACCCTTCGACCCTAGACAACGTGGTAATCAGTAGGCATAGTCCCAAGGGACTATGACCATCGTGATTACAATCACGTTGCGAAGTTCTAACGAACTTCGCATTGACCATTACTGGTCAACGCTGAAAGTCAAACAAAGTTTGACTTTCTGACTCGAAAAGCAGTAAAATAAGGAAAAGAACGAAAGAATACTTACGAAGGGTCCCCGAATGCTAACCCAGATCAAAATAGCTCAGGTATGAAACGAAGGTTCCAACTTAGAGCCCAAATGATCAGATTTGTGGGTTTTTAAGCCAAAGGGGGGTGGGTATTTATAGAAAAAGTAGAGCTGCTAGGATTGTTTCTTGAATATGGTGCCACGATCCGAGCCGTACACTTGTCACAAAGGTTATGGAGCCACATATGCTCCTTATCTTAGTGATTAAGCAACTTAAAACATGTGGTTAAGGATCAATCAGCTGCAACTTGTGATTAAAACATTGAATCTGGTCCAGATCATGCAGTCGCGTAGCGCGACAGGTAGGCCCTTAGGGTTCGCGCTACGCTACTGCCTCCCAGTTCCAGAATTGTTTCAAAACTGGCAGAAATGGTCCCTGTACGTGTTTAAGGCCTTTTTCGATGCGTTTGAACCCCGTTAACCTCATTTCAAGGCTCTAAAATGAAGTTAAAGTATAGGGAACTCAAAACATACTCAAAAATATGCCGGATGATGGTTCGTTTGGTCGTACGAACGCGATGTTCGCTTAATTACGACGGAATGCGCATAAGCGCGAAAAACGAACCAAATGACGCAACGAATGGATTTTTCTTAAGGCGAACACTAAAATATAATGTAGTCATGCTTACATAAATTTTTGGATGTCCGGATGTATTCAGAACGTAAGTTATGCGCGAAAATGCAAACTTGTGCACTTTTTGACACTTTTAGTCCCTGAATGACCCAAAAGTTTATTTTAGCACACCGAACCCCTCAAAGCCTATTTCTAAGCTATGTAAAGGATATTTATGCTATGTTTAACTTATGGTCATGTTCCGGAATGTCTGTTACAGTTCAAATTGGCATACTTTCGTAGTTTGTCAACTTTAGTCCCTGTAAGAGATTTAACTTTGATTTCACCACACCAAACCTTCCAAAACTTATATCTAAGTTATGTATAGGTTATTTAAGGTATGTTAAGCCTATTTCACTATTCCGGAGTGTTCGTTGCATTAAACTGGTTATATTTACGCATTAGTGCGCGTATAACCTTCCAGAAAGCGATTTAGAGCTTGAAATCGAACAAGAGTTGATATGTGCAAAAGATACACATATTTATACAAGTCCAAAGTATGAAATACAATATTTCATTGGTTTGGAATTTGTTTGATGGTTGAAATGACACAGGTGTTACAGTCTCCCCTACTTTAGGAAATTTCGTCCCGAAATTAATTCGTAGGAGTCTATTTGTGACTTTGTGTCAGATAACCACCAGAGATATGTAAAGCATAATCCTGTCATTTCCTTAACGGACATTCTTCAGAACGAAAATGAACAAACGGAGTCATTTTCCTCAACGAGTATTCTTCAGAAGCGGAAATGAAGGAATAATCCACGGATATTCATTTCTCTCAACGGATAAATCTTCAGAACGAAAATGAACAAACGGGGTCATTTTCCTCAACGGTTTGTTCTTCAGAATTTGAAATGAAAGAAAAATCAACGGATATTCTTCAGAAGTGAAAATGAATGGATGATTCATTCTTTCTCAACGGATTCTTTGTCAGAAATGGAAATGAAGGAATAATCCACGGATATTCATTTCTCTCAACGGATAAATCTTCAGAACGAAACTGAACAAACGGGGTCATTTTCCTCAACGGTTTGTTCTTCAGAATTTGAAATGAAAGAAAAATCAACGGATATTCATTTCCTCAACGGATAAATCTTCAGAAACGAAAATGAACTAACGGAGTCATTTTCAACGGTTATTTCCTCAGAGTTGGAAATGAAGGATTACACAACGGATATTCATTTCCTCAACGGATAAATCTTCAGAAACGAAAATGAACTAACGGAGTCATTTTCAACGGTTGCTTCCTCAGAGTTGGAAATGAAGGATTTCACAACGGATATTCATTTCCTCAACGGATAAATCTTTAGAAACGAAAATGAACTAACGGAGTCATTTTCAACGGTTATTTCCTCAGAGTTGGAAATGAAGGATTACACAACGGATATTCATTTCCTCAACGGATAAATCTTTAGAAACGAAAATGAACTAACGGAGTCATTTTCAACGGTTATTTCCTCAGAGTTGGAAATGAAAAGATAAACAACGGATATTCATTTCCTCAACGGATATTCTTCAGAAGTGAAAAATGAATAGCTAGTTCATTTTTCCTCAACGGATGCTTCATCAGAATTGGAAATGAATAGGGTTAACTCTTGATACATGATAGAACTTGCTGTGATTTCTGTGCACTAAATTCCATAATTATGTATGCATCCATAATTACGTAATTCCTTGCACAGTCCGCACAGTTTGTTTTGAAATGTTGTGGGGAAAGATATCAAACCTGAGATGAGAGTGACTAGACTACCATAGGGTCCTTTTAATTAGATCAACAGAGGATCTTCTTAATTAGGCCACTAAGGAGTCCTTTCAGCTATATCATCACATGATATCCCTAACCAGATTTTTGGATCAATCTGTTTAACTAGACCACTAAAGGGGTCTAATTATGAAGTAGTACATTATAATCCAAGGGACTTTAACTACAACGTAGAAGTCCATTAAGGATTTAAGTAGTACCTTTGGGTATCCTACTATGAATCTCTTGCACAAAGATATGTAAGATTTTACGAGGATTTGAATAACATAAATTGGATCACATGACACATAAAGGATAACACATAAGCACATAACCACATAATTGTTTAATTGTTATTTTCTTGTTATTGATTGCTATTAACTTGGCGCCTCGTACATCGTTTCTCTTGGAAGAAACGGGTACTTAGGATTTTCGTGGAAACGCAAGAGATTATACAAGGGAAGAAATTTGGAAGTAGTCTGTTCTTCAAGGAATGCGGTTCCTTGATTGTCGGTATTGTAGGGGATATGTTTATACATGCAACCACATAAACATATTGAAATGTAAATGAAAGATTTATTTATAAACAACAATAACAACAACTGTTTCATAGATTGTGATAAAAGAAAATAATACACAAGGCTTGATTATTTTCTAAACAGCGTTATCTTCTGTCGGTCAGATACTCATCCCTGCGCTGGATTTGCATCAGCAAGTCTTGGGCAATTTCTACTAAAATGGCCCATCTCGCCACAGTTGTAGCAAGATCCCAGTGGGAAACGAGCTTGAGCAGGATTGTTGTTAATCTGATTTGGTGCTGCTGCTGTTGGGCAAACCCTCGCTGTATGACCTATAAGTCCGCAAACTTGGCATGTGCGGCACTTCACACCAGCATGATGATGTAGGCCACATTGGTTGCACAAGGGTGCAGTTCCTTTGTAGGGTTTCCTGGCAGGGGGTTGAGCTGGTTGGTTGGGGACGGCTTGATCATTGTGAGCGACCACGGCGAAGTTCTGAGAAGCCTTTCGCTTCTTTGACTTCTTAGAGGATCCAGTCTGTTCATCCATGGTCTTTGATTCCTCGATTGGTTTCGATTCCTCGACCAGTTTCTTGTCACCCTTTCGGAAAAGCTTACGTTTCCTGATCTGCGATTCAGTCAAGGTTGGAGATAACTCAATGGCCTGTCTAACTGTAGTAGGGTTGCTACCAGTCAAAATGTCTTGTATTGAATCAGGGAGGCCATCAATGTACTTTTCGATTGCCTTATCCAAAGGCGTGACCATGTTTGGGCATAACAGACTTAACTCCTCATAACGGTCCGTATAGGCTCGATGCTCACCGCTGTCTTGCTTAAGATCATCAAATTCCCTTTCCAAAGCCCTGATCTCGTGACGAGGACAAAACTCCTTCATCATGAGAGCCCTAAGTTCGGCCCATGTCTGTGCTAGAGCAACTTCTGCACCACGATCTCTCATAACCCCATTCCACCACGTAAGGGCTCTCTTCTGGAACACACTCGAAGCAAACTCGACCTTGCGATTGTCAGGACACTGCACATGGCGGAAAGTATTCTCAATGCTCTCGAACCATTGAAGAAGCCCAGTCGCTCCCTCAGAACCACTAAACTTGAGTGGTTTCGCCGAGTTAAAACTCTTGAAATTGCATGGACCATTGTTGTTGTTGTTGGCTTGATTCCATTGAGCAAAGAGGTTTGGGAATTGAGCAGCCATTTGCTGCGCAATGATTTCTGCCAATTCGGCAGTCGCTATCTGGCTTTCGCGTCGAGGAGGCATTCTAAAAGAGGAAACATGAAAGGAAACGAGTGAAAGAAGTAGACGAAAAGAATGAGATGAAACAAATCTGATGAAAGCAAGGATAGTGGTCATTTGTTTGTTACTACAAAGCAACAAACGACCTCGGTGATTAGTCAAAGCGAATAGGTCAAAAATAATGTATCGCGAAGACATGCTCGCCTATAAGTGAACACTCATCCCAAGAATTCCCAGGTAAGCACAACTGGTCTCGCGTCTGATGGGATGTATACGAAGTGCTTGCCTAGACAGAAAACCCAGAATACAGGCATTCACCCTTCCAGTTTGCACGTGTTCACATTATTTAAAACCCAAAACCTTGACGAGATTTTTGAAAACTCAAAGGGGTTCAAAATCTTATAACAGAGGGTTCAAAACCTTGTAATAAATCATCCTAGAACAGATGATTAGTTTTCAAAGCGGTTTTGAGATTTATGTTCTTGTTGTGGTCGTCGCCTAAGGATAGGTGACAGTATTGTTTTATGACTAAACGCAAGTAAACTCGCGTTAGGGTCCTAAGAAGGTTATAGACTAGGTCAAAGCATTACTAATAACCTAATTCCCTATAACCATTGGCTCTGATACCATCTTTTCTGTCACACCCCGACCACGTAGAACATACGAAACGTGGCGGAAACATCGGGGAGTGTTGTAACAGAATTAATTGTTTCAAATCCATGGCAATTGAAGTTTCGTTTTATTGATTAAAAGTGTTACAATGTCTAATCAATCAAGGAAATACAACATAATTAACTAGTCTTGCATCTTTTATTGTCACTAAAACCCAAGTCTGCCTATATGTATCTTGATCATCTTATGCAACAGTTCCTGAAAAACACATGTGAAAATAGGTACGTCAGCATAAAAATGCCTGTGAGATACATAGGTTTTGTGAAAATAGGTTCCATGACTTATGTTTGAGAAAATGTTTAGTCATGAACCTTGTAATTTGCTTTGTTTTGTAAATCATTTGAAAATCGATAAGATCAGATGATATGTATAAATAAGTAAATAATGTATGGTTAAATAAATAACCATGTAAGATGAGTTTGTATAAGATAAGTTGTTTGTAAAACAATGTCTTGTGAAAAGTATGTTATTTGTATAAAATGTTCTATGTCTCAAACTGAAATGATTCAAATAACGCTACAATATGTAATACCATACAAACACTTATATATAGGAAGTACCAGCGGCGTATCCACCATGCTTGTATCATATTACACACGTATCGTTACTTAATCATTTAATCAAACCAAACCACCAAAGTAATGTTTAACAATAGTAGAAATGTTTATGTATGGTCAAATACGGTTCACAGTTACAAACGGTTCACAGATATCAACGGATCACATAGTCAAATGATTACAACGGTTCACATAGTCAAATGTTTACAACGGTTCAAAATGTAATATAATGTGTTCATATACTGGATGAGCATATGCAACAAAATGTAATGTAAAACGATGTACTAAGTAATGCACACAATGGGCACACCTAGCAGGAAATGTCATGTAAAACAATGTACTAAGTAATGCACACAATGGGCACACCTAGCAGGAAATGTAATGAAATCATGTACTATAATGTACTAACGAACATAGCAGTATATGATGTGAAAACGGGAAAGCAGGAAAGTAACAAGTAGGCACATGTGTTCCACCCCAAAACAGTTTGGAAAACAGTAAAAGAGGGGTCTATGTACTAACCTGAGATTGCTCAGTAGTTCTGGAGTGACAACTAAACAATGCTAGAGATCGCGGATATCAAACGGCACCTAATATAGGTAACTATGTTAATTAACCGGACCTAGATCGGAAGATCGGGTAGTATTAGGGTTTGTAAACCAAACGAGTGTAGAGACTCGTGTCATTTGGTTTAACAAAGCCTACATACTAAATGAAACTTAACCTGAGTGATTTCGACCCATTACGACCCGTTTAGGTAGCTTATGCTACGTTAACGCGTCGTTCGCGTGAAACGCATTCGGACCGCCTAACTAGCCCTATGATAAGTGTTATATGCCTAAACATATTACATAATCAGTTATGTGACAAAGGTTTAGGTTACATATGCTTAATTACCAATTATACATGAAAAGGGTATTCTGGTAATTTACCTAAGGCATATAAACTACCTATCATACAACTACTTAAACGATGTGACCATAGGGTATAACCTCGGAAGGTTATTCCCTACCTACTATGGTCACCTAATGTGTTTGGTCGGATCCTAATGATCGACCAAACTGGGTCGGGTTCAAGGTATAAGCGATTTATTAGATCGCTTACCCTTCGACCCTAGACAACGTGGTAATCAGTAGGCATAGTCCCAAGGGACTATGACCATCGTGATTACAATCACGTTGCGAAGTTCTAACGAACTTCGCATTGACCATTACTGGTCAACGCTGAAAGTCAAACAAAGTTTGACTTTCTGACTCGAAAAGCAGTAAAATAAGGAAAAGAACGAAAGAATACTTACGAAGGGTCCCCGAATGCTAACCCAGATCAAAATAGCTCAGGTATGAAACGAAGGTTCCAACTTAGAGCCCAAATGATCAGATTTGTGGGTTTTTAAGCCAAAGGGGGGTGGGTATTTATAGAAAAAGTAGAGCCGCTAGGATTGTTTCTTGAATATGGTGCCACGATCCGAGCCGTACACTTGTCACAAAGGTTATGGAGCCACATATGCTCCTTATCTTAGTGATTAAGCAACTTAAAACATGTGGTTAAGGATCAATCAGCTGCAACTTGTGATTAAAACATTGAATCTGGTCCAGATCATGCAGTCGCGTAGCGCGACAGGTAGGCCCTTAGGGTTCGCGCTACGCTACTGCCTCCCAGTTCCAGAATTGTTTCAAAACTGGCAGAAATGGTCCCTGTACGTGTTTAAGGCCTTTTTCGATGCGTTTGAACCCCGTTAACCTCATTTCAAGGCTCTAAAATGAAGTTAAAGTATAGGGAACTCAAAACATACTCAAAAATATGCCGGATGATGGTTCGTTTGGTCGTACGAACGCGATGTTCGCTTAATTACGACGGAATGCGCATAAGCGCGAAAAACGAACCAAATGACGCAACGAATGGATTTTTCTTAAGGCGAACACTAAAATATAATGTAGTCATGCTTACATAAATTTTTGGATGTCCGGATGTATTCAGAACGTAAGTTATGCGCGAAAATGCAAACTTGTGCACTTTTTGACACTTTTAGTCCCTGAATGACCCAAAAGTTTATTTTAGCACACCGAACCCCTCAAAGCCTATTTCTAAGCTATGTAAAGGATATTTATGCTATGTTTAACTTATGGTCATGTTCCGGAATGTCTGTTACAGTTCAAATTGGCATACTTTCGTAGTTTGTCAACTTTAGTCCCTGTAAGAGATTTAACTTTGATTTCACCACACCAAACCTTCCAAAACTTATATCTAAGTTATGTATAGGTTATTTAAGGTATGTTAAGCCTATTTCACTATTCCGGAGTGTTCGTTGCATTAAACTGGTTATATTTACGCATTAGTGCGCGTATAACCTTCCAGAAAGCGATTTAGAGCTTGAAATCGAACAAGAGTTGATATGTGCAAAAGATACACATATTTATACAAGTCCAAAGTATGAAATACAATATTTCATTGGTTTGGCATTTGTTTGATGGTTGAAATGACACAGGTGTTACAATCGAAATCATTATTGTTTAATATAAACCATAGTATTCGTTTTTTAAATCATCGTCGAAAGCATCGAAATCGTTTAACACATATGAATCACCCCAAAACAATCGAAAACAGTAAAATAGGGGAGCTATGTACTCACTTGAAATGCAAAGTATCCTCGATCTAATGAACTTAACGAAGCTCAGGCAAACCAAGGAAATCAAGTAGCACGTAGTAATCGGATCGCTAGTTAATAAATTGACACCTAAATAGGGAGATCGGATAGAATGAGGTCTTTTAAACCAAATGAGTATTGGAACTCATGTGATATGGTTTAACAAAGCCTACATTCTAAATCGGAACATATCCTAAGTACTTACGACCCGTTACGACCCACTAAAGTAGCTTACGCTACTTTAACGCGTCGTTCGCGCACTTGCGCGTTTGCGACGCCTAACTAGTCCAATGACAAGTATTATATGCCCTAACATATTTAAATATGTTGCATAATCAGTTTAAGTGACAAAAGTTAGGTTACATATGCTTAAAATCAAATTATGCATGAAAAGGGCATTTTGGTCATTTTCCTAAGGCATATAAACTACCTATCATACAACTAATTAAACTAAGTGACTATAAGGTATAACCTTGGAAGGTAATTCCCTATATAACTATGGTCACTAAATGTGCTTTGTGGGATCCTAATGATCGACCAAACGGTTCGGGTTCGAAAGTCTAAGCGGTTGTCAAGACCGCTTGACTTACGACCCTAAACAAGTACTAGACTAAAAGTGGTGAGTTAAACATGTTAAAACATGTTTAACTAAGTTAGAAAACAAGTTTGATATCAAAACAAAGTGTTTTGATACCCAAAAACAACTTCGTTGCAAAATATGCATTTTGACCGAAACTTTGACTCGTCACTTCGACTAATCGACGTGGTAATCAGTAGGTATAATCACAACGGACTATAACCATTGTGATTACGCTCACGTTGCAAAGTTCGAACAAACTTTGTGTTGACTAGATTCATGGTCAAAGCAGAAAGTCAAACACTGTTTGACTTTCACGCTTGAAAAGCATAAACAAGCATGAAAGAAGCTTACAAAAGGTCCAAGCAAGGAAGAATTTGATCTAAAACACTCAGGTATGAAGCCTTAGCTTCAACTTAGAGCTGATTTAGAGCAAATGTGTGAGGAATGAATAAGGAACAAGTGGGTATTTATAGAAAGTCTTGAGTTTACAAGATCTTGACAATTGTTTTTGTAAGAATCAAAGCTAAATCTCAACCCTACACTTATGCCCATAGATTACAATACAAGGGGAACTTAACAACTAGTCCATTGTATCCAAAAACCATGTAAATTTTGCAAGAAATCAGTTGAAATGGCCAAGTTCAATGTTTCTATCGGGCAGTAGGTCGCGCCCCGCAAAGACAAGAACACTGGGCTTCGCGCCCCGTCTAGACAACTTTCAGAAGTTGTCAGTTTTGGTCCCTACATGTCTAAAACTTTGATTTTGATGCATTTCAGCCCCGTTAACCCCATTTCAAGGCTCTACAATGAATTTAAAGCATAGGGAACATGAAATATGCTTGAAAACATTTCGGATGTCGGTTCGTTTGGTCGTTCGATCACATTATTCCGTTAATTACGATGAAAACTCGAACGGACGCGAAAACGATCCAAATTGTGCGACGAATGGTATTTTTGCATTCGAATCACTAAAATAAAATATTTTAATGATCCCAAATTTTTTTTGATGTCCAGATATGTTCAGAACGTAAGATATGCGCGTAAATGCAAACTTATGCACTTTTTGACGCTTTTAGTCCCTGTTGATCAAATAAGTTTATTTCGCAAACAGAACCCATCAAAGCCTATTTCTTAGCTATGTAAAGGATATTTAGGGTATGTTTAACTTATGATTAAGTTCCGGAATGTTCGTTACTATAAGAATCGGCATAGTTTCGCAGTTTGACACAAATAGTCCCTACAATCGAATAAACTTGATTTCAACACACCAAACCATCCAAAACTTATTTCTAAGTTATGTAATGGTTATTTAAGGTATGTTAAGCCTGTGTCACTGTTCTGGAGTGTTTGTCAAGTTATATTGATTACATTTATGCATCACTTTACGTATAACTATCCAGAAAGCGATTTACAGCTTGAAATCGAACTCGAATCAAATCGTAAAATCGTCAAATATAAATACACAAATATTAACACCAAAACACATCGTTTTATTGATAATTAAGATTTTTTACATCGTACATCATTTACAGAGCACAGTTGTGACAACCTGACTTCCAAGGTTAGTGTCGTTTCGTTTCTTAATCTTAATTTTTCGCTATTCATCGCAAACGCTTCCTTCTAAGATAGATTGGTTAGACATTTTATTTGATATTAAACGAAAACGTGAATTGCGTAGGATCATGATATGAATTCTTGTGCTACTTTAAGTCTTAAACAATTGAGATGGGCCGAAAATGACCAGGGACTACACTTATGTCAATCTGGTTTAAGTCGACCACAAATTATCCGACCCACACCAAACATAAGTGAACCGGCCCACAATACTTTGGCCCACAATAATCATTATAGGCACAAATTAAGGGACGGTTATGGGGGGTTACGTAACAAGAATTGTATTAGAAAAACCCTACCCTTGTTCTGGATCGACAACAGCAACGAGTTCCCCTATTCTGTACCGTTTGCATCTTAATATTCCTGTTCGGTTTCACTTTGGTCGAGTAGCATACCTGGTTAGTAATCTTTGTTTACTTGTTTCATGATTATGTGATAATACTTGATTATGTGTCAATATGATTGGTTGTTGCTTGAATCGATCGAATCAATATGTGTGGCAAGTATCTAGTTAGTGTATATATATAACGTGCCGGATGATTGTTCGAGTAACTGAGTGATCAGGGGGTATCGATTCTCGGATTACTAATCGGAACTGTGAAAACGTGACACAATACACCAGCAATCCATGAATATTGTATATGATTATTGTTGATTATATTGTTGGTATATAATATGAATATGTATATGATGGATGAATGGAATGTTTGCTTTGATTAGATAGTTATTGATGGTGATAATGATGATGTTGTTCGGTTGCACAAACTTCTAGTATGAGAATAGGATATATGTTAGTTGACTAGATAAAATTTATAATGATAAATGTATACTAGGTAATGATAATTATTTAATGAGCTGAAACAAGTTAACTGGATTGCAACAATTATAAGATTAAAATGTTTTTTTTAGTTGGGTCGGTTGGTATATGGGCTGCACATGGTGATTGAACACACACAAACCATGTTGGGTTGTTAATTTGGGCTGCATTCAAAACGGCTTGCACCAGGGTCACTATGATGATGCTGGGCCGCTAGCCTGGTGGTTTTTATAACTCAGCTGGGCCGGAACTCACTGAGCCACGTGAACGGATTTGGGCCAGCAACATGGGGCCGATTAAGACTGCCAAGGCAGTGAGTTCGAGTAACATGTTTTGATGAGCAATGTGTGTTTAGTTGTGTTGATAAGTGGATTATATGCATACTTTATTATTTGGATCATATGTGTTTAATAGTTGGATTAAAACATGGATAAGCAGACTATGTGTGTATACATACAACATGCTTGGGTGATTACAAGTTAAGTAATTGGTTATTACTAGAAATGCATGAATAAACCATTGTGAACTGGACAGTATGTGCACGCTAGGTGAGCAATAAATATGTGTGATGCGAACCTTGAATGCATTAATTAATTAATGGTATACAAAGTGCATGAAAACTGACTGTTACCGGTAATCCTTTTAGGGCGTGATTGATCAAATAGTCAAATGGGTAAATAATCTACCGAGCAATCAAAGGTGAGTTCACTACATTCGAGCATGCGTCCCAGTGGTTGGGGACAGTCAGTGGTTTGGGTAAAAACGGGTATATTGGTTAATATTCTCACCTATCATTTTTGTAAGTCCCTTATTCGGGTATTAGTTGGTAGCGCTACTTAGGTTTGGCACCCTCACACCGCTCCTGGATAGGACGGATGTGAACTAATGACCCAGTCGGGCCTTGTACTAGATAGGAGTACGTGGGATAGGGCAGTCATGTACATCAGGAGCCGTCTTGTTCGGAATTGAGATATTAACAATATTACTTGCATTGGTTATTGAACTGTTTTACATTCAACTGGTAACAAACGTTTTCTAAAACTGTGAACTCGCCAGCTTTGTCTGATACACTTGTTACATGCTCGCAGGTCGTTAGGGGATGGAAACAGGAGCTTGCTGGCTGGAGGGTAGGAGTGGTCATGGTCACACTGATGGGCTCATTTGTTAAACACTTATTCATCATGTTGATTAGTAATACTTTATGATACAATAATGCTTCCGCTGAACTTGTGTTCTCTTTTGAATGACTTATGATTGGGATTTTTATCAGTGCTATTGAAAGAACTTTATTTTAAACTTATGTATCAATATAATTAGTGGCTCATTGCTGGTGGTCACACGCCTAACAGGGACACCCCCTAGGTGGTAATTTGAGGGTGTGACAACAGTTGTCACAGTCTCCCCTACTTTAGGAAATTTCGTCCCGAAATTTTAATTAGAGGATACTCGTGAAAACAAATGTGGATATTTCGCTTTCATTTGGTCCTCACACTCCCAAGTAAACTCTGGGCCACGTTTAGACTCCCAGTAAACTTTGACTAATCGTATTCGCTTGTTCTTTTGTCGTTTGATTTCACGGTCCATTATCTCCACAGGTTTCTCGATAAAGTGCATGGTGTCGTCAATTTGAATTTCGTCAAATATCGGCTAAACACTTTCGTAAATTAGACACGTGGAATGTTGGGTGAATATTCCTAAGTTCTGGAGGTAGCTCAAGCCGATAGGTAACCTTTCCGACTCTTTCAACAATCTTAAATGGTCCAACATATCGAGGTGCAAGTTTTCCTTTCTTTCCAATTCTCACCACTCCCTTCCAAGGGGATACCTTGAGTAGGACATGGTCTCCAACTTGAAATTCCAAGGGCTTGCATCGCATATCCGCGTAACTCTTTTGACGGTTTCTAGCTGTCAGAAGATTATCACCAATTTTCTTGATTTTATCTATCGTTTCTAGAATGAGCTCAGGTCTAGTAAGCTGAGCTTCACCGATCTCATTCCAAAACACAGGTGAACGACACTTTCGACCATATAAAGCTTTGAATGGTGCCTTTTTAATGCTAGCATGATAACTGTTATTGTAAGAGAATTCGATCAACGGTAGATGAGAATCCCAATTACCACCAACGTATATCATGCATGCTCTAAGCATATCCTCCAGTGTTTGTATCGTCCTCTTGGATTGTCCATCTGTTTGGGGATGATAAGCAGTGCTTAGATTTAGTTGGGTTCCCATAGCAGATTGCATTGTCTTCCAAAAATGAGATGAAAATCGAGCATCACGATCAGATATGATATCCAAAGGAACACCATGTCGAGATACAATCTCATCAACATGAATCTTGGTAAGTTTATCGGCAGATAGATCCTCGCGAATCAGTATAAAGTGAGCTGACTTCGTTAATCGATCGATGACAACCAAATAGCATCATGACCTCTAAATGTACGCGGTAACTTAGCGATGAGATCCATTGCAATGTTCTCCCACTTCCAAACTGGTATCACTGGTTGTACAAGCAAACCAGATGGTCGTTGATGTTCAGCCTTGACTTTGAGACAAGTTAAGCATTTTGACACATACAAGGCAACATCCTTTTTCATTCCAGGCCACCAGTACTGAGTACGAAGATCCTTGTACATTTTGTCAGCACTAGGATGAATAGAATATCGAGACTTGTGAGATTCGTCCATCACTAAAGTGCGAAGATCGACTTGTTTCGGAACCCACAAACGATTCTTGAGATAGAGTAACCCATCGTCTTTTGTTTCGAGTTTAAGCTCAAGTTGAAGTGGTAATTCCTTACCCATCAAATTTTGTGTAACACAAGTATGTTGAGCTTGAGAGACACGAGTTTGAATATCGGATAGAGTACGAACAAAATTGAGCTTGACTCGTTCCTTTCGACTTAGCGCATCGGCTACGACATTCACCTTACCAGGATGGTAGCGAATCTCGCAATCGTAATCGTTCAAGAATTCAACCCAACGTCGTTGTCTCGTGTTTAGCTCCTTCTAATTAAGAATATGCTGGAGACTTTTGTGGTCTATGAAAACCACACATTTCGTGCCATAAAGATAGTATCTCCATATTTTAAGTGCAAAAACAACAACTCCCAACTCAAGACCATGAGTGGTGTAGTTCTTCTCGTGCATTTTCAATTGTCTTGACGCATAAGCTTTGACTTTACCTCATTGCATAAGAACACAACCAAGGCCTAGATTCAACGCGTCACAATAGACAACAAAATCATCGTTTCCATCGGGCAAAGATAAAACAGGAGAATCACAGATTTTTCATTTTAGCATTTGGAACGCATCTTTTTGTTTAGGTCCCCACTCAAAAGGCTTATTCTTCTGAGTCAAAGCAATAAGAGAAACCGCGATCTTCGAGAAGTTCAAAATAAATCGTCGATAATAACCAGCAAGACCAAGGAAAGATCGAATTTATGTAGGTGTCGTAGGTGTGTTCCAATCCTTAATGGCAGTGATTTTTGAAGGATCCACATGAATACCCTGCTCGTGAACGATATGACCCAAAAATTTAGCTTCTTTAACCCAGAATTCTGTGACAATCCTCACAAATCCAGGTATCCGTTCACATTAATTAATATTTAGTTAATGCTTAATTACTGTGCTTGCTTACAATTGTGGTTAAACTGCTTCTTGATTTCTGATACATACATACTCATGCATCACATCTTATACTGTCACTCTATTATTTACACACAAACATCAGTGACAACCTTGATGCACAAAAGCACAGTTAGCACACTAAACGGATAACCCAATAAACATGCTGACATTGCCAGCACTAGACAGATATTGTCTCTAAGGCCAGTATGAGCCGGGAATAGATTACTACACTAGTAGTGTGTGTAGGGAGATGAGGTTTGTAGAACTGCGTCACTAGGTGAAATTTATAGTGACCGGATGTGCCCAAAACATGCTCTAAGTACAAAATTCTGCACTTTATTACAAAATTCAGCATTTTACTTAACTAGTAAGGTGCAAAAGCATGGGGAAATAATACTAGACACTTCCCAAAGTGTCAGGAATTCATTGTGTCACTGAAAATAATACTAAAGACACTTTAAATACTTATTTAGCACTTTAACGGATCAATATCCAACCTGTCACACCCCCAAAATCCACCCGCGGAGTATCACCGCTTGGAGGCGTGACTGACCAGGATCAAGCCACCAATCATATTGAACAAGCAAGTAAGTAATTATAAAAGTCCAACCAATACAATTGGTGTCCAAACAAACATAGTTTAAGTTCCAAGCGGAAGCAAAATATCAAATCCCAAAACATAAGTTAATAATGTTTAAGTTCATGAACACACAATGTCCATGCTCCACAACGACTCCTCTCCATGCAAGCTCCAGCTAAACCTATTGACCTGCAAAGCATGTAGTAACGAGTCAACAACAATGTTGAGTGAGTTCACAGTTGGGTGTTTGTTTTAAGTTGTTTCGAAAACAGTTTCCTTTATCTGGCATTCATGCCGTGGGGGTTACCCCGTAGTTGAAAACGTGTTTAGTTTAATCATGTTTACTCTGGCAATCCAGCCGTGGGGGCTACCCCATGATTAGTTATCTGGCTTTTCGACCGTGGGGGATACCCAATATATATATATATATTACTAGACTCGTTACCATATCGACTGCTGATTGTAGTCATGTTTATGTGCCCTGAACTGTCAATGTCTATCATCATTGACGTGCCCAGATCCATTAGTTCACGCCTGTCCTCTGCGGCACGGTGTGAGGCTTGTCAGACCTAAATAGCGCTATCTAACTAATGACTAGCTCGCCATTGGCCCAGCGATTAAGTCGATATAAAAAGGAGGGACTTCGTGATAGAGTTTTGGTCTAGTGAAAGATAACTGTCCATGAGGACGAGGAATTACATTCCTGAACCCGTACTGTCCTACCCAAGAAAGGACGAGGAATCCATATTCCTTAACCCATTCCCAACCCCTGGGAATCCCACGCTTTGTAGAAAGTGTGAACTCACCTTAGGTTAGCTCGGCAGATAAGTAAAGGTCAATCGAGCTGCTAGAGGTCAACCACGTCCTAACATGGTTACCATACAAGTCAGGTCTAGGTTCAAGTAGTGCACGTATGTTTACACATAAACTATCAGATTACCATCACACAATGATCATGGCAAATACGTAATCATTTAACAGTCAAGTACATAACATATTCAAGCTTGTGCGATTCAGTAGTTTGGGCCGAACCATTTGTGCAGTTTACTAACATAACCCAATTAACACCCCGGCCCAACATGTTGTGCGGTCAACACAGCCTTGTGCGACCCACCTCATGTTGTGCGATCCATTACTCACCCGGCCCAGTCTATGAATAAGCCCAATAGTACCCAGCCTGATAACTAGAAACCCAAACAAAACTATAAGCATATACATGGCCCAATCAATTAAACAAATAACATGTCTTGTGCGATCCGTTTGATCTTGTGCGACTCGGGACATCATGTGCGACTGGACTTGTGCGTTTGACACTTGTGCGATCAGATCAGGTCTTGTGCGACCTGATCTTGTGCGATCAACAGCTTGTGCACTTTGGGTCCTTGTGCGACCAAGGACTCTTGTGCGATTAGTTTTAATCATCCGAATTTTATGCTGTTTAGTTACAATCAATCAATAGTTTCCAAATCTCCATTCAATCAATTAATACTAACAGTTTCTAAATCCAACCAACATCGATCAAACAAAGGTTTTTATCATAAAGTTCATATGAACCCTAATATAATTCATAGCATGAACATCAACCACACTCAACACATTAACGAGTTCATGGCCTTGATTACTAACATGTACCCTACACAACATCCCAACAATCATCCCAAATAATAACACATCACAGCCGGTTATCCTGGTTATCATGTGTTCGATTTTTATATCTACAAGAACCGATTAGCCTATTACCATCTCTTGTTTAATCATTCAACCTTAGCATCATGCAACACACAATTATTAATTATTCTACAACAAGAACCCTAACCGGATTTGATCAACATAAAGCATTACACAATCATCGATCATATAGCAATACACAATCATTGATCAACATAAAAATCAAATAACAACAACACACTAAAAACACTAACTGGATTAGAGATGAATAAGAGTTAATCCGAATGATAAACTTTGAGAGAGAGACACTCTTTGTTGCCTTGTTGCCGTCGGGTTCAAGTGGAGAGAAAGAGAGTAGGGTTTTGTAAACTTTGTGTGATTAGGTAAAGTGTGGGATTTATACCATCACCCTATGTGTTGTGCGAATTGATGGAGTGGGCCGAACCCTCCTAATGGGCTACCCTTTGGTCCCAATACAAGAGTGTAGCCTGAATGGGCTTGTGCGATCGGTTCATGTTGTGCGTTTGGGCTTGTTTATATACATACATATATTACACAAAACACATAACATTTCATTTGTTGGTGCATTCATCTGTCGTCTTCGTCTTATGTCGAGTCTCAGTCTCGTTGTGGATATGAAAGAGGATGATGCCACCATCTTTGATGATGACATCATAATGATAAAGTCATCATTGCATCATTACAATGAGACAAAATAGGATTCATGCATTTGCACATGAAATTTACGTGTAGGTGATTTCGCTTTTATGTCCTAGACTAGATTCCGCTCATGTGTCATTGGATGATTCCGCTTTTGTGGTCATGACTGATTTCGCTCATGTGGTCATGTACACATAAGCGAAATCACAACATCTATATATAGCCGGATAAGCGGAATCACATAGGAGTTCTAGGTGTTGTCTTCCGGTGAGCCACGAAGTGCTGCCGAAGTGTTGTCAGGTCTGTAATCGATTGCATATCAATATAAACAACAGTTAAAGGTGAATACTTGCTGAATTACACCGAAACACTTGTTTCCGCCTCTTGTTTTGGTGAAAAACTCTTCTAACCGACTCGTTCGGATCCGAAACCGATCCTACAAGTGGTATCAGAGCTAGGAAAGAAGAGTTCTATACGATTTCAGCCGAAAATTTCTGATTTTCTACCCTTTCTTCACTGATTTTTGCAATTTGATCAAGGAAAAATGATCGGATTAGTCTGCTTTTTATACATCTTGCTCGGAATTAGTGTCTAACAAATCCGTGAAAGTTTCAACAGTTAATTCAAAGTAAAACTTGTCAAAATAGTGATTTCGCTTTTACAGACTCGTGCAAAAAGTGACATCAGCAGGTTTCGCTCATTTGTACAAGTGTGATTTCGCTCTTTTGAACAGTTTGATTCCGCTCTTTTGAACAATCGGATTTCGCTCTTGTGTCACTTGAGATATCGCTTTTGTGACAGTTTTGGGTTTTCGCTTATAGTGACAAAAATTGTTTCAATTTAGTGACACTTAGGAATTCACGTGATTGTTCATCAAATCTTGTGTAACATTGAATTCGAGGATGTCAGGTTGTGTCGGATAATCAGAATTGCATGTGTTGTTTACCGAGTTTACATGTGAACACATTTAAAGGATCACATGAATAAAGTTAGCTGACATTATCAAAGTTGTTAGCACTTGATATATCCACAAGGTTAAGTCAAAGCTTGGTTATGAAATTGATGAACTTGTTCGGTCCAATCAGATTCTTTTAAATAGTTAAAGTTGGTCGGCTTAGTGGTTTGTGAGTCACAAAAAGATTTGTGATATTTTAAAAAAGTGGTTGGCCATTTGAGATAAAGAATTTGTCTGATACTTTCATTTGAAGTCCAGTTCACGGCCTATTCATAAAAAGCATCTAAAAAGTGGGTTTTTGTAATCAGCCCATCATATATCTTCGGCTCACTAAAGTCAAATTTGTGAAATAGTAAAGGTGTCAACTCACTATTGTTGTCGATTTGTGTGGTATAAGTCCAGTTCGTACAGTTTGGAGTTCAAAGGATCAAGTCATTTGAATTCGTTTCGGGTCATAGCAGTCCGCACAGTTTGTCAACTCTCAGTCCGCTCAGAATAGTCATCAATTCGAGTACCAGTCTTATTCTGTTAACTGATAATTCTTTAAACTGATCATTTGTTTGTTTATTGTCAGGTGATATAGTGATTTTACGAGACGAATCAGTTTGTTTGAAGGCTTGTTTGAGAAACATGGATTCTGAGTTTTACAACGCTTTTGCTACAACTCCGACTAATCCTTCCGACATTGCTAAGAATATGACAATGGAGAATGAAACTGGAACAATGCAAAACCCCCCGAAACTTATGGGAATTGAAGATTATCACGGATGGAAGAAACGGTTTGAGAATTGGGTTCAGGAGAATCATTTAAAAGCTTGGGAGAGCATCGAAACTGAGTATGAGAGGCCAAAGAATACAATGGGAGCTGATAAAATCATTTCTGAATTTACTAAACAAGAAAGGGAAAGTTATAAAGGAGAGAAAGTGATGATCAATTTGTTACAACAAGCAGTAAAAGAAGATATATTTGTGTTGCTTCAACATGATGAAAATTCTTATTCTATCTGGGAAGCTCTTCAAAAGAAGTTTGAGGGAAGCACTAAAATGTTACAAAGTAAAGCAGCTTTGTTGAAAAAAGAGTTTGAATTATTTACGTGCATGCCTGGTGAAACAACAAAGAGTCTTATTGAAAGATACTGTCATCTTGTACGTACCATGTCACAGTTGAAGATTACAAAAACTCCAGCAGAATGGGTTGTAAAGCTTGCTGACGCGTTACCGCAAAAGGAATGGAGTACATATCTGATGATATTAAAGAATTTCGGACAATTTAAAAGGTTATCGATTGCACAGTTTATAGAGAAGTTGGAGGCACAGGATCTGGAGCAGCAGAAAATTGCTAGAATGAACAGTTCTACTCATCAACAAGATATTAAATTGTACTATAAAGGAAATGTTCAAACTGCTGAAGCAAGTCCAAAGATACAAACTGCATTTAGTGCTGGAAATCAATCTACACCAAGCAGTCAAGGATCAGTCAACACTAGTGGGTTCTCAACGGTGAATCCTCCAAGTGTTCAAAGTTCATCTGCTGGAAATGGTCATCTAATTCAATGCAATGTGGCTTTACATCTTCAAAACGGTCAAAATTATTCTGAAGAAGTTCTAAAGCATCATATGGGATTATTGGTCACTGCATTAGAGTCTTATGAAGGGTTGATTGCCGGAAAAATTGGCAATCCAATGCTCACAACAGAAGATTATGATCAGATTGATGCAGAGGAGCTGGAACTGATGGATATTAAATGGGCTTTAGCTAGTGTTTTGAGGAGAGCAGAAAAATTTAGATTGGTTACAGGAAGAAATGATTTCTTGGATGCGAATCTTTCTAATCTTGGATTTGATAAATCTAAAGTTGTTTGTTTTCGTTGCAGGGAGAAAGGTCACTTTAAAAGAGAGTGCAAGAATCAGGAGCCAAGAGGAGCAAATGAGTCGTCTGGGAAAGATGATTACTATCGGAAGTCTATATATCAGCAAATCACTCATCAACCATATCAACAAAAAGAGCCACAAACAACTCATGGAAGAATGATTGAAGATGCAAACAGGAAAGCTTACCACGGTATCATTGATCAAGATGATGAGAAAATGGCTGAAGGATTTAGCTGGGACAAGTACATTCCAGCTGATTCAAATGTTGGAGCGTTTATTGCTCATATTATTTGAAAGCCGGAAATTCTGAAGGAATGGATGGAAGTGTTATCTGATGAAGAGAAAAGTGAAGATGAAGGATCTGTTTCATCTGAAAACAGTTCGTCAGAGACAAGTGATACTGATGAAGAAATTGAACAGATTAATATTGGAAAAACTCACTTATCTTCTGATAGTTTTGAATTTTATTTTGCAGAAAAATTGAAGAAACTGAAAGAGGAGAAAGCTGAAAAAGATTTGAAAAAGGTCAAAGTGGTTGAGAAGATTGTGGAAGTTGAAAAGATAGTTGAAGTTGAGAAGATCATTGAAATCACAAAACCTTGTCTTAAATGTTTAGAGTCTTGTAAACAATGTATAGAGAAAGATGAGAGGTTTAGTGAGTTAGAAAAGTTGAAAGAAAAGTTGTTGTTTGATGTAAAAAATTTGAAAAAGTCATATGATGTATTGAACAGAACTGTGAATAGTCTGGAAAAGACTAACTCTGAAAGAGAAAAAGCTTTGAAGATGATGAATGCTACTATGATGACAAAGCAAAAAGAGATCAACTTGTACATAGAAGAATGTGCAAAGTGGAAGAAAGAGTTGGATAGTGAAGCAACTGAGAATGAAAGAATCAGAAGATTGCTGCAAAGTTACAAAGGTTGTGACTACATAATTGATAGAATTTATCCAACAGTTGAAGGATTTGAAGCATTTCAAGGTGAAGAAACAAAGCCAAAGAAGAAAAAGGATACTGGTAAGAAACAGGGTGTCTGTTATAATAAGTGTCCGCCTCCGATTTGGGAAGGGTACTCGTCTAGAAAACCTAACGAGGAAGAACTAAAACAGGCAGTCAATATTAAGTTAGAATCCGAGATAACCGATGTTTTACCGGACAATATTGATGTCACGTTCACAGCGTCCGATACAGATCATGAGTCAGAACTGATAAAAAGAGTGGTTGATCAGGTGTTGGATAAGGATGAGGAGTCAGAGTCAAAATCCGAGTCCGATAGTCCGTGTCAGTCTGTCGGAAGTTCGAGTTCGTCTGTCAAAAGTTCAAAGTCGTCAGGAAAACGGGTGTATAGTAAAGAATTTTTGTTGTCAAAATCTAATTTGAATGACGAAACATTTGAAGTTGCATATACTTTGAATGGTTCTGACAAATTATATTTTGATAAAGAATTTCCAATAAGAGGTGTTAAATCTGAAATGATCAAAAAGGTTTTCAAACTAACAGAAATTAATATTTCTGAAATAAAAGATGAAAATCTTAATGTAAAACCTAAGCCTTACACCTCAAGAGTACAACAAAGACTAAACAAGAAAAAAGGTTACAATTCTGGTTCTGGTTTTCAAAAGAAATCAAACCAAAATCGTAATTACAAAAAGAAAGGACTTGGTTTTATTCCACTTGAAAAATATAAAAATGAAAAATATGTTCGAGATTATAAATCAAAAATGACATATGTTGCAGGAACTAGCCATGAAGAAGAAGCAAAGAGCTCATTCTGGAAACAGTCAAACCAGGAGTTTCTTGCTGAAAAGATGAAGAATGGAGATTATCAAAGGAAAGAATCAAGAATCTGTTTCCGATGCAATGAAGCTGGTCACATTGCATGGAACTGTCCGAAAGCGACAAATACAAAACAGGGAGTTTCTGGAAAACTAAAAGAAGTTGTTGTTGATAAAGCCGAACCACCAATTGAAAAATTTAAAGTTTTCAAAAATTCAACATTTGAAGTTGGTGAATGTTCGAAGAGATTTTACAAGCGTAGTGTGAAACTTGACAATCAAAAATGGGTTGTTAAGAAATCAGAGGTAAAATCTGGCAATGAATCTGATTCCACAAAATCAGAGGAGCCACAGTTTGATGAGAGTGATGGAAACTCAGTTCCTTCAATTGATGATGAGAATATTCCACCATTGAGGATTGAGAATTTTAAATCAAAAGTTGGGAAAGTTGAGATCTCTAATCAATTTTATTCTGACAAGAATGAATTTGATGTTGAGAAAGCGTTTAATGGGAAAGTTAAGAAGATTTTCGGAAAAATGGTTGAAGGGAAAGTAAAAGGGGTAAAAGAGTTTTATGCTAAAAAGAAAGCAACTTACACTCCAACTGCTTCTGAATTGAAAACACCCAAGGCTGGTCAGGCTTGGGTGGACATTTTCTTTGCTTGAAAACCTGACGTGCCGGGGATCCCAAGTTTGTAATCGTGGATCAGGAATCGGCATCATTCTTGTTAAATTTGTTTTTGTGAAAGATTTTAAAATTGTCTAAATTTTTACAGATTGAGGAATTGCCGGAGCTTCCAGGTTAGTAAGTGTGAAGCAGGAATCGGCATCTTGATTGGTAAAATGGTTTGTGTAGATGTTTTATTCCTACATGTGATTAATTGTTTTGGATATACTTACAAGTGGTAAGAGGTTGATTCTGACAAAGTGATTACTCAAGGTCATTAGTTTGAACTTGATGTAATCCTGATACAAGAGATTGAATGGACAAAATGATGAACCATTCCCCTAACCTACAAGTGGTTTGAAAATTAACAAAACTTATTTTCCGGACAAATCATTTTGGTTAAAACAAACTTAAGTGTTTTGAAATCATAATGAGAAAATAGTTTTGTGAAAGGGGGAGTTCTGATTGTTTATGCCAAGTGGATGGCGAATTGAGGCAATTTGATATCAGTTGTCATGTTTTTGTACAGTTTGTTTTCAAATTTCCTAAAATGTGTTTGCATTTTAGGGGGAGTAAAAATTTCTGAAAATCCAAAAACATTTGAAAATTTGAAAAATAAAAAAACATGATAAAATCAAAAATGAGTTTCGTTGTGAATAGAGGAAATGATAGTACATCAGTAGACTGTCACAACATGCTAAAGAAATGAAATGTTAAAATGTGATAAACAATCTCACTGCGAATATGCTAGTAGATTTTTGCACATTTAGTAGATTGTGACGAGATATAAACCTAAATTTCAAACTTGCTTATATCGTGGGGAAACATCTCTCGGATATATGGGTAACCCCCGAAATCTTGTTGGAAAGGTTTAATAATCTGATATACTAGGTCTTTATACTCAATGATGTCTGGGGTATTATTCCGGGACTTCTGCTGAACGGTGGTTCTGACCTAGTCCTTGGATAATACTTTCCGCAATGCTTGAAACATAGCATAAACCCTCAGCATGCTGATGAAACAATAAAATTGATAGTCGATGCTGTTGTAGCTAAAAGATCCTCTAAAGGGGACATACCGAAAAGACGAAGCCGATATCTCTCTGCGTATACGGAAGTATCGACCAGAGATCCCTCGGCCCTCGCATTACCTAATTTATATACAGATATCATTGTAGTACACTCACCTGTAAGACTGATTATTGGGATCTGGATACGGGAGTATATTCTGAGGTGGGACACGTGATTGAGTTTAAGTATCTAAGACATTAATATCGTATCTCGAAACAGTTGAACTTTGTGTGAAAATTTAAGTGGACAGGTATACTGACAATCTAGGTGAATTGTTTAAAACTTAAAATGCATTGAAGCTTAACGGTGTTGGTGATTGGTCACAAAAACTGATATGATCCTCTTACACAAACTCACAAAAATATTATCTGTAAATATTTCTTTACTTCATTTCTTTTCATTTAAAATCCAAAAAGATTTTCGGTGTGTTTTAGCATAAATTTTTGAAAAAGTCAAAAAGATTTTCGACAACTGATGTTGGAAAGCTGACTTTCAAAGTTTCGAGTGCTAAACATGATGACATTGTTGTAAGGGGGAGTGTGTCTTAAAATGTCAAAATATTTTTTAAAAAAATCAACAAGTGGTTCATCATAAAGAAAGAAATAGAGGGAGAGTTGTTATTGGTGCACATGTTACTTAATTTGTTAAATTCATAAAACTTAATTCTGGGTTAAGAATGTGCAGGAGTAGTCAGGTAATAATCTTGGAACATGAAGAGTCAAGCTGATTGATATTTAGAAGTTGTTAGATGGAAAGCCAAACAACGATCCTAAAGTTGATGATGCTGATGAACTAAAGAAATGCCAGCATATCGCAAGGGGGAGTCTGAAGAACTGCAAGGAAAGATTGAGAGAGAGAAGTCCAGAGACAGATCAAGACTGAAGATGTGAAGACATGATATTGTCAAAGACTCGACACTTAAGACTCGTCAACATCTTAGGGGGAGTCTGTTGGTGCATTCATCTGTCGTCTTCGTCTTATGTCGAGTCTCAGTCTCGTTGCGGATATGAAAGAGGATGATGTCACCATCTTTGATGATGACATCATAATGATGAAGTCATCATTGCATCATTACAATGAGACAAAATAGGATTCATGCATTTGCACATGAAATTTACGTGTAGGTGATTTCGCTTTTATGTCCTAGACTAGATTCCGCTTATGTGTCATTGGATGATTCCGCTTTTGTGGTCATGACTGATTTCGCTCATGTGGTCATGTACACATAAGTGAAATCACAACATCTATATATAGCCGGATAAGCGGAATCACATAGGAGTTCTAGGTGTGGTCTTCCGGTGAGCCACGAAGTGCTGCCGAAGTGTTGTCAGGTCTGTAATCGATTGCATATCAATATAAACAACAGTTAAAGGTGAATACTTGCTGAATTACACCGAAACACTTGTTTCCGCCTCTTGTTTTGGTGAAAAACTCTTCTAACCGACTCGTTCGGATCCGAAACCGATCCTACATCATTAATCATCGAGTTCACATAGTCACATAGTGTTCACGTACGTTACATCAAAGTACAAAAAAGGGTTTGAAATACAAGTTGTCACATTATCCCCAAGTTGAAAGAAATTTCGTCCCGAAATTTAGCACGTACTCACTGAGGAAGCTAGTTAAGTTGCATGGTTTTCCTGGTTTTCCTGGGGTGTCACATCCTCCCCCCGTTGATCTGGAATTTCGTCCTGAAATTCCGAAGCTTCAGCCTCAGTAGTGGTTGTACTGTTTGTGAATAGTTGGGGATACTTTTGCTTCATTTGGTCTTCGCGCTCCCAGGTAAACTCTGGGCCACCACGGGAGTTCCAACGAACTCGAACGAGAGGTATTCTAGTGCGCTTGAGGACCTTAACATCCCGGTCCGTGATTTCAACTGGTTTCTCGATGAATCGCAACTGTTCATCGATAGTGAGCTCCTTCAAAGGAACTATGAGGGTCTCATCTGACAGTCACTTCTTCAGATTCGACACGTGGAAAACGTTGTGAACTGCACTGAGTTCTGCTGGTAAGTTCAGTTTGTAGGCCACCTTGCCTATTTTCTCTATGATTTCAAATGGTCCTACATATCGTGGGTTAAGTTTGCCTCGTTTGCCAAAACAAACCACACCCTTCCAGGGTGAAACTTTGAGTAGCACGCGGTCCCCAACCTGGAACTCGAATGGTTTCCTGCCCTTATCGGCGTATGCTTTCTGACGGTCGCGAGCCACCGCCATGCGTTGTCGTATCTAAGCGATCCTTTCAGTAGTATCAACTACGAGTTCTGGGCCAGTGATTTGACTATCACCGGTGATCGACATTTACGCCCGTACAATGCCTCAAACGGAGCAACTTTAATGCTGGTGTGGTAGCTGTTATTATACGAAAATTCCACAAGTGGCAGATGCTTTTCCCAGCCGTTGCCAAAGTCAATTACACATGCCCGAAGCATGTCTTCTAAATTTTGAATAGTGCGCTCAGACTGCCCATCCTTCTGAGGGTGATAAGCTGTGCTCATATCTAAACGTGAGCCAAAGGACTTGTGCATTGCTTGCCACAGTTCAGAAGTAAAACGTGCATCACGATCAGAGATTATGGAGGTTGGCACCCCGTGCCTCGAGACAACTTCCTTAAGATATACGTCTGCTAAAGTGGAGAACTTATCCGTTTCCTTGATAGCCAAGAAGTGTGCAGACTTTGTGAGCCGATCCACGATCACCCAAATAGTATCGTTACCACGTTGAAATCTAGGTAGGCCAGTAACAAAATCCATGGAAATTTGCTCCCATTTCCATTGTGGTATCTCTGGTTGTTGAATTAGGCCTGAGGGTTTCTGGTACTCGACTTTGACTTTCGCACAAATCAAACATTTACTGACGTACGTTGCGATGTGGGCCTTCATGCTAGGCCACCAATATGTAGTTTTGATATCGTGGTACATCTTATCCGAACCAGGATGTACTGAGTAGCAAGACTTGTGTGCCTCATCCATCACAAGCTCTCGTAGGTTGCCATAAAGTAGGACCCAAATGTGTCCTGTTACGTAGTATGCACCGTCTTCCTTTTGTTCTAATCGTTGCCTAGAGCCGCGTAGGGCTTCAGCCCTGACGTTTTCTGGTTTCAATGCTTCTACCTGAGCATCTCATATCTGTGCAGGGAGACTAGACTGGATAGTGAGTTGTAACGCTCGCACGCGCTTAGGCGTAGTGTCTTTTTGACTGAGGGCGTCAGCCACAACATTGGCTTTGCCTGGGTGGTACCTGATTGAGCATTCGTAGTCATTCAGTAGCTCAACCCATCGACGTTGACGCATGTTCAACTCCTTCTGCTTGAAGATATGCTCGAGACTCCTGTGATTGGTGTAAATGGCGCACTTGGTACCGTACAGGTAATGTCTCCATATCTTAAGTGCAAAAACAACAACTCCCAGCTCTAAATCGTGCGTAGTGTAGTTCCTTTCATGAACTTTAAGTTGTCGTGAGGCGTACGCAATAACTTTGTCCCGTTGCATCAATACACAACCAAGACCCTGAATTGATGCGTCGCAGTAAACCACAAAGTCGTCTGTGCCCTCTGGCAATGAAAGAATAGGCGCGCTGCAAAGTCTATCCTTTAGGTGCTGAAATGCTGATTCTTGTGCATTACCCCATCGATAAGTAACGCCCTTCTGCGTTAGAGAGGTGAGAGGTTGTGCAATCTTGGAAAAATCCTTAATGAACCTTCTGTAGTATCCTGCCAAGCCCAAGAATTGGCGGATTTCTGTAGCTGTACAGGGTGCAGGCCAGTTCTTAAACGAGTCTACCTTGGATGGATCAACATGAATCCCATCCTTGTTCACTTCGTGGCCTAGGAAATGGACTTCGCGAAGCCAGAAGTCGCATTTCGAGAACTTTGCGTAAAGTTGTTCTGTTCGAAGGAGTTCAAATATAAGTCGTAAATGCTGCTCGTGTTCTTCCTGACTCTTGGAATAGATCAGGATGTCGTCTATGAAAACTATAACGAACTTGTCTAGGTAAGGCTTGCACACTCGATTCATCAAGTCCATGAAGACTGCAGGTTCGTTTGTCAGCCCAAAAGGCATGACCAAAAACTCGTAGTGTCCATATCGAGTTCTAAAGGCTATTTTGGAGACGTCCTCTTCTCGGACTCTCAGCTAGTGATATCCTGATCTCAAATCAATCTTCGAGTAAAAGCTCGACCCTTGCAGCTGGTCGAATAGGTCGTCGACGCGTGGAAGAGGGTAGCGATTCTTCACCGTCACCTTGTTGAGCTCGCGATAGTCGATGAACATACGGAAGGTACCGCCTTTCTTCTTCACGAACAAGATTGGAGCTCCCCAGGGCGAAGAACTAGGACGAATAAAACCCTTATCCAAGAGTTCTTGTAGTTTCATAGAGAGCTCTTCTAGTTCTGATGGGGCTAAACGATAAGGTGCACGAGCTATAGGCGCTGCTCCAGGAGCTAGCTCGATTTGAAACTCGACTTGGCGATGAGGCGGAAGCCCAGGTAATTCCTCAGGGAATACCTCAGGAAAGTCACGTACGATCGGAAAATCTTCTATCTTCTTCTCTTTCTTCGAGGTGTCAGTAACGAGAGCCAAGATGGCAGTGTGGCCCTTTCGTAAACACTTCTGGGCCTTAAGGAAAGAGATGATGCTCACAACCGCACCACTCTTGTCGCCACGAATCATGAGTGGTTCATCACCTGAACGAGGAATACGGACAATCTTTTCGTTGCAAAGAATCTCTGCTTGATGTTGGGATAACCAGTCCATCCCAATGACAACGTCGAAACTACCCAGAACGATAGGAATGAGGTCGATAGAGAAAGTGTGACCAGCTAGAACAAGATTACAACCCTTGACTACGTGTGTGGCCTCTAAACCCTTACCATTAGCTAGCTCTACAGTGTGCTTGGTGTTCAAAAGCGTTGGGGTACGTTTAAGCATTTGACTGAATTTTAGGGACACGTAGCTAGTATCGGCACCCGAATCAAGCAAAACAGTAACATAAAAGTTGTCGAGAAGGAACTTACCCGTCACAACGTTGGGATCGTTCCTTGCATCTCCTTGTCCAATCACAAACATACGACCCCTGGCACCATTTCCATTGTTACCCCCGTTGTTTCCATTCCCCTGGTTGTTATTATTGTTGTTGTTGTTCTGGTTCCTGTTCAGTTTGGGACAATCTCTCTTGAAGTGGCGTTCAGCTCCACACGGAAAGCACCCTTTGTTGATGCCTTGCTGCTGCTGCTGGCATTGATTCTGTGGGGCTTGTTGTTGACGATTCTGGTTTGCGGGGTATAAACTTCTGCAATCCTTTGCAACGTGGCCTGGATTATTGCATCGCTGATAGTTACCCCTGGTGCATGGCCCACTGTGGTGCAGGTTACAGCGATTGCATTTGGGGTGATTTCCCTTGTACCCACCATGACTTTGACTACCAGACGATTGCTGACTATGGCTCTTGTAGTCATCAGTCCTTCTCTACTGGGACTGAGATTGAACAGAAGTTGAACCTTTGCTTGAAGCTCCATCCCATTTTTGATTGTTGTCACTAGGAGCATCTGAGGTAGCTGTATCACTAATACGCTTTGGTAGCCTGCCCTGCTCCACCGCCTGGTCAGTGAGACGATGAGCCAATTGAACAACTTGCTGGATGGTGGCGAGGTTAGCTGAAGTCACATGACTTTGAATCTCTGACACTAAACCCTTGAGATACAGTTCGATACGCTTAATTGGGGGGTCCACCATAGTGGGACACAGAATAGCTAGCTCATTCGATCTCTTTGTATAAGCTTCAATTTCCGACCCCGTCATCTTGAGGTTGAAGAACTCTACCTCCAACTTATGAATGTCATCACGATTGCAATATTCCTCTTTGATCCGTTCCTTGAAGGTGTTCCATGGGGTGGCGTTAGCAGCAGCCAACCCCAGCGTTTGAACCTGAGCGTTACACCATGTAAGAGCAATACCCTCAAGAGTACCAGTAGCGTACTTCACCCTGCGAGCCTCAGGACATTCACACATTTCGAAGACTGACTCGAGCTTCTCGATCCAGTGGAGGAGACCTACGGATCCTTCAGTGCCGCTGAAAGTAGTGGGTCGGCAGTCCATAAAAGTTTTGAAGGTGCACACAGGTGGCTGAGCATGCTGACCTGTCGTGAGTGTAAGAAGGGACCAGGTTAAACACAAGTGTTGGTTTACGAGAGTAGGACCTAAAGATCCTAGAGTGAGTTTAGACTGCAGGGTATACCTCCTGCTTGTGCGGCTGCAAGTGCCGCAGCAACTTGTTGGTTAATCAGAGCCGTCAACTGGGCTTGAGTCATGTTAACGCATCCCGCCATGATCTTCATATCAAGTGAAACATGAGTGAGAAGGGTTCGCAAAAGTGCGATGACAGAAGAGAGTAAGCACTCACGTGTTTTCAAACACTAGTTGTTACGTTTATCTAAACATACCAAAAGCAAGGTTCTATGTGATCTAGCAAGTAGGCAATAAAACATAAACCATATCACCTAGAATGTCGAGTCTTGCACGTGGAGCGAAGCGTCGTTGTGGATCGTAGAGCACTGTACAGGTTATAGTCTGGATTTAACAAAAACGTTTTTCCCTTATTAAAACCAAGTTCACTATAACCAATGGCTCTGATACCAATCTGTCACACCCCCAAAATCCACCCGCGGAGTATCACCGCTTGGAGGCGTGACTGACCAGGATCAAGCCACCAATCATATTGAACAAGCAAGTAAGTAATTATAAAAGTCCAACCAATACAATTGGTGTCCAAACAAACATAGTTTAAGTTGCAAGCGGAAGCAAAATATCAAATCCCAAAACATAAGTTAATAATGTTTAAGTTCATGAACACACAATGTCCATGCTCCACAATGACTCCTCTCCATGCAAGCTCCAGCTAAACCTATTGACCTGCAAAGCATATAGTAACGAGTCAACAACAATGTTGAGCGAGTTCACAGTTGGGTGTTTGTTTTAAGTTGTTTCGAAAACAGTTTCCTTTATCTGGCATTCATGCCGTGGGGGTTACCCCATAGTTGAAAATGTGTTTAGTTTAATCCCGTTTACTCTGGCAATCCAGCCGTGGGGGCTACCCCATGATTAGTTATCTGGCTTTTTGGCCATGGGGGATACCCCATATATATATTACTAGACTCGTTACCATATCGACTGCTGACTGTAGTCATGTTTATGTGCCCTGAACTGTCAATGTCTATCATCATTGACGTGCCCAGATCCATTAGTTCACGCCCGTCCTCTGCGGCACGGTGTGAGGCTTGTCAGACCTAAATAGCGCTATCTAACTAATGACCCGCTCGCCATTGGCCCGGCGATTAAGTCGATATAAAAAGGAGGGACTTCGTGATAGAGTTTTGGTCTAGTGAAAGATAACTGTCCATGAGGACGAGGAATTACATTCCTGAACCCGTACTGTCCTACCCAAGAAAGGACGAGGAATCCATATTCCCTAACCCATTCCCAACCCCTGGGAATCCCATGCTTTGTAGAAAGTGTGAACTCACCTTAGGTTAGCTCGGCAGATAAGTAAAGGTCAATCGAGCTGCTAGAGGTCAACCACATCCTAACATGGTTACCATACAACTCAGGTCTAGGTTCAAGTAGTGCACGTATGTTTACACATAAACTATCAGATTACCATCACACAATGATCATGGCAAATACGTAATCACTTAATAGTCAAGTACATAACATATTCAAGCTTGTGCAATTCAGTAGTTTGGGCCGAACCATTTGTGTAGTTTACTAACATAACCCAATTAACACCCCGGCCCAACATGTTGTGCGGTCAGCACAGCCTTGTGCGACCCACCTCATGTTGTGTGATCCATTACTCACCCGACCCAGTCTATGAATAAGCCCAATAGTACCCAGCCCGATAACTAGAAACCCATACAAAACTATAAGCATATACACGACCCAATCAATTAAACAGATAACATGTCTTGTGCGATCCGTTTGATCTTGTGCGACTTGGGACATCATGTGCGACTGGACTTGTGCGTTTGACACTTGTGCGATCAGATCAGGTCTTGTGCGACATGATCTTGTGCGATCAACAGCTTGTGCGCTTTGGGTCCTTGTGCGACCAAGGACTCTTGTGCGATTAGTTTTAATCATCCGAATTTTATGCTGTTTAGTTACAATCAATCAATAGTTTTCAAATCTCCATTCAATCAATTAATACTAACAATTTCTAAATCCAACCAACATCGATCAAACAAAGGTTTTTATCATAAAGTTCATATGAACCCTAATATAATTCATAGCATGAACATCAACCACACTCAACACATTAACGAGTTCATGGCCTTGATTACTAACATGTACCCTACACAACATCCTAACAATCATCCCAAATAATAACACATCACAGCCGGTTATCCTGGTTATCATGTGTTCGATTTTTATATCTACAAGAACCGATTAGCCTATTACCATCTCTTGTTTAATCATTCAACCTTAGCATCATGCAACACACAATTATTAATTATTCTACAACAAGAACCCTAACCGGATTTGATCAACATAAAGCATTAAACAATCATCGATCATATAGCAATACACAATCATTGATCAACATAAAAATGAAATAACAACAACACACTAAAAACACTAACCGGATTAGAGATGAATAAGAGTTAATCCGAATGATAAACTTCGAGAGAGAGACACTCTTTGTTGCCTTGTTGCCATCGGGTTCAAGTGGAGAGAAAGAGAGTAGGGTTTTGTAAACTTTGTGTGATTAGGTAAAGTGTGGGATTTATACCATCACCCTATGTGTTGTGCGAATTGATGGAGTGGGCCGAACCCTCCTAATGGGCTGCCCTTTGGTCCGAATACAAGAGTGTAGCCCGAATGGGCTTGTGCGATCGGTTCGTGTTGTGCGTTTGGGCTTGTTTATATACATACATACATTACACAAAACACATAACATTTCATTAATCATCGAGTTCACATAGTCACATAGTGTTCACATACGTTACATCAAAGTACAAAGAAGGGTTTGAAATACGAGTTGTCACATTATCCCCAAGTTGAAAGAAATTTCGTCCTGAAATTTAGCACGTACTCACTGAGGAAGCTAGTTAAGTTGCATGGTTTTCCTGGTTTTCCTGGGGTGTCACACAACCGAACAACTGGACTTTACCCGGAACATAAAAATATTGTCAATGACATTGTTTACACTTTCCTGAGCTAGTTAGGGACCCCGAACACCCTAACACCCTTTGTATTACACTACCCACATAATACTCTAATTAACACCATTGGAACATAACTAATCATTAACTATACATTTGAAAACAAACCATAACCCCCCCCCCCTCATCCGATCGGTTCCCCATGAGGGACACACCCCACCATTTTTTATTATTTTAATCCTAATTGCTTGATATCTAGACTGCAAATTATACATTGGGTATTAGTGATTAATGGTTTATAAAAAGGTTTAGTGGATTATCATTCTCTTTCATCATCACACCATCAACAAGCTTCCTCTCTTCTTTCCTTGCCCACCTTCGGCCGAACACCATCACCACTACCCAACCATCATTCAAATCTTGTTCAACCATTTTACCTACACACATAGAAGCAAGGGATCATACAAGGAGGCTCGGTGCTTTCAGAATCTCAAGAATCTCTCTACGTTGCTTTTATCCACCTTGTTTACGCCTTGATTCTTCCCTAGCCTCGAGCTAGTAGTAAGTGCTTCCCAACATCTTCTTGTTCTTGTTTAAAGTGGTTAATAAGAGATTTAACGGTTAAAATCCAAGATCACACAAGATCAAAACATAAAGTCTTGAAAGAATGATAAATAAGTTGGTTAAAGAATAACTAGTGGTGTAAATCTTATGAAACTTGTTTAGTTGAGATTATTTTATGTTGTTTGATGCTAGTAGTGGGATAGATCATCATCTAACCATGCTAGATCATGTTCATGGAACATGAACTAGTAGTTTGTTAAGAGTGAAAGTTACAAGATGATGAACTCTTCCACTAACAAAACATGAACTTGTGTAAAGGCGATTTTTCATGTAAAATAGAGTTCTAAACTAGTAGATCTAAGGATCTACAAGTGGTTTTTCGGAAGAACCAAGTAAAATATACAAGTCTTGTTTAAAAGCCGGATCTTTCATAAACTAAAGGTATTTTAGTGACTAAACAAGTGTGTAAACACTTGTGTAACAAGAAGGTTTAACAAAGAAATATTTTTGTAAACCTTGACTAGAAGTTGTAAAACTTCAAGATCTTTAAAAATGAAGTTTTTAAGAAACTAATATTTATCTTAAAGATGACAAGATCCACTAAATATGTTGGAAAGTCACTACGTATTTTTATATAACTTACAAGTTCATGAGTTTGCGATTTATATTTATTTTGACAAGTTTGATATTGGAATATCGTATGTTGATGGTTGGAAAATTGATTGATTAAGTTTTTAAAAGAAAATGATACGCTAGTAAGCCTGGCCACCTCCAGTTACAGAGGAAACTCTGGCGAAATTTTTCCACAAATGTAACACTTAGAATATTTTTGGTGACAAGTGTTTATAAATATATTTTTGACTTGTTTTCCAAACAAACTTCGCCATGATTTTTATTATAAAATAACCAAGTATTCGGAGGTGGATTTTCGTAAATAAAACTTGTTAAATATATATTTAGAATATATATTTCATAGTAAAATGCTTGTGTGATTTTATGATTATTTTGTGAACTACACATATATTTTTTAGGGTAAAAATATTATAACTCGTATACACTAGAAAGTAACGACTCCAAAATAATACCAACGCCTTCACAAATAAATATCTAAGTTACACCGGTATTATTATTACCACCCGAACTTCAAATGTAACTTATGTATTTTCGGAAAAATACTCTTAAATGCGTATTTTGATAAAAGTATTATTTTGGAAATCGTATGGAATAAAATATAATATTTTTGGGAAAATATGTATATTTTGGAGATAGAATATTTTAGACAAATGAATAAAAATATATTTTATTAAGTGAGACTTAATAATATATTTTTTTTGGAATTACAAAAATGCAGATGTATTAAAACCCCCATCCTTGGGAAGGAATATTGTCACACCCCCAAAATACCACATGCGAAATCCCCCGCAAGGCGTGTGACGTACCAGGATCTAGCCAACTATCATACTGAACTTATTAAGATATTTCAAATACTACTTTCATTTATTATTAATAGAAGTGTTACAAAACAATGTTTAACGTTCAGCGGAAGCATAATGCATTAATTAAGAAATCCATAAACCAAGTGTATGTGAAAGCCATTAGATTCGTCTCGTGTTTCCATGTATCTCGACCCATGACCACTCCAGCATCCCAGACAGCAAGTTCCCATCAAAGTACCTAACGACCTGCAAGCATGCAGACAAGTGTGTCAGACGACGCTGGTGAGTTCAAAGTTTTGTTAACGCGTTTAGTTACCAGTTGTGTGTATAAAACAGTTCAACAGTTTGATTTGATGATGTTATTAACTCGATTACCGTATGTGGCTACTAGATGTGAATGCCCAACCCCAATGCCTCTATCTAGGCATTGGTCAAGTGGTCAAGGTAATTAGTTCAACTAACAACCTCGAGTAGATGTAAGGGGTCTTATATATACACGATGTGAATGCCCAACCCCAATGCCTCTATCTAGGCATTGGTCAAGTGGTCAAGGTAATTAGTTCACGCCCGTCCTTTCGGCACGGTGTGAGGGTGCCAATCCTAATAGCGCTATCAACTAAATACCTCGTTGCCTTCCTGGTAACAATCGGTAGATGTAGGGGGTCTTACATAATAGAAACTGAGTAATAACAAACATCCCATTAACCTGCATTCCTCCCTGGAACGTTACCCGATATCCCTTCCCGGGATGCATGCTTGGAAAAGAGCAGTGAACTCACCTTTGGTTTGCTCGGTAGAATTAATTACTTATTCCCAGATAGTCAACCAAATCCTAGTATTGTTACCATTAACAATTAGTTTCCGCACACTTAAATTGCATAGTCAACACTTTGCATATAATCTCGTGATACACCCTAATCATTCAGTGCACGTAGTGGTTCATAACACAGATTTCATGTTCCTCATTATCAACTTAGCATGTCATAACGTCATCACATATCATGCTATAATAACTATTTGGGGGTCACGTATAACACATCAATCCTATGTAAGTTCACATTACACATGTAACGTATCAGTGAAACACCTAGCAATACATATCCAAATCATCAATACACAATTAGTAGGTCTCGTGTGTTATATAAACAAAGACTCAATCAAACACGCAACCCCTATAGTGTACGGCCCCTTTTTGCTCAAACCCAAAACAAGTGTATAGCCAGTTTCACGTGCTCGGCCCGTACAATAGTTTCGCGTTTTACCCAGCCCGAAGCCGATCAATGAAGCCCAGCCCGCACGATGTGCGGCTGTCTTCATTCATCTCATGCCCATAACTACCCGGAACATGTGCAGCCCAAAGACTAGCATGGTAACCATTACTTTAATTTAACCTACTGATCCATTAGTTAATATATCAAATTCATGAGCATAGCACATTAGCTAAATTATCATATATGATCAATATCATTAAACGAATTCAACAACATACCTCCCTAAACATCATCTAGTATGCGAGTAACATAACATCCAGTTTCCCATGATTACACATCTACAACAACACCACATCGACGAATACTACTCGGACCATTATAATCTCAGTCATCCCCTTGTTATTCGTTCAGTATGTAACAAGAAATCAAGAATTATAATAAGCATGTAATCCCTAAATATTTATTAAGCGACTAACACTAGTCATTCCAACAAAATCAACTAAAACATTCCAGTATTGGAATGAATATTATTATCATACCACCAACCCACATGCTACTCAACAAAAACCAAGGCACATGACATTCTGTTCGGTTCACAAACCCCTATAACTATCATAACTCTTATTATTAAAATACCATTTTCTTATCAGACCCATTATTACTATGCCACTTTAATTGTTACCCCATTCTTATGGTCAAACATATTTAATATGAAAACCCTAATCATTCTATTATAACAGTTACCAAAGATCAATTCAACAACCAAATCCAAATCAACATCTCATATGCATGTGAAGACTTAGAGTTTGTCGGCCATTTATTTTAAACATTAAAGATTGATTGGAATCATAAGTCTTTATCCATTCCAACACTCAAATCACCATACACAGAATCCTATGCCACTTTGTTCAATATTCATGCATATAAAGGAAACTAATGTATTACGATTCCAAGGCAATTAGATTAACATATGGTAATATACTAACCGAGTTTGAGTAGTGAAGGATAATGTGCCAAAACCGTGAAGAAAGCTTCGATGAGAGGGACTGCCGCCGTTTTGAGAGGGGATAGCACACTAGGGTTTTGTTTCTTGAATTTATAAAAAGTGCGTGAGATCAAATACATATATTAAATCGGATCAAGTGGGCTGCCAAACCCACTTTTGTTTTTACTAATTGATTGGGCTTCTAGGTGGGCCGGGGTTTTAGGAGGTTCGGTCTTATAACTTCTAGTGTGGGCCGAGATACATAGAGGACTAAGGTGTGTGTGAGTGTGGCCCGACACACTCGTGGCACGATGTGTATACGATGGCCCAGTTTCATGTGTAGTTCCTTTAAATGAACCCAACGCTTAAACGGATCCAACCACACCAAGTTATAACCAAGTAAATTTACATTTGACAAGTTAATATAACATGAGCGTCCAAGGAGAGAGTTATGAGAAGTTAAAATCACTAAATCAAACCAGTATTAACCTTGAAAGTTTGAGTTGTCACATCATCCCCAACTTGAAAGAAATTTCGTCCCGAAATTTGACAAGCAGGCCAAGCAGGCCAAAAAGTGACATGGTAAATCAAAAGTAACACAAAGCGTCAAAGTGTTAGATTGGAATGACTGTGGAGTTTCCTCGGGTACCACATCATCCCCAACTTGAAAGGGAATTTCGTCCCGAAATTCGCCAATGATATCAAAAGTTGATTCCATCGCTTGAACAACTGAGGATGCAAGAGCTTACTCTTATCATTACGTTACCACGTGAACTCAGGTCCACGTCTTGAGTTCCAACGAACCCTCACGATTGGGGTTCGACTATATTAACGAATCTTGACGTCCTGGTCCATGATTTCAGTAGATTCCTCGACAACTGCAACTTGTCATTAATCTCAGACTCTAATAAGGGTATCGTGAGCGTTTCATTGGACAAACACTACCTTAGATTCGAGACATAAATGACATCACGTACGCTACCCAATTCATCCGGTAAGTCTAGTTTGTAAGTCATGTTACCGATCCTGTAGGTCCCGTTGATACAGGATTTGATCGTAGGAACAAGATGAATCGATTTCGTCTTAGTGTGCGGAATCCATTAAGACAAATCACAGATTTATACAACAGAGAATTCAACGTTTAACTTCTTGTCTGTTTGTTCTATTAATCGTTCTGAAAGTCACAAAGTTCCGGTGAACGTACAGACTACCCGTGCGTATGTCAAAAGTTCTAACAAAGTAGCACCGGACTTACTATATATAGACAGACTCAAGAAACTAACAAGTGTTGTACGTGCGGGTGGGCTACCCGTGCGTATAGTTTACCCGTGCGTGTGGTCATCCGCGTGTATGACTTATCCGTGCGGATAAGTCATCCGTGCGTATTGCCATACGTGCGTATTGCTATCAGCACGAGTTAAACTTATCCCAAACAACACTTTTACATACAGACCCTATTCCTGAGTTGTCCTGCTAACTACATACAATAAACATAAACACAGAACAAAATATGACTACATGCTGACGGAAGCTACAGACGTAATTACTAACAGACTCCCCCTCGGATGTAGCTGTAGTTCCTTCCAGCATAGTCTTTAATTCCTTCTGTTGCGTCTTCGCTCACGTGCTTTCTCTCTTCTTTTCTGAGCCTGTTCCTCCAACATCCTTTTTCTCTTTTGTCTTCCCTCAGTCAACCACCAATGTCTATAGACAGGATCTCCATCACGCTTCCGTTCCCATCTTGGAATTTTGTTTTCTTCAGATTCAATTGGTGTTTGATCTGTTGGAGGAACTATTCCCAATTTACGTTTTCCCCTCTCAGCAGCTCTTTCAGCAATCTTCTTGAAACGTTGTTCACGCTTGTATACTTTCAAAAATTCATCAATCTCTAGATCTCTCCATTTAGTCTTCCAGTATCTTCCAGAGTTGATGTCTTTTGCGAAACAAACATCCACAATCTTTTGATATTGCAAAGCTTGCTCTCTATCAGGTCTCTCGTAGACTATCTTGTTGTAGAACAAACAATCGATATCTTTCTTTGAACAGTTAACAAGCCACATAGGATCTAACACACAGATCCTTCTAGCTTCTCCTGTGGACTTGTTATTTAACGAGATTATTGCTTCAGCTGTAGTTTGATTATACAACCACCCTTCAAACTCATCATGGAAATCTTGCTCCATCGCCCTTAAAGGCATATTCTTCAAACAACTTGGAGGTTTGATATCCAGAGTAATATCCTTTTCACCACTTTCTAAGATTCTGACAATCCGTTGAGGAAAGTGTGGTTTCCAATCAGGATATCTTTTCTCAGCTTGCAGCTTCACGTAATTCCATAATCTCTGATCATGTTGCTTTACATCTAACCCATGGTAGAATTCTTTGATGTTCTTTGTTTTTACCAATTCATCTATATCCCACCAGGGTAGAGTTTTGATATCAGACAAGAACTCAAAATACTGTACTCCCTGTTCTCTTCTGATTGCATAAACTTTCAAGTCTTCCAAATATCCCCATGAGAGAATGTCACCCCAAGAGAGTTCTTTGTCATGTGTAAAGAATTATAGAGTTCGAAGTTTCTTTCTCTCTTTTGGCATGACTTTGTACCATTTCTTTCTTTCTTCTGCCAAATTTTCTCTCGGTATAGTATCTGGAATACCTTCTGTAGACACTTTCTCAACTATCTTTCTTCTAATTTCATCGACATTTCGATCTTTGAACATTTCCATCAACGAAGGAAATGATTCATCAATCCCGGAATAATGAAAATGAACTTCATCATCAGATGAATCTGAAGCGTCTTCAACGATTACATCATTGTAATTATCAGCTTCAAAGGCATATCTTGTCTCAAGTATATCTTCAGAAGTTTCAGGAATCTCATCTTCAATATCGAACTTAAATTTACCTTCTTGCAAACCCAATTCCTCTAACATCTCTTCCCTTGTTCTTCTAACCTCAATCTCTTCCTGATTTTTATCTTGTAAGAAAATGACAGTGGGATTTGTGAGGAATACCTGATCCATGTGTTGCTTTCCAGAAGTGGAAGTTTCTTGATGATCATCATCTTCTTGTTCGTTGATTTGATCATTCAGAAACTCCTCTATCCTTTGTTCATCAATAAGATTCTTCACAATTAAACCTGACGAACCTTGATCATCGTCATCATTCTTCTTATCATCATCATTTTTCTTCTCATCGTCTTTCTCGTCATCGTCATCTTTCTCATCATCTTCATCTTCTTCATCATCTCCAAGAAGTTCTTCATCAGAATCACTAACTTCTTCACCCCGAGCCTTCTTCCCTTCTTTTCTCCTTTTCATAACTTTCATTCTGTAAAGACCATCTTTTACTTTGAGTGGCACAGTATAAGCATTACCAACAAGAACAAACTGCTTTGTCTTCCATTCAAGTAGTAACAATTCTTTCCCCTTTTTCTTCTTTTGTTCAGCAGCAACTCTACGAATGATCTCTTCAGAATCAATGACTTGAGAAGGCTCTCCAACTAACATGAAATCTTGATCATGTACAACTTGTTCTTGATCATGTTGTTCTTGAGCAACTTGTTCTTGAACATGTTGTTCTTGAGCATGTTCAGCATCAATCATTTCAGCATCATCTTGAAGAAAAGAACCACCGGCTTCTTGAACATCTTCAATTATACTTTTGTTCTTTTGGATAGCATCCTCAGCCAGTCTTCGTTCTCTTTCAAGTCTTCTTTCTTCAACATTCTTTACTTCAATTTCGTTGTAAGCAGCATGAACATCCTTCTTCAAAAGATTTTCCACAACAGAATATAACATCTTGAGTTGTTCATCTTTCATCACTTTGTCAGCTTTCATGGCTTCCATCTCCAACTTTATTGCTTTCATTTCATTTGAATTAGCTTCACTCATATCACTGAGAAGCTGATTTAATGACTGATTTACATCTTGGAGATTCTTTGTCTTCTCGTTCAGTGAAGAAATTTCTGCCATAAGAGCTTTAATCAATTTAGCATGATTATCACCTTCTTCCTTTGTTTTCTTCATGGTGTTTTCTTCATGAAAGATTATCACCGATCTGAGTTGATCATGAGCTTTCATTATCTTGTTCACTTGCTTCAATAAGAGATCACGTTCACTTTCGGCTTTTTCTTTTTCTTTCTCAAGATCTTTGACTTTCTTTGCAAGAATTCTCACTGCATCATTGTTGAACAAGTCATCGTCAAAATTCAGATCTTCCAATGGATCTCCTGAAGCAGATGGCATATGGCTAAAGAAATCATCTGAATCTTTTGGCCATGAGGACGATTCTAGAATCTCTATTGTTTCTGGTACATTTGGAAATTGTGAGGAAAAGACTCCAGCATCAGTAACTTCAATGTAGTCATCCTGACTAGTCTGCTTTTCAGCTTCTGTTTCTTGTGGTTGAGGAGATTCAACATGTTGAGTATCTTTGCCATCATATTCCTTTTGAACTTGACTTTCTCCTTTTCTTGCTCGAACACTTCTTGGAATGAGACCAGCTACAATTGCTTTTCTTTTCTTGATTTGTTTCTTTGGACTCTCAGGATCATAAGTTATATCTTCTTCATCTGATCCCTTCTTTTTCTTTGGAGACCTTTTCTTTAACTGAACTTTTCCTTTGCCAATAGTAAGTGGATCAAATTCAGATTCTGATATTGTGGTTTCAGAATCATCATTACTTGACAGATCTTGAACGATTCCTTCTTGATCTTTAACACCTTGAGCAGCATCCTCATTCTTCTTTAAGAAACTTTGAAGAGATTGTGATAACAATTCAGCACCTTCTTGAATAACTGTTGATGGTTCCAAAACTGTTTCATCTTTCAACTTGTGCTGCTGTTTTCCAGAAGACCCTGCAAAACAGATATTTGACAAATTTATTAGAATTTTTCACAAGATAAAACTCTAACTTCCTTATGACTCCCCCTTTCACAATACCCTTTTTCACATTCTTTGGAATAGAAACTGCAGGGGATGTCTTTGGAGTTCTCTTCCTTTTTCCATCTTTGATACACCACCATCTTGTATCCTTCTTATAGAACAAACTCATCTTGGCATCTTCATTATGAGAATTGCTGTCTTCATGTCTCCACGCATCATTCTCTGGAGCTACATAGTTTGCATTTGAAATTTTGCAGATCATTCTCTTTGCTCCAGGATTTGGACCTTTGATCAATCTGCTGATTGTATCTGGTGTCATGTGCCTTAGGCCCAAAATATCACTACTTCTCTTTTCTAAACCTTGAAATTGATCATTTATCAACATCTGGACAAACCTAGGATACATAAGAAACCTCTTGCTTCCATCCTTTACATTTTCAGACATATGGTCAAAAATTACTTGAGAGATGTTGTATGGTCTGTTCAGAACAAGACCAAGCAATAATATTCATGATGTAATCTTGAGTTTCATCATATCCACCTTTTCTGTGTGACAAAGCATGAAGCACACAATGAGTCATGAACTTATAAGCATGGCTAAAACTTGTCTTCTGCATTCTTCCATTCACACTCCCAGCAAAACCCATCCTACACCACAATCCTTTTACTAAACGTTCAGAAACTATGGTTGGATCACTATCATTGTCTCCTAAATTCAACACTCTTCTTATAACACCAACTGTCACCTTCATCTCCAAATCTACATCTCTTCCATTCTCATCTTTCTTTGATACAGCAGAATAAATGGTCTTATCACTTTCTTCGTATCTTGCAGCACTCCAAATTCGTTTCACATGCGATTCATAAGCTATTGTCTTATCAGTTAAGGCCTTAGAAACTCTACTTTTCCTCAAAAATTTTGCAACATCTTGAACTACTGTGTTTTCGGTATACACTTCATCCAAAATACAATATATATTATGAGCTTTATCCCAATCCTGCAGAAATTTTATTCATTTTAAAAATTTTGGGATCTCAAAATATTCTGTCAAGAAAAGACTTGATGTATGATATGATACATGAATGGTTATCTGTACGCATGACTTGTCCGTGCGGATAAGTTGTCCGTGCAGACAACTTGTCTACACCGCGTATAGCCGCCCGTGCGTACAACATACCATAGCCTCGGATTGCCATCTGTGCGTATAACATAGCATTGCCACGGATTGTCATGCGCGCGTACAACATGACATAGCCACGGATTGCCATACGTGCGTACAGCCTGACTTGCCACGGATTGCCATACACACGTACAAGTTGTGCGTGCGGACACAAGTCACAGATGAAGAACAGTTTATGAACATCAAAAATTTTCTATGACAAAATCTAAAATTGAACATAAATCAACACAGAGGATGTTAAGGCGATCAAAACCCTATGTTCAACAATGTCTAAAACATCCTATACACAGGTCAATTTAACAAAAACCTAGCCGACACTACATACCATTCAAACATCAGATCTATCAGATTTTAACAAGTTATAACACAAATTAATCCGGTAAATCTCTAGATCTTAAGCATTCCGATCAAAACCTAATCATTTATTCATGACAAATCGAATTAACACAGGCTAGATCTAAGATTATAGGCTCCGAAAGAACAGTTACACGATGAACAGATATTAAACAATGGATTATTGCAGATCTGGGTTAGAAAAACATACCTTTGCCATTGTAATTGTTGTGTAAACCAACGAAAACAAGGATCCGTGCAAAGAAGTCCAAAATCAGAAAGTCAAAGTGTAAGAGAGAGATAGTGTTGTGCGTGCGTATAGCTTTGACTGACTCTTTGACCCTTTATTTATACTAACATTAGACGCGTATGGTCACCCGGGCGCATTGCCATCCGTGCGTATGGCTAACCGTCCGGATGAACATCCGAATGAGGCACACTTTACTTTTTCAAAGAAGACTTTGATTTTTCTCAACTTTTGTCAGATTTTAGATAACCACTTAAGTTGCTTGGTTCAAATTAATGACCCAAGAAACTTAATTTGTCGACGAAGTCCAACTTAATGACCTTGGTTGACCTGAAGCAAAACATACTGACTTTTGAAAATTTTGTTCAAACATTTTTTCTGAAAAATTACAAGTATCAACTTAATGAACTTGTGTTTCACACTATTAATTACAGATCAGTCATGATTAGCTCCAAACTCATCTTCCAATCCAGAAACTTCCTGCATCTTCTATCACTTTCAAATCCGAAGATCAACTCTCCACTTTGGTTTGTCGTAAAATAAAGCAGAAAAATAAAATCTTTTTGGGATATTTAATGAAGCAAGAAGAATAAAACAGAAAGCAGTAAATGTAAACTATTTACAAACATATTTTTGGTGAGCGTGTTAGGGAATCATATCAGCTTCCAACAAGTTACAAGTACCATTAAGCTTAATTTCATGCCAAACATTAAACAATTCACCTCGATTGTCGATATACTGATCCATCTTAAATTCTTACACACATTTCAATCTGTTCAGGATACAGTTTAAGTGTTTTAAAGACTTAAACTTATACGTGTGTCCCACCTCTTGAATATACTCCCGTATCCAGAATCTCAATAATCAGTCTTACAGGTGAGTATACATCAATGATATCTGTACATAATTTAGGTATGCGAGGGCCGAGGGATCTCAGGTCGATACTTCCGTATACGCAGAGAGATATCGGCTTCGACTTTAAGGTGTGTCCCCTTTAGAGGATCTTTTTGCTACAACAGCAGCGTTTATCAATTTTATTGTTTCAGCATGCTGAGGGTTTAATGCTATGATTCAAGCATTTGCAGAAAGTATTATCCAGGGACTAGGTCAGAACTACCGTTCAGCAGAAGTCCCGGAATAATACCCCAGACATCATTGAGAATAAAGACCTAGTATATCAGATTATGAAACCTTTCAAACGAGATTTCAGGGGTTACCTATATATCCAAGTGATGTTCCCCACGAAATAAGCAAGTAAAATTTTAGGTTTATATCCCGAACAAATCTACTAAATGTGTAAAAACCTATCGACACATCATTAGTGAGACTGTTTAACGTATTTGAACTTTCCATTTCTTTAGCGTACAGTAACCGTCTAGCTGATGTACTATCATTTTCCCTTTTTTACACAAACTCTTTTTGAAATTTTATCATGTTTTTGGGTTTTTGAAATTTTCTAATGTTTATTTTTTATTGTTTTTGTATTTTCTGAAACTAAAACTACTATCTCCCCCTAAAAACCAAAACAAGTAAAAATTCGACAAACCATTGCAGATTGTTTCTCAACATCATCTACAGTGGCACCTTCATCAACGCCAACGATTTCCTCCGCATCCGATAGCAACTTCATACCATTAAGTTTCAAAAGATATTTAAAGCGAGTTTTATCAAATGCTTTGGTATGTAAGTCAGCTTTTTGTTCATCGGTGTGGATTTTCTCTATTCGTATCAACTTCTTCTCGAAACAATCTCGGATGAAGTGATGACGAATTTCAATGTGTTTTGTTTTAGCGTGATGAACAGGATTTTTTGTTATATTAATTGCTGCCTCATTATCAACAAAGATAGGGGTGTTAAGAAATTGCAAACCGTAGTCTCGCATCTGTTGCTGGATCCACAAGATCTGAGAGCAGCAGCTGCTAGCAGATACATATTCAGCTTCACAAGTGGATAAAGCGACAGAGGTCTGCTTCTTGCATTGCCAGGTGACCAATCGTGGTCCGAAAAACTGGCACCCCGCTGTTGTTGATTTAGCATTCACTTTGCAGCATCCGAAATCAGAATCAGAATATCCTTCGAGCATGAAGTCGCCAACTTTTGGATACCACAACCCCAGAGATGGAGTTCCTTTCAGGTAGCGTAGAATCCTTTTCACAATTACCATGTGCGATGCTCTAGGATTTGACTGAAATCGAGCCGCGAGGCAGGTTTGATACATAATATCCGGTCTTGATGCCGTCAAGTACATTAGCGAGCCGATCATGGAACGATATAATGTTTCATCTACCTTCTCTCCGGTGAGATCAGGGTTTATCCCATGATTCGTCGCTAATGGGGTGGACATTGGTGACATTCCTGACATCCCAAATTTCTCCAGAACATCATGAACGTATTTTGTTTGATGTATGAAAGTTCCTTCGGGAAGTTGATCAACTTGAAGTCCCAAGAAAAACTTCATCTCACCCATTGAAGACATTTCAAACTTCTGCTTCATAACTTGTTCAAAATCTTTGCAGAGTTGTTCATTTGTAGACCCGAAAATTATGTCGTCCACGTAAATTTGGACAATCAGAAGATGCCCGTCGACTTCTTTTGTGAAAAGAGTGGCGTCTATCTTTCCTCGAGTGAAGTGGTTGGCTAACAGATGTTGAGACAAGGTCTCATACCAGGCTCTCGGGGCCTGATGTAAGCCGTACAACGCTTTGTCAAGGAGATAAACTTTATCTTTGTGAATTGGGTCGGTGAAGCCCGGTGGCTGTCCGACATAAACCTCCTCTTTCACCTTGCCATAGAGAAATGCCGACTTCACATCTAACTGAAAAACTTTGAATCCTTTCCACGATGCAAATGCAAGGAAGAGATTCTGATTGCTTCAAGTCTTGCGACAGGGGCATATACTTCGGTGAAATCTATCCCCTCCTGCTGACTGAAGCCTTGGACACCGAGTCGAGCTTTATTTCGAATGATAACTCCTCGATCATCCCTCTTGCATTTAAATACCCATTTGGTATTAATTTTTCGGTGACCATCGGGTAAATCTACTAGCTTCCATACGCCAAGCTTCTCGAATTGGCTTAACTCCTCTTGCATTGCATTTACCCATGAATCTACAGTAAGCGCCTCTTTGTACGTCCTTGGTTCTATCTGCGAGATAAAACAACTTAATGAGAATTCAGTTTGTAAAGGAGCAACTGTTGTGTAAAAACATGTAAGCCCTTGATCAAGTTGTCTTCGAGTGCGGACGCCTGATTGCAGTTCTCCGATTATCAGTTCCTCCGGATGATAAGAAAGCGTTCTTGGCATCACCTCGCCCGAAACATCTACTTCGCTCTCCAAATTTGTGACGTTTTGATCAGCAACTTGTTCACTGACTGGAATAGTTTGATTTGAAAACTGGATTAGCTCCCCCTCAGAGTCTGAATCATCACGATCGAATATCGGTCTGTTTTCAGATTCTTGATTGTCATTCTCTACCGTCTGATTTTCTTGAGCAACATCATTTTCAACATCGTCATGTTCTCCAGCATTGCTTGGACCCGCCTCGTCATCGTTCGAAGCTTGTCGTTTTCGATAAGATTCTGCTGGAAACCTTTCGTCTTCATACTCTCTAAGAATATCCAACTCATCAAAGAATTCTGGTTCTTCTTCCATGTTGAAAGACTCCCACAAAACATCATAATTGAAACGCCATGAGTCGCCCGGATCTTGTGGAGGCATTGTGTGACATTGGCATTCAACATTTTGAGCTTCGATAATTCGCTTCAGACTTGGAACGAAGACTCTTCGTAAAGGACTTGCATATCCCACAAATATTCCTTCAAAACTCTTCGGACCCATCTTTCCAAAAGGTTCTAGAACTGTACAGGGTGACCCGAACGGTTCAAGATACTTCAAATTAGGTTTTCGGTTATTGATCAACTCAAAGCATGTTTTGTTGAATTTCTTGACAGTGAGAACTCTGTTGAGCGTGTAGCATGCGGCGGAAACAGCTTCTGCCCAGAAATTTATCGGTAACTTTGAATCAGCAAGCATTGTTCTGGCCGTTTCAATCAGTGTCCTGTTTTTACGTTCTGCAACTCCATTCTGTTGCGGAGTGTACGGAGCACTGAACTCATGCAAGATACCTCTTTCATCACAATATTCTTCCATATTGTTGTTTTTGAACTCAGTACCATTATCACTTCTAATTCTTCTGATACGTCTTTGGTACAAGTTTTCAATCTTTCTGAACAACCCCATCAACCTGTCAAACGTTTCCTCTTTCGACTTCAAGAATAACACCCATGAGAATCTGGAATAATCATCAGTGACCACAAGACAATAAAGTTCTCCGGTAATACTTTTGACATTCACAGGACCAAATAAATCCATGTGAAGTCTCTCCAAAGGTCTTGAGACTGAATTGACTTGCTTTTTGGGGTGTGACTTTTTCTTTTGCTTGCCTTTCATGCAACTAATGCACTCTTGTTCCAGATGGAAACCTTTAATGTGAACTCCCAGAACCAAATCATTGTGCACAAGATGATTCATTTTACGAAGATGAATGTGCCCCATCTTTCGATGCCACAACTTTGATTCTTTCTCCGTTGCTCTTGAAACAAAACAGTGTGCTTGACCCGTTGTTGTAGTTGCTACAGTCATGTCTAAAACATACAGATCATTCACTCTAGGAGCTCTCATGATGATCCATTCTTCAGGAATAACAAACCCTGGTTTCAAAATCAAACACTCTTTGTCTGTGAAGTGAGTAGTATACATCCGGTCACAAATCTGCGAGATACTTAGCAGATTATTTTCCAGCTCAGCAATGTAGTTAACTCTCTCAAACGTAACAATCCCGTTGGATAACGTTCCTTCACCAACAATTCTACCACCTTGGTTACCCGCGAACCCCACATAACCTCCATTAATATTTCTGACATCATACAGAAGTGCAGTCTTTCCTGTCATGTGCCGAGAAGCTCCACTATCCATAATCCAACGTGAAACGGATCTCGGAAGCTCCTACACATGTCAAAAACATTTAATGAGATTTTGATGCTACCCAAGCCTCTTTTGACTCAGGTAACTTGAAATTAAGGTGAGTTGTTTTAGTGTAAAGTGGTGGAAAGTTTTTATCATTCATTTTAAGGCTTTCAGCAGTTCCAACTTCAACCTCTTTGAATAAGAAAAATTTGTCTTTTTGAGGTTGATCAGCTGGTTGATTTTTCTTCACCACATACTTCTTTTCAGAAGTCGATTTTTGTTTCTCATAAAACTTCAAGGGTACATACTTCTTCTTGGTAGAAGATGTTGATTTTTCAGTTTCAGACATCTTTGGTGAATCAACTTTCTTTTCAACAACTTTTGGCTTCCATGTTTGTTGAGGTGATGCAACCCGTTGGTAAAATTTATCATTTTTAGAAACCGAATTCTTAACAGGTTCATTTTTTATCTTGGTGTTATCATTCTTCAAAACATTTTTCTCAACAATCAATGGAGCCTTTCCTTTCACAACATCTCTCTTGATAGAATTCTTCACAGTTTCAGTCTTAGGCTTCAAGTTGGTACACTTTCGTGCAATATGTCCAACTTGATTACATTTGAAGCATGTTCGGGTGTCAACTACCCGACTTGAGCCTTCAGACTGAGGCTGTGAGGCCTTCTTTTCAAAGAACTCTTTGTTTGATTTTAAAAAGATTTCAGATTCCTCCTCAGAAAGTGAACTTGAACTGTTCACAAACACCTTTTTCACAGCAAACTTCTTGTTCTGAACATTTCTTTTCTGATAACTCTTACCACCCTGATATCCTCCCGACCATTTATTTTGATTGTTGTTAGAAAAACGTGGTGGAATAACAGGTTTCTTATAGTAAGCTTTATCTTTCTCAAAATTCATATGTCTCTTTGTCTGTTTCAAACTGTCCACTTCAGACAAATCAATTTCAACCAGTTTGAAAACATTTTTCAATTTGTTCACATTAACATTCTCCAGAGGAAACTCAAAGTCTGAATACAACTTATCAGAACCAGACATCTTGTACATCACAAGACCCGGTTCGTCATTTGAGTTGTTTTTAGATTTTGGTTTTGGAATGTAATTGTTCAGAAAACATTCTTCATCTTCAGTTGAATCACTATCCAAGACACTTTCAGCCATGCCTTTTATGATCTCAGTTTGAACACTGTCATCGGATGATGAAGATGAAGAAAATGTCACATCTATTGATTCTGGCAATTTTATCTCATTTGTTTCAATATCATCATTAACCAACCCAAATTGCTTCTTTGAGAAATTGTTTAGAACAGGTGGCGGAACTTGATGAAACCCCACCCCGGTTCCATCACAGTATACATCTTCGCCAGCTTTGGTTTTTCCAATGGGTTTTGGAACAATGTGTTGTAAAACAAAGCTTGCAGAGTTGTAACTGCTCAGTTTCAGATTAATTCGTTCATTCTCAATATTAGCTTCTTCAAACTGAAGCTTCAATTTTGCAATTTCATCAAGTTGTTGGTTGATTAACTCCTCTTTTACTCGAAGAACCCCTGATAGTTGAAGATTTTCTTTCGTTGTTTTACTGTTTCTCTCATCAGAATCTTTAACCGTTCGCTTCAGCTTCTCAAAATTTTCAGAAATTTTACGACTTTCAAGAATCAACTTTTCATTTTCTTTTCTTATTCTTTCAATGTCATTTTTATCATTTTCAATTTTATCAGCTAATTCTTTTGATCTATCATTCGAAGCTTTCAACATTTTGTCACGGTTTAAGATTTGATCTTCAACACTTTTGACTTTACTAGTCAACTCCTCAATCTTCTTACCCCTGAGGTAAGTGATTGTACTACAAACTTTGCACTCTTTCATGCAATTTTTGCAGTCATTTTCTGATTTACCATTCTTACCTAACTTAAGTATACCATTTGAACTGACCTTGTTTGTTGACTCAGTTCCAGAACTAGAAACTACCTCAAGTTCTTTTGCTGCAAGAACTTTTTCAGCCATCTTCCTCAAGTTCTCAGCCGTTAGCTCTTGTGATGTGTCAATGATCCCATCATCAGCATTCTTTGTCTTTGGTTTCTGTTCTGCTTCTTTGACTTTTTCATCTTTCTCTACTTGTTTCTCTTCACCACCTCCCCACCATTCTCTTTGTCTAGCTTCTTCTTCCTCGGCAAATTGTTGTGTAAGAGCATCAACACTGATGGAATTTGGGTCAACTGCAATGTTTCCTTGAGGATCAAGGTAACATTCTCTATCGGCATCCCACCTTTTTGCTCTTTTAGCTTCTTTGTAAGTGTTATAAATTTTACTCATTCTGGTTTGGGCTTTCATTCTTCGGTTGACGAATTTTTCTTCTTCAGTTCTAATGTCTTTAAAAGGAATAATCTTCGTCACGAATGCATAACCCACCGCATCTTCTTCAGGCAATAGCTTGCTCCAATCATAACCTTCGTCATCATGGATCACGGCAAGAGCTCTAGACTTCTCTTTGTTGTCTTCAACTTGCTTCAATCTAGGTGGCTCAGATTTATTCTGGTGATAGATTGCTCTCTTGTAATAATCATCTCTGAAAGGGTTTTCTGACTCATCAGCATATGCATTTCTGCATTCTCGTTTGAAGTGACCCTTCTGCTTACATTTGAAGCACGTCACCTTCGATTTATCAAACCCCAGCTTAGTAGAAGCACCACCAATTGTCTTTCTGCCGGTAATTTCCATGAAACGTTGTGCTCTACGAACAGCACTGGCCATAGCCCAACGAATATCGATCAGCTCCATTTCCTCGGGATCAATCTGATCATAATCTTCTTTCGTCAGATTGGTATTACCTATCTTCCCGGCCACTAACCCTTCGTATGACTCCAACACATATGCTAGAAAGATCATCTGTTGTTTGGCTGATTCTTCATCAAAATTTTGAGCATTCTTCAAATCGATCGCAATGTTGCAAGAAAACACGTTCTTAGGAACAGATTGTTGTTGACTTGAAGAACTTGAAGAAGATCCTTGACTTGGAGTATTGGATGAAAAACCTCCATGAAAACCACTGTTTGAGCTTGGACTTTCTTTACTTGAAGTGTTTGTGTTTTCAGCGGAGAAAGCAGTTCTTGGAGAAACATTCTTCGGAATCATACTCTTCGGATAGTACAACTCCATGTTTTGTTGGTATGATGTCTGATTAACTTTGTTTTTCTTTATCTCCAATTCATGACTTTCTAGTCTTTCAATCAGCAAGTCGACGGTCAAACTTTCAGCTTTGATTGTGTTCTTTAGCATCAGTGCATAGTACTGCCAATCCATCTCGTCTGGTAGTGAATCGAACAGTTTGTCAACTAGCTCCTCTAGGGGATAGTTTATTCTGTGCCTTGCCAATTCCAACTTTAAGTGTCCAAATCTTTCAATCATTTTACAAACAGATTCACCTTTTAAGCATCCGAACAAATCAAACTCCTTTCGTAGCAATTTCTTTTTGTTTTTGATTATTTCTGCACTTCCTACACATTTTTTCTTTAACTTTTCCCATAGATCTTTTGCGTTTGTGTATTCAATGAGTGAAATAATGTCGTCTCTTACGGACTGGTGAATCAAAGCGATGCATTTTTGTTCAGCTATATAGTTCTCTACTTCTTCTCCTTCTGATAAATTCTCACAATCTTGTCTTTCTGAAGCATAACCATTCTTTAAGTTCTTCCAGCTCAGATATGCGAAGGCTTTCAGCCATTCTTCGAATCTTTTTGCCCACCGATTATATTCTTCGATTGCCATTAGCTTTGGTGGTTTGTTGTAGGTACCATATGCGCTTTCAACACTTAGTGCATCGGATAACGTTTTCTTTGGATTCGGATTGGGATTATCATTTGAACGATTGGAAGTATCGTCTCCGGAATTACCCGCGAAGGCATACATCTCACTGAAGGGATTCATGAATTCTTCCATTTCAAGTACCTGAAACAATTTTCAAACACTTAGAAAATTTTTTGACAAATTTTAAAAACTTCAAACACTTGAACCGGATAGTTATCCGTTCGAACAGGAATACGGATGATAACAAAGTCTATCCACACGGACAGTGATCCGCTCGGATGGTTGTGCGTACGGGTAGCTTTGACCTTTTGACTATTCTGGTTATCCGCACGGGTTGTAATCCGTGCGTGTAACAATGATGATGTCAGCAAACAACTTGCAGTTACTAACTAAACCAAACCGTTCAGACAGCTGTCCGCACGAGTGAATGACGTCATCAAACACGAACAACTAATCATGATTTTTGATGAATTTGATCTAGTTTTAGGTTGAATCTGATTATGAAACTAGGTAGGATTATATTTTGAATGATTGTGAGTTGATTGATATCGATTTTAACAAATTTTAACCGTAAATTCTTGCTCAATTTTAAGTTTTTCTGATTTTATGGTGACAACAGAAGAACAAATGTAAAATCTGAGTAGATATAGAAGAAATCCGTCAAATTTCCAGTGAAATTTGAATCAAATTGGTAACAGAAGTCAAATCTCCGATGAAATTAGACTTTGATCGGCGAATAAAGCTTGAATTCCGGTGAATTCAATGTCGTTGATCTCGATTCAGCTCCTTGGATGCTCTGATACCACTTGTAGGTCCCGTTGATACAGGATTCGATCGTAGGAACAAGATGAATCGATTTCGTCTTAGTGTGTGGAATCCATTAAGACAAATCATAGATTTATACAACAGAGAATTCAACGTTTAACTTCTTGTCTGTTCGTTCTATTAATCGTTCTGAAAGTCACAAAGTTCCGGTGAACGTACAGACTACCCGTGCGTATGTCAAAAGTTCTAATAAAGTAGCACCGGACCTACTATATATAGACAGACTCAAGAAACTAACAAGTGTTGTACGTGCGGGTGGGCTACCCGTGCGTATAGTTTACCCGTGCGTGTGGTCATCCGCGCGTATGACTTATCCGTGCGGATAAGTCATCTGTGCGTATTTCCATACGTGCGTATTGCTATCAGCACGAGTTAAACTTATCCCAAACAACACTTTTACATACAGACCCTATTCCTGAGTTGTCCTGCTAACTACATACAATAAACATAAACACAGAACAAAATATGACTACATGTTGACGGAAGCTACAGACGTAATGTACTAACAAATCCTTCCCAGAATGTTGTATTGCTCAACATGATGCAAGTTAAGCTCGCCACGCTTCCTGAGGCGTACCGCACCCTCCCAGGGTGAGACTTCCAATATGACACGTTCGCCTGCAGCGAACTCCTGGTGTTTCCTAAGTTATCAGGTTTCCTGGCAATCACGTGTTGTCGCCACACGATTTCCAATCTAAATAGTCCTTCCAAGAGTTTCGAGTGCAAGTCCTTGACCCATGATTAGGTCGTTATCCACCTCAGTCCACGAGAAAATTGGCATTATCATCCTTGCAATGCCTCAAACAGAGCTGTCTGAATACTAGGATGGTAATAGCTTTGTAGAACTCAGCCATAGGTATGCGTCCTTCCAATTTACACTAGGTCAATCCCACACATGCTCGCAGCATGTCTTCGAATGTCGGGAGTTCGTTTATTCTGATCGTTTATCCTACGGTGATAAGCAACGCTGCTGTCTAGACGTGAGCCAAGGGTGTCGTGTATTGCCTGTCATAAATCAAGCATAGATCAAAATCAGAGGTAACAGGGGTTGGCACCTCGTGCCTAAAACCGCCTCTCTCAGAGGAACATTCACAGCTTGTAAAGACTCGTCAGTTTACTTGATTGCAAGAAAGTGTGCTAGTTACATGAGACAATCAACGATCACCCAGGTGATATTGTTTCCGTTTTGAGTTGCAAGTAGACTAGTGACAGAATCCATGGCAGTCTGTTCTCATTTCCATATGGGTGTTTCTGGTTGCTGATACTCCACATTGACTTTCCCACAAGTCAAACATCATTCACATACGTAGCTAGGTGGGCCTTCATGCCCGATCACCAGTACAAGATTCTATAAATCCTAATATCTCTTATAAAAACCCAGACGACTAGAATATCGAAGCCGGTGTGCTTTGCTCAACACAAGTTCCCTAAAGTTGCCGTATAATGAGATCCACACTCGTTCCTTGAGGTAACGAATATCGTCCGTCCTGCCAAAGGTTGCTTCTCCATGCTCCGCATGGGTTCAACTCGAAAATTTTCTTCCTTCAGTTCTCCAGTTTGAACAGAGCGAGTCTGATCAGGTAAGTTAGAGTCGATAGTGAGCTGCAGAGCTCGTACACATTCAAGTTTCACTGTCGTAATCATCCAAAAGTTCCATTCAGCGGTACCATTAACTGATTCAGCTCTTTCGAAATAAGGGTACACAGGAGGCCCTTGTGATCGGTCTAAGTAGTGTATTTGGTACCGTCCAAGTAATGCCTCCGGCTTAAATCCAAGACCATGGCTTCCACAGTCGGTTGTGACTCGGGTAATTCTTATTGTAAATCCACTACGTAAGCCATCACCTTCTCGTTTTGCATCGGCGTGTAACTGGGACTCTGACTCGAACCATAAGGATACACCACTGAATCACCCGCACCCTCGGGTAAAGACGATGCTCAGTGCAATGCAGAGTTGGGATTCGAAAGCTGAAAAGACGTACTCCACGAACACAGCACCCTGCTGTGCTAAGAAGTTTAAGTTGCGCGATCTGCGAAAATCCTGAGATAACTCTGCGACAGAATCTAGCGAAACCAAGGAATTGTTGTATCCCTGAAAGAGTCTTTTGGTGCCAACCGATTCCTAACAGAATGGATGTTGGCGAGATCCTCATGCATTTCCACTTCGTTGATTATATGACCCAAAAAGGGTACCTCTCGAATCCAGAAGTTACATTTATCAGGACTTCACGCGGTGTGGCTCCTCCATCAGGAGCTCCCAAATAAGATACAAAGTTGTCCATGATGTTCTTTTCTCCTGGAAAGGATTCAAAACGTTATCCAATAGTATGGTCGGTTCACATGATCCAAAGAGCTGTTAGCGTGATGTTTACCCCAACGGTCATGGAATACAAAGTCGTATGGCTGATCTGTGTCTGATAAGCTCGTCCCCTTGGACTTCCATCTGATAATAGTTCATTCGTAAATCAATCCTCAAATGAAAGCTCGTCCCTTGCAACTAGTCAACAGGTTGTTAATACATGGTCGAGGCAAATGGTTCTTAACTGTTGCCTTGATGAGTTCTTGAAAATCAGTACACATACAAAAAGGCTTATCTACATGGATATAACTGGGACTCCCCCAAAGCGAAAAACTAAGTCCGACAAAACTTCTGTCCAACAATTCATGTAGTTGATTAGTCAGTTCTTGCAACCCTCGTGGCGCAAGACGGTATGAGTACAAGTAATCAGAGCTTAGCCACAAAATTTATGTCCAACAATTGGTGGATCCTCGATCCTCTTTTCCTTAGCCTTAACATTGGTAACGGTTGCTAACATAGCGAGGTAATCCCTCCGTAGACACTTCTGGGCCTTCATTGCTGATATGATGCTAACCTTTACACCACTCTGACACTTCAAAGTATAAAGTGACGTAAAATTTTCTTCCCACAGGGTATATCTACGCGATATCTAGATAATCAATCTCCACAACTACTGCATCGAAACCATCAAGGATAGCAGAAGGAAGGTCGACGTCGAACACTTGTCCCACAAGGTCGAGTTTGCATCCCAATGAACATACGAGGCTTCTATTGTCTTGCCATCAGCCGGTGCCACAACAGGTTCGGTTTCGAGAAGCATCAGGGTTAAACAGAACCGAGACGAAGTGATTTGCTACCCATACAAGCTACCATGATGCTATTATCCTGAAGTCGCCCACGCCAATCCTAAACGTTCCTCCACGAGTATCATTCCCAGTGTTTTTTTTTTTGTTACGGGAATTTCCAGAACTGTCGTCGTTCCCTTGGTTGTGTGTCGTCTTTGCTTTAACAACGGTCGACCCATGCCGTAGGCACCTCCATCTTCCATACTGTAGGCTATGATTATAAGTACCTTGATGTTGTCATGACTGTTGCCTCTAATGTTGTTGCTTGCAACGGAGTCCTACGATCTTTCACCAACAGGGTCTATCTTTTCACATTCCGAGTCGCGTCCTCAATGTGCTGGCAGTTGCACATTCCACACCATAGTCAATTGTAAGTCGCTGACTAGGGTTAAAGATTCGATTGGAGTCAAATTGCTGATGTCCGTTGCTGGTAATCAGGGTCGTCCAAATACTGAAGTCGGTAAAGTACTACGCTCATCCTCTTGTCCATCGATCTAGCAAGTTGATTGAGTGATACACGGTATGTTGCGAGAGTGTTGCAGAAGTGATTGCACTTCAGGGTCTAAGACGTTAACGCGCTAGGTTCTAATAAACAAAGATAGGTGAGGAAAGTATAGACCAATCATTTGACGCGAAGACATCCATCTCAGGGACGTTCGTACAAGCACCTAACATTCTACACAGTTCGCTAGGCGTTAAGATGGGTGTTCAGGTAATACTCGATAGCATCAAAATTCGTAAGGATTCAGAGTGGAGTGAAAAGATCACGTTCAAGTAGGAGACAATCACTACTATGACTCTTATAGACTGTTGTGTTTCACATCGATTTAATAACATAATGGAACCCCCCCCCCCCCATTTTTTTTCTCGTTAAGTCTCACTGGGACTCACATGCACCCACAATAATATTGTGATTTGCATGCTCATCTCAGCTCCTCCTAGCTCATGCCAAATGGTCCCCCAAACTCGAGTAGCAAGCAAAGAACGTCACAAAATGCAAGTCATGAATGTCTAAGGAAACACTACACTACCAATCACATTACACATGCAAGTAATGAATTCATACTGTTGTGCTAAACGTGCAATGACATGTAATATCATATGTACGTGTTCACTAGATATGCAGTACAATGAGTAAACGAGAGACGAACCTTGCTATCTAGAGCTGAGTGTCATGGTCGTATTCTTGTTTTCAAAACTCTTCGGTTATAGTCTGGTTTTATGAAAACGTTTTTAAAACCAAGTTCACTATAACCAGTGGCTCTGATACCAAACTGTCACACCCCCAAAATACCACATGCGAAATCCGCCGCAAGGCGTGTGACGTACCAGGATCTAGCCACCTATCATACTGAACTTATTAAGATATTTCAAATACTACTTTCATTTATTATTAATAGAAGTGTTACAAAACAATGTTTAACGTTCAGCGGAAGCATAATGCATTAATTAAGAAATCCATAAACCAAGTGTATGTGAAAGCCATTAGATTCGTCTCGTGTTTCCATGTATCTCGACCCATGACCACTCCAGCATCCCAGACAGCAAGTTCCCATCAAAGTACCTAACGACCTGCAAGCATGCAGACAAGTGTGTCAGACGACGCTGGTGAGTTCAAAGTTTTGTTAACGCGTTTAGTTACCAGTTGTGTATAAAACAGTTCAACAGTTTGATTTGATGATGTTATTAACTCGATTACCGTATGTGGCTACTAGATGTGAATGCCCAACCCCAATGCCTCTATCTAGGCATTGGTCAAGTGGTCAAGGTAATTAGTTCAACTAACAACCTCGAGTAGATGTAAGGGGTCTTATATATACACGATGTGAATGCCCAACCCCAATGCCTCTATCTAGGCATTGGTCAAGTGGTCAAGGTAATTAGTTCACGCCCGTCCTTTCGGCACGGTGTGAGGGTGCCAATCCTAATAGCGCTATCAACTAAATACCTCGTTGCCTTCCTGGAAACAATCGGTAGATGTAGGGGGTCTTACATAATAGAAACTGAGTAATAACAAACATCCCATTAACCTGCATTCCTCCCTGGAACGTTACCCGATATCCCTTCCCGGGATGCATGCTTGGAAAAGAGCAGTGAACTCACCTTTGGTTTGCTCGGTAGAATTAATTACTTATTCCCAGATAGTCAACCAAATCCTAGTATTGTTACCATTAACAATTAGTTTCCGCACACTTAAATCGCATAGTCAACACTTTGCATATAATCTCGTGATACACCCTAATCATTCAGTGCACGTAGTGGTTCATAACACAGATTTCATGTTCCTCATTATCAACTTAGCATGTCATATATAATAACTATTTGGGGGTCACGTATAACACATCAATCCTATGTAAGTTCACATTACACATGTAACGTATCAGTGAAACACCTAGCAATACATATTCAAATCATCAATACACAATTAGTAGGTCTCGTGTGTTATATAAACAAAGACTCAATCAAACACGCAACCCCTATAGTGTACGGCCCCTTTTTGCTCAAACCCAAAACAAGTGTATAGCCAGTTTCACGTGCTCAGCCCGTACAATAGTTTCGCGTTTTACCCAGCCCGAAGCCGATCAATGAAGCCCAGCCCGCACGATGTGCGGCTGTCTTCATTCATCTCATGCCCATAACTACCCGGAACATGTGCAGCCCAAAGACTAGCATGGTAACCATTACTTTAATTTAACCTACTGATCCATTAGTTAATATATCAAATTCATGAGCATGGCACATTAGCTAAATTATCATATATGATCAATACCATTAAACGAATTCAACAACATACCTCCCTAAACATCATCAAGTATGCGAGTAACATAACATCCAGTTTCCCATGATTACACATCTACAACAACACCACATCGACGAATACTACTCGGACCATTATAATATCAGTCATCCCCTTGTTATTCGTTCAGTATGTAACAAGAAATCAAGAATTATAATAAGCATGTAATCCCTAAATATTTATTAAGCGACTAACACTAGTCATTCCAACAAAATCAACTAAAACATTCCAGTATTGGAATGAATATTATTATCATACCACCAACCCACATGCTACTCGACAAAAACCAAGGCACATGACATTCTGTTCGGTTCACAAACCCCTATAACTATCATAACTCTTATTATTAAAATACCATTTTCTTATCAGACCCATTATTACTATGCCACTTTAATTGTTACCCCATTCTTATGGTCAAACATATTTAATATGAAAACCCTAATCATTCTATTATAACAGTTACCAAAGATCAATTCAACAACCAAATCCAAGTCAACATCTCATATGCATGTGAAGACTTAGAGTTTGTCGGCCATTTATTTTAAACATTAAAGATTGATTGGAATCATAAGTCTTTATCCATTCCAACACTCAAATCACCATACACAGAATCCTATGCCACTTTGTTCAATATTCATGCATATAAAGGAAACTAATGTATTACAATTCCAAGGCAATTAGATTAACATATGGTAATATACTAACCGAGTTGGAGTAGTGAAGGATAATGTGCCAAAACCGTGAAGAAAGCTTCGATGAGAGGGACTGCCGCCGTTTTGAGAGGGGAGAGCACACTAGGGTTTTGTTTCTTGAATTTATAAAAAGTGTGTGAGATCAAATACATATATTAAATCAGATCAAGTGGGCTGCCGAACCCACTTTTGTTTTTACTAATTGATTGGGCTTCTAGGTGGGCCGGGGTTTTAGGAGGTTCGGTCTTATAACTTCTAGTGTGGGCCGAGATACATAGAGGACTAAGGTGTGTGTGAGTGTGGCCCGACACACTCGCGGCACGATGTGTATACGATGGCCCAGTTTCATGTGTAGTTCCTTTAAATGAACCCAACGCTTAAACGGATCCAACCACACCAAGTTATAACCAAGTAAATTTACATTTGACAAGTTAATATAACATGAGCGTCCAAGGAGAGAGTTATGAGAAGTTAAAATCACTAAATCAAACCAGTATTAACCTTGAAAGTTCAGGTTGTCACAAATATAATTATTAAATAATTAAGAAGTGGAAATACGAAATAGTTGCCTAACTATTTCCCAAAAACGTTAAACCTTAAGCCAAGGCACGACCGTCCGTCTAATAGAAGTTAGTACGTGTAGGTCGTCACGCAGCAGGTTGGTTGGGATTTACTATTTCGAGACGCACTTCTGTGAGTTCATGTCCCCCTTTTCTCTTAACCGTTTTCAGTTTTATACTTCGGGGGTGAAATACATGTTTCTATGATTACGAATACTTTTTACATGGTATGGTTAGCGTAAGGAAGGTTACTACTTAGATCATGTGAGTGAGTAGGCTGAAACTGGAGGCCATTAATCCTCATTGTAGGACCGAGGGTCAGTAGCGGTAGATCTATCTGGGTGTAGCGAGCCCAACTCCAGGCCCAACAGAACGGACCTCGGGGTGACTTTGTACCCGACGCAAAAATCTGCTAGGTTTGAGTCTTCCTACTGCACTTCACACATATCAATGGCCTTGCAAACCATTGGTGATCTCTTTATTTCCTTATTTGCAACATACCAGGGATTTTATACTTACAAAGGTTTTACATACTCACTTTTACATGAACTCGCTCAACTTTATGTTGATTTTTCAACTTACATGTATTTCAGGAAATTAATGGATCTGGCCAAGTATGCAAGGGTGTTATGCTGCGTAGGAGTAGTGATGTAATCCAAGTTTAGGAAATGTGATCTTTGCCTGGACGGGTCACAAGTCTTAAACTATGTTTATCTCATGTTTGTGGATGTGTCTTATGAGCAATGCTTTCGTTATGTCATGTTGTAAACATGTTGCATGTGTCAACTCTAAAACAATGTTGTCGTATTTTACTTTTAAAACTTGAAGTAATGGATGATTATCATGGTTTTACTTTCATATAGCTTTGTTGTGATTAAGCTATAGTATTAAGAAGTCACACCAAATAAACCCACGCTTCCGCAAAGCCAGGGTGTGACAAATTCACACTTGGAGAATTTGGCGAAAGGTTGTTCCTTCTTCAGGAGTTCCATCGTCAGACGAAGGTGTTGTTCGTGATTGGCTCGGGACTTCGAATAAATAAGAATATCGTCGATGACTACAATGATGAACTTGTCTAAATAAGGCTTACAAACCCTATTCATTAAGTCCATGAAAATAGCTGGGGCATTCGTCAAACCAAAAGGCATGAAGTGAACTCATAGTGACCATATCTCGTGCGGAATGCAGTTTTGGGAATGTCTTCTTCGAATACAAGAAGCTGATGATTCCCAGAACGTAAATTGAACTTGGAAAAACATGTAGCACCTTGTAGCTGATCAAAGAGATCATCGATTTGTGGTAGGTGATATCGATTCTTGATGGTAAGCTTATTAAGCACACGATAATCGATACACATTTGATATGATCCCTCTTTCTTTTTCCCAAACAGGACTGGAGCGCCCCAAGGTGAATGACTCGGTCGGATGAATCCTTTATCAGATAGCTCTTGAAGCTGTTTCGATAAGTCTTGCATCTCAGACGGTGCAAGACGATAAGGTGCTTTCACAATCGGGTTGGCATTGGGTACAAGATCAATATGAAACTCGACTTGACAAACTGGAGGCAAACCAGGCAGTTCATCAGGAAACACCTCTGGATAATCTGGAACAATCAGAATATCTTGAATACACTGGTTCTTGCCTTTCTCCTCTGTGACATGTGCCAAAAAGGCCAGATATCCTTTTCGTAAATATCCTTGGGCTTTAGTACACGACATGAGTTTCAGACCATTCGAAGGTTTCTCACCACGAACTTTCAGAACTTCACCAGACGGAAGAGGAATATGAACAACCTTATCGAAAAAAACCACCTCAGCATGATACTTAGTTAACCAATCCATCCCTACGATAATTTCGAAGCTCCCAAGTTGCATCGGTGTGAGGTCAATAGGAAAAAGATGGTTATCGAGGTTCAATTGACAATCACGAATAACAGAATCGAGGACAAGAGGTTTACCGGTAGCAACTTCAACAGATAAGGGTTTCCTCAGTTCAGTTCTAGGCATCGCAAGCAAAGGATCAAATGATAATGAAACAAAACTTCTATCGACACCAGATTCGAAAAGAACAGATGCAGGTTGATGGTTAACAAGGAACGTACCATTAACAACCTCGTTGTCAGCTCGCGCCTCGTTTGCAATCAAATTGTACGCTCGTCCACGAGCAGGATTTGCATTAGCATTCGGATTTGCAAGCCTCGGACAATTGTTGCGGAAATGACCCATTTCTCCGCAGTTATAACACGAACCAGGTGGAAATCTAGCAGCATTCCCCTGAACTGGAGCTTGATTCTGAGCAGCTTGATTCTGACCCAAACGACAGATGTTGGCCGAGTGCCCAAGTTTACCACAAGTGGTGCACAGTTTACAAGTTTGCTGAGTCGCATGATGACCATTGCACCGATTGCAGTGAGGTGCGGTACCAGCATACGGTTTCTTTGCAGGAGGTTGAGTTGGTGGGTTCTGAGCATTTTGTGCAGTGACAGCAAAATTTTGGGAAGCCTTTGGCTTCCTCGACCTCCTAGATGACTCGCCCTTTTTCTTTCCCTTACCCTTGTCTTGATCGGTGTCGGCCGACTGCTTCTTATCACCCTTACTACTAAGTTTACCTTTCCTGACTTGAGACTCAGTCAGGGTTACAGCCAGTTCGATTGCTTGAGGAACAGTGGTAGGATTACTACAAGTTACAATATCTTGCATAGAATCGGGCAGACCATCGATATACCTCTTAATTGCTTTCTCCAATGGGGTAACCATAATAGGGCACAATAAACTTAGCTCCTCATAATGATCCGTATACGCACGGTGTTCTCCCCCATCCTGTTTCAAATCGTCAAACTCTCGTTCCAAAGCCCTTATCTAGTGACGGGACAGAACTCTTTCATCATGAGAGCCCATAGCTCTTCCCAAGTTTGTGCCATAGCCACATCGACACCCCTATCTCGCATCACACCGTTCCACCATGTAAGAGCACGCTTCTCGAAAACACTGAATGCAAACTTAACCTTTCGCTCATTCGGACACTGAACATGTCTAAATGTGCTCTCCAAACTCTCCAACCATTGTAGGAGCGCAGTTACTCCTTGAGACCCAGAAAACTTTTGTGGTTTAGCCGAATTAAACGTTTAGAAACTACACTGAGCATTGTTGTTGTTATTTTTGTTCGCTTGATTGATCTGGGTTATTAGACTCGGAATTACAGCAGCGATCTACTGAGTGATAATAGCTGCGAGTTCGGCGTTAGTTTGAGGTTGTGCATCTCGTCGCGGAGGCATATTTTGAAAAAAATAAGGAAACATGAGAAACGAGTGAGATCGATAATTGGATAAACAAAAGAGGTATTGAAAACATCGACAAAACATAAGGAAGGCGATCATTCGATCGTTACCTCGAACAAACAAATGACACACAGTGACTAATCAATGTAAATGGGTCAATATAATGTATCGCGAAGACATTTTTAGCCTATAAGTGGACACTCACCCCAAGAGTTCCCAGGTAAGAGTGACTGGTCCGATTATGTGGATTTGTACGAACACTCTAGCCTTAGATAGAAAACCCGAGGTACATGCATCCACCCTTCCAGATTGCCCGTGTTCACATTATATGACCCAAACTTTGACGAGATTTTGAAAACTTTGAAGGTTCAAAACCTTATAATAAATCATCTAGGGATAGATGATTGATTTTCAAAACGGATTTGTTATTGTGTTCTCGTTGTGGTTATCACCTAAAGATAGGTGACAGTATTGTTTTAAAAACTAAACGCAAATTTACTTGCGTTAGGGTCCTAGAGAAGTTATAGTCTAGGTCAAAGCATTACTAATAACCAAGTTCCTTATAACCATGAGCTATGATACCAACTCTTCTGTCACACCCCGACCGCATAAAACAACAAAACCACGACGGAAACGTCGGGAAGTGGAGCGACAGAATTATTGTTTCACAACCATGGATTCAAAAGTTTCGGTTTATTTAGTTATTAAATATTTACATTGTCTTGAATTTAAAACAAACAGGTTCACATATCGACTATCATCGTTATTAAGTCACTAAGGCCTCGTCCAGTTCTAAGTGAGCATACATCCAAGTCACGTTCGACATCATTCAACACCACCAGACACATACGTGAAAATTAAGTCAGCATAAAAATTCCGGCGAGCACATAGGTTATGTGAGATTTCCAGATTCATGGGTCGTTTACATGTTGAAATAACTTGTACAACTTCGTTAATCGATGTTAGAAAACCTTGTTTTGTAAAATGTTTGTATTGTAAAATGAATAACCAAGTCAAAACAGATTGGTTATATTTTATAAAACCTCGATGCCATGAATCTTAACCCAAAACATTTGTTTATGTAAACCAAATCGTAAATCGTTCTCGTAAAATAACTCGTAGGCTTTATATAGTTTAGTAAACATCGTTTTGTGTCTCGTTTGAAAATCATTCATCCAAGTGAACTAAATAACGCCACAGAATGTAATATGATAGAAGCACTTATATATAAGAAGTAGCAACGGCGTATCTACCATGCTTTTATCATGTTACACCCGTCCCGTTATCTAATCACATACCAAAAACCCATCGTTTAAATCATTTAACTCATGTAATAGACCATCATTAATTTGTTTAAATCGTTTAAATCATTCCAAATCATTCAAATCGTTCATAATCATTCAATCGTTCAAAATCGTTCAAATCGTTCTCGTTTTAATTGTGAAAACTAACTTTTGGTCGTCTCGCTTATAACATTCAAACCTTCGTAACTCGTCCATCGTTCAACTCGTATTAACAGACCACCAAAGGGTAAGTTAACAACTAACAGTTTCAGTCGTTATCCACATAACCCCCATACATAACCATGGTGGCAGTCCGATAACAGGATTTGTCAGATCCTATGGTACCATAACCTAATACTGGTCAGCTCGGCCAAAGCTAATGAATGTCATTCGTTATGTAAATACATCCAACAAGTTTGTTCACATTATTGAAATCGTTATTGTTTAATATAAACCATAGTATTCGTTTTTGAAATCATCGTTGAAAGCATCGAAATCGTTTAACACATATGAATCACACCAAAACAGTAAAATAGAGGAACTATGCACTCACTTGAAATGCAAAGTATCCTTGATCTAATGAACTTAACGAAGCTCAGGCAAACCAAGGAAATCAAGTAGCACATAGTAATCAGCTCGCTAGTTAATAAATTGACACCTAAATCGGGAGATCTGATAGAATGAGGTCATGTAAACCAAATGAGTATTGGAACTCATGTGATATGGTCTAAGAAATCCTACATTCTAAATCCGAACCTATCCTAAGTGCTTACGACCCGTTACGACCCATTAAGGTAGCTTACGCTACTTTAACACATCATTCACGCAATTGCGCGTTTGAGACGCCTAAATAGTCCTATGACAAGTATTATATGCCCTAACATATTTTAATATGTTGCATAATCAGTTTAAGTGACAAAAGTTAGGTTACATATGCTTAAAATCAAATTATGCATGAAAAGGGCATTTTGGTCATTTTCCCAAGGCATATAAACTACCTATCATACAACTAATTAAACTAAGTGACCATAAGGTATAACCTTGGAAGGTTATTCTCTATACAACTATGGTCACTAAATGTGCTTGGTCGGATCCTAATGATCGACCAAACGGGTCGGGTTCGAAAGTCTAGGCGGTTGTCAAGACCGCTTGACTTACGACCCTAAATAAGCACTAGACTAAAAGTGACAAGTTAAACATGTTAAACTAAGTTAGAAAACAAGTTTGATATCAAAACAAAGTGTTTCGATACCCAAAAATAGCTTCGTATCAAAATACGAATAAATATGCATTTTGACCGAAACTTTAACTCGTCACTTCGACTAATCGACGTGGTAATCAGTAGGTATAGTTCACAAGGGTTATAACCATTGTGATTATGCTCACGTTGCAAAGTTCGAACAAACTTTGTGTTGACCAAATTCAAAGGTAACACGCTTGTCCGATGCTCACGTTTTTTGCACACGTTTACGTATTGTGGCATACGGAAGCACTATAAATTCGCGAAATTAAATTCATATATATAAAATATTCATAGAAAATCCGTATTTGTCGGCGTTGTCGGTATTTTGTACGGTTTCAGTTCGTTACCGTTTAATATTCTGCAGATTTCCCACAAACCGTCATACACGTACTGTAGAGCCAAATAGACGTTCCTAGGCACCCCGAAGGCATAATTAAGTTAATCTACATCTTAAACACTATTTATCATCGTCCTAATGTTTGTTTTGCGCGTAATTATGAGCCGTAAATTACCGGTTGCCACATACGTATTGTACATATAGTTAAAGGACAATTATTCCATTTATCGACATCCAACAGCGTATTCATATTGTTATTTGTGTTAATGAAGTTGTACCTGATGTGTAATAAATGCAAAACTATTATTAATGTTTCTAAAGTGCTCATTTTTAGTTTTTCGCGTGTTATTTGAGCATGGTGATTGAATTTTTGAGGCGTTTTTATGGTTCAATACTGAATTTTAGTTTTATTTTTATTTGATGAATCTAACTAGACAGCTGCAAGTGACAATACGTTGCAAATATTCGTTTTTGAAAGAGAAGAGATCGAATATCAAAGAACTGTGATAAAATGACAATTGTGGAGGACCCGAATCCAGAGAGCTTGCGTCTAGTCCGGAACTATTTCTCTATTGAATTCATATGTTAACGTTGTTAAATATTATAATTTATTATGAGACCACCCATGTAACACACGAGAACTTAAACTAGCTAACTAATATACATATTAAAGATATGGTGATCGAAACATTTTCTTGACTTGATTTCTTTGTCTACGCATATAGTACAATGAATATATATGTTTTAAATATTTTTGTTAAACGTTACGACATAGGTACTCATGACTCATCCAATGTTGGCCACATAAAAAAAGGAAACCACTACTACATTTAAAGGTTTCAAAGATACATAAATATTAGTCATTAATATATGATATTTTTAACTATGTTTGTTAAAAATATTGTGATCGAAATATTTGCTTGACTTGATTTCTTAGTCTACGTGTGTAGTACAATGCATTTATATGTTTTAAATATGTTTGTTAAACGTTATGCTACATGTACTCATGACTAATCCAATGTCGGCCACACAAAAAAATTAAACCCCAACTACATTAAAAGGTTTCAAAGATACTTAAATAATAGTCATTAATATATGATATTTTTAATATTCACAGATTTCCCACAGGCCGTCATACGCGTACTGTAGAGCCAAACAGACGTTCCTAGGCACTCCAAAGGCTTAATTAAGTTAATCTACATCTTGAACACTATTTATCATCCTCCTAATATTTGTTTTGCGCGTAATTAGGAGCCGTAAATTACCGGTTGTCACATACGACTTGTACATATAGTTAAAGGACAATTATTCCATTTATCGGCACCCAACAATGTATTCATATTGTTATTTGTGTTAATTAAGTTGTACCAGATGTGCAATAAATGCAAAACTATTATTAATGTTTCTAAACTGCTCAGTTTTAGATTTTCGCGTGTTATTTGAGCATGGTGATTGAATTTTTGAGGCGTTTTTATGGTTCAATACTGAATGTTAGTTTTATTTTTATTTGATGAATCTAACTAGACAGTTGCAAGTGACAATACGTTGCTAATATTCGTTTTGAAAGAGAAGAGATCGAATATCAAAGAACTATGATAAAATGACAATTGTGGAGGACCCGAATCCAGAGAGCTTGTGTCTAATCTGGAACTATTTCTCTATTGAATTCCTATGTTAACATTGTTAAATATTATAATTTATTATGAGACCACCATGTAACACACGAGTACTTAAACTAGCTAACTAATATACATATTAAAAATATGGTGATCGAAACATTTTCTTGAATTGATTTCTTAGTCTACGCATATAGTACAATGCATTTATATGTTTTAAATGTGTTTGTTAAACGTTACGACATAGGTACTCATGACTCATCCAATGTTGGCCACAAAAAAAAAGGAAACCCCTACTACATTTAAAGGTTTCAAAGATACATAAATATTAGTCATTAATATATGATATTTTTAACTATGTTTGTTAAAAATATTGTGATCGAAATATTTGCTTGACTTGATTTCTTAGATCATGTGTAGTGGTTAAACAAAATAATGCCCCCACCATGGGGCATTATTCGACACGTGTCAGTCCAGTCAGCATGGGGCGATATTGCAAAAGTGGCGTAGTGGGAATAATGCCTAATAATGCCCCTTCCAATCATTAAAAAAAAAAAAAAGAAGCAAACTATTTATCATTGGCCAGTCAAACCTTGGACCACTCCCATTGGCCACATGCAATTCTCTTTCAGCGTTATTATAAAAACGCCAGATTCAATTTTTTGAATTTTTTTTTAAAAAAACGCCCCATGTAATGGGGGGGGGGGGGGGGCGGCGGCGTTTTTGAGCGTTTTTTTTCAAATTTTTTTTAAATACCGCCCCACTACGGGTGGTCTTAGTCTACGTGTGTAGTACAATGCATTTATATGTTTTAAATCTGTTTGTTATACGTTATGCTACATGTACTCATGACTAATCCAATGTTGGCACACAAAAAAATTAAACCCCAACTACATTAAAAGGTTTCAAAGATACTTAAATAATAGTCATTAATATATGATATTTTTAATAATCCGCAGATTTCCCACAGGCCGTCATACGCATACTGTAGAGCCAAATAGACGTTCCTAGTCACTCCAAAGACATAATTAAGTTAATCTACATCTTAAACACTATTTATCATTATGCTAATGTTTGTTTTGCGTGTAATTAGGAGCCGTAAATGACCGGTTGTCACATACGTATTGTACATATAGTTAAAGGACAATTATTCCATTTTTCGGCCTCCAACAATGTATTCATATTGTTATTTGTGTTAATGAAGTGGTACCTGATGTGTAGTAAATGCATAACTATTATTAATGTTTCTAAACTGCTCATTTTTAGTTTTCCGCGTGTTATTTTAGCATGGTGATTGAATTTTTGAGGCGTTTTTATGGTTCAATATTGAATTTTAGTTTTATTTTTATTTGATGAATCTAACTGGACAGTTGCAAGTGACAATACGTTGCAAAAATTCGTTTTTGAAAGAGAAGAGATCGAATATCAAAGAACTGTGATAAAATGACAATTGTGGAGGACCCGAATCCAGAGAGCTTGTGTCTAATCTGGAACTATTTCTCTATTGAATTCCTATGTTAACATTGTTAAATATTATAATTTATTATGAGACCACCCATGTAACACACGAGTACTTAAACTAGCTAACTAATATACATATTAAAAATATGGTGATCGAAACATTTTCTTGACTTTATTTCTTAGTCTATGCATATAGTACAATGCATTTATATGTTTTAAATATGTTTGTTTAACGTTACGACATAGGTACCCATGACTCATTCATTGTTGGCCACATAAAAAAGGAAACCCCTACTACATTTAAAGGTTTCAAGGATACATAAATATTAGTCATTAATATATGATATTTTTAACTATGTTTGTTAAAAATATTGTGATCGAAATATTTGCTTGACTTGATTTCTTAGTCTACGTGTGTAGTCAATGCATTTATATGTTTTAAATATGTTTGTTAAACGTTATGTTACATGTACTCATGAGTAATCCAATGTTGGCCACACAAAAAAATTAAACCCCAACTACATTAAAAGGTTTCAAAGATACTTAAATAATAGTCATTAATATATGATATTTTTAACCAGTATTCATCTTTTATTTATCAATATTTTGTTCTAATAATTGCAAAATATAGTAATAAGAGTTGACACATATAAATCAAATCTTTTTAAAAAAAGAAAGAATAAAACTAGGAAGAGAATATGTTAAAAGACGGTTGGTGGATGTACGCAAACTTTAAGATTCATTTATGAAAAAAAGCAAGTATGAAGTATCTCAATGTTAGAATATACTCTTTGGTATTTAAATCTTAGTGGCTAATTATATACATTGCAAACTGAACCTTATGTGTACAAGAAGCGTATCTACAGTAAAGTAAACAATTGTCCCTTTTTAGTTCATGAGCTAGTCCTGAGTGAAAAAATGGCATACATATTTATAGTACAAGTCTTGGCTACTAAAGTGTTTTTATATTGAGTGAAATTCATAAGTCACCTGTGATAAAATATAGCTACACGAATTTTACATTAATAAATGTGTCAATTGAAAACATTTTGTCGACCATATGTCGTCGGTATAATGTTTTCTAATAACATTTTTAATTTTCACTTTTGCTCGAAAAATGAGAATTGATTTGTGTCAACCCTATCCCGATGACATGTTGTCGGGATTTGTGGTCATGTCGTCGTTTGGGGCTGCCATGTGCCATCAAAGAGCATTATCCTCCAGGAAAATTTGTTTCTGAACACTAATTAGGTTGCATATTCAAAAAACACATTTAAATTATTTTGACGGAAATGTTAGCTTGAGCTGGTTTACGCATGGAGAACAATGCACTTACAATATATGTTAATTTTTTTTCCAGTGTTAAGCTAGAGGTACTCGTAACCCATCCAATGTTGGCCGTATAAGAAAACTAAACCATTACTGCACTTAAAAGGTTTCAAAATACTTATGTTAGTTATTAATATGAGTTTTTAAATGGTAGTCATAGTTAGTTTATCAATATCCCATTAACATAATTGCAAATATAGCAAAAAAGAAAAATTGATACATATAGATCAAATCCGAAATTCATACTAAATCTAGGAAGAGGATATGTTTAAAGACGGTTGGTGGATCAAAAGAATTACGTCAAGGTATAAAATAACTTGTGAGATTTCCAGATTCATGGGTCGTTTACATGTTGAAATAACTTGTACAACTTCGTTAATCGATGTTAGAAAACCTTGTTTTGTAAAATGTTTGTATTGTAAAATGAATAACCAAGTCAAAACAGATTGGTTATATTTTATAAAACCTCGATGCCATGAATCTTAACCCAAAACGTTTTTTTTATGTAAACCAAATCGTAAATCGTTCTCGTAAAATAACTCGTAGGCTTTATATAGTTTAGTAAACATCGTTTTGTGTCTCGTTTGAAAATCATTCATCCAAGTGAACTAAATAACGCCACAGAATGTAATATGATAGAAGCACTTATATATAAGAAGTAGCAACGGCGTATCTACCATGCTTTTATCATGTTACACCCGTCCCGTTATCTAATCACATACCAAAAACCCATCGTTTAAATCATTTAACTCGTTCATGTAATAGACCATCATTAATTTGTTTAAATCGTTTAAATCATTCCAAATCATTCAAATCGTTCATAATCATTCAATCGTTCAAAATCGTTCAAATCGTTCTCGTTTTAATTGTGAAAACTAACTTTTGGTCGTCTCGCTTATAACATTCAAACCTTCGTAACTCGTCCATCGTTCAACTCGTATTAACAGACCACCAAAGGGTAAGTTAACAACTAACAGTTTCAGTCGTTATCCACATAACCCCCATACATAACCATGGTGGCAGTCCGATAACAGGATTTGTCAGATCCTATGGTACCATAACCTAATACTGGTCAGCTCGGCCAAAGCTAATGAATGTCATTCGTTATGTAAATACATCCAACAAGTTTGTTCACATTATTGAAATCGTTATTGTTTAATATAAACCATAGTATTCGTTTTTGAAATCATCGTTGAAAGCATCGAAATCGTTTAACACATATGAATCACACCAAAACAGTAAAATAGAGGAACTATGCACTCACTTGAAATGCAAAGTATCCTTGATCTAATGAACTTAACGAAGCTCAGGCAAACCAAGGAAATCAAGTAGCACATAGTAATCAGCTCGCTAGTTAATAAATTGACACCTAAATCGGGAGATCTGATAGAATGAGGTCATGTAAACCAAATGAGTATTGGAACTCATGTGATATGGTCTAAGAAATCCTACATTCTAAATCGGAACCTATCCTAAGTGCTTACGACCCGTTACGACCCATTAAGGTAGCTTACGCTACTTTAACACATCATTCACGCAATTGCGCGTTTGAGACGCCTAAATAGTCCTATGACAAGTATTATATGCCCTAACATATTTTAATATGTTGCATAATCAGTTTAAGTGACAAAAGTTAGGTTACATATGCTTAAAATCAAATTATGCATGAAAAGGGCATTTTGGTCATTTTCCCAAGGCATATAAACTACCTATCATACAACTAATTAAACTAAGTGACCATAAGGTATAACCTTGGAAGGTTATTCCCTATACAACTATGGTCACTAAATGTGCTTGGTCGGATCCTAATGATCGACCAAACGGGTCGGGTTCGAAAGTCTAGGCGGTTGTCAAGACCGCTTGACTTACGACCCTAAATAAGCACTAGACTAAAAGTGACAAGTTAAACATGTTAAACTAAGTTAGAAAACAAGTTTGATATCAAAACAAAGTGTTTCGATACCCAAAAATAGCTTCGTATCAAAATACGAATAAATATGCATTTTGACCGAAACTTTAACTCGTCACTTCGACTAATCGACGTGGTAATCAGTAGGTATAGTTCACAAGGGTTATAACCATTGTGATTATGCTCACGTTGCAAAGTTCGAACAAACTTTGTGTTGACCAAATTCAAAGGTAACACGCTTGTCCGATGCTCACGTTTTTTGCACACGTTTACGTATTGTGGCATACGGAAGCACTATAAATTCGCGAAATTAAATTCATATATATAAAATATTCATAGAAAATCCGTATTTGTCGGCGTTGTCGGTATTTTGTACGGTTTCAGTTCGTTACCGTTTAATATTCTGCAGATTTCCCACAAGCCGTCATACACGTACTGTAGAGCCAAATAGACGTTCCTAGGCACCCCGAAGGCATAATTAAGTTAATCTACATCTTAAACACTATTTATCATCGTCCTAATGTTTGTTTTGCGCGTAACTATGAGCCGTAAATTACCGGTTGCCACATACGTATTGTACATATAGTTAAAGGACAATTATTCCATTTATCGACATCCAACAGCGTATTCATATTGTTATTTGTGTTAATGAAGTTGTACCTGATGTGTAATAAATGCAAAACTATTATTAATGTTTCTAAAGTGCTCATTTTTAGTTTTTCGCGTGTTATTTGAGCATGGTGATTGAATTTTTGAGGCGTTTTTATGGTTCAATACTGAATTTTAGTTTTATTTTTATTTGATGAATCTAACTAGACAGCTGCAAGTGACAATACGTTGCAAATATTCGTTTTTGAAAGAGAAGAGATCGAATATCAAAGAACTGTGATAAAATGACAATTGTGGAGGACCCGAATCCAGAGAGCTTGCGTCTAGTCCGGAACTATTTCTCTATTGAATTCATATGTTAACGTTGTTAAATATTATAATTTATTATGAGACCACCCATGTAACACACGAGAACTTAAACTAGCTAACTAATATACATATTAAAGATATGGTGATCGAAACATTTTCTTGACTTGATTTCTTTGTCTACGCATATAGTACAATGCATATATATGTTTTAAATATTTTTGTTAAACGTTACGACATAGGTACTCATGACTCATCCAATGTTGGCCACATAAAAAAAGGAAACCACTACTACATTTAAAGGTTTCAAAGATACATAAATATTAGTCATTAATATATGATATTTTTAACTATGTTTGTTAAAAATATTGTGATCGAAATATTTGCTTGACTTGATTTCTTAGATCATGTGTAGTGGTTAAACAAAATAATGCCCCCACCATGGGGCATTATTCGACACGTGTCAGTCCAGTCAGCATGGGGCGATATTGCAAAAGTGGCGTAGTGGGAATAATGCCTAATAATGCCCCTTCCAATCATTAAAAAAAAAAAAAAGAAGCAAACTATTTATCATTGGCCAGTCAAACCTTGGACCACTCCCATTGGCCACATGCAATTCTCTTTCAGCGTTATTATAAAAACGCCATGTAATGGGGGGGGGGGGGGGGGGCGGCGGCGTTTTTGAGCGTTTTTTTTCAAATTTTTTTTAAATACCGCCCCACTACGGGTGGTCTTAGTCTACGTGTGTAGTACAATGCATTTATATGTTTTAAATCTGTTTGTTATACGTTATGCTACATGTACTCATGACTAATCCAATGTTGGCACACAAAAAAATTAAACCCCAACTACATTAAAAGGTTTCACAGATACTTAAATAATAGTCATTAATATATGATATTTTTAATAATCCGCAGATTTCCCACAGGCCGTCATACGCATACTGTAGAGCCAAATAGACGTTCCTAGTCACTCCAAAGACATAATTAAGTTAATCTACATCTTAAACACTATTTATCATTATGCTAATGTTTGTTTTGCGTGTAATTAGGAGCCGTAAATGACCGGTTGTCACATACGTATTGTACATATAGTTAAAGGACAATTATTCCATTTTTCGGCCTCCAACAATGTATTCATATTGTTATTTGTGTTAATGAAGTGGTACCTGATGTGTAGTAAATGCATAACTATTATTAATGTTTCTAAACTGCTCATTTTTAGTTTTCCGCGTGTTATTTTAGCATGGTGATTGAATTTTTGAGGCGTTTTTATGGTTCAATATTGAATTTTAGTTTTATTTTTATTTGATGAATCTAACTGGACAGTTGCAAGTGACAATACGTTGCAAAAATTCGTTTTTGAAAGAGAAGAGATCGAATATCAAAGAACTGTGATAAAATGACAATTGTGGAGGACCCGAATCCAGAGAGCTTGTGTCTAATCTGGAACTATTTCTCTATTGAATTCCTATGTTAACATTGTTAAATATTATAATTTATTATGAGACTACCCATGTAACACACGAGTACTTAAACTAGCTAACTAATATACATATTAAAAATATGGTGATCGAAACATTTTCTTGACTTTATTTCTTAGTCTATGCATATAGTACAATGCATTTATATGTTTTAAATATGTTTGTTTAACGTTACGACATAGGTACCCATGACTCATTCATTGTTGGCCACATAAAAAAGGAAACCCCTACTACATTTAAAGGTTTCAAGGATACATAAATATTAGTCATTAATATATGATATTTTTAACTATGTTTGTTAAAAATATTGTGATCGAAATATTTGCTTGACTTGATTTCTTAGTCTACGTGTGTAGTCAATGCATTTATATGTTTTAAATATGTTTGTTAAACGTTATGTTACATGTACTCATGAGTAATCCAATGTTGGCCACACAAAAAAATTAAACCCCAACTACATTAAAAGGTTTCAAAGATACTTAAATAATAGTCATTAATATATGATATTTTTAACCAGTATTCATCTTTTATTTATCAATATTTTGTTCTAATAATTGCAAAATATAGTAATAAGAGTTGACACATATAAATCAAATCTTTTTAAAAAAAGAAAGAATAAAACTAGGAAGAGAATATGTTAAAAGACGGTTGGTGGATGTACGCAAACTTTAAGATTCATTTATGAAAAAAAGCAAGTATGAAGTATCTCAATGTTAGAATATACTCTTTGGTATTTAAATCTTAGTGGCTAATTATATACATTGCAAACTGAACCTTATGTGTACAAGAAGCGTATCTACAGTAAAGTAAACAATTGTCCCTTTTTAGTTCATGAGCTAGTCCTGAGTGAAAAAATGGCATACATATTTATAGTACAAGTCTTGGCTACTAAAGTGTTTTTATATTGAGTGAAATTCATAAGTCACCTGTGATAAAATATAGCTACACGAATTTTACATTAATAAATGTGTCATTTGAAAACATTTTGTCGACCATATGTCGTCGGTATAATGTTTTCTAATAACATTTTTAATTTTCACTTTTGCTCCAAAAATGAGAATTGATTTGTGTCAACCCTATCCCGATGACATGTTGTCGGGATTTGTGGTCATGTCGTCGTTTGGGGCTGCCATGTGCCATCAAAGAGCATTATCCTCCAGGAAAATTTGTTTCTGAACACTAATTAGGTTGCATATTCAAAAAACACATTTAAATTATTTTGACGGAAATGTTAGCTTGAGCTGGTTTACGCATGGAGAACAATGCACTTACAATATATGTTAATTTTTTTTCCAGTGTTAAGCTAGAGGTACTCGTAACCCATCCAATGTTGGCCGTATAAGAAAACTAAACCATTACTGCACTTAAAAGGTTTCAAAATACTTATGTTAGTTATTAATATGAGTTTTTAAATGGTAGTCATAGTTAGTTTATCAATATCCCATTAACATAATTGCAAATATAGCAAAAAAGAAAAATTGATACATATAGATCAAATCCGAAATTCATACTAAATCTCGGAAGAGGATATGTTTAAAGACGGTTGGTGGATCAAAAGAATTACGTCAAGGTATAAAACTTTTAAGATCCATTTACGAACTAAAGAAAGTATGAAGTCTCTCAAAGTTGGAATCTACTCTTTGATATTAAAATCATCGAGTCTAATTTTATACATGACAAATCAAACATTACCTGTATAAGAAGTATATAACCGTAAACTCACCTATTTTTTTTGTTCTTGACCTAGTCCTCACTTAAAATGGCTTACATGTCTATGGTATACGTCTTGGATACCAAAGTGTTTTTGAAATGAGAGAAATTACTAAGTCACCTATGATATAATATTACTACAAGAATTATATTCCTATTAACGCACCATGTGAAAACATTTCACATGCCATCGGTATAATGTTTGTTAATTTAATTTTTATATTTTTATATTTGTTGGAAATGGGAGAGTTGATATGTGTGAAACCTAACCCGATGACATGTAGTCAGGAGATTGTTTTTTTAGTTTTTTTTTAATCTAATTGGTAACATCCTTGTGGTTACGGCGTCGTTTTTGCTTCCTCGTGCCATGAAAAAATGTAACACTCAAGAATTGTTTTTTGAACACTAAATTGTAACACCCTGATCGTGTAATACAATAAACCGCGACGAAAACATCGGGGAGTTTACACGAATCGTTTCACAACACATGCTATTTAAAGTTTTGTATTATTAGAATAATTGTTTATATTGTTTTGGAATAAACAGAGAACATAAAACACATAAATTGTGTTTCGTGTTTTAAAGTCACTAAGGCACGTATCCATCCTATGTGAAGTAAGCAATCAATCATCAAACGATAGTTCCTAAAACATACGTGAAAAACAGTCAGCATAAAAAGCTGGCGAGTACATAGGTTTTGTGTGTCAAATTCATGGCTTTGAATTCATATTGCAATACCTTGTTCGACTTTGAGAGTCACCGAGTAAAATTCTTGAAATCAAAAGGTGTTTGATATTGCAATATATTTTATCAAATTTACAACTGTAACACCCCGACCGTGTAAAACAACAAACTGCGGCGAACACATGGTAATTGAAGTTTCGTTTTATTGAATTATATAAGTTACATTGTCTTAGATTAAATAGAAACAAGGTTCAAACATATTTTCTTTCGTATTTTATGTCACTAAGGCCCGCGTCCAATCCTATGATATGCATCATGATCATCAAACAATAGCACCTGAAACATATGTGAAAAGAGAGTCAGCATAAAAATGTCGGCGAGTACATAGGTTTTGTGAGTGTGTCAAATTCATGGCTTGTATACATATTGCAATACCTCGTATCACTACTAGAGTCGATAATTGAAAACCTTGTACAAATAGTGTTTGGTATTGCAATATAATTAACCAACTAAAACATGTTGGTTAGAGTTTATAAAACCTCGTTGCCATGAATCTTGATGAAAACATTTGCTTTTGTAAACCAAATTGTAAATCATCTTGTAAGAAAGCTTGTATGGTTTATATCATTTAATAAACATCGTTGCATGACATCGTTTGAAAACATTCGTCTAAGTCATCTAAATAACGCCACGGAATATAATATGATAAAAGCACTTATATATAGGATGTACCAGCGGCGTATCCACCATGCTTTTATCACATTATATCCATCTCGTTATCTAATCACTTACCATAAACCAATCATCCAATTCGTCCATGTTATAAACAAATCATCATTCGTCTTGGTTATAAACCAAATCGTCATTCGTCCATGTTACAAAATCATTCATCAATCGTCATTGTTTTAATTGTGAAAACTTTTGGTCGTTCTTATTTGAATACATTCAAACTTGTGTGACTCGTCTATACCACCAAAGGGTATCTTTAAATCGACTAACAAACCACCAAAGGATTTGTTAAAATAACAGATTCTGTCGTTATCCCAAACTATCCACCAAATCCAGTGGATAGCCCGATAACGGGATTTGTCAAATCCTATGCTACCATAACATACTACTGGTCAGCTTGGCCAATGCTAATGAATATCATTCATGTTATGAATTAACGCACCAACAAGTTTGTTCATATTATTGAAATCGTCGTGTTAAATATAAACCATAGTCTTTATTTTTGAAAACTTGAAATTGTTTAGCACATATGAATCACCCCAAAACAATTGAAAACATAAAATAGGGGAACTATGTACTCACTTGAGATTGCAAAGTATCCTTGATCTAGTGAACTAACAAAGCTCAGGGAATCAAGGAATCAAGTGGAACCTAGTATTGAATCACTATGTCAATAAGTCGGAACCTAAATCGGGGAATCGGATAGAATGAAGTCTTGCAAACCAAATGAGTGTTGGAACTCATATGAAATGGTTTAAAAAAGTCTACATTCTGATTTGAAATGAAACCTATGTGCTTTTGACCCGTTATGACCCGTTAAGGTAGTTTACGCTACTTTACGTGTCATTTGCGCAAATGCACGTTCGGATGGTCAAACTAATCCTATGATAAGTCTTATATGCCTAAATATGTTTAATATTGTTGCAATATCAGTTTAAGTGTCAAACTTTAGGTTACATATGCTAAAATTGAATTTATGCGCAAAAAGGGCATTTTGGTCATTTCCTTATGGCCTATAAACTACCTATCATACAACTAACCAAATGGAGTGACCAAAGGTATAACCTCAGGAGGTTATTCCCTATACAACTATAGTCACAATATGTGTTTGGTCAGATCCTGATGATCGACCAAACAGGTCGGGTTCGAAAGTCTAAGCGGTTGTCGAGACCGTTTTACTTACGACCCTAAATAAGCGCTCAACTAGAAGTGACAAGTTAAACATGTTAAAACATGTTTAACTAAGTTGGAAAACTGTTTTTTATCAAAACAATGCCCGAAAATAGTTCCATCGCAAAATGCACATAATCGTGCATTTTAACCGAAACTTTGACTCGTCACCTCGACTAGTCAACGTGGTAATCAGTAGGTATAATCGCTAGGGATTATAACTGTCATACCCTAACTTTTGCGGAAGCGTGGGTATTTGGTGTGACTTCTTAATACCATAGAATTCAATGATAACAATGCTAAATGATAAAACTAAAAGATATTCATCCATTAATTTAGTTTAGAAAATATCACAACATACTTGTCTTGAAAACATCGATACCAAATTTAGTTATAAACCATGACTTGCTCAACTGAGTTCATAAAGACTCCACAAAAGACTTTAAATAAAACCTGAGTTTGGAAACATGTATCTCGTCCAGGAATAGGATACACTCCTAAACTCAACAACCATGGATAACATCTTTTATTTAAGCGCAGCTTGAAAATATATGCATACCCTTGCCAGATCCACTAGTTCCCTGAAATACATGTAGTTTAAAAATATCAATAAAAAGTTGAGCGAGTTCATGTGTATGTGAGTATGTATAAACCTTTGTAAACAGTGTATGTATGTATGTCCCGGTATGATTGCAAACAAGGAAAAGATCGCCAATGGTTTGCAAGGCCACTGATATGTGTGACGGTGTAGGAAGAGTCAAACCTAGCAAAGTTGTACCGGGCTTCCTGCTGGAAGACATAGTCACCACTATGGGCCGCCCCGGCCTCATGGGTGTGGGCTCACTACACCCAAATAGATCTATCACTCATGCCCCTCGGCCCTACAAGAGGATTGATGTCCTCAAGTATACGCCTACCTAATCACATGATCTATGGTTCTTTCCTAGGCTAACCATACCAATTGTATCGTAAGTAATCCCTTTGTAACATGTTTTTCACCCACGAAGTAAATAAACAAAACAGTTTAAAGGAAAGGGGGACATGAACTCACAGTATTGCGTCCTCAGCTCGTAACCCAAACTCTGTCAGCAAACACGACTACCTACGGTTTACTAACGTCTATTAGACGAACGGGCCGTGCCTTTGCTTAGTATTTACGTTTTGAGTTACGTTTCTTATATTATTTCAAGTTATAATTACTTATCAAAATAGTATTTCAACTTAAATTATATTTGGTTTTGGAATAATTGTTTAAACAATATTTCTGTATTAATACTTCTTAAGTATTTAACTTCGTATTTCCTTCCCAAGGATGGGGTATCTTATACATGTACTTGTATTATTGTATTTGCAATTTCTGAAATAATATATCTCTAAATCTCACTTTAGAAAATATATTTGTAAACTCATTTTGTCCCAAAAATGATGTATTGCCCAGAAAATATATATTTTTTCAAAAATCATATATCTTCTAAATATACTAGGAAAATATATTTTTATTTCCCAAAAATAATATATTTCTCCTTGTCCAAAAATATGATACTACTTTGTAATAATAAATAAAATCACACTTTCACTCCGTTTGTATCCACAATAATATTTACTAAAAATATATAAGTAACGGTATTTTTTTGGATAGTAAATTTCACGGGACTTGTTAGGTTATATTATTTTACCCTAATAATAATATAACTATTTCACCGAGTAAACAAATAATCACACAAGTGTCTTAATATGTATATATATTCTAAATATATATGTTTACCTATTTTTTATTTATAAAAACCAACCTCAAATATTTTTATTTTTGTTACAAAAATTATGGCAAAGTTTATATCGAAAACTCATGATCAAAATATACTTGTAAATACTTGTTAGAAAAATATTTTTCTAAGTGTTTATATTTTTAGAAAATTTTGCCATAGTTTTCCCTAAAAACGGAGGTGTCCATGCTATTAAGCATATCCTTTTCTTTTTCAAAAATCATTACAACAATGAACAATCAAACTTTAAACAACTTACACTTCTCAAGTGCAAAAACTATACAATTTACATAACAACATGAACTTGAACTTTTATTAAAACTTGTAGTAACTTGGTATCTTGTTTAGTAGACTTAGTTACCCTCTAAAGTGTGTTTACTTCTTTAAAAATCTAATTCTTAAAGAAATTAGGTGTTTACAACTTGTAAACATATTCTACAAAAATTATTCTTTTGAACTCTTCTTGTAAATAAAGTGCTCTTACACTTATTTTATCACTAAAAATAATGTACATTTAATTAAGAATCAAGTTCTACTAAAAATCATATTTTGAACTTGGTTTTCTTGGAAAATCATTCATGAATCTTAGATTTAATAAATTACTAGCTCACTTTATTTACTATTTTTCAAGAAATCGTTTTATTTTCAAGTTCATGTTTATAAGTGAGGATGATCTTCTTGGGTTAACACATAATCATCCTCTAAGTTGCTAGATCATGTGTTTAATCACAATCTAGCAAGCTCCTTATGATGATCAACATCATAATCTCAAGTAAATAACAATCAAGTGTCATGCATGTACTTAAACATTGTTTCAACAAGATTTCATCATATGTAAGCTTATGTTTATGATTCTTGTTTATGTTCTTTTAGTGTTTTTGTGATTCATAACAATATACATCTTTTTAACCAACAAAATAAGAAATAAAAACTAGTAACAAGAAGCTTACAACTAGCTCAAAAGCTAGGGAAGATCACTTGAAGAAAAGATGATGAAAATGGTGTGTGAAAGCAATGGATGAAGGTTCTTCAAGTTCTTCAAGCACCAAGCTCCATGAAACACCTTCTAACACTTGAAATGAGCTTGAAAATGGGTGAATGGTGGTTGCAAGGTGGTGGTGGTGGCGGCACTATGTAGAGCCGAGGGGGAGAGATAGTATGAGGGAGGTGGTGTGAAGTTGAGAATGAAATGATCTTGTAAGAGATTCACACCATACTTATATTTTTCCTACTCAATATCATGTCCAAGATATCAAGCAAGATCATAATAAAATATAGAAATAAAATCTAGTGGTGGGGTCCTCCACCTGGGCCGTAAAAAGGGGGGGGGGGGTTAATTGTAAGTTTTGATGGTAAGTAGGTAAATGGTTGGAGGTTAAGTGTAATATCTAGTGTTTTATGTGTATGGCACATTATATAGTGTGTTGGGGTATTCGAGGACCATAACTAGCCGAGAAATAATTAAACAATGTATCTGGCAAAATTTTGGTGTTCCGGGTAATGTCCGGTTGTTCGGTTTGATACCGGTTCGTTAAAGTGTCAAGCTATTCCGTATAGTGTCTTTTATGTAACTTTTGTGACATTTTTAATTCCCAACACTTAGGAAAGCATTCAGGACCATTTAGTCAATTTTCTGCATAATACTAGTATGTTAAAAAGCTGAATTTTTGCTGAAAAATGAATAATTCTGCACTTTAAATGGGTTTTAGGCACTTTCCGGCACTCAAACTATCACCTAGTGACACAGTTTTATGGTCCTTACCTCCCTATACACATACTTGTATAGTACCTTCTCCCTAGCCCATACTGGGTCTCAAAACACTGTCTGACTATGTACTGAACCCTGTCAGCATATTCCCGTTCTATCCGTCAACTGTGCTAACTGTGCTTTGTGCATCATGTATGTTAATATAGTCTGTAGGTGATAATGATGTGACATTATGTAATATGTGATGCATATGTAAGTATGATGCAGTAATCAGAAAGCAGTTAATAATTCTGCACAGTCAGTAAGCACTTAATTAATATTAATTAATTGTACAGATACCTGGATTTATGAGAGTTGTCACATTCTCCCCCCGTTAAGAAAATTTCGACCTGAAATTTAAGTTCTGCTTCTAGTTGCAGGGGTCTTAGGGAACAAATGTGGGTATTTTTCTTTCATACGATCCTCACGCTCCCAAATGAACTCTGGTCCGTGTTGCGCGTTCCAACGAACCTTGACGAGTTTGACACTACTCTGTCGCGTCTTGTTAATCTTCCAATCAGTAACCTCAACAGGTTTTCAGTAAAGTGGAGTGTGTCGTCAATGTGGACTTCGTCGGCAGGTATGACAACTGTTTCGTGAGTCGGACTCTTTTTCAGATTAGATACATGAAACGATCATGAACACCATTCAGTTCTGCGGGTAGATCCAACTTGTAAGCTACGAAACCAATCCTTTCCAGGATTTTAAATGGTCCAATGTATCTCGGGTTCAGCTTCCCACGCTTCCCGAAGCATGCTACACCCTTCCAGGGTGAAACCTTTAACAAAACCATATCTCCTACCTCAAACTCCAGAGGTTTCCTTCTTCGGTCCGCGTAACACTTTTGTCGATCACGAGCTGCCCTCTTGCGCTCTCGGATCTGTGCAATCTTATCAGTCGTCTCTTGAACTAATTCCGGACCAACAAGCTGTCTATCACCCGCGTCTACCCAACATAATGGTGATCGACACTTGCGTCCATAGAGAGCTTCAAATGGTGCAGCTTGGATACTTGCATGGTAGCTGTTGTTGTATGAGAATTCTACCAAGGGTAAGTGAGTGTCCTAACTACCACCTAAATCCATCACGCACGCTCGTAACATATCTTCCAAGGTTTGAATCGTTCGCTCGCTCTGGCCATCTGTCTGCGGATGGAATGCAATACTCATATTTAACTGAGAACCAAAGGCTTCTTGGAAGGATTGCAAAATCCTTGACAAAAATCTTCCATCTCTATCAGAGATAATCGAGAGAGGCACTCCATGTCGTGCAACAATCTCTCTCAGGTACAGCTCAGCAAGCTTACTAGTGTTATCTTTCTCCTTGATTGGCAAAAAGTGTGCAGATTTGGTCAGACGGTCTACGATTACCCAAATCGTATCGTGACCTCTGGGTGTCCTTGGCAATTTCGTTATAAAGTCCATTGAAATCTGCTCCCATTTCCACATGGGTATTTCGGGTTGTTGCAGAAGACCTGAAAGCTTCTGGTATTCGGCCTTTACCTTGGCGCAAGTCAAACATTTGCCAACATATGTCGCAACATCGCCCTTCAATATTGGCCACCAATAGAAATCCTTTAAATCCTGGTACATTTTATCCGTTCCTGGATGGATCGAGTACCGTGACTTGTAAGCCTCATCAAAAATAACGTCTCTCAGACCACCAAAGAAAGGAACCCAAATTCTTCCCAAGATACACAATGTTCCATCCTCCTTTGGTAACAATTGCTTCTCCATCCCCCGGAGATATTCATTCTCAAGATTCTCCCGTTTAAGAGCTTCCCTCTGCACAGCACGAATGCGCAACGTAAGGTCTGTCTGAATAATCATTTCCAAAGCCCTAACCCTTATGGGCTTGATTCTTTCTTTCCGACTTAAGGCATCGGCGACCACATTCGCCTCCCCTGGGTGATACTTGATTTCACAATCATAATCATTCAATAACTCTACCCATCGTCTTTGTCTCATGTTAAGCTCTTTTTGGTCAAAAATGTGCTGCAGGCTCTTGTGATCAGTGAAGATTGTGCATCGCGTGCCGTACAAGTAATGTCGCCAGATCTTTAATGCAAACGCCACTGCGCCTAACTCCAAGTCATGCGTGGTGTAGTTCTTCTCGTGAACCTTCAGCTGGCGCGAAGCATAGGCTATAACTTTTTGTCGCTGCATCAGCACGTAGCCTAAACCTTGACGCGAGGCGTCGCAATATACCACGAAGTCGTCAGTACCTTCGGGTATGGATAAGATTGGTGCGTCGCAAAGCTTGTTTTTCAACAACTGAAATGCTTCTTCTTGCTTGTCTCCCCATTCGTACTTCTTATCTTTCTGGGTAAGGGAAGTCAAAGGTTGAGCGATTTTCGAGAAATCCTCAATGAATCTGCGGTAGTATCCTGCCAAACCTAGGAATTGTCGAATCTGCGGTAGTATCCTGCTTCAATCTTTATAGGATCCACATGGATTCCATTTCCATTTACCACATGACCAAGGAACTGAACTTCACGTAACCAGAACTCGCACTTCCAGAACTTCGCGTACAACTTTTCTTTCTTAAGCAGCTCTAAGATGGCTCATAGATGTTACTCATGTTCTTCCTTCGTCTTTGAGTAGATCAGTATATCGTCAATGAACATAATCACAAACTTGTCGAGGTACGGCTTACATCCTCTATTCATCAAATCCATGAATATTGCTGGCGCGTTTGTCAGACCAAACGGCATAACCAGGAACTCGTAATGTCCATAGCGAGTTCTAAAGGCAGTCTTCGGAGTACTCTCCTCTTGTATACGCAACTGGTGATAACCTGATCGAAGATCGATCTTGGAGTAACAACTCGAACCTTGTAGTTGATCGAACAGGTCATCAATCCTTGGCAAAGGATATGTATTCTTGATAGTCAACTTGTTAAGCTCTCGGTAGTCGATACACATGCGGAAACTACCGTCCTTCTTCTTGACAAATAATACTGGAGCTCCCCAAGGCGAGAAGCTTGGCCTGATAAATCCTTTATCCAATAGCTCCTGAAGTTGCGTTGACAGCTCTTGCATCTCGGATGGTGCAAGTCGATAAGGTGCCTTGACTATAGGCACGGCGCCTGGAACCAAGTCAATATGGAACTCGACTTGTCTTTGAGGTGGCAATCCTGGCAAGTCTTCTGGAAATACTTCAGGATACTCCTTCGCGACTGGAATGTCTTCTAGCTTTGGCTCGACGGCTTCTTTATCCACGATGTGTGCCAAGAAGGCAATACATCCTTTCTACAAACACTTTCGAGCCTTCAAACAATTGATGATCCTTAGAGGCATATCGTGTTTCTCTCCATGTACCACAATCGCTTCTCCATTCGCCATCGGAATGCGAATGACCTTTTCGTGACATACAATTTCTGCTCGGTTGCTTGACAATCAATCCATCCCTACTACCACATCGAAGCTTCCCAACTCAACTGGTAGCAGATCAAGTGTAAACTCGTGCTCTCCCAACTCTATCACGCAGCCTCTGATAACCTCATTTGCTTCTACTAGCTTCCCGTTAGCTAGTTCTATTGAATACGGAACGTCTAACTTACTGGCTACCAACCCAAGTATATTCTTAAATTCTAGCGATACAAAACTATAATCGGCTCCGGTATCAAATAATACAGATGCATAACTTTGATTGATAGGGAACGTACCAGTAACTACATTGGGGTCTTGGCGTGCTTCCCTCGCACCGATGTTAAAGACTCTTCCATGCGCTTGATTGAGCTTTGGGCACTCCCTCTTGAAATGCCCCATGTCTCCACAATTAAAACATCCTAGTCCTTGACCATTACCATTCTCGTTACCACCTTGAGCGTTGTTTTGGTTGCGGTTTCCACCCCCAGCTTGATTCGTAAAATTTCCACGATTTCCGTTACCGCCATTTCCTTGCGGACGGTTTCCGTATCCATTCCCACCACGGTTGTTGTTTCCATAACCCCTCTGACCATTGTTACCATGCCCAGTACCAACCTAACATGTTTCCTTCGAGTGACCAATTCTTCCACAAGATTCACATTTTCCCACTCCGCACCGTCCATTGTGATGTGACTGACACGCATCACATTTGGGCAAAGTGCCCAAATATCCCTTTCCTTTGGCTTTGGCCGGTGCGTTTGTCTCATCCTTCTTGTTTGTGCTGCTGGTACCTTTCTTAAAGTTGGAGAACTTTCTCTTGTTCTCGCCTGATGACTCCACGTGAGTCTCCTTCTTCTTCTGGTCGGTGATCGAAAACTTGTTTAGCCGAATGGCTTCTTCAGTCAGTGACACGCTCAGATCGATAGCCTCAGTAATTGTTGGCGGCTTCGACGTTGTTACCATGCTCATGAGCTGGGGTGCCAACCCCCAAATGAAACGCTTAACGCGCTTAAATTCCAGAGTAACCATGTATGGTACCACGTGAGATAGATCGTAGAATCTTTGCACATACTCGGCGATCTTCGGGCCGTCCATCTTAAGGTTCCAAAATTCTGTTTCCAATTTCTGAATTTCGGCTCTGGAGCAATACTTTTTACGCATGAGTTCCTTTAACTCATTCCATGTCAAAGCGTATGCTGCTGCCTCTCCCAGAGTTTGGACTTGGAGATTCCACCACGAAAGCGCTCCATCTACGAATAGTCCGGAGATGTAGGTAACTTGCTGATCTGGTGCGCATTTACTCATCCTTAACACCAAATCGGTCTTCTCTGCCCATCGAACAAAACCCACAGTACCCCCGGTGCCGTCGAAATTCAGCGGTTTACAGTCTAAAAACTGCTTAAAGGTACAGCCTGTACAAGTAACGTTATTCACAGAAAGTATTAGCAACCGCACATGGGATATCAAATTGTAACGTAATGTGTCTCAAGCGACTTAAACATTACCATGGGGTGGGTTGTTCCTCGATGTACCTCCGCTAGTTTCATCGCGTGAGGCCTCATGCTCTGCTATTGCTCGGGAGATCCTTTCTTGTAATTCGGCCTCAGTAGTGGGCAATCGGGGTTTCCCTTCGTGGAGGCATCTTCTATAAGAAGATTGTATAGGTCAAGTCTTATGCATATAAGTATGTAGTATGCGTATGTAATAACATCCATCAACACAAGTAAATACATAACATCCCATGTTATAACACAAACAAATAAATCAACAATGCATGTAATGAGAATGTTGCGATTGAGCTTTTCATATATCAAGACCACAAGTACAGTTTTACAATTGTATCATACATCAAAATGGGACTATAGGGTCACATCACCCCTGTCTAAAACGTCTACCAACTATAATAATCAAAAGTCAAAAGTCAACGCGTGGTCTTCAAAATGCTGTGAATCTGGCTCAATAGCTGTATTCTCACCAAAAGTAGCCTATCTGCAGGAGACTAAAAACCCCTAAGCTGATGGTGGGGAGGAGGAGGTGGAGGAATGAAAAGCAAACGGCGCATACGCGCTAACTCCTCCTCTAATGTATGAACGAGCTGCAACAAACAGCTAATCTGCTGCTCCATCATGAGAAAACGGATATCGAAATCTGGGTAAGGAAATAGTGGACCAGTAAGCTGTGATGGACCAGCACCAGGTGGAGGACGCGGGATCCTCTTTAGCTCAGTGATTCGACGACTCAACATATCCTGCTGTAACTGCAGTGACATAAGTATATCATCCCTCGTATAACCAATGTGGAAGGGATGGTATGGGTCAGAAATAGGCATGAACGGTGTAGAATCAAAAGGTGCAGCATGTGCAAACGGTGGTATGAACAGAAGGGCTGCTGACACAGGTTGCTGCTGACTCGACGAACCTTCCACTGGACGGGGAGGAGGGATATCCTGAAGAAATGTGATGGGTAAATCTACGCGATGAACATCTGATACGTGTGGGTGAAATGGAGCAAAGTCAATGGGTGCATGTACAGGTGCAGCAGGGGGAGTAACCAGTCTAACAAATGGAGGAAAGTCATTGTCATCCTCGATCCACCCATTGTGGGTGAATGCATATTGTGGGTCAACCTGGGCTGCAAAAGGAGCAGGGTCAGGCAATGGTGGTGCAACAACTGGTGCCTCGGTAAGTGCAGGGTAGTGCTCGGGTAAAGGATTGAGAGCAAGTATGGGCTCTGGTGCAATAAAGGGCTCGGGGTCAGCTGGAGCAAGCTCATGATCAGCAGGTATATCAAGGAGCTGCTCATCAGGAATGACGGGTGCATCAATGGGCTGCTCAGCAGGAATAAAATCAATCTCCTGCTCAGGATCGAAATCCGGATCAACCGGTGCCTCTAAAGGCTGCTCATCAGGGACAAACTCAACCTCATGATCGGGGTCGAAATCGTGAGGAAAGACGAGATCCATCTCATCATCAAAATCAAAATCCTGATCATCGTCGTGTGGAATATCGGGTGCAATGGACATGGCTGTGTCAGAGTCAGTATCCGTGGGATATCGCTGTAAACCAAATGCATGTAAGGTACTAGAAGACACTGACTCGTATGAATCGAGACCTGAATGGTCGGAAGGAGCCTCAACAACGGGAATCTCCTCATGTGGAACAACAACGGCGTCATCGACTAGAGCCTCGATAAGTGGAACGACAACGGCATCCTCGACTGGAGCCCCCACCATCCTGGGCATCCTCTGGGGGACCCTCAATCAAATGATCAATGTCATCGTCGGCCATAGCGTCAAGAGGTTGATCCTCAAAAGGAACTGCAGCAAGTGGAAGAGGGGCAGGGATCTGGACAAGTGGTAGATCCTCGCCTGGAAGACCATCAGCTATCGGTATGTCACCTCCAAAATCTGGCAAGGCGAAAGGCTGAAAATCGTCAGTATCATCTGAAAGCATCTCTGGATCTCTCTCTGAGTCGGAGATAGGAATCTCGGGTGTCGGGATGATCTCATCATCCGAAGTGAAAGCCATGGGATCAACGGTGCCAGATGCTCCGCTCTCTGAAGAGGACATGGTGTCTGTAACAAATCAATCACATGTATGCACATATATCAATAATCGTTAAGTAAGCATGTAAGTAATAACCATGTAAGCATGTAATCATCCTTGTCTTCCCAGACTATCCCACCCAGCCTCTCAGACTGACTACCTAGTCTCTCAGACTAAAAACCTTCCCAGTTTCTCAAACTGACTACCTAGTCTCTAAGACTAAATTTTCCTAGCCTCTAAGACTCAATTTCCCCCAGTCTCTAAGACTAAACCTCCCCAGTCTCTAAGACTTATCATCCCTAGTCTCTAAGACTGAATCTCCCCAGTTTCTCAGATTGAACCTCCCTCAGTCTCTAAGACTGAACCTCCCCCAGTCTCTAAGACTGAACCTCCCTCAGTCTCTAAGACTGAACTCCCTCAGTCTCTAAGACTGAACTCCCTCAGTCTCTAAGACTTATAAACATAGCCTTTTTGAAATGTGTACTTGTGCCTTTTGTTTGTAAAAATATTTGTTCCATGGATCTGGACATTTTGTGTATGCAATGTAAAAATGTTTGAAAACATTTTCGTGAGAGCCCTGATGATCATAGTCTAGACTCGAGAAAGAATCCTAGTTCGCTATGATCGAAGCACTGATACCAAGCTGTCACACCCTGACTTTTACGGAAGCGTGGTTATTTGGTGTGACTTCTTAATAACATACATTCAATGATAACAATGCTAAATGATAAAACTAAAAGATATTCATCCATTGATTTAGTTTAGAAAATATAACAACATACTTGTCTTGAAAACATCGATACCAAATTTAGTTACAAACCATGACTTGTTCAACTGAGTTCATAAAGACATTAAATAGAACCTGAATTTGGAAACATGTATCCCGTCCAGGAATAGGATACACCCCTAAACTCAACAACCATGGATAACATCTTTTATTTAAGCGCAATTTGAAAACATATGCATACCCTTGCCAGATCCACTAGTTCCCTGAAATACATGTAGTTTAAAAATATCAACAAAAATTTGAGCGAGTTCATGTGTAAGTGAGTATGTATAAACCTTTGTAAACAGTGTATGTATGTATGTCCCGGTATGATTGCAAACAAGGAAAAGATCACCAATGGTTTGCAAGGCCACTGATATGTGTGACGGTGTAGGAAGACTCAAACATAGCAAAGTGTACCGGGCTTCTGGCTAGAAGACATAGTCACCACTATGGGCCGCCCCGTCCTCATGGGTGTGGGCTCGCTACACCCAAATAGATCTATCACTCATGCCCCTCGGCCCTACAAGAGGATTGATGGCCTCAAGTATACGCCTACCCAATCACATGATCTATGGTTCTTCCCTAGGCTAACCATACCAATTGTATTATAAGTAATCCCTTTGTAACATGTTTTTCACCCCCAAAGTAAATAAACAAAACAATTTAAAGAAAAGGGGGACATGAACTCACAGTATGGCGTCCTCAGCTCGTAACCCAAACTATGTCAGCAAACACGACTACCTACAGTGTACTAACGTCTATTACACGAACGGGCCGTGCCTTGGCTTAGTATTTGCTTTTTGAGTTACGTTTCTTATATTATTCGAAGTTATAATTACTTGTCAAAATAGTATTTCAACTTAAATTATATTTGGTTTTGGAATAATTGTTTAAACAATATTTCTGTATTAATACTTCTTAAGTATTTAACTTCGTATTTCCTTCCCAAGGATTGGGTATCTTATACATGTACTTGTATTATTGTATTTGCAATTTCTGAAATAATATATCTCTAAGTCTCACTTTATAAAATATATTTGTAAACTCATTTTGTCCGAAAAATGATGTATTGCCCAGAAAATATATATTTTTCCCAAAAATCATATATCTTCTAAATATACTAGGAAAATATATTTTTATTTCCCAAAAATAATATATTTCTCCTTGTCCAAAAATATGATACTACTTTGTAATAATAAATAAAATCACATTTTCACTCCGTTTGTATCCACAATAATATTTACTAAAAATATATAAGTAACAATATTGTTTTGGATAGTAAATTTCACCGGACTTGTTAGGTTATATTATTTTACCCTAATAATAATATAACTATTTCACCGAGTAAACAAATAATCACACAAGTGTCTTAATATGTATATATATTCTAAATATATATGTTTACCTATTTTTTTTATTTATAAAAATCAACCTCAAATATTTGTATTTTTGTTACAAAAATTATGGCAAAGTTTATATCAAAAACTTATGATCAAAATATACCTGTAAATACTTGCTAGAAAAATATTTTTCTAAGTGTTTATATTTTTAGAAAATTTTGCCATAGTTTCCCCTAAAAACGGAGGTGTCCATGCTATTAAGCATATCATTTTCTTTTTCAAAAATCATTACAACAATCAAAAATCTAACTTTAAACAACTCACACTTCTCAAGTGCAAAAAACTATACAATTTACATAACAACATGAACTTGAACTTTTATTAAAACTTATAGTAACTTGGTAGCATGTTTAGTAGACTTAGTTACCCTCTAAAGTGTGTTTACTTCTTTAAAATCTCATTCTTAAAGAAACTAGGTGTTTACAACTTGTAAACATATTCTACAAAAATTATTCTTTTGAACTCTTCTTGTAAATAAAGTGCTCTTACACTTATTTTATCACTAAAAATATTGTACATTTAAGTAAGAATCAAGTTCTACTAAAAATCATATTTTGAACTTGGTTTTCTAGGAAAATCATTCATGAATCTTAGATTTAATAAATTACTAGCTCACTTTATTTACTATTTTTCAAGAAATCGTTTTATTTTCAAGTTCATGTTTATAAGTGAGGATGATCTTCTTGGGTTAACACATAATCATCCTCTAACTTGCTAGATCATGTGTTTAATCACAATCTTGCAAGCTCCTTATGATGATCAACATCATAATCTCAAGTAAATAACAATCAAGTGTCATGCATGTACTTAAACAACATTGTTTCAACAAGATTTCATCATATGTAAGCTTATGTTTATGATTCTTTTTTATGTTCTTTTAGTGTTCTTGTGATTCATAACAATATACATCTTTTTAACCAACAAAATAAGAAATAAAAACTAGTAACAAGAAGCTTACAACTAGCTCAAAAGCTAGAGAAGATCACTTGAAGAAAAGATGACGAAAATGGTGTGTGAAAGCAATGGATGAAGGTTCTTCAAGTTCTTCAAGCACCAAGCTCCAGGAAACACCTTCTAACACTTAAAATGAGCTTGAAAGTGGGTGAATGGTGGTTGCAAGGTGGTGGTGGTGGCGGCACTATGTAGAGCCGAGAGAGAGAGAAAGAGTATGAGGGAGGTGGTGTGAAGTTGAGAATGAAATGATGTTGTAAGAGATTCACACCATACTTATATCTTTCCTACTCAATATCATGTCCAAGATATCAAGCAAGATCATATTAAAATATAGAAATAAAATCTAGTGGTGGGGTCCTCAACTTGGGCCGAAAATTATGATAGGGGGGGGGGGGGGTTAATTGTAAGTTTTGATGGTAAGTAGGTAAATGGTTGGAGGTTAAGTGTAATATCTTGTGTTTTATGTGTATGGCACATTATATAGTGTGTTGGGGTATTCTGGGACCATAACTAGCCAAGAAATAATTAAACAATGTATCTGGCAAAATTTTGGTATTCTGGGTAATGTCCGGTTGTTCGGTTTGATACCGGTTCGTTAAAGTGTCAAGCTATTCCGTATAGTGTCTTTTATGTAACTTTTGTGACACTTTTAATTCCCAACACTTAGGAAAGCATTCAGGACCATTTAGTCAATTTTCTGCATAATACTAGTATGTTAAAAAGCTGAATTTTTGCTGAAAAATGCAGAATTCTGCACTTTAAGTGGGTTTTATGCACTTTCCGGCACTCAAACTATCACCTAGTGAAGCAGTTTTATGGTCCTTACCTCCCTACACACATATTAGTGTAGTACCTTGTCCCGAGCCCATACTGGGTCTCAAAACACTGTCTTACTATGTACTGAACCCTGTCAGCATATTCCCGTTCTATCCATCAGCTGTGCTAACTGTGCTTTGTGCATCATGTATATCAATATAGTCTGTAGGTGATAATGATGTGACATTATGTAATATGTGATGCACATATAAGTATGATGCAGTAATCAGAAAGCAGTTAAGCAATTCAGCACAGTCAGTAAGCACTTAATTAATATTAATTAATTGTACAGATACCTGGATTTATGAGAGTTGTCACAATAACCATCGTGATTAAGATCACGTTGCAAAGTTCAATTGAACTTTGTCTTGACCAATTCATGGTCTAAGCCGAAAGTTAAACACTGTTTGACTTTTAGCTTGAAATAGCTAAAAATAAATAAACAAGATAGTTAGAAGACTCACTTGTGTTCTAGGATGAAAAGAAGACTAAGAAAACTTAGATGGGAGGCCTCCTAATAAGGTAGCAACTCCACTTAGAGCTTAGAAAGAAGTAGAACGGAAATGAGCAAGTTTTTGAGGTTGTGAAGATGGGTATTTATAGTGTTCAAGGAGCTTTAGGATGTTAATGTCACACCCCCAAAATACCACACGCGGGAACCCCCCGCGAGGCGTGTGACATACCAGGATCAAGCCACCAATCACATTGAACTCATAACAGTATTTCAAATAAAACTTTCATTTATTAACAAAAGCGTTACAAAACATTATTTACTGTTCAGCGGAAGCATACTACAATAGTTAAGAAGTTCATAACACAAATGTGTCTCGTGATTCCATGCAACTTGACCCATGACCACTCCAGCATCCCAGACAACAAGTTCCAACGACATGAACCTAAAGGCCTGCAAGCATGCAGAAAAGTGTATCAGACAACGCTGGTGAGTTAACAGTTTTGTTTATCGAGAATCGTGTTACATGTTTTACTGACAAAAGTTTAGTTCAGTTCAAAAGCACTTCCAAAAACAATGTTGATAATAACTCGATACCGTACAAAATGGCTCCAGATTATTTTGCCCTTTCCCCAATGCCCCTATCAAAGCATTGGGCATGACATAAGGTAATTAGTTCACGCCCGTCCTCCCCGGTACGGTGTGAGGGTGCCAAACCTAATAGCGCTATCAACTAAATACCCTGTTGCCTCCCCGACAACTAATTCGGTAGATGATGGGACTTAAGGTGATAGGAGTGAGTGTATTATCCAACATTCCAGTTTAACGTTCCAGTCAAACCCATTACAAAGTATTCCTCCCAGGAATATTTACCAGATGTCCCTCCCTGGGACGCATGCTTGAAAAAGAGCAGTGAACTTGTCACACCCCCAAAATCCACACGCGGAGTACCACCGCTTGGAGGCGTGACTGACCAGGATCAAGCCACCAATCATATTGAACATATAAGTAATAAGTAAAATAAATGTTAATCCATCACAATACAATTGGTGTTCCCACAAAACATAATCTGAGTAGCGGAAGCATAAGTATGTAAACCCAATGTAAATCATAAGTTCAAATGTTTAATATTTAACATGGCATCCTCGATCCATGTCCCACAACGACCTGCTCCTCCCTGTGCAAGCTCCATATGTACCTAAGGTCCTGCAAGGCATGCAGCAGAGAGTCAACAGCTAGTTGAGCGAGTTCACAGTTGGTTGTTCAGTAATAAGTTCGTTTAACAAATCGTAAGTTCGTTTATAACCATGCCGTGTATTACTAGGCCATTTGTATGTTCATCTAGTGGGGGCTTCCCATGTTTTAAGTACAATTAGTGGGGGTTTCCCATACTGTAAGTTACTAGACTAGTTGTATCCATAAGTATCCTTCCCAATCCGAGGATATTAGTAAGTATAAGTTTACGTAGGTTTTACGTAAGTGCCCTTCCCAATCCGAGGACAGTGGTACGTAGCGAGTACGTAGATTTAGCGCTGGCGTCCTTCCCAATCCGAGGACGGTAGTACGTAGGTTTTACGTAGGTTTAGTGCTGGTGTCCTTCCCAATCCGAGGACAGTAGTACGTAGGATTTACGTAGGTTTAAACACTAGTGTCCTTCCCAAACCGAGGACAGTACGTAGGCTTTACGTAGAGTTTGGCACAGGCATCCTTCCCAATCCGAGGACCGTGGTAAGTAGTCTAGTAGTGATGTAAGTACAAGTAATCATTCAATCCTACTCCCAACCCACCGGGGAATCCCATGCCTTGGTAAGAGTGTGAACTCACCTTGGTTTGCTCGGTATGCTTAACTAGATGCTCGCAAGTAATCAGTCAAATCCTATAGTTATGCGCATATTCTCAATCAGTACATGTCGGTAAAGTTTCACATGCCATTTATGTCACATAGTGTGTCCAAACACTTATCAGGTAACACATAGGAAATTAATCAGAGTCATGCAGTTCAGGCTTCATATAAATGTCTTTCATAGTTTGTACTAACTATAGTTATTCAATAACACACTTAACAGAGTTAGCAAGCTTAACTGGATTATCATGTGTAATAGAGTAACATATTTAACTGAGTTAATCCACTTAACAGGAGTATTAAACTAACAAAGTTAATCAACTAGTTAAGTTACCTGAACTAACTGAATTAATAACTTACAGACTTTACATGATTAATATGGTTGCCTCACTTAACAGAGTTAATGCAGTTAACAGAGTAAATCAACTAACAGCGTTATCCACTAACAGAGTTATATATTAACTGAAACACATGTGCCGAAAACCCTTATGTGGGCCGAAATCCCTAAGGTGATTTCGCTAAGGTGGGAATTTCGTTGGGGTGGTTCATTATCAACAACAGTTTCACAAGAAACCCTAATGATGTACAGTTACCTTGTCTCCATCATACAGACATTCAATCATCAAGACATCATTCATCAGTTATCGCTAATCACCAAATAATAATACTGTTATGTATTATATTATGAACCGAGCAGGCAATATCCAATATAGTTACACATATGAAACATTAATTAACAATTAACAACTTGCATTCATAAAAACCATCAAATATTCCCTGATCCTTCACATGAAGTTATGATTATAGTGGCTGAAAATATCAAGTGATACTTATCTAGTAGTACACATATAAATCAAATAGCAAGCTGATGGGTTATTTGCTGTGAAACCTTAATTGGACCCCCATTTGATTTCAAGTCCCAAAGTTTATAAACAAAAGTCCTGACAATCCTCATGATGATCTTATTTCACTTTAATTGATTTAACATGGTTGGGAAACATCCACATGTATATAATTGGAACCATGGATTTCTGTTTAACTCAAATTATTAACATCACAAATCAAACCGACTATAACCATCTCATACAAGTTATATCCACATGATCACATTTCACAAAAATCAATACGTAAATACAAATAGTACAAGACAAACGACACTAACCAATTATGATCAAAACAAAAGAGATTCGACTTCGAATATGGGGAGCAGCCGTCGGGTTTAAAGCAAATCGAGAGAGAGAGAGGGGAGGAGATGCGATTAGGGTTTTGTCAATTATCAAATACACGCACGGATTAAATAAGTCTATCTATATATTTCACTTCTGGGCCGAAGCCCAGTTGTTGTTTTCGGCAGTTTAGTGTGGACGAAGACACTCAAGTGTTTTCGGACGTAAGGTGTTTTCATTGTTGGGATTTTCGGCTAGAGCTTCCCCTATTTAGTTTTTCAATTATACTAGACATACCTTGCATACACACTCATTGCACACCATAGATCACATATAATTCACAATACCAATTAACGTATTACAAACGTGTACCGTTTAAATCATATAATTCACAATACTAGTTAACGTATTACAAACGTGTACCGTCGTGTCAACAAACTATCTAATCAGTTAACGTGCAATATTGCGAAGGTGGAGCCTTGGAAACTCGAGTTGTCACAGAACTCACCTTAGATTTGCTCAGTATGTTAAGTTAGTCTGTAGGCCACTTTGCCTATTTTCTCATTGATTTCGAACGGTCCGACATATCGCGGATTGAGCTTTCCCCGTTTGCCAAAACGAACCACACCCTTCCAGGGTGAAACTTTGAGTAGCACTCGATCCCTAACTTGGAACTCGAGTGGTTTCCGACGCTTGTTTGCGTAGGCTTTCTGACGGTCATGAGCCGCCGCCATGCATTGCCGTATCTGAGCAATTCTTTCCGTTGTGTCCACTACAAGTTCTGGACCCGTGATCTGACTATCACCCACCTCTGCCCAACAAAGAGGTGATCGGCATTTATGCCCGTAGAATGCCTCGAATGGAGCGACTTGAATGCTGGTGTGGTAACTGTTGTTATACGAGAACTCCACTAACGGGAGGTGTTTTTCCCAGTCGTTGCCGAAATCGATTACACATGCATGAAGCATGTCTTCTAAAGTTTGAATAGTGCGCTCAGACTGCCCATCCGTCTGAGGGTGATAAGTTGTGCTCATGTCTAAATGAGAGCCAAAAGATTTGTGCATTGCTTGCCACAGTTCTGAAGTAAAACGTGCGTCACGATCGGAGATAATCGAGGTTGGCACCCCGTGCCTCGAAACAACTTCCTTGAGATATGCGTCTGCTAGAGTAGAGAACTTGTCTGTTTCCTTGATAGCCAAGAAGTGTGCAGACTTAGTGAGTCGATCCACGATCACCCAAATAGTATCATTTCCACGTTGATATCTAGGCAGGCCAGTAACAAAATCCATGGAAATTTGCACCCATTTCCATTGTGGTATCTCTGGTTATTGGAGTAGGCCCGATGGTTTCTGATATTCAGTCTTGACTCTCGCACAAGTCAAACACTTGCTAACGTAAGTTGCTACATGAGCTTTCATGCTAGGCCACCAATATGTAGTTTTCAAATCGTGGTACATCTTATCCGAACCAGGATGTACAGAGTAGCGAGACTTATGCGCTTCATCCATCACAAGCTCGCGTAAGTTTCCATAGAGTGGGACCCAAATGTGTCCTGTTACGTAATAGGCGCCATCTGCCTTTTGTTCTAACCGTTGCCTTGAGCCGCGTAGGGCTTCAGCCCTGATGTTTGCTGGTTTCAATGCTTCTACCTGAGCATCTCGTATCTGTGCAGGAAGGCTAGACTGGATGGTAAGTTGTAGTGCTTGCACACGCCTAGGTGTGGTATCTTTTCGACTGAGGGCGTCAGCCACAACATTTGCCTTGCCCGGATGGTACTTGATGGCACATTCGTAATCATTCAGTAGCTCGACCCAACGATATTGTCGCATGTTTAATTCCTTCTGTTTGAAGATATGCTCGAGACTCATGTGATCGGTGTAGATGGTGCACTTGGTACCGTACAGGTAATGTCTCTATATCTTGAGTGTGAGAACAACAGCTCCCAGCTCTAAATCGTGTGTAGTGTAATTCCGTTCGTGAATCTTAAGTTGGCGCGAAGCATAAGCAATGACTTTATCCCGTTGCATCAACACACATCCAAGACCCTGAATGGATGCGTCGCAGTAGAGTACAAAATCATCTGTGCCTTCAGGCAATGAGAGGATAGGTGCGCTACAGAGTCTATCCTTTAAGTGCTGAAATGCTGATTCCTGTGTATTACCCCAACGATAAGTAACACCTTTCTGTGTCAGTAATGTGAGCGGTTGTGCAATCTTTGAGAAGTCTTTGATGAACCATCTGTAATAACCCGCCAAACCCAAGAATTGGCGTATTTCTGTCGGTGTGCGAGGTGCAGGCCTGTTCTTGATCGAATCTACCTTGGATGGATCAACATGAATCCCATCCTTGTTTACCACGTGGCCTAGAAAGTGGACTTCACGAAGCCAGAAGTCGCATTTTGAAAACTTAGCGTACAGCTGTTCCGTTCGAAGGAGTTCCAAAATAAGTCGTAAGTGCTGCTCGTGTTCCTCCTGACTCTTGGAGTAAATCAAAATGTCGTCGATGAAAACAATAACGAACTTGTCAAGATAAGGTTTGCACACTCTGTTCATAAGGTCCATGAAGATTGCCGGTGCGTTTGTTAATCCGAATGGCATGACCAGAAACTCGTAATGGCCGTAGCGTGTTCTGAATGCTATTTTGGAGACGTCCTCATCCCGGACTCTCAGTTGATGGTAACCTGACCTCAGATCAATCTTCGAGTAATAGCTCGACCCTTGCAACTGGTCGAATAAGTCATCGATGCGCGGAAGAGGATAGCGATTCTTCACAGTCACCTTGTTCAGTTCGCGATAATCTATGCACATGCGGAAGGTACCGTCCTTCTTCACAAATAATACTGGAGCTCCCCAGGGCGAAGAGCTAGGACGTATGAAACCCTTTTTCCAAGAGTTCTTGCAATTGCTTGGACAGTTCTTCCAATTCAGTTGGAGCTAAGCGATAAGGTGCTCGAGCTATGGGTGCTGATCCTGTAGCTAGCTCGATCTGAAATTCGACCTGGCGATGAGGCGGTAACCCAGGTAACTCTTCAGGAAACACTTGAGGAAAGTCGCGTACAACAGGAATATCCTCTAACTTCTTCTCTTTCGTCGATGTATCTGTAATGAGTGCTAAAATAGCTGTGTGGCCCTTTCACAAACATTTCTGTACCTTCAAGAAGGAGATGATGCCACTCACGACACCACTCTTGTCGCCTTGAACTTCGAGAGGTTCTTTGCCAGTACGGGGAATGCGGACGATCTTTTCCTTGCATAGGATCTTTGCTTGTTGTTGGGATAACCAATCCATACCAATGACGATGTCAAAACTAACCAGAGTTACGGGAATGAGATTGATGGAGAATGTCTGACCGGCTAAGACGAGGTTACAACCCTTGACTACCAGAAGATTGCTGACCAGGGCTCTGATAGTCATCAATCTTTCGCTGCCGTGCCTGGGACTGAACTGACGTTGAACCCTTGCTGGAGGTTCCATCCCATTTCCTCTTGTTATCACTGGGAATAGCAGAAGTAGTAGTAGTAGTAGTAGTAGTAGCACCAATACGCTTAGGCAGCTTGTTCTGTTCCACTGCCTGGTCTGTGAGACGATGAGCAAGATGAGTAACATCCTGGATAGTAGCAAGGTTGGCAGAAGTCACATGACTTTGAATCTCTGATACTAAGCCTTTGAGGTACAGTTCAATTGCGCTTGATGGGAGGATCCACCATAGTTGGACACAACACTGCCAATTCGTTGGATCGTTTCGTGTACGCTTCTATTTCTGACCCCGTCATTTTCAGGTTAAAGGACTCCACTTCCAACTTGTGGATGTCATCACGACTACAGTATTCACGTTTGATCAGTTCCTTAAAATCATTCCATGGGGTGGCATTTGCAGCCGCCAGCCCCAGCACCTGAACTTGCGCGTTCCACCAAGTTAGCGCAGTGCCTTCGAGAGTACCAGTGGCGTACTTCACCCTGCGAGCCTTAGGGCATTCACACATCTCAAAAATGGACTCGAGCTTTTCAAATCAGTGGGGGAGTCCAACTGCTCCTTCCGTGCCACTGAAAGTAGTAGGACGACAGTCCATGAAAGTCTTGAAGGTGCAAACAGGTGGCTGAGCGTGTTGACTTGTCGTGTGCGTAAGAGTAAACATACTTGAGCACGAGTGTTGGTTTACGAGAGTAGGATCTAAAGATCCTCTAGTAAGTGGTGATGGCAGGTTACCCCTCCTGCCTGAGCAGCTGCGAGTGCTGCAGTAACTTGTTCAGTGATCGAAGACGCCAACTGGGCTTGAGTTAGGTTAACGTGTCCGCTCATGATCTTGATAGCAAATGTAACATATGTGAGAGAGGTTCGCGAGTAGTGCGATGACAGAAGAGAGTAAGCACACAAGTGTTCTCATGCAATAGTGTTACGTTAATCTAAGCATACCCTGAGCAAAGTTCTATGCAATTCTAGCAAGTAGACAATAAAACATGTACCATATTACCTAGAGTGTTGAGTCTTGCACGTGGAGCGAAGCGTCGTTGTGGATCGTTGAGAGCACTGTTCTGGTTATAGTCTGGTTTTAATAAAAACGTTTTCCCCATATTAAAACCAAGTTCTCTATAACCAATGGCTCTGATACCAATCTGTCACACCCCCAAAATCCACACGCGGAGTACCACCGCTTGGAGGCGTGACTGACCAGGATCAAGCCACCAATCATATTGAACATATAAGTAATAAGTAAAATAAATGTTAATCCATCACAATACAATTGGTGTTCCCACAAAACATAATCTGAGTAGCGGAAGCATAAGTATGTAAACCCAATGTAAATCATAAGTTCAAATGTTTAATATTTGACATGGCATCCTCGATCCATGTCCCACAACGACCTGCTCCTCCCTGTGCAAGCTCCATATGTACCTAAGGTCCTGCAAGGCATGCAACAGAGAGTCAACAGCTAGTTGAGCGAGTTCACAGTTGGTTGTTCAGTAATAAGTTCGTTTAACAAATCGTAAGTTCGTTTATAACCATGTCGTGTATTACTAGGCCATTTGTATGTTCATCTAGTGGGGGCTTCCCATGTTTTAAGTACAATTAGTGGGGGCTTCCTATACTGTAAGTTACTAGACTAGTTGTATCCATAAGTATCCTTCCCAATCCGAGGATATTAGTAAGTATAAGTTTACGTAGGTTTTACGTAAGTGCCCTTCCCAATCCGAGGACAGTGGTACGTAGCGAGTACGTAGATTTAGCGCTGGCGTCCTTCCCAATCCGAGGACGGTAGTACGTAGGTTTTACGTAGGTTTAGTGCTGGTGTCCTTCCCAATCCGAGGACAGTAGTACGTAGGATTTACGTAGGTTTAAACACTAGTGTCCTTCCCAAACCGAGGACAGTACGTAGGCTTTACGTAGAGTTTGGCACAGGCATCCTTCCCAATCCGAGGACCGTGGTAAGTAGTCTAGTAGTGATGTAAGTACAAGTAATCATTCAATCCTACTCCCAACCCACCGGGGAATCCCATGCCTTGGTAAGAGTGTGAACTCACCTTGGTTTGCTCGGTATGCTTAACTAGATGCTCGCAAGTAATCAGTCAAATCCTATAGTTATGCGCATATTCTCAATCAGTACATGTCGGTAAAGTTTCACATGCCATTTATGTCACATAGTGTGTCCAAACACTTATCAGGTAACACATAGGAAATTAATCAGAGTCATGCAGTTCAGGCTTCATATAAATGTCTTTCATAGTTTGTACTAACTATAGTTATTCAATAACACACTTAACAGAGTTAGCAAGCTTAACTGGATTATCATGTGTAATAGAGTCACATATTTAACTGAGTTAATCCACTTAACAGGAGTATTAAACTAACAAAGTTAATCAACTAGTTAAGTTACCTGAACTAACTGAATTAATAACTTACAGACTTTACATGATTAATATGGTTGCCTCACTTAACAGAGTTAATGCAGTTAACAGAGTAAATCAACTAACAGCGTTATCCACTAACAGAGTTATATATTAACTGAAACACATGTGCCGAAAACCCTTATGTGGGCCGAAATCCCTAAGGTGATTTCGCTAAGGTGGGAATTTCGTTGGGGTGGTTCATTATCAACAACAGTTTCACAAGAAACCCTAATGATGTACAGTTACCTTGTCTCCATCATACAGACATTCAATCATCAAGACATCATTCATCAGTTATCGCTAATCACCAAATAATAATACTGTTATGTATTATATTATGAACCGAGCAGGCAATATCCAATATAGTTACACATATGAAACATTAATTAACAATTAACAACTTGCATTCATAAAAACCATCAAATATTCCCTGATCCTTCACATGAAGTTATGATTATAGTGGCTGAAAATATGAAGTGATACTTATCTAGTAGTACACATATAAATCAAATAGCAAGCTGATGGGTTATTTGCTGTGAAACCTTAATTGGACCCCCATTTGATTTCAAGTCCCAAAGTTTATAAACAAAAGTCCTGATGATCACATATCACAAAAATTTAACATGGTTGGAAAACATCCACATGTATATATGGATTTCTGTTTAACTCAAATTATTAACATCACAAATCAAACCGACTATAACCATCTCATACAAGTTATATCCACATGATCACATATCACAAAAATCAATACGTAAATACAAATAGTACAAGACAAACGACACTAACCAATAATGATCAAAACAAAAGAGATTCGACTTCGAATATGGGGAGCAACCGTCGGGTTTAAAGCAAATCGAGAGAGAGAGAGAGGGGAGGAGATGCGATTAGGGTTTTGTCAATTATCAAATACACGCACCGATTAAACAAGTCTATCTATATATTTCACTTCTGGGCCGAAGCCCAGTTGTTGTTTTCGGCAGTTTACTGTGGACGAAGACACTCAAGTGTTTTCGGACGTAAGGTGTTTTCATTGTTGGGATTTTCGGCTAGAGCTTCCCCTATTTAGTTTTTCAATTATACTAGACATACCTTGCATACACACTCATTGCACACCATAGATCACATATAATTCACAATACCAATTAACGTATTACAAACGTGTACCGTTTAAATCATATAGTTCACAATACTAGTTAACGTATTACAAACGTGTACCGTCGTGTCAACAAACTATCTAATCAGTTAACGTGCAATATTGAGAAGGTGGAGCCTTGGAAACTCAAGTTGTCACAGAACTCACCTTAGATTTGCTCAGTATGTTAAGTTACTTTACCCGTTTCAAGTGGGTCAACCAAACCCTACCGTGGTTACCAAAGATGATCAGTTTCATAAACACATATCTCAATCACGCATTCAGCAAGTCATATGTAGCAACATTGCCACGTAACACATAGCAAACATTTAGATTTCATAAGCGTTCAAAACACAAGTTCTCATTCCCAACAGTAGTTACCAATAACATTAGTTTCATAATAATTAAACCACGTATTTTACACAGTTTGCATTCATCACAAGCTCACCGTACATCGCATAGCAGGTACATAGTTCTCATGTAAATCCACATTCCATATGCAAGTCTCATAATAAGATTTAACAAATGAAATGGCCACTCACACTAGTCAAGTCAAGATCCTTGTTTCTAGTTCACATTGTTATCATGCAACAAAAAGAATTATATAAACACAAATATCCATCATCACATACATCACAACAGTTTCATTCAATATCATATGCATCACAACTATTTCATTCAATATCATTGTTGGACCGTGTTCCGACCCTAAATAGTCAGTATAAGGCAGTTCATCTTCAAAAACAAAGGCGGAATTAATGTAGATGAAATAACACAGCTGTTCCTTTCAATTTCTTCTTATTAATGCTTTCTGGAATGATTTTGACAGAGTTCGGTTACCTAGCATATGAACAGGTCTCGCTCCAATGTCCACAACTAATGAACACATGACAGGTATTTATAGTATGCATGATTTCGCTCATATGGCAGCCATAAAAGCGAAACCCCATGTGTAAGCATAAGCGAAATCACCTGTTGACCCTAAGAGCGAAATCTCTATGACCTAATAAACGAAATCTCAACTATCCTATGTACACATAAGCGAAATAACAATATTAAATCCTACTTTGACTTTCAAACTCCTATTTTGTCTTATCTTAACCTAAGACTTGATTCAAATGAAGTCAACAGACATTCCGTGCACCAACAGACTCCCCCTTGGATGTTGACGCAGTTTTCAGCTCAGAGTCTTCAGTCTTGGTCATTTTACCTTCTCAATCAGATTGTAACATTGTAAGCATCTATCAATCTTTCTCTTTGATCAGCTTCACTCTTTTTGACTCTTACACCAGAATCTCATCACTGGTTCGATCATCAACAACTTTATCATCTGCAGGCTCCCCCTTTCGTCAAGCTTCCGTGCTTTTAGGGATCGACACCTAGCTTTCCAGCTACAAGCTCCTAACTTTCAGCTTGTCTTCAGACTCCCCCTAAGACTCTGCTCTTGGGATCGTAGTCTGGACTTTTCCTGCAATCACTCATACAACTATAAGTAACACAGATATCGTAATCTGACAATTCAATCTCCTCAAAATCACTTCTCATGGATTTTGCAGTTTCATCGAATCGTATCGGAAACTAGCTCTATAACAATATAAGCATCCAAATCCCCCACAGTTAATCATCCAAGTCCAACTTAATGACCTTGGAGATATCACAAACTGTTTTTGATTTTGTTGTTTTTAAAACTTCAAGTTTCAAATTAATGAACTTGTTTTATTTTCAGAAACACGATCAGCTTACCTAGATTTTGAAACTCAGCACTCAGACATCAGTTGTCGAAAATAAAGCAGAAATCAAAATCTTTTTGTATTTTATGAAAACGTAAAGCCGTAAAGAAATATGTACAAACATATTTACAAATAATATTTTTGTTTGAGTATGCGTTAGAGGATCATATCAGTTTATGACAAGTCACAAGTACCGTTGAGCTTAATTTCACTTTAAGAATTAAACAATTCACTTAGATTGTCGATATACTTGTCCACTTAAATTTTCATACAAACTTCAACTGATTCAGGATACGAATTAGGTGAATTAAGAACTTAAACCTATTCATGTGTCCCACCTCTTGAATATACTCCCGTATCCAGATCCCAATATTCAGTCTTACAAGCAATTATAACACAAATGATATCTGTAAGGGGTTAATAAATTATGAAGAATCATGAGAGCTCAGGTCAGAACCATCGTTCAGCAGAGAGATCATGACTCAACTTGTGGGTGTGTCCCCTTTAGAGGATCTTTTTTACAACAGCATTGCTAAGCAATTTTATTGTCTTATCATATATGCTGAGGGTGATGCTATGTTTCAAGCATTGCAGAAAGTATTATTCGAGGACTAGGTCAGAACTACCGTTCAGCAGAAGTCCCGGAATAATACCCCAGATATCACTGAGTATAAAAACCTAGTATATCAGAATACAAGACCTTTCAAACGAGATTTCAGGGGTTACCTATATATCCAAGTAGTGTTCCCCACAAAATAAGCAAGTGTTTGAATTTAGGTTTATATCCCGAAAAAGTTTACTAAATGTATAAAAACCTATCGACATATCATCAGTGAGACTGTTTAACGCTTTTTAATCATTACAATTCTTTAGCATACTGTAACTGTCTACTGATGTACTATCATTTCCTCTTTTTACGCAAAACTCAATTTTTGAATTTTATCATGTTTTTGGCTTTTTCAAATTTTCAAATGTTTTTGTATTTTCTAATGACAATTTTTCTCCCCCTAAAATGCAAAACCATTTAAAGAAAATTTAACAACCAACATTGATAGCTTTGTCTCGCCATCCATTTTCTGCTTCACATGCTCTGATTTGCAGAAAATATAACATACCCCCATGATTTACAACCCATTGATCTTAACAGTTTGAAAACCGTTTTTCAATCTGATGAAAGTAATCATGTTTGTTCAGCCGTGAGGGTTTCGGCGTATTCAATCAACATACATTCAAAACAAAATTAAAAGCAAACATATTTTTGGTTTTTCAAATTTTAACAAACTAAAAACATATTTTTGGTTTTTAATTTTTCAATTTTTTTAAGATTTTGAAAATATTGTTTATTTATGTACAGAAAACAATCTAACTAAACTCCCTGTTCAACCAAACCAGGGTCCTGCAACCTCTTCCTGTGCCAGGTTGCTCCAACTACCATTCTCACAATCTTCAGCTTCGTTGAGCACCTGCACATTCAAACTTTATCAATAATTTGAACAATTTAGCCCAGGTCTGTTGGACCTTAGGCATTTCAACACAATAATGTTCATTCAATTTCGGAAACTCTTTGTCATTTAAACTTGTTCAACTTTGACTTCAACTTTCTCATCTTTTTCCAACGTCACTTGTTTCTTAGCACTCCACACTTGACCTTTCGGAGTACCTCTTTTGTAAAAAAAATTTCTCTTTTTGAACCTTTTGTTTTTTAATAACATTTTTAGGTTTCCAAAACTCTTGAGGTTTTGTTATATCAACAGATGTTCTCCAACTCTGTGTTGTTCTCAATCTGGGTGTGTGAGAATTCCTGGTCTGTCTTGAATCGAACCTGTTCGGGTTTGATTTCCAATTTTGATTTGAAGCAAACTTGTTTCTATTGTACCTCCAAGTTTGTTTCGAATCAAATCTGGTTGACCTTGATTTCACATCCGCAGATTTCTGTTTTTCAACATCAACAGGCTTTGGATTTGGACACTTTCGTGCAACATGTCCAATTTGATCGCATTTAAAACACACTTTCTTTGAAACATCCTTGGCCTGTTGTTGCTTCTTTTTCATAGCATCAAACTCCTCATTAGACTGTTGTCCAAATTTGAGTTTTTCCTCTTCTTTCAAGCTTTTCCCTTGAACAAAATTTATCTTTTGTTGTAATTCCTGTTTTTCACTTTGATTCCAATTCCGTTTCTTTTTATAACCCAAACCAGCCTTCATGTTTTTCTTCTTAAAACCAGGTTTGTTATAAAAAGATTTATGACCTTTACCAGCAAACTTTGGAATCTCAGACTTCTCAATCTCAACCATTTTGAAAACTTTATCGACCTTTTCTGAAATCACATTCTGAATCGGGAATACAACATCTAAGAATAATTTGTCCAATCCAATCATGGTATAAACCAATCCTTTTGAATCATCATTCAAATTTTTCTCGGATTTTGTGTTTTTCGGATAACCATCATAAAGATTTCCTTCATCTTCATCCTGTGATTCAGACTTACCTTTTGTAGACTCATCTTTCAAAACACTTTCAACAACCTTACCTACCACCTCTGAATTATTAGCATCATCAGATTTGGAGTAAGTCACATCGATACTATCAGGTAACTGGTCAGCTATGTTCAAACCCTTTGCCACCTTTTCCTCATCATAAAAAGTATAATTGTTTCTCAATGGTGGTGGTACCTGATGAAATTCTGAACCAATACCCTTTTTGCAATTTTCAGTATCTTTGTCATCTGGTGTGATGTTGAAAATGCGTTCAAGAATGTACGAAGAGTTATGATAACTTTGAAGTTTTGTAACAATCTTTTCTTTTTCAGCCAAGACTTGTTTAAGATTTGCAATTTCATCAACACGCTTGTTCAATTCAATTTGCTTTTCTTTAAACTTTCTTTCATACATTTCTTTAGTGACTAAAGTTTCAGATAATCGTTGATCAAAACTTTTGACTTGGCTTTTCAAAGTTTCATACGCTTCTTGTACTCTCTAACTCGACCATTTTAAAGAATCATACTGTTTTTGAAAATCTTGAAATTTAGATTCTTTTTCAACACAATCGACACATTTTGTAGAACACAGTTGTCTATAAACATCATTATCCTTTTCAAGACCTTGACATTTCTGTGTCAATTTTTCAACTTTTAGTTTCAAAATTTCTTCTTTTTCAATCATTTCTTTACATTTCATTTTGAAAACATTTTCAAGTTTGCTTGTTTCAATATCTTTTGTTTTGATTATATCATCTTTTTCAGTACAGGCTTTGCACATTTCTATGCAATTCCTGCACTTGTTTTCTTTGTTATCAAAGATTTCAAAATTCGACAAATCAGAAGATTTTCTAACCTCAGTCTCTTTCAGCACCGGTTCTTCTGACTCAGTTTTCTGATCTTCCTCCTTTTCTTCTTTCTGAGCTTCTTCATTCTTCTGCGCTTCTTCATTCTTCTGCGTTTCTTCAGCTCTCTGTTCCTCTCCAGCAAGCTTTGCAACAGTCTTCACTTCTTCAATCATCTTCTTCAATTCTTCTTCTTTTCTTTTCTTCAGTTCTACCACCTTTGGTAAACTTGCTTCAAAAACTTCTTTTAACTTGATCATCAAATTTGGCAAATAACTTTTATCAGAAAGCCTTCTTGTGTTGAAAGTACCCTCACTTGGAAACACATTGGTTACAGCATCAAAATCCACTTTTGATGGATCAACTACTGGATTACCCTGTGGATCCATGTAACACTCTAATTCTTCATTCCATCTCTTGGCTCTTTGTGCTTCCTTAAATGGTTCATACAATTTGCCAATCTCCCATCTCGCACTGTCTTTTCTCCACCAAGTATCATGATCATTATTTGCAACAAATGCATAACCAACTGCATCTTCTTCAGGGCAAACTTGACTCCAATCGTAACCTTCATCATCATATATAACTGCAAGAGCCCTTGATCTTTCTTCTGGTTACTTTAATCTTGGTGGCTCAGACTTGTTCTGATGGTAAATCGCCTTCCTGTAGTAATCTTCATTGAATGGATTTTCAGAATCATCAGCAGCATATGCATTTCTGCACTCGCGCTTAAATTGACCTTTTTGTTTACATTTGAAACATGTCACCTTGGATTTATCAAATCCCAATTTGGTAGATGATCCACCAATTGACTTTCTCCCCGTGATCTCCATGAACCGCTGTGCCCGACGAACCGCACTGGCCATGCACCATCTTATATCCATTAGTTCCATCTCCTCGGGGTCTAATTGATCATAATCTTCTTTCGTCAAGTTGGTGTTGCCAATCTTCCCTGCAACGAGGCTTTCATACGATTCAAGTACAGATGCCAAGAAAACCATCTGTTGTTTTGCCGATTCTTCACTGAAATTCTGCCCATTCTTCAGATCCACTGCGATATTACACTGGAATAACTTCTTTGAAGCAAATTGATCAGAAGTTGTTGAAGAAGATCCACTGTGAAAACCACTATGAAGACTTTCATTGTTCACTGAACTTGAACTTTCTGCAGAAAATGCTGTTCTTGGAGACCCAGCCTGCGGTACATTTCCTCTGTAGTAAAGCTCTACATTCTGCTGATAAGCTGGATTGTTGACTTTAGATCTCTTTATCTCCAACTCATGACTTTCAAGCCTTTCAATCAGCAAATCCACTTTTAAATCTTCAGGCTTGATTGTATTTTTCAACATTAGAGCGAAGTATTGCCACTCTTGATCATTTGGCAATGAATCAAACAATTTATCCACCAGCTCCTCTTCAGAAGGTAAGATTTTGTGTCTGATCAGCTCCATTTTCAGATGTCCGAATCTCTCAATCATTTTACAAACAGACTCATTTTTCATACAATTGAATAAATCAAACTCTTTACGCAACAATTTCTTTTAACAATTTCATTACTTCCTACACATTTTCTCTCTAATGCTTCCCACAAACTCTTTGAAGTCTTTTCTTGTTCGAGCAATGAAATAATATCCTCTCTTACTGACTGCTTGATCAATGTTATCATTCTATATTCAGCCACAACATTTTTTATATCTTTTTCTGTAAAATCTTTTGGATCTATTAACTCACCTCCCTCTTTTACTGGTTTATTGTATCCATCTATCAGTTTTAACCAGCTTTCAGTAGCGAAAGCTTTTACCCAACCCTCAAATCTGTTTTTCCACCAGTGATAATCTTCAACTTTCATTAGCTTTGGTGGCTTCTGTTAGCTTCCGTACATGTTCTCAAACTTCAAATTCTCCGAAATTTCTCTTGAATATTCTTTCATCTCAGATCTTCTATCTGACGATTCGGAAGTGAATGCTTTGTAGAATGTGTTGTAAAATTCTTCACCGTTGCTTGACATCTTCAATTACCTACACGTACAAACAAACACAGTGAGTTTAATCAATATCAAACAAATAAATCGGACGGGTATCCGGTATGGCACTAAACAACAAATGTGTTGTACGATCAGATAGTCTGTTCACTTGATGCACACTATACGACAAATCAATATGCTGAATTGTCAGTTCACATGCAATCTTAATATCAAACAATTAAAGTTGGTCGACGATCTCAATGTTATCTAAATTCTCATTGGACCGTTACACTAAGTGAACATCACATGGGCTTAAGACTATGATTGGGCCAACATTCTTGTTCACGTTCACCAAAGATATAATCAAGTAGTAATACCGCTGGGTCAGAAGTATGATAGCCAACAATTCTCTTGGGTCTTTAAAACTTGTCAGACAACACTCACATGCACAACAATTTATGAGACTTAACAAGTGATGATAATATTGATATTATTCAATTGATTATCGATTCTAGCAAAGATCACATGCAAACCCAAAATCACATGCAAACCGTCAACATTCTATAAAGTTTCACACAGTTCAATGAAATTCACATGACCCGATGTATTCACATGTACCAACTTCACATGCATGATCACTCTAAATCAGATAGATTTCTTGTTTCGATAAGTTCTACTGACATAATTGACTAATGTTGACTAACTGATAAATAAGCGAAATCAAATTTGATTTGTGACAAATGAGCGAAATCTGATGTACAGATAAGCGAAATCAAGTACAATCTGTCAATGTCCGAATGAGCGAAATCAGGTATGTTCAAATAAGCGAAATCACTTATGTCCGTAAAAGCGAAATCAGGCGATTATCTCTCGATGTCCAAAAAAGCGGAATCACGTTTTAACTAGTTTTCACCATGTTTTAATCCGTTTTTCAACCTGAAACTTTCTAGGGTTTGTTATTAGTAGATTTTACACGTTATACTCAAAAATCAGACCGTTTCAACTGTAGGAACCAGTTCAAATCGAAAAAGTATAAAAGAAAGTGAGTAGAAATGAGAGAATCGTGTAGAATCAAGCTGTAGTAGTATGAACTCCTCGTCCTGAGCTCTGATACCACTTGTTGGACCGTGTTCCGACCCTAAATAGTCAGTATAAGGCAGTTCATCTTCAAAAACAAAGGCGGAATCAATGTAGATGAAATAACACAGCTGTTCCTTTCAATTTCTTCTTATTAATGCTTTCTGGAATGATTTTGACAGAGTTCGGTTACCTAGCATATGAACAGGTCTCGCTCCAATGTCCACAACTAATGAACACATGACAGGTATTTATAGTATGCATGATTTCGCTTATATGGCAGCCATAAAAGCGAAACCCCATGTGTAAGCATAAGCGAAATCACCTGTTGACTCTAAGAGCGAAATCTCTATGACCTAATAAACGAAATCTCAACTATCCTATATACACATAAGCGAAATAACAATATTAAATCCTACTTTGACTTTCAAACTCCTATTTTGTCTTATCTTAACCTAAGACTTGATTCAAACGAAGTCAACAGACATTCCGTGCACCAACAATCATAAACATCACAACAGTTTCATTGTTCTGACCATGAGCCTTCACGGCGAAGAACCCCCATGGCGAAGGTTTATTCTTCGCCGAGAACGAATGTGACGAAGGTTTCAAGGAGTTCGTCAAACACAGACGACGAAGAATCAATTCATCTTCATGGATGGGCACGGCAAAGAACCAAGAGGGTTCGTCAAGAGTCAGGCGACGAAGAATCCATTCTTCGTCGGCCAGATTCTTCATCGTGGATGGTCTTCGTCGCCCATCAGACAGTTTCACCTGCCAAACGGATCGAACAACATAATCATCTCATCAAATCCAAATAGTTACAAGATTCAATCGGTTATGAGCTTTAAATTTCTATAACCCTAACTTCTTATACATCTTCATAGCAACAACCCGGTTCTGTTTTTTGATAGTTAACACAGTTTCATATCGCATAACAATTGGTGACCATAATCAATTTATTAAAAGTGCTATCATCAAGCATCCCTAACAACCAACATCATTTACACAGCTAATCATATTCAACCCAAAACTCCTAGCAAATCCCTTAGATCATAACCAACATTCTAACAATCAATAATCCTATTCGACAATTTACACATAGCCAAAGATAGTCGACAAGGATCAAAACAATAACGGGTTTACTAACCCAGAGATGACAAGGTTGTTCGTTAGAAGCTTGATCAGGAGACGCGATGCTTCGAAGGGGAGTCACTGCCGTCGACTTCCAAGAAGAGTGAGAGAAGTGCCTAGGGTTTGCTATCATTGCGTTTTGTGAGATAATGAAACCACAACCCCAACTATGTATGTGTATACGCTACGAGGAGGAGCCAGGACTAATTTTGGGCTTGAGAATCTGTTTGGGCCGAAGCCCTTTTTCGGCGAACAACGTGTGGATGACGAAGTTCATTCTTCGTCTAGATGTGCGGTGACGAAGAATCATTCTTCGTCGAGCAAGGTGGTGGCGAAGAGTCATTCTTCGTCATCATCCCAAGCAATCCCAACTTGAAAGGGAATTTCATCCTGAAATTTGATAAGCAATCCCAAGCAGCAAGGTGTTTGATCGGGATGACTGTGGATTTTTCTGCGGGTGCCACATCATCCCCAACTTGAAAGGGAATTTCGTCCCGAAATTCACCAGTTGCATCAGATTTATATTGGTCAGTTGGAAATAACTGAGGTTACTTTAGCTTCATCTGATCTTTACATTCCTACGTGAACTCCGGTCCACGTCTTGAGTTCCAACGAACTCTCGCAATTGGAATTCGACTATGTTAACGAACCTGGTTCGTGTTTTCAATAGATTCCTCGACAACTGCAACTTGTCGTTAACCTTAGGCGCTAGCAAGGGTATCACAAGTGTTTCATCGGACAACACTTCCTTAGTCTCAAGACCTAAATGACATCGTGAACGTTACCCAATTCCTCAGGTAACTCAAGTTTGTAGGCCATGTTGCCGATTCTTTACAGAATTTTGAATGGCCCAAGCAACGTGAATTAAGCTTGCCACGCTTCCCAAAGCGTACCACATGTAACACCCCAATCGCGTAATACAACAACACCCTACGGAAATATCGGGGAGTCACGTTACAAATTGCTCACAACTACTGGTACTAAATTGTTTCAATAATATTAACATCGTTTTACAAACAAAGAATACATGAAATTTTCTTTTGATTAAGAAGTCTAAGGCCCAGTTGTAGTCCTATGCGTTGCATGCTTGAAAACCTGAAACATATGTGAAAATAAAGTCAGCATAAAAATGCCGGCGAATACATAGGTTTTGTTAGCCAAATAATGGCAAAACATTTGATATTGCAATACTTTGACAACTACGAGAGCCGCCAGTTGAAACAAATTCTTGAAGCCATGGAATGGCAAAAACGTAGTATTGCAATACATAATTTTGATTGTGAAAACTCATTGCAATTAGTTTTGTATATGGCAATATGATTATTACTTGTAGGATCGTTCTGTGACCCAAACGAGTCAATCAGAAGAGTTCTTATCAATTCAAAAGGGAGAAACAGATGAATTGACTTGGAAAACAGCTTGTTTCACACTTAATTGTCTTGTTTATTGATTATTACAAGTTTCTAGATCAAACGACACGTCGGAAGCACTTCGGTACCGGAAACATCAAGGTTACAAATGATTTCGTATGAAGGGATATTTATAGGATTCTAATTCCGTTTAAAACCGTTCCAAGCGAAATTAGATTCCAAGCGGAATCTAATTCCGCACCGAATTACCTTGTGACACTTTCAAGCGAAATTAGTTCCTTCATGCGAAATTACAACTAAACCCTATTTTCTCAAACTACGTGCCCTGATCTAACATTCTAATACTAGACTCAATACAAACGAAGTCGACAGACATATGCACCAACAGACTCCCCCTCGGATGTTGACGAGTCTTCAGTGTCGAGTCTTCAACGTCTTCAGTCTTTATCAGTCTTTGGGCTCTTCCAAAATATCTGACAGAGTAAGCATCCTCAATCTTTATCTTCTACTCTCTCTCTTATCATTAGGATTCGATTCTGGCTCTTGCATTTACAGACTCTTCTCTCCCTTGGATGTTGATCTACTAGCAGACTCCCCCTTGAATTGTGTTGGGATCGTAGTCTGGCTCATACTCTGCTCACATATTTACAGGTTCAAACATCGCAACCTGGCTTACATTCCTTCCCACAGGATCAAGACCAATTCCTGGCTCTACTTATTCCTGCACAAAACTCTACCTAAAAATAAATTTCACAAATTTAAAACTTGACAAATTTAAACTCAGCTTACCACTTGTAGACACAAACTGAGCACATCATTTTCAAGTATCGTACAAAATGATTTAACATGTTAATCTCTGATGAACCACTTGTATGTATATCATTTTTCTAATTACACACTCCCAAACCTGTTCGTCATGTACAGCACTCGGAATTTTGAAAATTAGCTCTCCAACATCAGTTGTCTAAAATCTTTTTGAATTTTTCAAACTTTATACTAAAACACACTAAAATCTTTTTGGATTTTTGACATTAAAGAAATGCAGTAAAGAAATATTTACATACAATATTTTGTGAGTTTGTGTAAGAGGATCATATCAGTTTTTGAGACAAATCACCAACACCGATAAGCTTTAAACATTTTAAGTTCTAAACGATTCACTTAGATTGTCAGTATACTAATCCACTTAAATTTTCACACACAGTTCAACTGTTTCGAGATACGAGATTAATGTTTTAAGATACTTAAAGTTATTCGCGTGTCCCACCTCAGAATATACTCCCGTATCCAGATCCCAATATTCAGTCTTACAGGTGAGTATACCTAGATGATATCTGTAAGGGGTTAAATTGCGAGAGCCATGAGAGCTCAGGTCAGAACTTCCGTTCAGCAGAGAGGTGACGGCTTCGACTTTTGGTGTGTCCCCTTTAGAGGATCTTTTCTTTAACAGCACATGATTAGCATTTTTCAATGTTTCATCATTTTTTATGCTGAGGGCGGTGCTATATTTCAAGCAAGCGGAAAGTATTATACGGGGACTAGGCCATTGCTTCCGCAAAATCAGAAGTCCCGGGATAATACCCCAGATATCACTAAGCATAAAGACCTAGTATCTCAGAAAAAGGGGTCCTTCAAACAAGATTTCAGGGGTTACCCATATATCCGAGAGATGTTACCCACGAATTAAGCAAGTTTGATATTTAGGTTTATATCTCGACACAATCTACTAAATGTGCAAAAACCTACTGACACATCATCAGTGAGACCATTTATCACATATTTCTTTCCATTTCTTTAGCATGCTGTGATCATCCACTGATGTACTATTATTTCCTCTTTTTTACAACAAAACTCATTTTGAATTTTTTCATGTTTTTGACTTTATCAAATTTTCAAATGTTTTTGGATTTTCTGAAATTTCTTACTCCCCTTAAAATTCAAAATCATTTAAAGAAATTTGAAAACAAACTATACAAGTAAATGACAACTGTTGTGAATTGCTTCAATTCGCCATCCACTTGGCATAAACAATCAGAACTCCCCCTTACAACAAACTATTTTCCCATTGTGATTTCAAAACACTTAAGTTTGTTTTAATCAAATGGTTTTTCCGGAAAATAAGTTTCATTGATTTTATACACTTTGTAGGTTAGGGGTTCATCACTTTGTTCTCCAATCTACCTCTTGTAGGAAAAACAAGTACAACTTAATGTCCTTGATTTACCACTTGTAAGTGAAAACCTTCTTCAACCACTTGTAGGTTCACTCACCAACCATAAACACTTGTAAAACAAAATATAACAATTTAAAGATATCACTTGTAGATTTACCAACCAATCATATTTAAGAATGATGTCGATTCCTGCTCCACTCTTACCAACCTGGGAGCTCCGGCAAGTCCGGGTTTTAAGTAGAAAATGGTGTCACCCAAGCCTGATCAGCTTTGGGTGATTTTGGTGGCAAACATCTGTCCCACCATCTTTTAGATTGATAAAATTCTTTTGCACCTTTAACCTTCCCATCAACCATCTTCACAAAAATATGTTTGACCTTTCCATTAAACACTTTTTCAGCATCAAATTCTTTCTTACCAGCAAAGAATTGATATGAAATCTCAAATTTTCCAACTTTCAACTTCAAGTTATCTTTTAACAATTTTGGAAAGTTTTCATCGTTCAACTCTGGAACGGAATTATCAACCTTTTTCTCAACAGATGACTCCTCTGATTTTATGGAATCAGATTCATTGTCAGAACTACTTTCAGATGTTACAACCCATTTTTGTTTGTTTAAATCGACTTTTCTTTTGTAAAAACGGTTTGAAACCTCAACAGTTTCGAAAGTCTAATTTTCAAACATCGTAGATTTTTCAATTTGTTGTTTCTTTTCATCAACATGATTTTCTTTCAGTTTTGAGTTAAAAGAAACTCCCTGTTTTCTATTATTGGACTGTTGGCAATTCCAAGCAATATGTCCAACCTTTTGACATTTGAAACAGGTTCTTCTGTCAACTCTTGAAGCAAATTTCTTCACATTCTTCTTTATTTCAGCAAGAAACTCTTGATTTGACTATTTCTAGAATGGTGTCTTCTGCTCTTCTTCAGAACTTCCTCCTGCAACAAATTTTGTTTGTAGTTTAAATTTTTTCTCATTTTTATAATTTTCTAAAGAACTAAAACCTAATCCTTGCTTTTTGAAATTACCGTTATGGTTTGGTTTCTTTCGATAACCTGAACCAGAACTGTAACCCTTTTTCTTGTTCAATCTCTGTTGAACTCTTGAAGTGTACTTTTTAGGTTTTTCATGAAGATTTAAATGTTTTATTTCAGAAATATTAATTTCTGTTAATTTGAAAACCTGTTTGATCATTTCAGATTTGACACTTCTTATTGGAAATTCCTCATCAGAATATAATTTGTCTGAATCATTCAAAGTATATGCTACTTTGATTGGTTCGTCATTCAAATTAGATTTCGATAACAGGAATTCTTTATTGTAAACCCTTTTAACCGGTGAACTCGGACTCTTTACTGACGATCTCGAACTTTCAGACTTAGACTCCGGTTTTGACTCTTCATCCATATCCAACATCTGATCGACCACTTTCTTTAACAACTCAGACTCATGATCAGTGTCAGACGCTGTGAATGTGACATCAATATTGTCTGGTAATTCATCAATGATTTCAGACTTTAACTTGATGTTGAGAGCCTTATTTACACGTTCCTCATTTGGCTCTCTGGGAGAATAACTTTCAAAGATCGGGGGCGGACACTTGTTATACTTGACACTCTGTTTCTTACCAGTATCCGGATCTTCCTTTTCTTTGTCTTGGAAAGCTTCAAGACCTGCAACAGTAGGATAAACTCGATCAATCAAATAATCACATGTTGTATAGCTCAACAACAAACGTTTGATCCTTTCACTCTCAATCTTTTCAAGCTCTAAATCTTTCTTTAGCTTTGCACAGTCTTCAATATACTCATTGATGATCTTCTGTTTCATCATTAATGTTGAGCTCATTTTTGACATAGCAGCATCAATTTCTGAGTTTGTCTTTTTCAGACCATCAACTGTTCTATTCAAAACATCATATGACTATTTCACATACTTCAAATCAGACAACAAATTTTCTTTCAGCTCTTCCAACTCACTAATCTTCTTGTCTTTCTCCTCACAATGTGTGCAAGACTCCACACATTTCTGACAAGGTTTAATGACTTCAACTATCTTTTCAATCTCAACAGTCTTTTCAATTTCAACAAGTTTCTCAACTTCAACAATTTTTTCTATTTCGACGATTTTCTCAACTTCGACAAGTTTCTCAACTTCAACTATTTTTTGGATTTCAACTATTTTTTCTACCACTTTCTCCACTTCAACATTTTTTTCTACTACTTTCTCAGTTACTGGTTCAACATTAGCTTCTCCAGCTTCTGTCTTTGCTTTTTCATCAGCAAGGATTCTTGCAGCTTCCAGCTCTCTCCTCAATCTGGCAATCTTCTTCTGATTCAGCAACTCAACTTTATCTATAAAAAACAAATTAAAACTGTCAGGATCTATGCCTTTTCTAGCTTTGTTAAGATATTCTTCCTCATCATCGGTATCAATATCACTTCCTAGATCTCAAAAAATCGGGATTCTTTTTTGACTAGCCTCATCTTCACCCATAATTCTAGCAACAAGACCTGAACCTAGTGCAATGTATTTATCCCAGCTAAAACCTTCAGCCTCTTTCTCATCATCTTGATCAATGATACCAAAATAAGCTTTCTTATTTGCATCTTCGATCATTCTAGCATGAGCAGTTTTTGGTTCCTTTTGTTGAGTAATCTGATGAAAAATTGATTTCTGATAATAATTGTTCTTTCCAGACTGATCTTGTCTTCCATCAGCTTCTTTGTTTTTGCACTCACGCTTAAAATGACCTTTTTCATGACAACGAAAACATGTAACCTTAGATTTGTCAAAACCTAACGGTGAATTAGACAATTTTTTTGCTCTTCGAACAGCACTGGCTAAACACCACTTTACATCCATCAACTCAAGTTCTTCAGCATCAATCTGGTCATAGTCTTCTTTTGTAAGCATCGGATTTCCAATTTTTCCAGCAACCAAACTTTCGTATGATTCCAAGATAGCAACGAGTGATGCCATGTGTTGCTTGGCTATTTCTGAAGACAGATTTTGACCATTTTGAATGTTCAAAGTGACGTTGCATTGAAGATTTGTTGAATTCTATCGTTAAGGACTTGATGTTGTATGATTCGGATCAAAGCTTGAATATGAAGATGAAGATACACCACTCTGTGTCACATTACTACCCTTTGTTCAAGACGAACTGTCAGCACTAAAACCAGTTTGGATCTTTGGGCTAGGGCTGGGGGTAGCCTCAAACTTGTTCCCTCTGTAATATAAACTGACATCTTGTTGAGCATTTGGATTCTTCATGATTGTCGTTTTCTGAATATCCAACTCGTGCTTTTCAATCTTTTGAATAAACTGTGCCAGATTCATATTTTCCGATTTTCTCATGTGTTTCACAATCAACAGATAAGTTCCCCATTTTTGCTGTGGTAATGCATCAGCAAGTTTATCAACCCATTCATCATCATCTTTCTTAATGTCTAATCTTCCCATTTCCAACACCAGGTGACAATATCTATCAATGGTCATCTTAGTTGTTTCATGATCGAAAGCTACAAACATATCAAATGATTTCTTCAATAAAGCTTTTTTGTTTTTAATCATATCTGCACTTCCTTTGAACTTTTGAATCAACGCATTCCAAATCGATCTAGCAGTGCCCTCATGTTGAAGCAAAACAAAGATATCTTCCTTTACTGCTTGTTGTAGAAGACTAATCATCATTTTCTCACTTGTATACTTCAATTTATCACTCTATGAAAAATCACAAAAAGCTTTTACAAGCCCACGCTCGTTTTTCAGTTCTCATAATCTTTGTTTAAAGCACACCATGCGTCAAACTTATATGCTTGCACCCAGTTCTCAAATCGATTTTGCCAACCTTTAAAATCTTCAATGAACATTAGCTTAGGTGGTTTTTGGTAAGTTCCTGTTTCATTCTCACTGTACAATGTTTCGGCAGCAGTAACAGGGGCAATCGGTGTCGCAAATGCATTGTAGAATTCCTCTTCCATGATTCGGCAAATTTTTCACAAAATTACAAGTTTCAAACGGAATACAGATTCAAACGGAATCAAATCTCAAACGGAATCCCTTTTCAAGCGGAATAAATGTCTCAAGCCAAATTACTATCTGAAGCGGAATTACTAATTTCGTTTGAAATTGCACACTTTCAAACGGAATACCAATTTGGTGCGGAATTACTAATTTCGTGTGAAACGGTCTCAAACGGGATTACTCTGAAACGAAATTACCTAATTTCATATGAACCTTCTCAAACGGAATTACACCCTGAAGCGGAATCAGGTAATTTCAAGCGGAATTAGGTGTACTTTTCAAACGGAATAGCAATTTCAAGCGGAATCAAGTGCTAATCTCGTTTGAAATGCTGCTGACGTCACCTTTTTCGATCTGGTTTTCAAACGGAATTACAGTTTTTACTAATTTTAAGCCGAATTAAGGTCCAATATTCTCAAGGATTCTTTAAAACACTGTTTCGCATGACATGTATGAAATTCAAACCATTTTGACCTAAAAATTTTGTGAATTTTGTAAAAGAAGGTGTAGAAGTCGGAAATTATGGCTGTTTTGGCAAGAACTCTTCTTCCTGAGCTCTGATACCACTTGTAGGATCGTTCTGTGACCCAAACGAGTCAATCAGAAGAGTTCTTATCAATTCAAAAGGCGGAAACAAATGAATTGACATGGAAAACAGCTTGTTTCACACTTAATTGTCTTGTTTATTGATTATAACAAGTTTCCAGATCAAACGACACGTTGGCAGCACTTCGGTACCGGAAACATCAAGGTTACAAATGATTTCGTATGAAGGGGTATTTATAGGATTCTAATTCCATTTGAAACCGTTCCAAGCGAAATTAGATTCCAAGCGGAATCTAATTCCGCACGGAATTACCTTGTGACATTTCAAGCGGAATTAGTTCCTTCATGCGAAATTACAACTAAACCCTATTTTCTCGAACTACTTGCCCTGATCTAACATTCTAATACTAGACTCGATACACGACGAAGTCGACAGACGTATGCACCAACATTTGTGATACCTGTGTCACTTCAACCATCAAACAAATGCCAAACCAATGAAATATTGTATTTCACACTGGGGATTTGTAAAAATATGTGTATCATTTGCACATATCAACTCTTGTTCGATTTTAAGCTTTAAATCGCTTTCTGGAGGGTTATACGCGCTCTGATGCGTAAATATAACCAGTTTAATCCAACGAACACTCCGGAAAAGTGAAATAGGCTTAACATACCTTAAATAACCTTTACATAACTTAGAAATAAGTTTTAAAGGCTTTGGTTTGGCAAAAACAAGTTAATTCGCTTACAGGGACTAAACTTGACAAACTGTGAAAGTATGCCAATTTGAACTGTAACGAACATTCCGGAACATGACCATAAGTTAAACATACCATAAATATCCTTTATATAGCTTAGAAATAGGCTTTGAGGGGTTCGGTATGCTAAAATAAACTTTTGGGGTCATTCAGGGACTAAAAGCGTCAAAAAGTGCACAAGTTTGCATTTTCGCGCATAACTTACGTTCTGAATACATCCGGACATCCAAAATTTTATGTAAGCACTAAAATATTTTATTTTAGTGTTTGGCATAAGAAAAATCCATTCGTCACGCCATTTGGATCGTTTTTTTGCGCTTATGCGCATTCCGTCGTAATTAACCGAACATCGCAACCGTACGACTAAACGAACCGAAATCCGAAATATTTTTGAGCATGTTTTGAGTTCCCTATACTTTAACTTCATTTTATAACTTTTAAATGAGTTTCACGGGGCTTAAAAGTGTCAAAAATGCATCAAAATACAAGTTTCTGGGCTGTAGGGACTAAAACTGACAATTCTGTAAAGTTGTTACCTTACGGACGTTAACATTGTCAGTTTTGAGGTCCGTAAGCTAGGGTCAGATGCAGAACACCTCCCCAAAGGTCATGTGCCACATGTTAATCTCCTATGGTGGCCAAAATCAGTTACCACAACATTACGACAAGTGTACGGGCTTGATCATTCCCCCTTTTCCAAGAAACGATCCTAACGGTGAACCGAAAACTATAAATACCCACCTCCACCCTTCACTTTTCCTCACAAGAATCTGATAAAAAAGACTCTAAGTTGGAACCATTGTTTCATACCTGAGTTATTTTGATCTAGATTAGCATTCGGGGACCCTTGGTAAGTGTTCCTTCGTTCTTTTATTGCTTTCGAGTTCAAAAGTCAAACTTTGTTTGACTTTCTGCATTGACCAGTTTATGGTCAATGCGAAGTTCATTTGAACTTCGCAAAGTGATTGTAATCACGATGGTTGTAGTCCCTTGTGACTATGCCTACTGATTACCACGTTGTCTAGGGTCGTAAGGGTAAGCCATCTAATAAATCGCTTATACCTTCGAACCCAACCCATTTGGTCGATCATTAGGATCCAACCAAATACATTAGGTGACCATAGTATATAGGGAATAACCTTCCGAGGTTATACCGTATGGTCACATCGTTTGAATAGTTATATGATAGGTAGTTTATATGCCTTAGGTAAATTACCAGAATACCCTTTTCATGTATAATTGGTAATTAAGCATATGTAACCTAAACTTTTGTCATATAACAAATTATGTAACATGTTTAGGCATATAACACTTGTCATAAGGCTAGTTAGACGTCTCGAGTGCGCTTTTGCGCGCACGACGCGTTAAAGTAGCATAAGCTACCTTAATGGGTCGCGATGGGTCGAAAGCAGCTTAGGTTAGGTTTCATTTAGTATGTAGGATTTGTTAAACCATATGATACGAGTCTCCATACTCGTTTGGTTTACGAACCCTCATTCTATCTAAATCCTCCGATTTAGGTCCTGTTAATTAACATAGTTACCTATATTAGGTGTCGTTGATATCCGTGATCTCTAGCATTGCTTGGTGGTTATCTTAGGACTTCTGAGCAATCTCAAGTGAGTACATAGTTCCCCTCTTTTACTGTTTTCAAACTTTTTTGGGGTGAAGCATGTGTACCTATCTGTTATTTTCATGTTTTCCAAAAGTATAATTGATTATACATGTTAGTACTTATCTGTTGACAAATTGAATGACTATCTATGGTTTAAACACTGATTTTTCAAAGACTATAACATAAATTGTTGAATTTTACTTATTTTGTTCACCAGACCGGTTGTTAGTATGATATAGCGCTATAGGATTTGACACCCCATTCCTGTTGTCATGGAATGTCTGAAACCAATTTGTTTCTCCATCCAAATAGGGATTGCCTTTGTGGTATCCCTATAGTCTCAAAGGTGTATTTTGATGCACTAGGTCTGAATGAATTCTTAAATCACACTTTTAAAGTATAGTTTGATATACTCCCATGTGTGATATTGTACAAAACCAACATTTATTTTGTTAATCATCCAAAGCATATTTTGATATGTTATTTACAAAAACCAAAACATAGTTTAATATGTTAATTATCACATCCAAAGCATATTTTCATATGTTATTTATGGAACCAAAACATAGTATAATATGTTACTTATAAATCTGAAGTATACTTGTAATATACTACTCAAAACTATTATTTTAAACAATGAAGGTATATTTAATGTACTATCTATCTAACGATTGGTTTGAGTAAGTGATTTAAGTAACGAGGCGTATGTAATATGATACAAGCACGGTGGATGCGCCGCTGGTACTTCCTATATATAAGTGTTTGTATGGTATTACATATCGTAGCGTTATTTGGATCATTTCAATTTGAGACATATGACATTTTATACAAATAACATACTTTTCACAAGACATTGTTTTACAAGCAACTTGTCTTATACAAACTCATTTTACATGGTTATTCATTAAACCTTACATTTATTTATACATATCATCTGATCTTATTGTTTTTCAAACAATTTACAAAACAAATCAATTTACAAGGTTCATGACTAAACTTTATTAAACATTTTCTTAAACTTACAAGTCATGAATCCTATTTTCACAAAACCTATGTATCTCACAGGCATTTTTATGCTGACGTACCTATTTTTACACATGTTTCAGGTACTACTTTGCAATGATTGTTGATACTCTCTACATTTAGGATGGACTCGTGCCTTAGCAACTTTAAAACTTGGAAGATCATAGTTGTACTTATTTGATTGTATTAAAACAATGAGTTCATTTATTCAATAAAACAGAATTTATTTATTCCATGGTTATGAAACAATGATTCTGTTACAACACTCCCCGACGTTTCCGCCACGCCTAGTTGCTTTACGTGGTCGGGGTGTGACAGAAAAGTTGGTATCAGAGCGCATGGTTATAGGGAATTAGGTTATTAGTAATGCTTTGACCTAGACTATAACCTTCCTAGGACCCTAACACAAGTTTTCTTGTGTTTAGTTTTAAAACAATACTGTCACTTATTCTTAGGTGACAACCACAATAAGAACATAAATTTCTATCCCGCTTTGAAAACTAATTATCTGTTCTAGGATGATTTATTATATGGTTTTGAACCCTCTAAGTTTTCAAATCCTGTCAAAGTTGGTCTAAATAATGTGAACACGTGCAAACTGGAAGGGTGGGTGCCTGTACCCTGAGTTTTCTGTCTAAGGCTAGAGTGTTCGTACAAATCCACATAATCGGACCAGTCACTCTTACCTGGGAACTCTTGGGGTGAGTGTCCACTTATAGGCGAGCATGTCTTCGCGATACATTATTTTTGACCTATTTACTTTGATTAATCACCGGGGTCGTTTGTTGCTTTGTAGAAACAAACAAATGACCACTATCCTTGCTTTCATCAGATTTGTTTCATCTAATTCTTTTCGTCTAATTCTCTCACTCGTTTCCTTTCATGTTCCTCTTTTAGAATGCCTCCTCGACGCGATAATCAGATGGCGAATGCCGAACTGGCGGAAATCATCGCGCAGCAAATGGCTGCTGCCTTGCCAAACCTTTTTGCTCAAATGATGCAAGCCATCAACAACAACAATGCTCCATGCAATTTCAAGAATTTTAACTCGGCTAAACCGCTCAAGTTTAGTGGTTCTGAGGGAGAAACTGGGCTTCTTCAATAGTTTGAGAGTATTGAGAATACTTTTCGTCACGTTCAGTGTCCTGAAAATCGCAAGGTTGAGTTTTCTTCGAGTGTGTTTCAGAAGAGGGCTCTTACGTGGTGGAACGGGGTGATGAGAGACCGTGGTGCTGAGGTTGCATTAGCACAGACTTGGGCTGAGCTTAGGGCTCTTTTGATGAAGGAATTCTGTACTCGTCATGAGCTAAGGGCTCTAGAAAGGGAATTTGATGATTTGAAGCAAGACAGTGGGGAATATCGAGCCTATACTGACCGCTATGAGGAATTGAGCTTGTTATGCCCTACTATGGTTACGCCTCTGGATAAGGCGATTGATAAATACATTGATGGTCTTCCTGACGTAATTCAGGATATCGTTACTGGCAGCAACCCTACTACTGTCAGACAAGCCATTGAATTGTCTGCCACTCTGACAGAATCCCATATCAGGAAGCGCAAGTTGTTTCGGAAGGGCGACTCAAGACCATCTGACAAGACTGCTCAAGTGGAACCAAAGGAAGAAAATGCTGAGGTGTCCAAGAATAAGAAGCGCAAAGCCTCTCAAAACTGCGCTGTAACTGCTCAAGACAAACAAGTTGCACCAAACCAGCCAGCACAACCTCGCAAAAGACAAAACTATGTTGGTACCGCACCTTTGTGCAACAAGTGCAACCGTCATCATCTGGAGCAAGAGCAGTGTCACAAATGTACCCACTGTGGGCGGTTGGGACATTTGATCAATGTTTGTCGTTATGCAAATCAAGCTGCTGCAAACCCTGCTGCTGTTCAAGCACGGTTCCCTCCGGGGTCATGTTATAACTGTGGTGACCTTACCCACTACAGGAACAATTGCCCAAGACTTGTTAACATACCTCCAGCGCGTGGACGAGTGTTTAACATCAATGAGGCAAACATGAACAATGATGCAGCAGTGAACAATTAGTGTTTTGTATTTCCTTGGTTATTAACTTTTGACACTTCAAGACAATTCGGTTGTTACATAAATAAAGATTTGTTGTTTTTATTTCTACAAAATTTATGCGATTGTGTGAATGTTTGATGCAACCTTATGATGTCAACCCAACGATAAACCACTCATGTGGTTCTGTTATCTTATGATCACTTGTGATCTCCCCAAGAACCTTAAACGCTCGTTTCTTTTAAGAAACAAGGCCAAACTCTTATTGAGAATCCTTCTATCTTTATAGATAGATCTTTGAAAATCATTAAAGTGCCAAATGAAATCCATGGATTGGATTCCTAGCGTGCTTTAAATATCCATACCTAAAGATAAAAAATTAAAGAATCAAGTTAACTAATTTTGTGCTTATGTGTTTTCTTACATGCTTTGTGGTTGTATGTGATCCATCCAAATCCTCATAGAATCTTCCATATCTCATACGAGAGATTCATAATAGGATATCCAAAGTTACTATCTTAAATCCTTAATGGACTTCTACGTTGTAGTCAAGTCCCTTGGGTTTTAAAGTACTATTCTATAATTGGACCCCTTGGGTGGTCTAGTTAAACAGATTGATTGGAAAATCTGATAAGAAATATCATGTGATGATATAATTAAAAAGACCCCTTAAGTGGTCTATTTAAAGAGATAGTACGAGGGTCTAGTTAAGAAGATCCTGTGTTGATCTAGTTAAAAAGATCGTTCGTTGATCTAATTAAAAGGACCCTTTGGTGGTCTAGTCGAGTCGCTTCATGTTTATTCAAGTGATTTTTTTTTCGTACGCATTATGAAATGAACTATGCGGACTGTGCAAGGAATTACGTAATTATGGAGGCCTACATAATTATGGAATTCAGTGCACAGAAAACCACAGGAAGCTTTGTCATGTGTTAAGACCTATAGTGATAAGAATAATGATACGGGAGAAGTCTTGGACCTCGACCAATGTCATTTATTCTCACACTCCCCAATTCTGATTTCAAGCACACACAAGTTTCCTATGATAAGTCTTCATAAGAAACGTTCTTCTGTCCGTAGTTCAAAAATTCCATGTTTTACTACTACAAGGAATTCACTTTGAGGGTTAACAAATTCGCTAAGAGTCCTAACATGGCCCAGAGTTTTACTTAAGGGTTCAATGGATCTATTAAAAGGCGAAACCGTCACAGCTATCTTCACAAGTTTCCTCTAGAATTAAATTTCGGGACGAAATTTCCTAAAGTAGGGGAGACTGTGACACCTGTGTCACTTCAACCATCAAACAAATTCCAAACCAATGAAATATTGTATTTCATACTGGGGATTTGTAAAAATATGTGTATCGTTTGCACATATCAACTCTTGTTCGATTTTAAGCTTTAAATCGCTTTCTGGAGGGTTATACGCGCTCTGATGCGTAAATATAACCAGTTTAATCCAACGAACACTCCGGAAAAGTGAAATAGGCTTAACATACCTTAAATAACCTTTACATAACTTAGAAATAAGTTTTAAAGGCTTTGGTATGGCAAAAACAAGTTAATTCGCTTACAGGGACTAAACTTGACATACTGTGAAAGTATGCCAATTTGAACTGTAACGAACATTCGGAAACATGACCATAAGTTAAACATACCATAAATATCCTTTATATAGCTTAGAAATAGGCTTTGAGGGGTTCGATATGCTAAAAGAAACTTTTGGGGTCATTCAGGGACAAAAAGCGTCAAAAAGTGCACAAGTTTGCATTTTCGCGCATAACTTACGTTCTGAATACATCCGGACATCCAAAATTTTATGTAAGAACTAAAATATTTTATTTTAATGTTTGGCATAAGAAAAATCCAATCATCACGCCATTTGGATCGTTTTTTCGCGCTTATGCGCATTCCGTCGTAATTAACCGAACATCGCAACCGTACGACTAAACGAACCGACATCCGAAATATTTTTGAGCATGTTTTGAGTTCCCTATACTTTAACTTCATTTTATAACTTTGAAATGAGGTTCACGGGGCATAAAAGTGTCAAAAATGCATCAAAATACAAGTTTCTGGGCTGCAGGGACTAAAACTGAAAATTCTGTAGTTGTTACCTTACGGACGTCAACATTGTCAGCTTTGAGGTCCGTAAGCTAGGGTCAGATGCAGAAAATCGTTTTTCAGCTGCTGTTAACAGCCCTTAACCCTCCCCAAAGGTCATGTGCCACATGTTAATCTCCTATGGTGGCCAAAATCAGTTACCACAACATTACGACAAGTGTACGGGCTAGATCATTCCCCCTTTTCCAAGAAACGATCCTAACAGTGAACCAAAAACTATAAATACCCACCTCCACCCTTCACTTTTCCTCACAAGAATCTGATAAAAAAGACTCTAAGTTGGAACCATTGTTTCATACCTGAGTTATTTTGATCTAGATTAGCATTCGGGGACCCTTGGTAAGTGTTCCTTCGTTCTTTTATTGCTTTCGAGTCCGAAAGTCAAACTTTGTTTGACTTTCTGCATTGACCAGTTTATGGTCAATGCGAAGTTCATTTGAACTTCGCAACGTGATTGTAATCACGATGGTTGTAGTCCCTTGTGACTATGCCTACTGATTACCACGTTGTTTAGGGTCGTAAGGGTAAGCGATCTAATAAATCACTTATACCTTCGAACCCGACCTATTTGGTCGATCATTAGGATCCAACCAAATACATTATTGACCATAGTATATAGGGAATAACCTTCCGAGGTTATACCCTATGGTCACATCGTTTGAATAGTTGTATGATAGGTAGTTTATATGCCTTAGGTAAATTACCAGAATACCCTTTTCATGTATAATTGGTAATTAAGCATATGTAACCTAAACTTTTGTCACATAACAAATTATGTAACATGTTTAGGCATATAACACTTGTCATAAGGCTAGTTAGACGTCTCGAGTGCGCTTTTGCGCGCACGACGCGTTAAAGTAGCATAAGCTACCTTAATGGGTCGCGATGGGTCGAAAGCAGCTTAGGTTAGGTTTCATTTAGTATGTAGGATTTGTTAAACCATATGATACGAGTTTCCATACTCGTTTGGTTTACGAACCCTCATTCTATCTAAATCCTCCGATTTAGGTCCGGTTAATTAACATAGTTACCTATATTAGGTGCCGTTGATATCCGTGATCTCTAGCATTGCTTGGTGGTTATCTTAGGACTTCTGAGCAATCTCAAGTGAGTACATAGTTCCCCTGTTTTACTGTTTTCAAACTGTTTTGGGGTGAAGCATGTGTACCTATCTGTTATTTTCATGTTTTCCAAAAGTATAATTGATTATACATGTTAGTACTTATCTGTTGACAAATTGAATGACTATCTATGGTTTAAACACTGATTTTTCAAAGACTATAACATAAATTGTTGAATTTTACTTATTTTGTTCACCAGACCGGTTGTTAGTATGATATAGCGCTATAGGATTTGACACCCCATTCCTGTTGTCATGGAATGTCTGAAACCAATTTGTTTCTCCATCCAAATAGGGATTGCCTTTGTGGTATCCCTATAGTCTCAAAGGTGTATTTTGATGCACTAGGTCTGAATGAATTCTTAAATCACACTTTTAAAGTATAGTTTGATATACTCCCATGTGTGATATGGAACCAAAACATAGTTTAATATGTTACTTATAAATCTGAAGTATACTTGTAATATACTACTCAAAACTATTATTTTAAACAACGAAGGTATATTTAATGTACTATCTATCTAACGATTGGTTTGAGTAAGTGATTTAAGTAACGAGGCGTATGTAATATGATACAAGCACGGTGGATACGCCGCTGGTACTTCCTATATATAAGTGTTTGTATGGTATTACATATCGTAGCGTTATTTGGATCATTTCAATTTGAGACATATGACATTTTATACAAATAACATACTTTTCACAAGACATTGTTTTACAAGCAACTTATCTTATACAAACTCATTTTACATGGTTATTCATTAAACCTTACATTTATTTATACATATCATCTGATCTTATTGTTTTTCAAACAATTTACAAAACAAATCAATTTACAAGGTTCATGACAAAACTTTATTAAACATTTTCTTAAACTTACAAGTCATGAATCCTATTTTCACAAAACCTATGTATCTCACAGGCATTTTTATGCTGACGTACCTATTTTTACACATGTTTCAGGTACTGCTTTGCAATGATTGTTGATACTCGCTACATTTAGGATGGACTCGTGCCTTAGCAACTTTAAAACTTGGAAGATCATAGTTGTACTTAATTGATTGTATTAAAACAATGAGTTCATTTATTCAATAAAACAGAATTTATTTATTCCATGGTTATGAAACAATGATTCTGTTACAACACTCCCCGACGTTTCCGCCACGTCTAGTTGCTTTACGTGGTCGGGGTGTGACAACATTACTAAGTAATTTTTATGCCATTTGAAATTGTATATTGTAAGCTCGTTGAAATCATTGTAAAACTTGTTAATGTATTATTAGAAAACCAGTTAGGGATTAATAATAACAGTTTTGAAATTAAACAAATCCTGTGTGAGTACTATATAAATTAAATAAATGATTCACGATAATACTTTAGATATCCTTCTAAGAATCTGACATATAAAGATATGGAAGATTCTACGAGGATTTGGATAATTGAACATTGAAACAATCATACACAAAATCCTAAAGTGATTCGGATAACGCTACAAGAATAATAAAATAAGAACACTTATATATAGGAAGTACCAGCGGCGTATCCACCATGTTCTTATTTTATTACGCCTGTTTCGTTATCTAAATCACAACTACCACAAAAACACATAAATTGTTAATCTGTTATTCAACTTGTAAACATGCATTAAAGCACACAATGAATCCAATCAAGGACTCCAATATTGGTACTTTAAACATCCTACAATCATCAACCTATGACGATAGATAGATGCTATAAGGATCCTGGGTTCTGTTACATTGTTTACTTACATACGCATTAAAGCACACGATGAATCCAATTAAGGACTCTAATATTGGTACTTTAAACATCCTACAAGAATAAACCTATGAAGATAGATAGATGCTATAAGGATTCTGGGTTCTGTTATTATTGAATCATTGAATCAAAACAATCCTAAATGTGAAGGGTAATACAATAAGCACACTTATATTTAGGAAGTACCAGCGGCGTATCCACCATGTGCTTATTGTATTATCTAGTTTCGTTATCTAAATCACCAACAATCTACACATAAACTGTCACACCCCGACTACGTAAAACAACAAACCGCAGCGGAATCGTCGGGGAGTGCCGTAACAGAATTATTGTTTCATAATACATGGTAATTGAAATTTTATTTTATTGAATTAAAAGAGGTTACAAAGTCTTAAAAACAAAGATACATAACATAATCAACTAGTCTTGCATCTTTTATTGTCACTAAGGCCCTCGTCCAATCCTATGTTTGCATCATAATCATCTAACAACAGCGCCTGAAACACATGTGAAAATAGGTACGTCAGCATAAAAATGCCTGTGAGATACATAAGTTTTATTATAATAGGATTCATGACTTGTAAGTTTAAAGAATATGTTTAACAAAAATTAGTCATGAACCTTGTAAAATGTTTTCTTTTATAAATCATACAAAAATCGATAAGAAAATAGATTATATAAAAGAATAATGCATGGTTAAGTAAATAACCAAGTAAAAATGAATTTGTATAAAATATGTTGTTTGTAAAACAATGTTTTGTAAAGATATGTAAATTGTGTAAAATGTAATATGTCAAAACTGAAATGGTTTAAATAACGCTACGATATGTAATATCATAAAAGCACTTATATATAGGAAGTACCAGCGGCGTATCCACCATGCTTTTATCATATTACACACGCCTCGTTGTTTAAATCACTTCCACAAACAAACCACCAAAATGTATTGTTTAAACAAATATCAAAATGTTTATGTGTAAACAATGTCTATTGTCAAATGTAAATCATGTTTATGTATAATCAAATGTCATGTATGGTAAAATAAATAAAAGTATCTATTCTAACCACATGTAAAATGTACAAATCAATGTATTTGATGAATAAATCATAGATTAAATCAAAAGTTATGTTTTGTAAAAAAAGATGCATGCTTTACTGATACAAACATCTATGCGGTATTGTTATAACGCCTACATTCAAGCCTTGCGACTGTGGCGACAAACCCTTAAACAAATTAAAGGTTTATCTAAATTATGTATATCGAATTCGGTCATTCCTTCCACCCAAATAAACCTAGGATTTAAGGAATGGGAGTTGTCAATTCCTATGGTACCACTAGCTACTAACGAATGGCATGATCGGTGTTAATGAATGTATTAATGACCCGTTAAACAAACCAAATGTCATACCAAATGTAAGCATGTTATATGACCCGTTTAGGTAGCTTACGCTACTTTAACGCGTCGTTCGCGTAAAACGCGTTCGGACCGCCTAACTAGTCCTATGAAAAGTATTATATGCCTTAACATGTCTAATAATGTTACCTAATTAGTTTTGATGTAAAAATTTAGGTTACATATGCTTAAAATAAATTTATGCGTAAAAAGGGCATTGTGGTCATTTTCCTAAGGCATATAAACTACCTATCATACAACTAACTAAACGAAGTGACCATTAAGGTATAACCATGGAAGGTTATTCCCTTTACAACTATGGTCACAAAATATGTTTGGTCAGATCCTAATGATCGACCAAACAGGTCGGGTTCGAAAGTCTAAGCGGTTGTTTAGATCGCTTATCTTACGACCCTATAAAAGGACTAAACTAAAAGTGACGAGCTAAACATGTTAAAACATGTTTAACGAAGTTTGAAAACAAGTTTGATATCAAAACAAAGGATTTTGATACCCAAGAATATTTTGGTTGCAAAATACGCATCAACGCGTATTTTGACCGAAACTATGACTCGTCACTATACCTAATCAACGCGGTAATCAGTAGGTATAGTCACAAGGGACTATAACCATCATGATTACGCTCACGTTGCGAAGTTCAAATGAACTTTGTGTTGACCATTGATTGGTCAAAGCAGAAAGTCAAACACTGTTTGACTTTCGTGCTTAAAAAAGCATAAAAGAACGAATGAAACTTACAAGAGGTCCAAGCAATGGAGATTTGATTCAAGCTGCTCAAGTATGAGGTGTGGAAACCCCAACTTTGAGCAGAAATGAATCAAGGTGTGAGGTTGCAAATGAAACATGATGGGTATTTATAGATTTTGGGCCACCGTTAGGATCGTTCCATGATTTACGAGCTTCAATCTTGGCCCTCCATGTGTGCCCATTGTTTTACAAACCTATGGGTGCCCCAAAACAAGCTCATGGTATTGAAAAACCAAGAACCAAAGCCAGAAACCAGCTGCTGATTGCAGAAACTGGTTTTTGCAGATCTGGGTAGCTCTCACGCCCCGTGTAAGAATCAGGGAAGTCTTACGCGCCCCGTGTAAGCCAGGTTTGGTAGATTTGTAGTTTAGGTCCCTGAAATTGTAAATCTTGGTTTTCGATGCTTTTTCGGCACATTTAAGCTCCGTTAACCCCATTTCAAAGCTCTAAAATGAATTTAAAGTATAGGGAACTTAAAACATGCTCAAAAATATCGCAGATGTCGGTTCGCTTGGCCGTACGGTTGCGTTGTTCGGTTAACTATGACGAAACACGAACGGACACGAAAAACGATCCAAATTACGCGACGAATGGAATTTTATCATGCCAATCACTAAAATAAAATATTTTAATGATTACATAAATTTTTGGATGTCCGGATATATTCAGAACGTGAAATATGCGCGAAAATGCAAACTTATGCACTTTTTGACGCTTTTAGTCCCTGTTTGACCAAATAAGTTTGTTTTAGCACACCGAACCCCTCAAAGCCTATTTCTAAGCTATGTAAAGGATATTTATGGTATGTTTAACTTATGGTCAAGTTCCGGAATGTTCATTACAGTACGAATCGGCATACTTTCACAGTTTGTCAAAATTAGTCCCTGTAAGCGAATAAACTTGATTTAGACACACCAAACATTCCAAAACTTATTTCTAAGTTATGTAAAGGTAATTTAAGGTATGTTAAGCCCATGTCACTGTTCTGGAGTGTTTGTTGCATTAAACTGATTACGTTTACGCATCAGTTCCCGTATAGCTTTCCAGAAAGCGATTTAGAGCTCGAAATCGAACTAGAATTGATATGTGCAAATGATACACATATTTATAAAAATCTCAAGTATGAAACACAATATTTCATTGATTTGGTATTTTTTTGATGGCCGTGGAGGCACAGATGTCACAGTCTCCCCTACTTCAGGAAATTTTGTCCCGAAATTTATTTAGAGGAAACTTGTGAGAGCTTGAAACATGAAGTCAAAAAGATAAAGCAATAATGGTTAGGGTTTTGAATTTCTAGTAACTTTAAATAACATTATGCTTGCAATGTATGAGGGACACTTATATACCAGTATATGAAGCGCCATTGGTGCGTCCACCGTACCTCCATTACATTGTTCACGTTTCGTTATTTTTGCCACTATCGATCCTTACACAAGATAAGTCTTAATGTGGTTTCCGTGCACTAAATTTCATAATTATGTATGCATCCATAATTACGTAATTCCTTGCATAGTCCACACAGTGCATTTTATGATGAGTGTGACTAGACCACCATAGGATCCTTTTAATTAAATCAATAAATGATTTCTTTAAATAGAGCACCAAGGAGTCCTTCCAATTATATCATCACATGTCATTCCCAACCAGATTCTGAATCAATCTTTTTGACTAGACCACTTAAGGGGTCTCTTTTGAATTATGGAATGATACTATATAATCCAAGGATCTTAAATATTACGTATAAGCCCATTAAGGATTTAAGGTAGTACCTTTGGATATACCACTATGAATCCCTCATATGATGATATGGAAGATTCTACGAGTATTTGGATAATGAAAAATTCAAATTACATAAAAACACAAAAGAAAACACATAACACATAATCACAAAATTGCTTAACTTGATCTTCAGTTTGTTATCATTTTGTTAATTTGTTTGTTAATTGTGCACATGTATTTAAAGCACACCAGGAATCCAATCCGTGGATTTCATTTGACACTTTAAACATCTTCAAAAATCTAACTATGAAGATAGGAAGATCTTAATATGAATTCGGCTTTGTCCTTATTGAATCGTAATGTATGTATTAAGGCATACAAGGAATTCAATTTAGGACTCCGATTTGAGCAATAAACATACACTAGGATCTAATTGTGAAGATAAGAAGATCCCATATGGATTTTGGGATTTGAAAAGCGGGAGACGTTTCAAAACTTTGCACTAGATGTGCTTAAGTCGATACATGAGGTAGAATGCTCATGAAGTTGAGGTGCTAGATATGCCAAGGCGACATATGGAGCAGAATTTGAAGGTTAAGTCAATGTACGAGAAAAAAAAATGTTTTTGAAAACTATGCATGGGGTTCTTTTAGAAATGTGTTTAATGTTTTTGAAACCTTACATAATACTTTTTAAATCATAAAGTAGATGTATTAGATAAGTATATTTATAAAATGTTTTAAAATCATGCGAGATGAATTTTTGAAATTATGTATAAGGTTTTTGAAAACATGGATGATGCTTTTGAAATTATGCACTTGATATGTTAAGTAAATATACTATGTTAAAATTGTTTTCAAACTATATAAAATGTTTTTGAAATCATGAAGGTTGTTTTTGAAAAGCATATATTATGTATGTTGTTATGAAAACCAGAATGTAATGATATGGGTATGAGATCAAAAATACCCTTAGTTATCTAACCAAGGATTTAAAGTTATTACTCAAAATGTCACTTATATTCTGTACTTCATTTCTTAGAATGAAACGAGCACTTAGATTTTTCGAGGAAATAATGAGCAATCACATGAATGGGAGAACTACAAGAGTAGTTTGTTTTATAAAGAACATAGTTCTTTGGTGTAGGTATAGTAAGGGTATGCCATACACACATGCAACTACACTTGTACATCAGAATTACGAACAACGATTTATTTATAAACTAAACACATTGTTCCAGAGTTCAAGAAAAGCAAAAGAAACAAAAGCAACAGATTTAAACTAATTCAAAGCAGCAGCGTCTTCTAATCAGCCAAATGCTCATCCGTGGGTCAGATTTGCATTGACAAACTTTGGGCATTGGTTCCTGAAATAACTCGTCTCACCGTAGTTGTACCAAGTACCAGATGGTAAACGAGCTTGAGCAGGGTTTACTTGGGGTTGGTTTGGACCACCTTGGATTGGGTTGAATCGACAAACATTTTCCAGGTGACCGAGTCGTCCACATAAAGCACACAGACGACACTGCAGGTAAGTTCGGTGAGGTGCATTACATTTGTTGCACATCGACGCAGTACTGGCATAAGGTTTCCTTGCAGGAGGTTGAGCAGCAGCAGGATTTGCAACAGCTTTGTTTTGGGTAGCAAAATGGCACACGTCAACCAAATGTCCCCATCGTCCACAGTGGGTACATTTGAAATAGGGTATGTGATTCGAATGATGACGGTTGCATCAATTACACCATGGAGCATTTCCCTTGTATGGTTTCTTGGCTAGTGGTGCTGCCGCCTGGCTAGGTTCTGCTTGATTTGGTGCAACCCCTGTGGGATTCTTTAAAGCTTTTCGCTTCTCGGATTTTCGTGAAGGCTTGGCTTCTACTTCCTTTGATGCTTCTCGGGTGGCTTCATCATTAAGACGAGACATGGCGACAGCTAATTCAGCAGTCTTTTGGATTACTACGCCTATTTGTTGAGCAATCTTGGTAGCCTGTTCAGACATCTGAGCGTCGCTGCGATGAAAAGACATCCTAAAGGAAATGGAAGAGATAGGAGGAAACAAGTGAAATGTTATCGGATAATCAAAACAGAATGACAGCGCATAAAGATTGAGATCATTTGTTTGTTACCTAAGGCAAACAAATGAGTCGTTGACTAATCAAAGTAAGCGGGTCATGTTAATGTATCGCGAAGACATGCTTTAGCCTATAAGTGGACACTCACCCCAAGAGTTCCTAGATAAGAGTGACTGGACCAATTATGTGGATTTCTACGAACACTCTAGCCTTAGACAGAAAACTCAGAGTACATGCATCCACCCTTCCAGATTTCACATGTTCACATTATAAGACCCAACTTTGACGAGATTTTGAAAACATTGGAGGTTCAAAACCTTATAATAAATCGTCCTAGAACAGATGATTGGTTTTAAAAGCGGATTTGAAATTTGTGTTCTTGTTGCGGTTGTCGCCTAAGGATAGGTGACGGTGTTGTTTTAAGATCTAAACATAAGAATCTTGTGTTGGGGTCCTAGGAAGGTTATAGACTAGGTCAAAGCATTACTAATAACCTAATTCCTTATAACCATGTGCTCTGATACCAACTCTTCTGTCACACCCTGACCGCGTAAAACAACAACCCGAGGCGGAATCATCGGGGAGTGTCGTAACAGAATTATTGTTTCACAACACATGGTGATTGAAATTTTATTTTATTGAATTAAAAGAGGTTACAAAGTCTTTAAAACAAAGATACATAACATAATCAACTAGTCTTGCATCTCTTATTGTCACTAAGGCCCTCGTCCAATCCTCTGTTTGCACCATAATCATCTAACAACAGCACCTGAAACACATGTGAAAATAGGTACGTCAGCATAAAAATGCCTGTGAGATACATAGGTTTTATTATAATAGGATTCATGACTTGTAAGTTTACAGAATATGTTTAACAAAAATTAGTCATGAACCTTGTAAAATGTTTTCTTTTATAAATCATACAAAAATCGATAAGAAAAAGATTATATTAAAGAATAATGCATGGTTAAGTAAATAACCAAGTAAAAATGAATTTGTATAAAATATATTGTTTGTAAAACAATGTTTTGTAAAGATATGTTAATTATGTAAAATGTAATATGTCAAAACTGAAATGGTTTAAATATCGCTACGATATGTAATATCATAAAAGCACTTATATATAGGAAGTACCAGCGGCGTATCCACCATGCTTTTATCATATTACACACGCCTCGTTGTTTAAATCACTTCCACAAACAAACCACCAAAATGTCTTGTTTAAAAAAATGTCAAAATGTTTTTGTGTAAACAATGTCTATTGTCAAATGTAAATCATGTTTATGTATAATCAAATGTCATGTATGGTAAAATAAATAAAAGTATCTATTCTAACCATATGTAAAATGTACAAAACAATGTATTTGAATAAATCATAGATTAAATCAAAAGTTATGTTTTGTAAAAATAAATGCATGATTTACTGATACAAACATCTATGTGGTATTGTTATAACGCCTACATTCAAGCCTTGCGACTGTGGCAAAAAACCCTTAAACAAATTAAAGGTTTATCTAAATTATGTATATCGAATTCAGTCATTCCTTCCACCCAAACAAACCTAGGATTTCAGGAATGAGAGTTGTCAATTCCTATTGTACCACTACCTACTAACGAACGGCATAATCGGTGTTAATGAATGTATTAATGACCCGTTAAATAAACCAAATGTCATACCAAATGTAAGCATGTTATATGAAAATAATGTACTAAATATGCTAAATGAACATACATAGTAAAAATGTGATGTAAAACAATGTGTGCATATGCTGAAATGAACATATGAAACAAATGTAATATATGAAATCAATATGCTAGCATGTTAATAAAGCATACATAGCAAAAACATAATGAAATCATGCACTATATGTGTACTAATGAACATAGCAAGTATATGTTATAAAAGCATGAAAAACACGAAAGTAACAAGTAGGCACATGTGTATCACCCCAAAAAATTTGAAAACGTAAAAGAGGGGACTATGTACTCACTTGAGGATGCTTAGAAGTCTTGAATAACAACCAAGCAAAGCTACAAGGATCACGGAAATCAATCGGCACCTAATATTGATAACTACATTAATAACCGGACCTAAATCGAAAGATCGGATAGGATGAGATTTCGTAAACCAAATGAGTATTGGAACTCATGTGATATGGTTTAACAAAGCCTACATACTAAATTGAAACCTAATCCTAAGTGCTTATGACCCATTACGACCCCGTTTAGGTAGCTTACGCTACTTTAACGCGTCGTTCGCGTAAAACGTGTTCGGACCGCCTAACTAGTCCTATGACAAGTATTATATGCCTTAACATGTCTAATAATGTTACCTAATCAATTTAGATGTAAAAATTTAGGTTACATATGCTTAAAATAAATTTATGCGTAAAAAGGGCATTTTGGTCATTTTCCTAAGGCATATAAACTATCTATCATACAACTAACTAAACGAAGTGACCATAAGGTATAATCATGGAAGGCTATTCCCTTTACAACTATGGTCGCAAAATATGTTTGGTCGGATCCTAATGATCGACCAAACGGGTCGGGTTCGAAAGTCTAAGCGGTTGTTTAGACCGCTTATCTTACGACCCTATAAAAGCACTAACCCAAAAGTGACGAGTTAAACATGTAAAAACATGTTTAACGAAGTTTGAAAACAAGTTTGATATCAAAACAAAGGGTTTTGATACCCAAGAATAGTTTGGTTGCAAAATACGCATAAACGCGTATTTTGACCGAAACTATGACTCGTCACTATACCTAATCAACGCGGTAATCAGTATGTATAGTCACAAGGGACTATAACCATCGTGATTACGCTCACGTTGCGAAGTTCAAATGAACTTCGTGTTGACAATTGATTGGTCAAAGCAGAAAGTCAAACACTGTTTGACTTTTGTGCTTAAAAACGCATAAAAGAACGAAAGAAACTTACAAGAGGTCCAAGCAATGGAGATTTGATTCAAGTTGCTCAGGTATGAGGTGTGGAAACCCCAACTTAGAGCATAAATGAATCAAGGTGTGAGGTTGCAAATGAAACATGATGGGTATTTATAGATTTTGGGCCACCGTTAAGATCGTTCCTCGATTTACGAGCTTCAGTCTTGGCCTTCCATGTGTGCCCATTGTTTTACAAACCTATGGGTACCCCAAAACAAGCTCATGGTATTGAAAAACCAAAAACTAAAGCCATAAACCAGCTGCTGATTGCAGAAACTGGTTTTTGCAGATCTGGGCAGCTCTCGCGCCCTGCGAAAGAATCAGGGAAGTCTTACGCGCCCCGTGTAAGCCAGGTTTGGCAGATTTGCAGTTTAGGTCCCTAAAGTTGTAAATCTTTGTTTTCGATGTTTTTTCGGCATTTTTAAGCCCCGTTAACCCCATTTCAAGGCTCTAAAATGAAGTTAAAGTATAGGGAACATAAAACATGGTCAAAAATATCTCGGATGTCTGTTCGTTTTGCCGTATGGTTGCGTTGTTCGGTTAACTACGACGAAACACGAACGGATGCGAATAACGATCCAAATTACGCGATGAATGGAATTTTATCATGCCAATCACTATAATAAAATATTTTAATGATTACATAAATTTTTGGATGTCCCGATATATTCATAACGTGAAATATGAGCGAAAATGCAAACTTATGCACTTTTTGACGCTTTTAGTCCCTGTTTAAACAAATAAGTTTGTTTTAGCACACCGAACCCCTCAATGCCTATTTCTAAGCTATGTAAAGGATATATATGGTATGTTTAACTTATGGTCAAGTTCCGGAATGTTCGTTACAGTACCAATTGGCATACTTTCGTAGTTTGTCAAAATTAGTCCCTGTAAGCGAATAAACTTGATTTCGACACACCAAACATTCCAAAACTTATTTCTAAGTTATGTAAATGTTATTTAAGGTATGTTAAGCCCATGTCACTGTTTTGGAGTGTTTGTTGCATTAAACTAATTACGTTTACGCATCCGTTCGCGTATAACTTTCCAGAAAGCGAATTAGAGCTCGAAATCGAACTAGAATTGATATGTGCAAATTATACACATATTTATACAAATCCCAAGAATGAAACACAATATTTCATTGATTTGGTATTTGTTTGTTGGCCGTGGAGGCACAGACGTCACATAAACCAACCATCGTCTATAAAGTACTTCTTAAAAATCTTACTATGAAGATAGGAAGATCTAAGACTGTACTTCAAATATCCTCTAAGAATCTAACTATGAAGATTGGTAGTTCTTTTAAGGAATCGGATAAATACTGTATTTGCATAATTGGAATAATACACATAAAAGGACTTAATAATCACATATATGCCATACGTTTGGAAAACAAATCAGTTGCACATATAAATCACCCTAAAATATTTGAAAACAGTAAAAGAGGGAAACTATATACTCGCCTGGGATTGCATATAATTCTTGTTCAAAAGATATAACAAAGCTCAAAAGACCAAGAGTTCAAGTGTTGAAGCGGTTCCTAGTGTAACGGATACTATGTTAGTGAATCGACACCTAAATCGGAAGATCGGGTAGAATGAGGTCTCGTAAACCAAATGAGTATTGGAACTCATGTGATATGGCTTAACAAACCCTACATTCAAAATCAGAACCTATCCTAAGTGCTTACGACCCATTACGACCCATTAAGGTAGCTTACGCCACTTTAACGCGTCGTTCGCGTGAAAGCGCGTTCGAGACGCCTAACTAGTCCTATGACAAGTATTATATGCCTTAACATATCTAATTATGCTATATAATCAGTTTACATGTCAAAACATGTGTTGCATATGGCTAAAATGGAATTATGCGCCAAAAGGGCATTTTGGTCATTTTCCTAAGTCATATTAACTACTTATCATACAACTAACTAAACGAAGTGACCGTAAGGTATAACCTCAGAAGGTTATTCCCTATACAACTATGGCCACAAAATATGTTTGGTCGGATCCTAACGATCGACCAAACGGGTCGGGTTCGAAAGTCTAAGCGGTTGTTAAGACCGCTTATCTTACGACCCTAAACAAGCACTAGACTAAAAGTGACGAGTTAAACATGTTTAACTAAGTTAGAAAACAGGTTTGATATTAAAACAAAGTGTTTTGATACCCAAAGGTAGCTTCGTTGCAAACTACGCATAAACACGTATTTTGACCGAAACTATGACTCGTCACTACGCCTAATTAACGTCGTAATCAGTAGGTATAGTCACAAGGGACTATGACCATCATGATTACGCTCACTTTACAAAGTTCAAACGAACTTTGTGTTGACCGTTGACTAGTTAAAGCAGAAAGTCAAACACTGTTTGACTTTTACGCTTGAAAAGCAATAAAAGCATGAAATGTGACACCCGGCTTTTCAGGCTGTACTGTACAATTGTAATACGTATTGTGAATAGGTAACAGGGCTATATTTTACTGGTTATGATGATTATATGTGGAATTTAATGTGTTGGTAAAACTAAACTTTGATAAAAATTATGTTGGCAACGGTAAGATAAACGCTTATCGCGTGACGGTTAAAATGCGAAACGAACGTCGGTGACCACCCGATCAGTGTTAAAATCCCAAAAATAGTCTGTTATGATTAGAATAAATATTTATAACATATTCGTGATGAAAAATAAATTAAAACGCTAAGAAACTCTATTTTTCGAGTTTAAGCGCGTACCGCGCGATGCAGCGCGTATACCGACAAAATACTGTCAACACAACCCGTCAAGGCAACTGAAAATCATTTTAGCAATAATCTGATAAGTTTATTCTTATAGAATGAAAAAAATAAATAAAAACGCTTAAATTCCTATTTTTGCGATTTTAAGCGCGTACCAAGCAGCACAGCGCGCATACTGCCAAATACCGACAACGTAGCCAGTCCAGGCAAACAAAATATTGTTCCTTAATATTTTGGCAGGTTTACTTCTATAGAGTGTTAAAAATAATTTAAAACGCACTAAAACGGGTTAAAAACGGTAGATAAAATACCCGGTATTCAGTAAAATACATGTTTTATTCAGTTAATCCACATATGTGTATATATATATATATATATATATATATATATATATATATTTACGTGTGTATATAGGAGAGAGAGAAGGATTTGGCGGCCCAAGGTGGTGCCACCCCTCTTTGGAAATGTAGAATGATGCCATGTGTTCATGTTGTCATAAGATTAATCATCACCTTCATAAAAACACACAATCTTTATCATTCTTTAATCAAAGAAGCTTACCCATTCATCTACACATGCACTCAAAAATTTCAAACTTTTCCATGAAGATTCAAGGGCTTTTCAAGGTGATTTCAAGCTAAAAAGGGTGTTTGGAAGTGATTTCAAGCAAAAACAACCTTCATATTCTCATCCATTCTCAAAAACCCATCTAAAAACTTGAAGGTATAAAATATTTCTTAAACCTTGTTTTGATTCTTGATTATCTTAAATAATGATGGAAGTTTCTCTTGTTCTTGAATCTAAACATAAACTTTAAACTTAAACAAATGGGTTTTTAAAGAAAAATGAAATGGATGAGTATGTATGTATATGTATGGCCATAGGTATATATGTGTGTGTAAGTGTTTATGTTTTTTATTTTTGTTGAAAGATTCCTGAGTTACATGATTATTTGAAAAGTAGGATGCATGTAAGAATCAAAGTGTGTCATATAAGAATGTTCTAAAGGTGATTTAAGATTTGAAAGTGACATGATGAAAAGTGAATTTTTGATGGTTTATGTGTATGTATACATGTTTTGTATGTATGTATGTATGTATGTATGTATGTATGTATGTATGTATGTATGTATGTATGTATGTATGTATGTATGTATGTATGTATGTATGTATGTATGTATGTATGTTTGTATGTATGTATGCATGTATATAAAAGTTTGTCATAAGTTCTTAAATATGAAGGATATTAGCACTTATGTATGAATGATTGGATAATCATGATGAAGTGTGTTGTGTGTTGTAAGAACAAGATATTAATGTGTTCTTGATGTATGATTAGATCAAAAATAATGTTGATGATATTGTATGAGTGCATTAGATGCACATATGTGGGCATGCATGTTACTATGAAAGCATGAAATGATCATTTGAGCATGATTTGATAAAAATTAATTTTGATCAGATTATAAACCTTAAAATAAAGTTATTTTGAAGTGTTTAGTGATATATAACTTTGTCATAATGTTTGCTAGCTTTGCATGTGGTACTTGGTGCATTGAAAATTGTAAAATACGTGAAATCGCATGATTTATGTGACTTACACAAAACTGCACTAATCTGATTATAATCGCTATTTTAATCAGTAAATAACATGTATTGTGTTAAAATATCAAGTCGTTTCAAGTTGGGATGATTATAGTAACGTTTAACGCAAAACTATGCAAAACGGTCATAAATCGGCTTTTCGGGTGATTTTTATGAAACTGATTTAGATCAGTAAATTAACTGATGTTTTTAGTTTAAAAACAAGTATTTTAACTAATTTTAAGTTTACTTGGTGTTTGGATGGTCATACGTGACTTCCGACGCCCGAAAACGTTACCGAATCGCTAAAATACGCAGTTTTCAATGAACACTAGTATGGTTGAATTTTGAGTGAATCTTATGTGAAAAATGTGTTAAGTGATTTAAATGTGTAAATGTGATAATATGTTAAGTGTTAATTTGATAATGGGAAATTTAGACTATTCATGTATGCATGTACGTTTTGTGCGGTAGAAACGGTAAAATTATGTTAAATGTGTAACTTGTTTGTCGAGCATGAAAATTGGTACATATGAGATGTTTTATGTATAAATGCTTTAAAAATGACAAAATAGATAAGTTAATAATATTTTGCATGTTCGATATTAAATTCTATGAACCTTTATGTGACATCTGTGCTTGTAATCATTGTAAACGATTCAGTTATCAATGAAATAAAGTTATTTGATCCCAATGTTTGTTTGTTTATGTTTTACATTTTTCATGTTTTGACTTTTATTCAATTTCAAACTCTATATCGCTTTCTGGAGAGTTATACGCAAACTGGTGCGTAAACGTAATCAGTTTAACGCGATAAATACTCCGGAACACCAACATATTCTTAACATACCTTAAATAACCTTTACATAACTTAGAAATAAGTTTTGAAGGCTTTGGTATGGCAAAATCTAGTTAATTCGCTTACGGGGACTAAAATTGACAAACTGCGAAAGTATGCCAATTTGAACTGTAACGAACATTCCGGAACATGGCCATAAGTTAAAAACACCTTAAATATCCTTTACATAGCTTAGAAATAAGCTTTGAGGGGTTCGGTGTGCTAAAATAAACTCTAAGTTCATTCAGGGACTAAAAGCGTCAAAAAGTGCATAAGTTTGCATTTTCGCGCATATCTCACGTTCTGAATACATCCGGACATCCAAAAGTTTATGTAATAATTAAAATATTTTATTTTAGTGATTGGCATGATAAAATTCCATTCGTCGCATAATTTGGATCGTTTTTCGCATTCGTTCGTGTTTCGTCGTAATTAACCGAACAACGCAACCGTACGACCAAACGAACTGACATCCGAGATATTTTTAAGCATGTTTCATGTTCCCTATACTTTAACTTCATTTTAGAGCCTTGAAATGGGATTAACGGGGCTTAAACGTGTCAAAAATGCATTAAAAACCATGTTTTGCACATTCAGGGACCAAAATTGACATTCTGCCAAAGTTATCTTAGGAAGGGACCAAAATGAAAAATCTAAATTCCAGCTTGTTCCAGCTGTTCCCCTCATTTTCACATGGTTTTAATGAAACTATGGGCTCCCATGGTTTCACAAAACCATGGGCACATGTGTAAGGATGAGATCGCAGCTCATTTTACGATGAACGATCTTAACGGTTGAGCAAAAACTATAAATACCCTACCCCCCTTCACTCAAAACTCACACCTTGATCTGATTGCTCTCTAAGTTGAAGTTATTTCACTTCATACCTGAGAATAATCGGGTCAAACTTCCGTTCTTGGACCTTTTGTAAGTCCTCTTTCGTTCTTTTACGCGTTTTAGCGTGAAAGTCAAACATTGTTTGGCTTTCAGCTTTGACCAGTTTATGGTCAACATGAAGTTCATTTGAACATCATAACGTGAGCGTAATCACCATGGTTATAGTCCCTAGTGACTATACCTACTGATTACCACGTTATCTAGACTCAGTGACGAGTCGTAGTTTCGGGCAAAATGCGTGTTCTCGCGTATTTTGTAACCATACTACTCTAGGATATCAAAACCATTTGTTTTGATATCAAAACTTGTTTTCTAACTTAACTAAACATGTTCTAACATGTTTAGCTCGTCACTTTTATATTTGTGCTTGTTTAGGGTCGTAAGGGTAAGCGATCTAATAAATCGTTTATGCTTTCGAACCCGACCCATTTGGTCCATCATTAGGATCCGACCAAACACTTTAGGTGACCATAGTAGTACAGGGAATAACCTTCCGGGGTTATACCTTATGGTCACGTCGTTTAAGTAGTTGTATGATAGGTAGTATATATGCCTTAGGTAAATTACCAAAATGCCCTTTTTATGTTAAAATTCATTTTAAGCCTATGTAACATAACTTTTGCCATCTAAACTGATTTAGTAACAATATTAAACATGTTAAGGCATATCTTACTTGTCATAGGGCTAGTTAGGCGGTCCGAACGCGTTTTACGCAAACGACGCGTTAAAGTAGCATAAGCTACCTAAACGGGTCGTAACGGGTCAAAAGCACTTAGGCTAGGTTTCGTTTTAGTATGTAGGCTTTGTTAAACCATATTACATGAGTTCCTACACTCATTTGGTTTACGAACCCTCGTACTACCCGATCCTCCGAATAGGTCCGTTTATTAATGTAGTTACCTATATTAGGTGCCGTTTGATTCCGTAATCTTCTAGCTTTGCTTGGTGGATATCTAAAGTCTATTGAGCAATCTCAAGTGAGTACATAGTCCCCTCATTTACTATTTTTCAAACATTTTGGGGTGAAACACATGTGCCTACTTGTTAATTTCATGCTTTCCATGCTTTCATATCATATACTTGTTATGTTCATTAGTACATTATTAGTACATAATTTCATTTTGTTTTGCTATGTATGTTTACTTAGCATATTTAGCACATTGTTTTACATTACATCTTCTTTTGCTATGTATGTTTACTTGACATGATAGCACATTGATTTACATAACTTTTTCTGCTTCATATGTTAACTTAGCATATTTAGCACATTGATTTACATGACTTTTCTACTTTGTATGTTAACTTAGCATACTTAGTACATTACTTTCATTACATGTCTGTTTGGTATGACATTTGGTTTGTACAACGGGGCTAAACTACATTCATTAACATTAGCTACGCCACTCGGTAGTAAGTAATGGTACCATAGGACTTGACAAATCCCGTTCCTGACATCCTAGGTTTGTTTGGGTGTAAGGAATGACTGAATCCGAAAACATTTTCTTTGATAATCTTTACTCTAAGGTTATCCGGCTGTCTCAAGGCTTGAATGTATGCGTTAACTTACCACATAAGTGTTTGTATCAGTAAAACATGTATTTATCTTACAAAACATAACTTTTGATTTATTCAAAATACTTTGTTTTGTACATTTTTACTTGTGGTTTAAGTAGTCTTATTTTACTTACCATACATAACTTTTGTTTACACATTACATGACTTATATCCAACTTGGATTATACTGTGACATTTGACTATTATACTAAAACATGGACATTTTACAATGTTGGTTGGTTTGAGTGACTTAAATAACGAGGCGTGTGTAATATGATACAAACATGGTGGATACGCCGCTGGTACTTCCTATATATAAGTGTTTGTATGATATTACATATCGTAGCGTCATTTAAACCACTTCAGTTTAAACATATTACATTTTACAACACTTTTTCACTTAAACATTGTTTTACAAATAACTTGGTTTATTCAAACTCTTTTTACTTGGTTATTCTTATAACCATACACTATCCTTTTTCATATATACATATCATCTGATTTAGCTATCGTTTTTCAAACGATTTATAAAACAAAACATTTAACAAGATTCATGACTTATTTTTATTAAACAACTTTTTCCTAAACTTATAAGTCATGAATCCTATTTTCATAAAACCTATGTATCTCACAGGCATTTTTATGCTGACGTACCTATTTTCACATGTGTTTCAGGAAATGGTGCATAGGTTTGAGCTGGACATACTAGGGTGGACCTCTGCCTTAGAGACTTAAAATGAAGATAGAACTAGTTTAAATAACATTATGTACTCTTTGTTCGGTTGTTTTAAGACAATGTAATGCTTTTGTTTATGAATAAAACATAACTTTTAAATGCCATGGTTGTGAAACAATAATTCTGTTGCAACACTCCCCGACGTTTCCGCCACGATTTGATGTTTTACGTGGTCGGGGTGTGTCAGAAGAGTTGGTATCAGAGCCAATGGTTATAGGGAATTAGGTTATTAGTGAGGCTTTGACCTAGACTATAACGTTTCTAGGACCCTAACACAAGTTATCTTGTGTTTAGATCTTAAAACATGCACATCGCCTATCCTTAGGTGATTAACAAGAACCCAATCTTTCTAAAACGATTTTTGAAAAACAATCTTCTGTTTTTGAATGATTTATTACATGGTTTTGAACCCTCTTTTATAAGGTTTTGAACCCTTCCAGTTTGACAAAATTTTTGGCTTTATGCCTTTGAGTTTTCAAAATCTCATCAAGGTTTTGGGTTTTAAATAGTGTGAACACGTGCAAACTGGAAGAGTGAATGCCTGTATTCTGGGTTTTCTGTCTAGGCAAGCACTTCGTATATATCTCATCAGACGCGAGACCAGTTGTGCTTACCTGGAAATTCTTGGGATGAGTGTTCACTTATAGGCGAGCATGTCTTCGCTAAGCATTATTTATGGACCCATTTACTTTGATTAGTCACTGTGTGTCGTTTGTTTGTTTTGTGATACGGACGAATGACCACCATCTTTACTTTTGTTGATTTTTGTTTCATCTCATTCTTTTCGTCTAAACATCTCACTCGTTCCTCTCATGTTTCCTCTTTTAGAATGCCTCCTCGACGCGAAAATCCGATGCCTAATGCCGCCGAACTGGCAGAAATCATTGCGCAGCAAATGGCTGCTCAATTCCCAAACCTCTTTGCTTAGTGGAACCAAGCCAACAACAACAATAATGCTCCATGCAATTTCAAGAGCTTTAACTCGGCTAAACCACTCAAGTTTAGTGGTACTGAGGGAGCAACTGGGCTTCTTCAATGGTTCGAGAGCATTGAGAGTACTTTCCATCATGTTCTGTGTCCTGAGAATCGGAAAGTCGAGTTTGCTTCAAGCGTATTTCAGAAGAGGGCGCTTACATGGTGGAATGGGGTTATGAGAGACCGTGGTGCAGAAGTTGCTTTAGCGCAAACGTGGGCTGAACTTAGAACTCTTATGATGAGGGAGTTTTGTCCTTGTCATGAACTGCGAGCTTTGGAGAGGGAATTTGATGATTTAAAACAGGATAGTGGTGAGCACCGGGCATATACTGATAGATTTGAGGAGCTGAGTTTGCTATGCCCAACAATGGTTACCCCACTCGAGAAGGCTATCGAGAGGTATATCGATGGTCTACCTGACTCAGTGCAAGACATTGTTACTGGTAGTAACCCTACCACACTCCGTCAGGCAATCGAGCTGTCTGCGACATTGACTGAGTCGCAGATTCGGAAGAATAAGCTGCATAGAAAGGGTGACAAGGGCAAGAAACAGGCGTCTGACAAAGGGGATAGCAAGAAAAGTCAAAACAAAAAGGGTAAGGATTCTGGATCCTCGAAGAGTTCAAGGAAGCGTAAGGCTTCCCAAAACTACGCCGTTACTGCACAGGCGAATCAAGCTGCACCAAATCAGCATGCGCAACCGCCTGCCAAGAAACCTTATCTTGGCAATGCACCTTTATACAACAGGTGTAACGGTCATCATCAACCACACCTCCAGTGTCGTCAGTGCACCAACTGTGGAAGACCTGGTCATCTTGCTGACACCTGCCGCATTCCTGCCAATCAGAATCGGGCAGCTTAGAACCCGGCTCAACAAGTTGCTCAGCCTCTTGCTCAGCAACAAGGTCAAGCTGCACGACCTCACTACCCACCAGGTTCTTGTTACAACTGTGGGGATCTGACCCACTACCGCAATCAATGCCCAAGATTAGTGAATGAGAATCCAGCTCAGGCTCAGGCTCGAGGTCGAGTCTTCAACATGAATGCATAAGAGGCGCAAGCAGACAATGAAGTGGTTAACGGTACGTTCTTTGTTAATAATCAACCCGCATCTATTCTTTTTTATTCTGGTGCCGATAAGAGTTTTGTGTCGTTATCTTTTGAGCCATTGCTTCGCGTGTCTAGAACGAAACCAGGTAAACCCTTGACAGTAGAGGTTGCCAGTGGTGAACCCATTATTCTTGATTCTGTCCTTCGCAACTGCCAGTTGAACCTTAACAACCATCTTTTCCCTATCGACCTCACGCCAATGCAACTGAGAAGCTTCGACATTATAGTGGGTATGGATTGGTTAGCCAAGCATCGCGCAGAGGTAGTTTGTTTTGAGAAGATCGTTCGTGTGCCGCTCTCGTCAGGTGAGATCCTACAGGTTTGTGGTGAGAAACCTGCTAGAAGCCTCAAGCTTATGTCTTGTTTCCAAGCTCGGAAGTATCTGCGAAAGAACTATGTGGCCTTCTTAGCACATGTTACAGCAGATAAAGGCAAAGGTAAGTCTATTCAAGATATCCCAGTTGTTCGGGATTATCCGGAGCTGTTCCCGGAAGAGTTACCTGGATTACCCCCAGCACGCCAAGTCGAGTTCCGTATTGATCTTGTACCTGGTGCAAATCCTATTGCCAGAGCTCCATATCATCTTGCACCGTCCGAGATGCAAGAACTGTCTAAACAGCTTCAAGAGCTTTCTGACAAAGGTTTTATCCATCCTAGCTTTTCACCCTGGGGTGCTCCCGTTCTTTTTGTCAAGAAGAAGGATGGATCCTTCAGGATGTGCATCGATTATCGTGAACTTAACAAGCTTACCATCAAGAATCGATATCCCCTACCTCTCATTGATGATCTCTTTGATCAGTTACAGGGCGCTTCTTATTTCTCGAAGATTGATCTTCGCTCTGGGTATCATCAACTTCATGTGCATGAAGAAGATATTCCCAAGACAGCTTTTCGCACTCATTATGGGCATTATGAGTTCACAGTTATGCCATTCGGTTTGACTAATGCTCCTGCTGTTTTTATGGACTTGATGAATAGGGTTTGCAAGCCTTATTTAGATAAGTTCATCATTGTGTTTATTGATGACATCTTGATTTACTCTAAGACGCGAGCTGATCATGAGCAACATCTTTGTCTTACTCTGGAACTCCTAAAGAAAGAGCAACTTTTCGCCAAATTCTCCAAGTGTGAATTTTGGCTTAAAGAGGTTCAATTTTTGGGGCACATCGTTAACGAACAAGGTATTCATGTAGATCCCTCCAAGATCAGTGCGATTAAGGATTGGGATACGCCTACTACTCCTACCGAGGTTCGTTCTTTTCTTGGTCTTGCGGGTTATTACCGTCGCTTCATAGAGAACTTCTCAAAGATTGCAGTTCCCTTAACTGCTCTAACTCAGAAGAACAAACCCTTTGAATGGGGTTCTAAACAAGAAGTAGCGTTTCAGACCTTGAAGCAGAAACTTTGTGATGCACCTATCCTATCTTTGCCTGAAGGCAATGATGATTTCGTCGTTTATTGTGATGCATCGAAATTGGGTCTTGGCTGTGTTCTGATGCAAAGGAACAAAGTCATAGCCTACGCATCAAGGCAATTGAAGGTACATGAGAAAAACTACACCACTCATGATCTTGAGTTGGGTGCAGTTGTCTTCGCTCTCAAAATCTGGAGACACTATTTGTATGGTACAAAATGTGTGGTTTTCACTGACCACAAAAGTCTTCAGCATATCTTTAATCAGAAAGAACTCAACATGAGGCAAAGACGTTGGGTTGAGCTTCTGAACGACTACGACTGTGAAATTCGCTACCATCCTAGTAAGGCGAATGTCGTAGCCGACGCATTGAGTCATAAAGAACATATCAAGCTTCATTGTGTTCGTGTTCAATCTGATATTCAGGCTCGAGCGGATATTCAAGCCCGCATTTCTCAGGCTCAACATGCTTGTGTTTCACAAGACTTGATGGGTAAGGAATTACCCTATCACATTAAGCCTGATCTTGTCTTGAAAGACAATGGATCATACTATTTCATGGACCGTTTATGGGTCCCAAGCCAAGATGGTCTTCGCACTCTGCTTATGGATGAAGCTCATAAGTCTCGTTATTCTGTCCATCCTGGCTCAGACAAAATGTATAAGGATCTTCGTACTCAATATTGGTGGCCTGGTATGAAGAAGGACATTGCCTTGTACGTTTCAAAATGCCTTACTTGTCTTAAGGTCAAGGCTGAACACCAACATCCTTCTGGTCTTTTGGAGCAACCAGAGATCCTAGTTTGGAAATGGGAAAACATCGCTATGGATCTCATTACCAAACTTCCGCGCACTAAGAAAGGTCATGATGCCATCTGGGTAGTCGTTGATCGTCTTACTAAGTCAGCGCATTTCTTGCCAATCCGTGAGGATTTTTCTGCTGAAGATCTGGCTAAAATCTATGTGGATGAAATCGTATCTCGACATGGGGTTCCTTTGAACATCATTTCTGACAGAGATGCTCGTTTCACTTCTCATTTTTGGAGAACCATGCAATCTGCTATGGGGACCCAACTTAATCTGAGCACAGCTTATCATCCGCAAACGGATGGTCAATCTGAAAGAACAATCCAGACTCTGGAGGATATGCTTAGAGCTTGTGTGATCAATTTTGGTGGTAGTTGGGATTCACATCTTCCGTTGATTGAATTCTCCTACAACAACAGTTATCACTCCAGCATCAACATGGCTCCTTTCGAGGCTCTCTATGGTCGAAAATGTCGTTCACCAGTCTGCTGGAATGAGATCGGTGAGGCTCAGCTTACTGGACCTGCCCTCATTTTTGAGACAACTGACAAGATTAAGAAAGTTCGTGATAACCTTCAGACAGCTAGAAGCCGTCAAAAGAGTTACGCGGACCCAAAACGCAAGCCCTTGGAATTTCAAGTCAGTGATCGAGTATTACTTAAGGTCTCACCTTGGAAAGGTGTGATCAGATTTGGAAAGAAAGGAAAACTTGCACCTAGATATGTTGGACCATTCAAGATCGTCGAAAGAATCGGTAAGGTAGCCTACAGACTTGAGTTACCTCCTGAACTTGGAAATGTTCATCCAACCTTCCACGTGTCCAATCTCAGGAAGTGTCTAGCTGATGAGAACCTCCACATACCACTTGACGAAATTCGTGTTGATAAAACACTACATTTTGTTGAGAAGCCAGTGGAAATCATGGACCGTATGGTCAAATGGCTTAAACGCAAGCGCATCCCTTTGGTTAAAGTTCGCTGAGAATCTAAGCGTGGACCTGAGTTTACTTGGGAACGTGAAGATCAAATGAAGGCGAAGTATCCGCATCTTTTCCAACGAATTTCCTCTAAATAAATTTCGGGACGAAATTTCCACAAGTAGGGGAGACTGTGACATCTGTGCTTGTAATCATTGTAAACGATTCAGTTATCAATGAAATAAAGTTATTTGATCCCAATGTTTGTTTGTTTATGTTTTACATTTTTCATGTTTTGACTTTTATTCAATTTCAAACTCTATATCGCTTTCTGGAGAGTTATACGCAAACTGGTGCGTAAACGTAATCAGTTTAATGCGATAAATATTCAGGAACACCAACATATGCTTAACATACCTTAAATAACCTTTACATAACTTAGAAATAAGTTTTGAAGGCTTTGGTATGGCAAAATCTAGTTAATTCGCTTACAGGGACTAAAATTGACAAACTGCGAAAGTATGCCAATTTGAACTGTAACGAACATTCCGGAACATGGCCATAAGTTAAAAACACCTTAAATATCCTTTACATAGCTTAGAAATAAGCTTTGAGGGGTTCGGTGTGCTAAAATAAACTCTATGTTCATTCAGGGACTAAAAGCGTCAAAAAGTGCATAAGTTTGCATTTTCGCGCATATCTCACGTTCTGAATACATCCGGACATCCAAAAGTTTATGTAATCATTAAAATATTTTATTTTAGTGATTGGCATGATAAAATTCCATTCGTCGCATAATTTGGATCGTTTTTTGCATTCGTTCGTGTTTCGTCGTAATTAACCGAACATCGCAACCGTTCGACCAAACGAACTGACATCCGAGATATTTTTGAGCATGTTTCATATTACCTATACTTTAACTTCATTTTAGAGCCTTGAAATGGGATTAACGGGGCTTAAACGTGTCAAAAATGCATCAAAAACCATGTTTTGCACATTCTGGGACCAAAATTGACATTCTGCCAAAGTTATCTTAGGAAGGGACCAAAATGAAAAATCTAAATTCCAGCTTGTTCCAGCTGTTCCCCTCATTTTCACATGGTTTTAATGAAACTATGGGCTCCCATGGTTTCACAAAACCATGGGCACATGTGTACGGATGAGATCGAAGCTCATTTTACGATGAACGATCTTAACGGTTGTGCAAAAACTATAAATACCCTACACCCCTTCACTCAAAACTCACACCTTGATCTGATTGCTCTCTGAGTTGAAGTTATTTCACTTCATACCTGAGAATAATCGGGTCAAACTTCCGTTCTTGGACCTTTTGTAAGTCCTCTTTCGTTCTTTTACGTGTTTTAGCGTGAAAGTCAAACATTGTTTGGCTTTCAGCTTTGACCAGTTTATGGTCAACATGAAGTTCAATTGAACTTCATAACGTGAGCGTAATCACGATGGTTATAGTCCCTAGTGACTATACCTACTGATTACCACGTTATCTAGACTCCGTGACGAGTCGTAGTTTCGGGCAAAATGCGTGTTCTCGCGTATTTTGTAACCAAACTACTCTAGGATATCAAAACCGTTTGTTTTGATATCAAAAATTGTTTTCTAACTTAACTAAACATGTTCTAGCATGTTTAGCTCGTCACTTTTATATTTGTGCTTGTTTAGGGTCGTAAGGGTAAGCGATCTAATAAATCGTTTATGCTTTCGAACCTGACCCATTTGGTCGATCATTAGGATCCGACCAAACACTTTAGGTGACCATAGTAGTATAGGGAATAACCTTCCGGGGTTATACCTTATGGTCACGTCGTTTACGTAGTTGTATGATAGGTAGTATATATGCCTTAGGTAAATTACCAAAATGCCCTTTTTATGTTAAAATTCATTTTAAGCCTATGTAACATAACTTTTGCCATCTAAACTGATTTATTAACAATATTAAACATGTTAAGGCATATCTTACTTGTCATAGGGCTAGTTAGGCATTCCGAACGCGTTTTACGCAAACGACGCGTTAAAGTAGCATAAGCTACCTAAACGGGTTGTAACGGGTCAAAAGCACTTAGGCTAGGTTTTGTTTTAGTATGTAGGCTTTGTTAAACCATATTACATGAGTTCCTACACTCATTTGGTTTACGAACCCTCGTACTACCCGATCCTCCGAATAGGTCCGTTTATTAATGTAGTTACCTATATTAGGTACCGTTTGATTCCTTAATCTTCTTGCTTTGCTTGGTGGATATCTAAAGTCTATTGAGCAATCTCAAGTGAGTACATAGTCCCCTCTTTTACTGTTTTTCAAACATTTTGGAGTGAAACACATGTGCCTACTTGTTAATTTCATGCTTTCCATGCTTTCATATCATATACTTGTTATGTTCATTAGTACATTATTAGTACATAATTTCATTTTGTTTTGCTATGTATGTTTACTTAGCATATTTAGCACATTGTTTTACATTACATCTTCTTTTGCTATGTATGTTTACTTGACATGATAGCACATTGATTTACATGACTTTTTCTGCTTCATATGTTAACTTAGCATATTTAGCACATTGATTTACATGACTTTTCTGCTTTGTATGTTAACTTAGCATACTTAGTACATTACTTTCATTACATGTCTGTTTGGTATGACATTTGGTTTGTACAACGGGACTAAACTACATTCATTAACATTAGCTACGCCGCTCGGTAGTAAGTAATGGTACCATAGGACTTGACAAATCCCGTTCCTGACATCCTAGGTTTGTTTGGGTGTAAGGAATGACTGAATCCGAAAACATTTTCTTTGATAATCTTTACTCTAAGGTTATCCGGCTGTCTCAAGGCTTGAATGTATGCGTTAACTTACCACATAAGTGTTTGTATCAGTAAAACATGTATTTATCTTACAAAACATAACTTTTGATTTATTCAAAATACTTTGTTTTGTACATTTTTACTTGTGGTTTAAGTAGTCTTATTTTACTTACCATACATAACTTTTGTTTACACATTACATGAATTATATTCAACTTGGATTATACTGTGACATTTGACTATTAGACTAAAACATGGACATTTTACAATGTTGGTTGGTTTGAGTGACTTAAATAACGAGGCGTGTGTAATATGATACAAACATGGTGGATACGCCGCTGGTACTTCCTATATATAAGTGTTTGTATGATATTACATATCGTAGCGTCATTTAAACCACTTCAGTTTAAACATATTACATTTTACAACACTTTTTCACTTAAACGTTGTTTTACAAATAACTTGGTTTATTCAAACTCTTTTTACTTGGTTATTCTTATAACCATACACTATCCTTTTTCATATATACATATCATCTGATTTAGCTATCGTTTTTCAAACGATTTATAAAACAAAACATTTAACAAGATTCATGACTTATTTTTATTAAACAACTTTTTCCTAAACTTATAAGTCATGAATCCTATTTTCATAAAACCTATGTATCTCACAGGCATTTTTATGCTGACGTACCTATTTTCACATGTGTTTCAGGAAATGGTGCATAGGTTTGAGCTGGACATACTAGGGTGGACCTCTGCCTTAGAGACTTAAAATGAAGATAGAACTAGTTTAAATAACATTATGTACTCTTTGTTCGGTTGTTTTAAGACAATGTAATTTAGAATTGTTCCTATATTAGGACGTATATAATAAATCTCTGGGATTGCGGTATTAAAATACGCACCCAAAGGTGAGTGTCACTAAACCCCTCTTTTTACTGTTTTGTACATATTTTAGGGGTAGAACACGTCGTTAAAAGGGTTTAATAATGTTTTCGAAATAAAACATACCTTTTAATATAAAATATATATTTTTGCTGAAAATATATGAGGTTTGATAAGTTACACGTTTCGAAGTAAAACGTTTTGATGAATAAATGTTGGACATTGGGATGGTACGGTGTTTCTGAGGCGAAACAGACCTTAAAGTTGGGACGTATGCCGGCCTGGGTCTCAAGTGATGGAGATTCAGTGGATTCGGGGAACTACGTGTATTAAATTGTCATATTAGTAGGATATATATATTGTACGTGAGGCAGACATCATATTGTTCTCAAAAGAGAGAACCCTGCGCCCATGATGTCGTTTAATCAGTTAAGTATTGCATGCGATGAATTTTAGTAGATCTATCGGGTTGACAACCACGTCGTGACCGGTAGCCCCGTGTCAATGTCAAACGACGAATTAAAATTCTATTTATTGTCTAGCTTTGATTATCCCTGCATGGTTAATATATAGTTCGTATCGTCTAGCTAACATACGAGTCTGAAAGTTGACGCTAAAATTTAATATACAAAACCTGGGCAATATATATTACAGTTGTCGGATCGATGAACCGGCTGAAGGCCCATGGATTTTTAATAAGAAACTAAAATGGACTTTCTAAGAATTAAATGGATGTTTTTAAATAAACACCCAGACATAAAGTTTTCCTTGGAATAAAATCTGTTAGTAAACGAATAAGTGAACTCACCTTCCTTTGTGTTGACCCTTGATTTTTAACATGTTCTACAGGTACTTGAATTTGGCTTCGGGAAATCATGGCGTATCTTGTGTATGATGATGCATGTTGTTTTGTTTAAATATGTTGGACAACTTTTAAACTTTCCGGGACTTTTGTAATAAGATCCGTGAGGGTCAAAGACATCTTTATTATGTAGTTGTGTCATGTTTTAAAACATAATGTTTAATAACTTATGTTTAAAATAAACCAATATGTCCAACAACAAAATGCATCCTCGACAAGATATAAATAGGCACCAACTTCCGTCTCCACTACGTTTAATATTCCGCTGTGACGTTTTTGGGGTGAGATAGAAGTTGGTATCAGAGCCATTGGTTGTTAGCGAACTAGATGTTTTCGGAGGAAAACACTAGACTTCAACCGGAGAATTTTGAAATATAAGTCCAAAATTCTCGAAGCCAAGAAATTTAATACATATAGAAAAATTTGTATCATATATGAAAACCCTTATGTGTTTATGTGCATACGTGATTTTCTGTTTATTTTGAGCCTTATGTGTTACTATTCATGTTGATCACACACTTACTTGTACAGTTACATATGTGTCACAAATGTCACACGAGCACGAGGTCATCGAGATCAACGACTCAAGTAGCGAGCCAGATTTTGAGACTTCACCCAGATCCATTTTACCAGAGGCACCTATCATGACCCCATAGATGGTTGGTATGGCTGAGTTTGCTTCATCATTCCATGTCGACCCTGCTTTCGCTAGCCAGGTAGATCCCCGATATGCTTCCACGAGCAACGGGTGGATTGATGACAACGATGACGCTCCTCTCTCGATTCATGAGACAGGACAATCATCTGGCACAGTACCAGTTATAGATGACGTGATCAGAGATGTCCCTGTATTTGGAGGACCTTTTAGTATTGCACCAGTAGTGGATGCCACTATTGTTACAGCTCGACCATTAGAGCCATCTGTTGCTCCACCTGCTACTGTGATCGAGCCTGTTGTTGAGGTCCCTCCACCTGTTCTGTCAGAATCACCTTTACCTGTCATTGAGTCACGTGCATCTTCTACGCCTCTATTAGTGTATTATCGTCGTAGAAAGAGAGTTAGGCCTGCTTGAGAGGTTGCTTCTACGTCACAAGTTGAGACTGCATCTGCTTCTAAGAAGCAGAAAGGAGTTTGGGTGGATCGATGCTGCCATTATGACCGATAGTTCGCTGCCATGCGTGAAGAACTGCAAACGACCAAGGGTAAACTGAAGGACCTCGAGGGGCAGATGGATCGGTACGATGAGTTGAAGGAATTAGATGACAGCGTGATGGATCAGTTGCATTGGAGGATAGTGGATTTGGAGGAGTTGGTTAGGAAGATGCTAGATTTCATAGGGATGAAGCGTTAGATAATGTTTTTGTTTGTTTGTGATTGTTTGTTTTTAGGTTGTTATGCCTAGATACACTTTTGGTGCTTCTCTTTTGGGGGCCTGCGTGCCAATTATATTTTGTGATATTAGGTAGAAATTTTGTGAAAAAATTGTTATGGGTGTCGATGTAGACATGCCAATGATAGACATGATGTGCTGAAAAACAAGTTGTTAATTTCTATGATAATATCAGATGATTAACTTTTGGTTTAAAAATTATTCTCATTAATATGTGGATATTATACATGCTCAATGTTTGGTCCACTAATATTTAATGATTAAATTATTTTTATTTTGGTTATCGTCTCATGTGATTATTATTGTTGTAAATAACAGAAACGACGAAAATGCCGCCAAAAGCGAGACAGGACACTGGACTAACTGCCACCCCAGAGGAGTTGGCACGACTCATAACCCAATACGTTAATACTGCCTTGGAACAGCGCAATCCTAATGATGGCCAGAAACGTGAATGCAGTACTCCTGGGCAGGATCTTGGTGGGACACAGATTGGAAACCTTTCAGGTAAAATAATGATCGGAAAGTTTTGGTTTTTCATTTGTTGTGATCTCATTGGAACGTAATCCTGATTTCTATTACCCATATGAACAGTGCACCAGAGCATACACAAAACAATCCAGGGTTGTAGCCCAAGATCATTTACTGGTGTCCTATGCAATGATGTGACCTCGATATACATGATATCAAGCTGTCAGAATGAGTCAGTTATTCGAGTGTTTCAGCGATCTGAACCTGGAATTGGAAATTCGAAGAAGCGCAAACCCGAGAGCTCCAAGAAGACTACCGAAGTTGGAAGTAGGAAGAAACGCAAATTGGAGAAAGCAAGTGCAGCTAACCCTCAAGAGTCAGGAAAGGGTAAGGACGGCGATGGACAAGAGAAGTGCGCTAGATGTAGCCGAACCAGACATGTGACTTCCCAGTGTTACGCTAAGAGTACATTGGATGGAGCTGCGCTTGAAGGATGCTTTACATGCAGTGGACAAGGACACTACAAAAGGGAATGCCCGAAATCGAAGGGACAGGACGTTAAGAGTAATTCCGTTGGGACAAGTGTTAGGAAGGCAAGTGAGAGTCCTACTACTGTTACCGGTATGTTTCGAATCAAAATCCAATCTATGTTCATACTTATAATACGAAAGCTGACTTGAGTTTCGTTCGAGAAACTATGAACCATTGTTGTGTTCACCTACAAGTAAACCAAGTATAAAGTGTCCGATAGAACTAATAGTTGGTAAATTGATAGAAACTAGCGAGATCGTTCGTAGTTATAGTATTTAGTTAGGCGATTGTAGTTCTAGAGATTGGATTCTTATCAGTGGAGTTAAGAAGCTTTGACGAAAATGCAAGAATGAATTCACTATCAGAGGATGAAGTGGGGAATATCGCTCAAAGAAGCTAGTTGGAATATTTCGTCCTGATCACAATGGAAAGGCGGAAGCTGCTTGCGGGAATCGTTTAAGTCTAGTGTGGAGTGTTAATAGTCGAGAGTGGTCAGTGTTGTGAGGATGCTGAGTTGTTGTGAAAGGGTTAACCAGCATTTGCAGTGAATGTGATGGATGCGGGAACCGAATATAGGAACGTCAGAGAGATTTCTATCAAACGCAACTATCCGGAAGTCTTCCTAAAAAGACTTACCTGGATCTTCCTTGCAATACAGATCGAATTCCTAAACGATCTGGCATCTGGTGCTGCATCCAAATTGCATAATCTCCCTCTAGATTAAGCACAGCCTGAAATGATAGAAATGACAAGACAGTTTTAAGAGCTTTTTAGACAAGGATTTCATTCGATTGAGCTTTTCGCCTTAAGATGCATCAGCCTTGATGGAATAAAGAAGAATGAATTCTTCAGGATATGTGAAGACTTCAGAAAACCAATCAAGTTGACTGTCAAGAATCAGCACCTTATTACCGAGGACTGTTTTTCAAACGTGATATGGCCATTACGAGATATTAGTCATACCCTTTGATTTAATTAATGTGCCATTTAAAATTCATAAATCTCATGAATAGGGTATGGAAACCCTAATCAGGTAAGTTCGTGATAACAGTCATCGACGACATGTTTGTCTAAACATGAACCAAATAGAATTATAAGTAACGTTTGAAGTTAACTATAGAATTGGAAAGGATGATGAAAGTATGCTTATAGATCAGTTTGAGATTGGGAAGCGTGTATCATGGACTTAGAAGTAAGTTAACATACTCACATGCCCTTGGCAGAGATATCTTACACCAAAACTTAACACGCTAAATATCTAGGTTGCCCAGTCTGAAGCCTTGCATGGATGAAGAGTTGATCGTCTCTACGTGGAGCTAATGTGTCAAAGGACAATTAACCAGACCCCAGTTTATCTAGGAAACCAGTGACAGGATTTGTCTAGATCGAGGGAAGGTTAAAGGTTGCCAATTGATCGACAGAAGAATTACATGGAAAATTGAATATTTAGTTCTAATAAATTTGTTATATTGAGAGAGATGCTACAGGATTTAGTAGAAGAGAGAAAAGCTGAGCCACATTGACTTGGTCCTTTCGGGAGCCCATCTTGAGTCGGATCAGTTGCGTATGGGCTCAAGTTACCATCAGAAATGAATGGTGTATGTGATGTACTATTAGGATGCATTTGAAAAGATGTATAATGGGTGATACACTAATTTTGTGTTTTGTAAAGAATATTTGGGAAATGGTGGAGAGTATTGAAATGAGAGTTTAGGAATCGAGGATGTGTGTAATATAGATCTACAAGACTTCTTTGTAAGGATCCATGTTTCTCGCAGAAACTATGAGACTATATTCAATAGATTCGATTTGGTTATGTTTATTTATTGTGAAAACGAAACCTGTAGAGTAAAAATTTCGGGGACGAAATTTCCTAAACCGGGGGAGACTGTGACATCCGGCATTTCAGGCCGTACCGTACAATTGTAATACGTATTGTGAATAGGTAACAGGGCTATATTTTACTGGTTATGATGATTATATGTGAAATTTAATGTGTTGGTAAAATTAAACTTTGATAAAAATTATGTTGGCAACGGTAAGATAAACGCTTATCGCGTAACGGTTAAAATGCGAAACGAACGTCGGTGACCACCCAATCAGTGTTAAAATCCTAAAATTAGTCTGTTATGATTAGAATAAATATTTTTAACATATTCATGAGGAAAAATAAATTAAAACGCTAAGAAACTCTATTTTTCGAGTTTAAGCGCGTACCGCGCGATGTAGCGCGTATACCGACAAAATACTATCAACACAGCCCGTCAAGGCAACTGAAAATCATTGTAGCAATAATCTGATAAGTTTATTCTTATAGAATGACAAAAATAAATAAAAACACTTAAATTCCTATTTTTGCGATTTTAAGCGCGTACCGCGTAGCACAGCGCGCATACTGCCAAATACCGACAACGTAGCTAGTCCAGGCAAACAAATATTGTTCCTTAATATTTTGGTAGGTTTACTTCTATAGAGCGTTAAAAATAATTTAAAACACACTAAAACGGGTTTAAAACGCTAGATAAAATACCCGGTATTCAGTAAAATACCTGTTTTATTCATTTAATCGACATATGTATGTATATATATATATATATTTACGTGTGTATATAGGAGAGAGAGAAGGAGTTGGAGGCCCAAGGTGGTGCCACCCCTCTTTGGAAATGTAGAATGATGCCAAGTGTTCATGTTGTCATAAGATTAATCATCACCTTCATATAAACACACAATCTTTATCATTCTTTAATCAAAGAAGCTTACCCACTCTCTCTCTCTAAAAATCTCCGCCAACCCCCCCCCCCCCCCCCAACTACTCACACATTCAAAAATTTCAAACTTTGCCATGAAGATTCAAGGGCTTTTCAAGGTGATTTCAAGCTAAAAAGGGTGTTTGGAAGTGATTTCAAGCAAAAACAACCTTCATATTCTCATCCATTCTCAAAAACCCATCTAAAAACTTGAAGGTATAAAATATTTCATAAACCTTGTTTTGATTCATGATGATCTTAAATAATGATGGAAGTTTCTCTTGTTCTTGAATCTAAACATAAACTTTAAACTTAAACAAATGGGTTTTTAAAGAAAAATGAAATGGATGAGTATGTATGTATATGTATGGCCATAGGTATATATGTGTGTGTAAGTGTTTATGTTTTTTATTTTTGTTGAAAGATTCCTGAGTTACATGATTATTTGAAAAGTAGGATGCATGTAAGAATCAAAGTGTGTCATATAAGAATGTTCTAAAGGTGATTTAAGATTTGAAAGTGACATGATGAAAAGTGAATTTTTGGTGGTTTATGTGTGTGTATACATGCTTCGTATATATGTATGTATGTATGCATGTATATAAAAGTTTGTCATAAGTTCTTAAATATGAAGGATATTAGCACTTTTGTATGAATGATTGGATAATCATGATGAAATGTGTTGTAAGAACATGATATTAATGTGTTCTTGATGTATGATTAGATCATAAATAATGTTGATGATGTTGTATGAGTGCATTAGATGCACATATGTGGGCATGCATGTTAATATGAAAGCAAGAAATTTTATTTGAGCATGATTTGATAAAATTTAATTTTTATCAGATTATAAACCTTAAAATAAAGTTCTCTTGAAGTGTTTAGTGATATAAAACTTTGTCATAATGTTTGCTAGCTTTGCATGTGGTACTTGGTGCATTGAAAATCATAAAATACGTGAAATCGCATGATTTATGTGACTTACACAAAAACTGCACTAAACTGATTATAATAGCTATTTTAATCAGTAAATAACATGTATTGTGTTAAAATATCAAGTCGTTTCAAGTTGGGATGATTATAGTAACGTTTAACGCAAAACTATGCGTTAAAACGATCAAAAATCGACTTTTCGGGTAATTTTTATGAAACTGATTTAGATCAGTAAATTAACTGATGTCTTTAGTTTAAAAACAATTATTTTAACTAATTTTAAGTTTACTTGGTGTTTGTTTGGTCATGCGTGACTTCCGACGCCCGAAAACATTACCGAATCGCTAAAATACGCAGTTTTCAATGAACACTAGTATGGGTGAATTTTGAGTGAATCTTATGTGATAAAATGTGTTAAGTGATTTAAACGTGTAAATGTGATAACATGTTAAGTGTTAATTTGATAATGGGAAATTTAGGCTATGCATGTATGCATGTACGTTTTGTGCGATAGAAACGGTAAAATTGCGTTAAATGTGTAACTTGTTTGTCGAGCATGAAAATTGGTACATATGAGATGTTTTATGTATAAATGCTATAAAAATGACAAAATAGATAAGTTAATAATATTTTGCATGTTCGATATAAATATTACGATGCGCAAATCGTAGATGTATTACGTATAAACGGGAAAGTTAACGGATTTACACAATAATGGTCACCAATAAAATCGTTCAAGTCGCGAAAATCATATATATATATATATATATATATATTAACGTGCCAACATAATCAAAAATGATAACTTTTCGAGAAAATCTCAAAGTTATGTGATAATTCTAAGAAACGGAGAAACTTAGTATTTTTGTGTTAAATATATATTGATTTAGAATTGTTCCTAAATTAGGACGTATATAATCAATCTCTGGGATTGCGGTGTCACACCCCGACCACGTAAAACAACAAATCGTGGCGGAAACGTCGGGGAGTGTTGTAACAGAATTATCGTTTCACAACCATGGATACAAAAAGTGTTTCGTTTTATTGATAATATTAAACATTAATATTGTCTTAACATAGAACAAACAAGTTTCATATCGACTACTGTGACAACTGTGTTCTGTAATCATCATATAATGTAAAACAATGTTGGTAATCAATAAAACTATGTGTTTTGGTGTTATTATATATGCAATTGTGTTTAATGATTTTACAATTTGACTCGATTCCGATTTCAAGCTTTAAATCACTTTCTGGAAGGTTATACGCTAACTGGTGCATAAACGCAATCAGTTTAACGCGACGTACACTCCGGAACTATGACGTAAGCTAAACATACCCTAAATATCCCTTACATGACTTAGAAATAAGTTTCGAAGGATTCGATATAGCGAAAACAGGTTTTTTTGAACTAAAGAGCTATTTACTACAAAACTGCGAAACGAACGTGACCGCCCGTTTCTGCGCAGCACAGTGCTTCTACTGCAAAACGCAGACAACGCAGCCAGTCTTGGCAACTGAAACTTATTTCAGTAATATTTTGGCGAGTTTATTTTTATAGAATAATAAAAATAATTTAGAACGCCATAAACCGGGATTTAAACGCTAGATAAAATACCCGGTATCCAGTTTAATACCCGTTTTTTTTTAACCTACACATAATAAATTTATGTAAGTATGCATGTTGGTGTGTTGTCATATGCTCATATTAAGTTTGCCACTTCTCTTCTCATTCTTGCCACTTATCTCTACTCCATGACACTTGTTGATGCAAGTAATCTTTCATAAGATTTCCATATCCCTTCATATATCATTTCATATCAATTCTTTAGATCACAATCTTCACAAAAATCCTTCTCTCTCCTCTCTCCCAAACCGTCCCTATCTCTCTCTCTCCTTCTTCATCTTCTTCAAGTCTTGTTCTTCATAATCAAGCTCATTCCTAGCAACCTTCAAGTTGGTGTGAAGATCTAAAGGGGTTCCCAAGGTGTTGTCAAGTGATTACAAGCCTCCTATCATCAAAATCTCATACTACAACCTACTTGAATCTTGAAGGTATAACACTTATGTTTAAATCATACTTTAGATTCTTGGTTGTTCTTGATTATTTGAAGTTTCTCTTGAATCTTGGGATTTTCACTAAACTTGAAATCTAAATGAAATGGGTCTTGAAGTTCACTAAAAATGGTGGTGATATATATGTATGTATAACCGTACATATATATGTGTGTGTATGAGTCTTGAAGTTCGATTGTTTGTTAAATACTTGTTTATGTTGTTACATGTTCTTGAATAATAGTTTAAATGCAAGTGATTGATGATCTATGAATGATATGTTAAATGCTTACATACATCAGCAAATAAACCTGAATGTATCATGTATTTGATGCATCTAAACTCATATAAAATGGTGATGTTATGATGGTATGCTTTAGGCACTTGTATATGTGAACATATGTTGGTTTAAAGCTCTAAAAGTGATAAAGAAATGATGGAAAGAAAAAATTAATTTTGAACAGATTTGAAACACTAAAAATATCATTATTTGGAATATTATTACGGGATGAAACTTTGACATAGGTTTAATAGCTTTGCATGTTGTACATATGGTTTAAAAAGTGGTAAATTATGTGAAATTTGCATGATTTATGTGCTTTGTTTAAGACCAGCACTATCATGAGTATAACCATTATTTTAATCAGTAAATAACATGGGTTGTATTAAAATTTCAAGTCATTTCGATTTGGGATTGTTCGGGTAACGTTTGATGCAAAACTATGCGGTAAAACGGTCAAAAAATGGCCTTTTCGGAGGACTTTTACAAAACTGTTTTAGATCAGTAACCAAACTGATATTTTTGATATAAAAACAAGTATTTTAACTTATATTAAGGTTACTTGGTGGTTGGTTGGTCATACGTGACTTCCGACGCCCAAAAATGTTACCGAAACGCTAAAATAAGTGTTTTTCGACATAACTAGAATGGGTTGTTCATAAGTAAATTTTATGTGTTACAATGTGCTATGTGTTTTACAAATATGTGTATGATGATGTGCTAGTGTTGACGAGATTATGTGTATTACGCTTGAGTATATATATCCATATACACCAAAATAATAAAAAATAATAACTTTTCGAGAAAACTCAAAGTTATGTGAAAATTCTAAGTATCGGAGAAACTTTGGTATTTTTGTGAGTTTTTGATTATTAAATCATTCTTATTTAATTTAGGATGAATAAATTGAGGGATCGTGTTAACTTATAAAAAACTCACCCAAAGGTGAGTACATAGATCCCCTCTTTTTACTGTTTTCGATTGTTTTGGGGTGATTCATATGTATAAAAAAGATTTCAATATTCTAACGATGGTTTCAAAACGATTGAGATGGTTTATACAAAACTAATAACGATTTCGATAATGTGAACGAACTTGTTGGTGTAGTTACATAACAAATGACATTCGTTAGCATTGATCAAGCCGACCAGTATTAGGTTATGGTACCATAGGATCCGACAATTCCCGTTATCAGACCACACCCATGGTTATATGTGGGTTAGGTGGGTAACGACTGAATCTGATGATTGTTAACTTACCGTTTGGACGTTTGTTAATGCAAGAACGAGTTGAACGATGGACGAGTCTCAAAGGTTTGAATGTTTTTAGCGAGACGACCAAAAGTAGTTTTCACAATTAAAACGAGAACGATTTGAACGAGTGAATGAATTGAATGATTTGGAATGATTTGAACGATTTAAACGAATGAACGATGTTCTATAACGAGAACGAATTAAATAATATTACACAACGATGTTTACGAAACTATATAAACCATACGAGTTTTATTACAAGAATGATTTATGATTTGGTTTACATAAACAAATGTTTTGGGTTAAGATTCATGGCATCGAGGTTTATAAATTATGACCAATCTATTTTCACTTGGTTATTCATTTACAATACAAACATTTTACAAAACAAGGTTTTCTAATATCAATTAACAAAGTTGTACGAGTTGTTTCAACATACAAATGAGCCATGAATCTAATACTCACACAAAAACTATGTACTCGCCAGCATTTCTTTGCTGACTTTGTTTTTACATATGTTTCAGGTGATGTTGCTTAATGTTGATTGCGAATAGGATGCATGCTCACTTAGGACTGGACGAGGCCTTAGTGATTTAATAACGATGATAGACTATGTTTGACTTGCTTGTTTAACTTTAAGAAAATGTTTAATATTCAATAAAACGAAACTCTTTGTATCCATGGTTTGAAACAATAATTCTGTTACAACACTCCCCGACGTTTCCGCCACGATTTGTTGTTTTACGTGGTCGGGGTGTGACAGAAGAAATTGGTATCAGAGCCAATGGTTATAGAGATTTAGGTTATTAGTAATATTTTGACCTAGACTATAACTTTCTAGGACCCCAACGCAAGTTGATTTGCGTTTAGAATTTAAAAACAAAATCCAAATCTGCTTCAAAATAATTAATCATCCGTTCTAGGATGATTGATTACTAGGTTTTGAACCCTCTGTTGTAAGGTTTTGAACCCTTCCAGTTTGACTCATTTTTGGCTTAGTGACTTCTGAGTTTTCAAAATCTCGTCAAAGTTTGGGTCTAAATAATGTGAACACGTGCAAACTAGAAGAGTGAATGCCTGTACCCTGAGTTTTCTGTCTAAGGCTAGAGTGTTCGTACAAATCCACATAATCGGACCAGTCACTCTTACCTGGGAACTCTTGGGGTGAGTGTTCACTTATAGGCAAGCATGTCTTCGCAATACATTATTTTGATTCATTACTTTGATTAGTCACTGTGTGTCGTTTGTTTGTTCGAGGTAACATACAAATGATCGCCTTCCTTGTGTTTTGTCGATACCTCTTTTGTTTTTCCTAATTTTCAACCTCACTCGATTCCCCTGTTTCCTTGTTAGACAATGCCTCCTCGACGTGAAGCACAATCTTTTACTATTGAAGAAATCACAGCCCTGGTCTCTCAGCAAGTGGCTGCTGTGCTTCCCGGTGTTGTGACCCAAGTCCACGAGATATACAACAACAATAATAATAACAACAATAATGCACCGTGTAACTTCAAGAATTTCAATTCTGCTAAGCCGCTAAAGTTTTCTGGGTCGCAAGGAGCTACTGCGCTCCTACAGTGGTTTGAGAGTATCGAGAGCACATTCAGACATGTGCAGTGTCCGAATGCGCGTAAGGTTGAATTTGCTTCAAGTGTGTTTAAGAAGCGTGCTCTTACGTGGTGGAACGGAGTGATGCGCGACAGGGGTGCCGAAGTGGCATTGGCACAAACATGGGAAGAGCTTCGAGCTCTCATGATGAGAGAGTTCTGTCCCGATCACGAAATTCGAGCTTTGGAACGAGAGCTTGACGATCTGAAAAAAGACGGGGGAGAACACCGTGCGTATACGGATCGATTTGAGGAGCTCAGTCTTTTGTGTCCTACTATGGTTACCCCGTTGGAGAAAGCGATAGAGAGGTATATCGATGGTCTACCCGATTCTATTCTGGATATAGTAACTGGTGTTAATCCTACCACCCTTCGCCAAGCAATCGAGTTGTCTGCTACCCTGACTGAGTCTCAAGTCAGGAAGGGTAAACTCACCCGCAAGGGTGATAAAAAGATGGCGACTGATTCTGGGAAGGACAAGAAAAAGGGTAAGGGTAAAGAAGGTTAGTCATCGAAGAAGTCAAGAAAGCGAAAGGGTGCTCAGAATTTTGCAGTAACTGCACAAACTGCTCAGAACCCTCAGAACCCACCAGCTCAACAGCCTGCGAAGAAAGCATATGTTGGTACCGCACCTCATTGTGCTCGCTGCAACGGTCATCATGTTGCACAACAAGCTTGTAGACAAAGCACAACATGTGGTAAGCTTGGGCATCTGGCCAACGTCTGTCATTCGGGTCAGAATCTGATTGTTCAGAATCAAGCTCCAGTTCAAGGGAATGCTGCTAGATTCCCACCGGGTTCATGTTTCAATTGTGGAGAGTTTGGTCACTTCCGCAACAACTGTCTGAGGCTAGTGAATGCAAACGCGAATGCTAATGCGAATCCGAACGTGAATGTCAACGCAAATGTGAATCCCGCTCGTGGGCGAGCATACAATCTGAATGTTAACGAAGCCAGGGCTGACAACGAGGTGGTTAATGGTACGTATCTTGTTAACAATCGACCTGCATCTATTCTTTTTGATTCTGGTGCCGATAGAAGTTTTGTTTCATTATCTTTCGAACCTTTGCTTGTGATACCTAGAACTAAACTGAGGAAACCCTTATCTGTTGAAGTTGCTACTGGTAAAACCTCTTGTTCTCGATTCTGTTATTCGTGATTGTCAGTTAAACCTTGAAAACCATCTTTTTCCCATTGACCTCACGCCGATGCAACTTGGGAGTTTCGATGTTATCATGGGGATGGATTGGTTAACCAAACATCATGCTGAGGTGGTTTGTTTCGATAAGATTGTTCGTATTCCTCTTCTGTCTGGCGATGTTCTGGAAGTTCGTGGTGAGAAACCATCTGGTGGATTGAAGCTTATGTCGTGTACAAAGGCCCAAAGATATTTGCGAAAAGGATATGTTGCCTTCCTGGCACATGTCACCGAGGAGAAAGGCAAAAGCAAGAGTATTCAGGATATTCCGATTGTTCGGGATTATCCAAAGGTGTTTCCCGATGAACTGCCTGGTTTGCCTCCAGTTCGTCAAGTCGAGTTTCATATTGACCTTGTACCCAATGCCAACCCGATTGCGAAAGCACCTTATCGTCTTGCACTGTCAGAAATGCAAGAGTTATCAAAACAGCTTCAAGAGTTGTCTGATAAAGGATTCATCCATCCGAGCTTTACGCCTTGGGGAGCTCCTGTCCTCTTTGTGAAAAAGAAAGATGGATCTTTTCGAATGTGTATCGATTATCGTGAGCTTAATAAGCTTACCATCAAGAATCGATATCCCCTACCTAGAATTGATGATCTCTTCGACTAGCTGCAAGGTGCTTCATGCTTTTCCAAGATCGATCTGCGATCTGGGTATCATCAACTTCGTATTCTCGAAGAAGATATTCCCAAAACTGCATTCCGCACGAGATATGGGACTACGAGTTCACCGTCATGCCTTTTGGTTTGACAAATGCCCCAGCTATCTTCGTGGACTTAATGAATAGGGTTTGTAAACCTTATTTAGATAAGTTCATCATTGTGTTCATCGACGATATTCTCATTTATTCAAAGTCCCAAGCCGAGCATGAGCAACACATTCGTTTGACCTTGGAACTCCTAAAGAAGGATCAACTTTTTGCTAAACTCTCCAAGTGTGAATTTTGGCTTAGAGAAGTTCAGTTTTTGGGTCATATTGTCAATGAGCAGGGTATCCATGTAGATCCATCCAAGATTGTTGCTAACAATGACTGGAATACACCGATGACGCCTACAGAGATTCGATCATTTCTTGGTCTTGCTGGCTATTATCGTCGATTCATTTCTAATTTCTCAAAGATCGCGGTTCCACTCACTGCTTTGACTCAGAAGAATAAGCCTTTTGAGTGGGGACCTAAGCAAGAAGAGGCATTCCAAACGCTGAAACGAAAGCTCTGTGATGCTCCTGTTTTATCTCTACCTGAGGGAAACGATGATTTTGTTGTCTATTGTGACGCGTCGAATCTAGGACTTGGTTGCGTCCTTATGCAACGAGGTAAAGTCATAGCTTCTGCATCTAGACAGTTGAAAATTCACGAGAAGAACTATACGACTCATGATCTTGAGTTAGGAGCTGTGGTTTTTGCGCTTAAAATCTGGAGACACTACCTCTATGAAACGAAGTGTGTGGTTTTCACAGACCACAAAAGTCTCCAGCATATTCTCAATCAGAAGGAGCTGAACATGAGGCAACGACGTTGGGTTGAACTCTTAAACGATTATGATTGTGAGATCCGCTACCATCATGGTAAGGCGAATGTCGTGGCCGACGCGCTTAGTCGAAAGGAACGAGTCAAGCTTCATTCTATTCGAACTCTATCTGATATTCAATCTCGTGTTCTTCAAACTCAACGATCTTGTGTGATCAAATACTTATTGAAATATGAGCTACCGCTTCAACTTGAACTTAAACTCGAAAGGAAAGACGATGGTTTACTCTATTTTGAGAATCGTTTGTGGATTCCGAATCAGGACGATCTTCGCACCTTAGTAATGGACGAATCTCACAAGTCTCGATATTCTATCCATCCTGATGCTGATAAAATGTACAAGGATCTTCGTACTAAGTTCTGGTGGCCTGGTATGAAGAAGGATGTTGCCTTGTATGTATCGAAATGCCTAACTTGTCTCAAAGTCAAGGCCGAACATCAACGACCTTCTGGTTTGCTTGTACAACCAGAGATACCGGTTTGGAAGTGGGAGAACATTGCAATGGATCTCATCACTAAGTTACCGCGTACATCTAAAGGTCACGATGCTATTTGGGTTGTTATCGACCATTTAACGAAATCAGCTCATTTTCTACCAATTCGCGAGGATCTATCTGCTGATAAACTTGCAAAGATTTATGTTGATGAGATTGTATCACGACATGATGTTCCTTTGGATATCATTTCCGATCGTGATGCTCGGTTTTCATCTCATTTCTGGAAGACCATGCAATCTGCTTTGGGAACCCAACTGAATCTAAGCACTGCTTATCATCCCCAAATAGATGGACAATCTAAGAGAATGATTCAAACATTGGAGGATATGCTTAGAGCATGCGTGATAAACTTTGGTGGTAATTGGGATTCTCATCTTCTACTGATCGAGTTCTCTTACAACAACAGTTATCATGCTAGTATTAATATGGCACCATTCGAAGCTCTCTATGGTTGAAAATGTCGTTCACCTGTTTGTTGGAATGAGATCGGTGAATCTCAGCTTACTGGACCTGAGTTCATTCTGGAAACAACAGACAAAATCAAGAAAATTTGTGATAATCTTGTGACAGCTAGATGCCGTCAAAAGAGTTATGCGGATTTGTGACGCAAGCCCTTAGAATTTCAAATCGGAGACCGTGTCCTACTCAAGGTGTCACCTTGGAAGGGAGTGGTGAGATTTGGAAAGAAAGGAAAACTTGCACCACGATATGTTGGACCATTTAAGATTGTTGAAAGAATTGGAAAGGTTGCCTATCAACTAGAGCTACTTCCAGAGCTTGGGAATGTTCATCCGACATTTCACGTGTCCAATTTGTGAAAGTGTTTAGCTGACGCTGATCTTCACATTCCTCTCGACGAGATTCAAATCGATGAAACAATGCACTTTATCGAGAAACCTGTGGAGATAGTGGACCGTACATACAAACAGTTGAAGAACAAACGGATTCATTTGGTCAAAGTTCGCTGGGAATCCAAACGTGGCCCCGAGTTTACTTGGGAACGTAAGGACAAGATGAAGATGAAATATCCGCATTTGTTTTCACAAATTTCCTCTAAATAAAATTTCGGGACGAAATTTCCTAAAGTAGGGGAGACTGTGACAACTGTGTTCTGTAATCATCATATAATGTAAAACAATGTTGGTTATCAATAAAACTATGTGTTTTGGTGTTATTATATGTGCAATTGTGTTTAATGATTTTACAATTTGACTCGATTCTGATTTCAAGCTTTAAATCACTTTCTGGAAGGTTATACGCTAACTGGTGCATAAACGCAATCAGTTTAACACGACGTACACTCTGGAACTGTGACGTAAGCTAAACATACCCTAAATATCCCTTACATGACTTAGAAATAAGTTTCGAAGGATTCGGTATGGCAAAAACATGTTTGTTTGAACTAAAGAGATATTTACGACAAAACTGCGAAACGAACGTGACCGCCCGGATAATATTTAAATCCCAAAAACATTATGTTATGATTAAAATCTTATTTTTAATCAGGTCCGTGTTGAAAAATAAATTAAAACGCGTAAAAACGTTATTTTTCAAGTTTAAGCGCGTACTGCGTGTTTCTGCGCAGCACAGTGCTTCTACTGCAAAACGCAGACAACGCAGTCAGTCTTGGCAACTGAAATTTATTTCAGTAATATTTTGGCGACTTTATTTTTATAGAATAATAAAAATAATTTAGAACGCCATAAACCGGGATTTAAACGCTAGATAAAATACCCGGTATCCAGTTTAATACCCGTTTTTTTTAACCTACACATAATAAATTTATGTAAGTATGCATGTTGGTGTGTTGTCATATGCTCATATTAAGTTTGCCACTTCTCTTCTCATTCTTGCCACTTATCTCTACTCCATGACACTTGTTGATGCAAGTAATCTTTCATAAGATTTCCATATCCCTTCATATATCATTTCATATCAATTCTTTAGATCACAATCTTCACAAAAATCCTTCTCTCTCCTCTCTCCCAAACCGTCCCCATCTCTCTCTCTCCTTCTTCATCTTCCTCAAGTCTTGTTCTTCATAATCAAGCTCATTCCTAGCAACCTTCAAGTTGGTGTGAAGATCTAAAGGGGTTCCCAAGGTGTTGTCAAGTGATTACAAGCCTCCTATCATCAAAATCTCATACTACAACCTACTTGAATCTTGAAGGTATAACACTTATGTTTAAATCATACTTTAGATTCTTGGTTGTTCTTGATGATTTGAAGTTTCTCTTGAATCTTGGGATTTTCACTAAACTTGAAATCTAAATGAAATGGGTCTTGAAGTTCACTAAAAATGGTGGTGATATATATGTATGTATAACCGTACATATATAGGTGTGTGTATGAGTCTTGAAGTTCGATTTTTTGTTAAATACTTGTTTATGTTGTTACAAGTTCTTGAATAATAGTTTAAATGCAAGTGATTGATGATCTATGAATGATATGTTAAATGCTTACATACATCAGCGAATAAACCAGAATGTATCATGTATTTGATGCATCTAAACTCATATAAAATGGTGATGTTATGATGGTATGCTTTAGGCACTTGTACATGTGAACGTATGTTGGTTTAAAGCTCTAAAAGTAATAAAGAAATGATGGAATGACAAAAATAATTTTGAACAGATTTGAAACACTAAAAATATCATTATTTGGTATATTATTATGGCATGAAACTTTGACATAGGTTTAATAGCTTTGCATGTTGTACATATGGCTTAAAAAGTGGTAAATTATGTGAAATTTGCACGATTTATGTGCTTTGTTTAAGACCTGCACTATCATGACTATAACCATTATTTTATTCAGTAAATAAAATGGGTTGTGTTAAAATTTCAATTCATTTCGATTTGGGATGGTTCGGGTAACGTTTGATGCAAAACTATGCGGTAAAACGGTCAAAAAATGGCCTTTTCGGAGGACTTTTACAAAACTGTTTTAGATCAGTAACCAAACTGATATTTTTGATATAAAAACAAGTATTTTAACTTATATTAAGGTTACTTGGTGGTTGGTTGGTCATACGTGACTTCCGACGCCCAAAAATGTTACCGAAACGCTAAAATAAGTGTTTTTCGACATAACTAGAATGGGTTGTTCATAAGTAAATTTTATGTGTTACAATGTGCTATGTGTTTTACAAATATGTGTATGATGATGTGCTAGTGTTGACGAGATTATGTGTATTACGCTTGAGTATATATATCCATATACACCAAAATAATAAAAAATAATAACTTTTCGAGAAAACTCAAAGTTATGTGAAAATTCTAAGTATCGGAGAAACTTTGGTATTTTTGTGAGTTTTTGATTATTAAATCATTCTTATTTAATTTAGGATGAATAAATTGAGGGATCGTGTTAACTTATAAAAAACTCACCCAAAGGTGAGTACATAGATCCCCTCTTTTTACTGTTTTCGATTGTTTTGGGGTGATTCAAATGTATCAAAAGTATTTCAATATTCTAACGATGGTTTCAAAACGATTGAGATGGTTCATACAAAACTAATAGCGATTTCGATATTGTGAACGAACTTGTTGGTGGTAGTTACATAACAAATGACATTCATTAGCATTGATCAAGCCGACCAGTATTAGGTTATGGTACCATTGGATCCGACAATTCCCGTTATCAGACCGCACCCATGGTTATGTGTGGGTTAGGTGGATAACGACTGAATCTGATGATTGTTAACTTACCCTTTGGAGGTTTGTTAATGCAAGAACGAGTTGAACGATGGACGAGTCATAAAGGTTTGAATGTTATTAGCGAGATGACCAAAAGTAATTTTCACAATTAAAACGAGAACGATTTGAACGAGTGAATGAATTGAACGATTTGGAATGATTTGAACGATTTAAACAAATGAACGATGTTCTATAACGAGAACGAATTTAACAATATTACACAACGATGTTTACGAAACTATATAAACCATACGAGTTTTATTACAAGAATGATTTATGATTTAGTTTACATAAACAAATGTTTTGGGTTAAGATTCATGGCATCGAGGTTTATAAATTAGGACCAATCTATTTTGACTTGGTTATTCATTTACAATACAAACATTTTACAAAACAAGGTTTTCTAATATCAATTAACAAAGTTGTACGAGTTGTTTCAACATACAAACGAGCCATGAATCTAATACTCACACAAAAACTATGTACTCGCCAGCATTTCTTTGCTGACTTTGTTTTTACATATGTTTCAGGTGATGTTGCTTAATGTTGATTGCGAATAGGATGCATGCTCACTTAGGACTGGACGAGGCCTTAGTGATTTAATAACGATGATATACTATGTTTGACTTGCTTGTTTAACTTTAAGAAAATGTTTAATATTCAATAAAACGAAACTCTTTGTATCCATGGTTTGAAACAATAATTCTGTTACAACACTCCCCGACGTTTCCGTCACGATTTGTTGTTTTACGTGGTCGGGGTGTGACAACTATCATTGTTTTAAAGTCACTAAGGCCTCGTCCAGATCCTATGTGACGCATGCATCCTAGAAATCAATCAAGCAACAACACCTGAAACATATGTTAAAACAAAGTCAACAAAGAAATGCTGGCGAGTACATAGGTTTTATAAGAGTATCGGAATCATGGCTTCGTTTACATGTTGCAGTACTTTAATAGACTACAAGAGTCAAAATACAAACCTCGTTTTGAAAAGTGTATTGCCGCATTAACCAACTCAAATCATGTGGGTTATAATTTATAAAAATTCGTAGCCATGATCCTTAACCCAAAAACATTTATTTTAGAAAACCAATTTGTAAAACTTCTCGTAAAAACTCGTTAATAAAACTCGTATGGTTTATATCTTTTAGAAAACATCGTTGTGTGACATTGTTTCAAATCGTTTATCCAAGTGAACTAAATAATGCCACGGTATGTAATATGATGAAAACATTTATATATAGGAAGTACCAGCGGCGTATCCACCATGCTTTTATCACATTACACCCGTCCCGCTATCTAAACACTAACCAAAAACCAATCGTTTACCCAAATCGTTTAACTCGTTAAAATCGTTCTCCAAATCGTTTCCAAATCGTTTACTCGTTTAAATCGTTTAAATCATCCTCGTTTTAATTGTGAAAACTTATTTATGGTCGTCTCGCTAATAATATTCAAACCTTCGTGACTCGACTACCTCGCTTCTCGCTTCTCGCTTCCCGCATTAACAAACCACCAAAGGGTAAGTTAATTAACAACAGATTCAGTCGCTACCCACAACCCCCCACAATAACCATGGGTGTAGTATGATAACGGGATTTGTCAGATCCTATGGTACCATAACCTAATACTGGTCGGCTTGATCAACGCTAATGAATGTCATTCGTTTTGTAACTACAACCAATAAGTTTGTTCACTTTATTGAAATCGTTATTAGCTTAGTATAAACCATTATAATCGTTTTTGAAAATCATCGTTTAAACCTTGAAAATCATTTTGTACATATGAATCACCCCAAAACAATTGAAAACAGTAAAATAGGGGAACTATGTACTCACATGTAGTGCAAAGTATCCTCAATCAATAGAACTTCAACAAACTCAAGCAAACCAGATAAATCAAGTAGCACCTAGTAATTGAACCACTAGTCAAACAATAGACGCCTAAATCGGACGATCGGATAGAATGAGGTCTTGTAAACCAAATGAGTGTTGGAACTCATGTGATATGGTTTAACAAAGCCTACATCCTAAATCGGAACCCAACCTAAGTGCTTTCGACCCATCGCGACCCATTGAGGTAGCTTATGCTACTTTAACGCGCCGTGCGCGCAAATGCGCGTTCGAGACGTCTAACTAGTCCTATGACAAGTATTATATGCCTATACATGTTTAAATATGTTACATAATCAGTTACATGACAAAATTTTAGGTTTCATATGCTTGATTACCAATTATTCATGAAAAGGGTATTTTGGTAATTTACCTAAGGCATATAAACTACTTATCATACAACTACTTAAACTAGGTGACCATAAGTTATAACCTCGGAAGGTTATTACCTATGCAACTATGGTCACTAGACATGTTTGGTCGGATCCTAATGATCGACCAAACGGGTCGTGTTCGAAAGTCTAAGCGGGTGTTTAGTCCGCTTGACTTACGACTCTACACAAGCACTAATCTAAAAGTGACGAGCTAAACATGCCAAAACATGTTTAGTTAAGTTAGAAAACAGGTTTGGTATCAAAACAAACGGTTTTGACACTTAAAAGTAGCTTGGTTACAAAATACGCGAGAAAACGCATTTTGGCTGAAACTACGACTCGTCACTGAGCCTAGATAACGTGGTAATCAGTAGGTATAGTCACTAGGGACTATAACCATCGTGATTACGCTCAAGTTATGAAGTTCAAACGAACTTTGCGTTGACCATAAACTGGCCAAAGCAGAAAGTCAAACGCAGTTTGACTTTAACGATAGAAACGAATGAAAAGAACGAAAGAATACTTACAGAAGGTCCCCGCAAGCTCTTGATCCGATTTACTCTCAGGTATGAAGCATAAACTTCAACCTAGAGAGCCAAAATCAGATTCAAGTGTGCTTTGGGAGGAAGTGAGGGTGGGTATTTATAGATATGGCACAACCATTAAGATCGTTCGTCGAGAAACGTGCTTCGATCTAGGCCGTACACATGGGCCCTTTGTTTCGCAAACCATGGGCACCCCTAGTTTAAGCCCATGGTATCAAAAATACCAATAAATACCAGCACATAGTTTGCAAAACCATGGGCTAAAACCATCAAAACTTCAAAATTGGACTAAGTTCATTGAATCTGGTCAGAAATTTCAAAAATGGTCCCTGCACTTGTAAAACTTGATTTTTTGGCACATTTAAGCCCCGTTAACCACATTTCAAGGCTCTAAAATAAAGTTAAATTATAGGAAACTTAAAATATACTCAAAAACATCTCGGATGTCGGTTCGTTTGGTCGTAAGGTTGCGTTGTTCGGTTAATTACGACGGAAATCGTAATGAACGCAAAAACGATCCAAATTACGCGACGAATGGAATTTTATCATGCCAATCACTAAAATAAAATATTTTAATGATTACATAAATTTTTGGATGTCCGGATATATTCAAGACGTAAGGTATGCGCGAAAATGCAAACTTATACACTTTTGACGCTTTTAGTCTCTATTGATCAAATAAGTTCATTTTAGCATACCGAACCCCTCAAAGCCTATTTCTAAGCTATGTAAAGGATATTTAGGGTATGTTTAACTTATGATCAACTTCCGAAATGTTCGTTACTATACAAATCGGTATAGTTTCGTAGTTTGACACAATTAGTCCCTGCGATCGAACAAACTTGATTTCAACACACCAAACCATCCAAAACTTATTTCTAAGTTATGTGGAGGTTATTTAAGGTATGTTAAGACTATTTCACTATTCTGGAGTGTTTGTTGCATTACACTGGTTATATTTACGCTTTGGTGCGCGTATAACCTTCCAGAAAGCGATTTAAAGCTTGAAATCGGAATAGAATCAAATTGTAAAATCACCAAACACAAATACACACATAATAACACAAAAACACATATAATAACACCAAATCACATTGTTTTATTAATAATCAACATTCTTTTACATTGTACAACGATCATAGAACACAGTTGTCACATGCGGTATTAAATTATGCACCCAAAGGTGAGTGTCACTAAACCCCTCTTTTTACTGCTTTGTACATATTTTGGGGGTAGAACACGTGGTTAAAAGGGTTTAATAATGTTTTTGAAATAAGACATACCTTTTAATATAAAATATATATTTTCGCTGAAAATATATGAGGTATGATAAGTTACACGTTTCAAAGTAAAACATTTTGATGAATAAATGTTGGACATTGGGATGGTACGTGTCACACCCCGACCACGTGTAACATACAGGACGTGGCGGAAAACGTCGGGGAGTGTTGTAACAGAATTAATTGTTTCATAACCATGGCATACAAAGTTGTATTTTATTTATCAACATGGGAGTTTCATTGTTTCAAACAGTAAATAAAGAGTTTATAACATAATTAAACAAAGTCTATCTCCATTTTAAGACTCTAAGGCACAGGTCTGCCCTAGTGTCACGATCTTCATCCTACGGAAAAGCTCTTGAAAACACATGTGAAAATAGGTACGTCAGCATAAAAATGCATGTGAGATACATAGGTTTGTGAAAATAAGATTCATGACTTAAGTTTAAGAAAATGTTTAGTCATGAACCTTGTAATTTGATTTATTTTGTAAATTGCTTGAAAAACAATAAGTTCAGATGATATGTATAAGTAAAAGAATAATGTATGGTTAAATGAATAACCATGTAAAATGAGTTGTATAAAATAAACCGTATTGTAAAACAAAGTATTGTGAAAACATGTTACTTGTGTAAAATGTATAAGTCCAAAATGAATGATTTAAATAACGCTATGATATGTAATATAATACAAACACTTATATATAGGAAGTACCAGCGGCGTATCCACCATGCTTGTATCATATTACTCACATTTCGTTACTTAAGGCACTTAACCAACCAACAATGTATAATGTCTATGTTTAAACCAATTGTCAAAAGTCCTTGTATAAACCATGTCAAATGTTGATAGTCCAAAAGTAGTCAAGTAATGTGTAACAAATGTTATGTCTTGTAAGTAAAGTATTGTCAAATAGCCCAAATGTAGAAATGTACAAAACAAAGTAATTTGAATATATCAAAAAGTTATGTTTTGAAAAGTAATACATGTTGCATTAATACAAACATTTATGTGGTAAGTTAACGCATACATTCAAGCCTTGAGACAGTCGGACAACCCTTTCAGTCAAGGTTATCAAAAGTAATGTTTTCAGATTCAGTCATTCCTTACATCCAAACAAACCCGGGATGTCAGGAATGTGATTTGTCAAGTCCTATGGTACCAGTACTTACTACCGAGCGGCGTAGCTAATGTTAATGAACGTATAATAGTCTCGTTTATGCAAACCAAATGTCATAGCAAAAGTGAACATGTTATATGAAAACAATGAACTAAGTATGCTAAGTTAACATACAAAGCAGAAAAGTCTTGTAAATCAATGTGCTAGCATGCTATCAGTTAACATACATAGCAGAAATGTAATGTAAAACAATGTACTAAGTATGCACACAATGGACATACATAGCATGAAATGTAATGAAATCATGTACTATAATGTACTAACAAACATAGAAGGTATATGATGTGAAAACAGGAAAGCAGGAAAGTAACAAGTAGGCACATGTGGTCCACCCCAAAACAGTTTGAAAACAGTAAAAGAGGGGTTCTATGTACTCACTTGAGATTGCTCAGAAGTCCTAAGATAACCACCAAGCAATGCTAGAGATCTCAGAATATCAAACGGCACCTAATATAGGTAACTACATTAATAAACCGGACCTAAATCGGAAGATCGGATAGAATGAGGGTTCGTAAACCAAATGAGTATGGGAACTCATGTAGTATGGTTTAACAATGCCTACATATTAAATGAAACCTAACCTAAGTGCTTGTGACCCATTACGACCCGTTTAGGTAGCTTATGCTACTTTAACGCGTCGTTCGCGTGAAACGCGTTCGGACCGCCTAACTAGTCCTATGATAAGTAATATATTCCTTAACATGTCTAATATTGTTGTCAAATCAGTTTAGATGTCAAAAGTTATGTTACATAACCTTAAAATGAATTTTGGCGTCAAAAGGGCATTTTGGTAATTTACCTAAGGCATATATACTACCTATCATACAACTACTTAAACGAAGCGACCATAAGGTATAACCTCGGAAGGTTATTCCCTATATACTATGGTCACCTAATGTGATTGGTCGGATCCTAATGATCAACCAAACTGGTCGGGTTCGAAAGTATAAGCGATTGTTTAGATCGCTTACCTGACGACCCTATATAAGCACTAAACTAAAAGTGACGAGCTAAGCATGTTAAAACATGCTTACCTAAGTTAAGAAAACAGGTTTGGTATCAAAACAAACGGTTGTGATACCTAAGAGTAGTTTGGTTACAAAATACGCAAGAATACGTATTCTGACCGAAACTACGGTTCGTCACTGAGCCTATATAACATGGTAATCAGTAGGTATAGTCACTAGGGACTATAACCATCGTGATCACGCTCACGTTATGAAGTTCAAACGAACTTCACATCGACCATAATCTGGTCAATGCAGAAAGTCCAACAAAGTTTGACTTTCGGACTCGAAAAGCAATAAAAGAACGAAGGAACACTTACGAAGGGTCCCCGAATGCTAATCTAGATCAAAATAGCTCAGGTCTGAAACAAAGGTTTCAACTTAGAGCACAAATGATCAGATTCTTGTGAGAAATGAAGTGAAATGTGATGGGTATTTATAGATTTCGGTCCACCGTTAGGATCGTTTCTTGGAGAAGAGGGAATGATCTAGCCCGTACACTTGTCACAATGTTGTGGTACTGATTTTTGGCCACCATAAGAGTTCAACATGTGGCACTTGACCTTTGGAGGGGTTTAAAAGCTGAAATCAGCTGATTACTTGACTTTTGCTAATCTGAAGGGCTGATGCGGCCCGCTTTAGAATCAGGCAAACCTCAGGCGGGCCGCCTGGGGCTTCTGATCAGAATATAAGTTTCAAAAATGACAGTTTCAGCCCCTGCACGTGTTTAAGGCCATTTCCGACACTTCTAAGGCCCGTAAAGCCAACTTTAAGGCCCTAAAATGATGCCTAAACATTGTGGACATGAAACATGCTCAAAAATATGTCGGGTGTTGGTTCGTTTGGTCGTACGAACGCGATGTTCGCTTAATTACGACGGAATGCGCACAAGGGCGAAAAACGATCCAAATGACGCGACGAATGGATTTTTGGCAAGCCAAACACTAAAGCATAATATAGTCATACTTACATAAATTTTTGGATGTCCGGATGTATTCAGAACGTGAGTTATGCGCGAAAATGCAAACTTATGCACTTTTTGACACTTTTAGTCCCTGAATGGCCCAAAAGTTTATTTTAGCACACCGAACCCCTTAAAGCCTATTTCTAATCTATGTAAAGGATATTTAAGGTGTGTTTAACTTATGGTCATGTTTCGGAATGTTCGTTACAGTTCAAATTGACATACTTTCGTAGTTTGTCAAGTTTAGTCCCTGTAGTCGAATTAACTTGTTTTTGCCATACCAAAGCCTTCAAAACTTATTTCTAAGTTACGTAAAGGTTATTTAAGGTATGTTAAGTATATGTTGATGTTCCGGAGTATTTTTCGCATTAAACTGGCTACGTTTACGCACCAGTTTGCGTATAACTCTCCAGAAAGTGATATAGAGTTTGAAATTACATAAAAGTCAAAACATGAAAAATGTAAAACACAACCAAACAAACATTGGGATCAAATAACATTGTTTTATTGATAATAGAACTGTTCACAATGATTACAAGCACAGATGTTACAGTCTCCCCTACTTGTGGAAATTTCGTCCCGAAATTTATTTAGAGGAAACTCGTGGGAAAAGATGCGGATATTTCGCCTTCATTTGATCTTCGCGTTCCCAAGTAAACTCGGGTCCACGTTTAGCTTCCCAGCGAACTTTGACCAAAGGAATGCGCTTGCGTTTAAGCCACTTGACTTCACGTTCCATGATTTCCACTGGCTTCTCAACAAATTTCAGTGTTTTGCCAACACGAATTTCGTCAAGCGGTATGTGGAGGTTCTCATCAGCTAAACACCTCTTGAGATTGGATACGTGAAAAGTTGGATGAACATTTCCAAGTTCAGGAGGTAACTCAAGTCTGTAGGCTACCTTTCCGATTCTTTTGACGATCTTGAATGGTCCAACGTATCTAGGTGCAAGTTTTCCTTTCTTTCCAAATCTGATCACACCTTTCCAAGGTGAGACCTTAAGTAATACTCGATCACCGACTTGAAATTCCAAGGGTTTGCGTTTTGGGTCCGCGTAACTCTTCTGACGGCTTCTAGCTGTCTGAAGGTTATCACGAACTTTCTTGATCTTGTCAGTAGTTTCTAAAATGAGGGCAGGTCCAGTAAGTTGAGCCTCACCGATCTCATTCCAGCAGACTGGTGAACGACATTTTCGACCATAGAGAGCCTCGAAAGGAGCCATTTTGATGCTGGTGTGATAACTGTTGTTGTAGGAGAATTCAATCAACTTAAGATGTGAATCCCAACTACCACCAAAATCGATCACACAAGCTCTAAGCATATCCTCCAGAGTCTGGATTGTTCTCTCAGATTGACCATCCGTTTGCGGATGATAAGCTGTGCTCAAATTAAGTTGGGTCCCCATAGCAGATTGCATGGTTCTCCAAAAATGAGAAGTGAAACGAGCATCTCTGTCAGAAATGATGTTCAAAGGAACACCATGTCGAGCCACAATTTCATCCACATAGATTTGAGCAAGTCTATCAGCAGGAAAATCCTCACGGATTGGCAAGAAATGCGCTGACTTAGTAAGACGATCAACAACTACCCAGATGGCATCATGACCTTTCTTTGTGCGCGGAAGTTTGGTAACAAGATCCATAGTAATGTTTTCCCATTTCCATACTGGGATCTCTGGTTGCTCCAATAAACCCGAAGGACGTTGATGTTCAGCCTTAACCTTAAGACAAGTAAGGCATTTTGATACGTATAAGGCAATGTCTTTCTTCATACCAGGCCACCAATAATGAATACGAAGATCCTTATACATCTTATCTGAGCCCGGATGAATAGAATAACGAGACTTATGGGCTTCATCCATAAGCAAGGTACGAAGATCATCCTGGCTTGGGACCCACAAACGGTCCATGAAGTAATATGATCCATTGTCCTTCAGTTCCAAAGCAGGCGTTATGTGATAGGGAAATTCCTTATCCATTAAACCTTGTGCAACACAAGATTGTTGAGCCTGAGAAATGCGTGCTTGGATATCGGATTGAGCTTGAATAACAGATTGAACACGTACACAATGAAGCTTAGTACGTTCCTTACGACTCAATGCATCAGCTACGACATTCGCCTTACCAGGATGGTAGCGAATTTCGCAGTCATAGTCGTTTAAAAGCTCAACCCAACGTCGTTGCCTCATGTTGAGTTCTTTCTGGTTGAAGATATGCTGAAGACTTTTGTGGTTCGTGAAAACCACACATTTTGTACCGTACAAATAGTGTCTCCAGATCTTTAGAGCGAAGACAACTGAACCCAACTCAAGATCATGAGTGGTGTAGTTTTTCTCATGTATCTTCAACTGCCTCGATGCATATGCTATGACTTTGTTCCTTTGCATCAGGACACAGCCAAGACCCAGTTTAGATGCATCGCAATAAACAACGAAATCATCATTGCCCTCAGGCAAAGTTAGAACAGGCGCGTCACAAAGCTTCTGCTTCAAGTTTTGAAAAGCTTCCTCTTGTTTTAATCCCCACTCAAAGGGCTTGTTCTTCTGAGTTAGAGCAGTTAGAGGAACTGCAATCTTCGAGAAGTTTTCTATGAAGCGGCGATAATAACCCGCTAGACCAAGAAAAGAACGAACTTCAGTAGAAGTAGTAGGCGTATCCCAATCCTTAATCGCACTGATCTTGGAGGGATCTACATGGATACCTTGTTCGTTGATGATATGCCCCAAAAATTGAACTTCTTTAAGCCAGAATTCACACTTGGAGAATTTGGCGAAAAGTTGCTCTTTCTTTAGGAGTTCCAGAGTAAGACGAAGATGTTGCTCGTGATCAGCTCGCGTCTTAGAATAAATCAAGATGTCGTCAATAAAAACAATGACGAACTGATCCAAATAAGGTTTGCAGACCCTATTCATTAAGTCCATGAAAACAGCAGGAGCATTGGTCAAACCGAATGGCATGACTGTGAATTCATAATGCCCATAACGAGTACGGAACGCTGTCTTGGGAATATCTTCTTCATGCACCCGAAGTTGATGATATCCGGAACGTAGATCAATCTTTGAAAAATAAGAAGCGCCCTGTAGGTGATCAAAGAGGTCATCAATGCGAGGTAGGGGATATCGATTCTTGATGGTAAGCTTGTTAAGCTCACGATAATCGATACACATCCTAAAAGATCCATCATTCTTCTTGACAAAAAGAACGGGAGCACCCCAGGGTGAAAAGCTAGGACGGATAAAACCTTTGTCAGAGAGCTCCTGAAGCTGCTTAGATAACTCTTGCATCTCAGACGGTGCAAGACGATATGGAGCTCTGGCAATGGGATTTGCACCAGGTATGAGATCAATGTGGAACTCGACTTGGCGTGCTGGAGGTAGACCAGGTAACTCTTCAGGGAAAACTTCAGAATAATCCCGAACGACAGGAATATCTGAAATAGACTTACCCTTGCCTTTATCTGCTGTAACATGTGCTAAGAAAGCCACATAGTTCTTCCGCAGATACTTCCGAGCTTTAAAACAAGCCATGAGTTTGAGACCACCGGCAGGTTTCTCACCTTGAACCTGTAGAATCTCTCCTGTCGAAAGCGGCACACGAACAATCTTCTCAGAACAAACTATCTCGGCGTGATGCTTAGATAACCAATCCATACCCACTATGACGTCGAAGCTTCCAAGTTGCATAGGCGCGAGGTTGATTGGAAAAAGGTGATCGTTAAGATTCAACTGGCAGTTGTGAAGAACAGAATCAAGAACAATGGGTTCACCACTAGCAACTTCTACTGTCAAAGGTTTACCTAGTTTTGTTCTAGACACGCGAAGTAATGGCTCAAAAGACAATGACACAAAACTCTTGTCGGCACCCGAATCAAAAAGAACAGATGCAGGCTGATTATTAATAAAGAACGTACCGTTCACCACATTATCGTCCGCCTGCGCCTCTTGGGCATTCAAGTTAAAAGCTCGCCCTCGAGCCTGAGCCTGATTGTGGTTCTGATTCTGATTTTGGTGGACTAGCCTTGGGCACCGGTTCCTGTAGTGGGTCAGATCCCCACAATTATAGCACGAACCAGGAGGAAAATGAGGTCGTGCAGCTTGACCTTGTTGCTGAGCAACTTGTTGAGCTTGGTTCTGAATTGCCTGGTTCTGGTTAACAGGAATGCGGCAGGTGGCAGCAAGATGACCAGGTCTTCCGCAGTTGGTGCACTGACGACACTGGAGGTGTGGTTGATGATGGCCGTTACACCTGTTGCACAAAGGTGCATTGCCAAGATAAGGCTTCTTGGCTAGTGGTTGCGCAGGCTGATTTGGTGCAGCTTGAGCCTGTGCAGTAACAGCATAGTTTTGGGAAGCCTTCCGCTTCCTAGACCCTCCAGTATTCTTTCCCTTCTTGTTTTGACCTTTCTTGCTATCTTCCTTATCAGACACCTGCTTCTTACCCTTGTCACCCTTTTTGTGCAGTTTCCCCTTTCGAATCTGCGACTCAGTCAATGTCGCTGATAACTCGATCGCCTGACGGAGTGTGGTAGGGTTACTACCAGTAATGATGTCTTGTACTGAGTCAGGTAGGCCGTCGATGTATCTTTCGATAGCCTTGTCGAGTGGGGTAACCATAGTTGGGCAAAGCAGACTCAACTCTTCAAACCTATCAGTATAAGCCCTGTGCTCGCCACTGTCTTGTTTCAAGTCCTCAAACTCTTTCTCCAACGCTCGCTGTTCATGACGAGGACAGAATTCCCTCATCATAACGGCCCTAAGTTCAGCCCAAGTTTGCGCTAGAGCAACTTCTGCACCCTGATCTCTCATAACCCCATTCCATCATGTGAGAGCCCTCTTCTGAAACACGCTCGAAGAAAACTCGACCTTGCGATTATCCGGACCCTGCACGTGGCAGAAAGTATTCTCAATGCTCTCAAACCATTGAAGAAGCCCAGTCGCTCCCTCAGAACCACTAAACTTGAGTGGTTTAGCCGAGTTAAAATCCTTGTATTTGCATGGAGCATTGTTGTTGTTGTTGGCTTGGTGCCATTGAGCAAAGAGATTTGGAAATTGAGCAGCCATCTGCTCCGCAATAATTTCTGCCAGTTCGGCAGTCGCAATCAGATTGTCGCGTCGAGGAGGCATTCTAAAAGAGGAAACATGAAAGGAAACGAGTGAGATGATTTGATGAAAAGAATGAGATGAACCAAAAATCAACCAAAGCAAAGATGGTGGTCATTCGTCCGTATCACAAAGTAAACAAATGACACAAAGTGACTAATCAAAGTAAATGGATCAAAAATAATGTATTGCGAAGACATGCTCGCCTATAAGTGAACACTCATCCCAAGAATTCCCAGGTAAGCACAACTGGTCCCGCGTCTGATGAGATGTATACGAAGTGCTTGCCTAGACAGAAAACCCTGAATACAGGCATTCACTCTTCCAGTTTGCACGTGTTCACATTATTTAAAACCCAAAACCTTGACGAGATTTTGAAAATTTGAAGGCACAAGGCCAAAAATTTTAGTTAAACTGGAAGGGTTCAAAACCTTATAAAAGAGGGTTCAAAACCATGTAATAAATCATTCAAAAACAGAAGATTGTTTTTCAAAAATCATTTCGGAAAATTTAGTTCTTGTTTTGATAATCACCTAAGGATAGGTGATATGCATGTTTTAAGATCTAAACACAAGATAACTTGTGTTGGGGTCCTAGAAAGGTTATAGTCTAGGTCAAAGCATTACTAATAACCTAATTCCCTATAACCATTGGCTCTGATACCAACTCTTCTGTCACACCCCGACCACGTGTAACATACAGGACGTGGCGGAAAACGTCGGGGAGTGTTGTAACAGAATTAATTGTTTCATAACCATGGCATACAAAGTTGTATTTTATTTATCAACATGGGAGTTTCATTGTTTCAAACAGTAAATAAAGAGTTTATAACATAATTAAACAAAGTCTATCTCCATTTTAAGTCTCTAAGGCACAGGTCCGCCCTAGTGTCACGATCTTCATCCTACGGAAAAGCTCCCGAAAACACATGTGAAAATAGGTACGTCAGCATAAAAATGCCTGTGAGATACAAAGGTTTGTGAAAATAAGATTCATGACTTAAGTTTAAGAAAATGTTTAGTCATGAACCTTGTAATTTGATTTGTTTTGTAAATTGCTTGAAAAACAATAAGTTCAGATGATATGTATAAGTAAAAGAATAATGTATGGTTAAATGAATAACCATATAAAATGAGTTGTATAAAATAAACCGTATTGTAAAACAAAGTATTGTGAAAACATGTTACTTATGTAAAATGTATAAGTCCAAAATGAATGATTTAAATAACGCTATGATATGTAATATAATACAAACACTTATATATAGGAAGTACCAGCGGCGTATCCACCATGCTTGTATCATATTACTCACATTTCGTTACTTAAGGCACTTAACCAACCAACAATGTATAATGTCTATGTTTAAACCAATTGTCAAAAGTCCTTGTATAAACCATGTCAAATGTTGATAGTCCAAAAGTAGTCAAGTAATGTGTAACAAATGTTATGTCTTGTAAGTAAAGTATTGTCAAATAGCCCAAATGTAGAAATGTACAAAACAAAGTAATTTGAATATATCAAAAAGTTATGTTTTGTTAAGTAATACATGTTACATTGATACAAACATTCAAGCCTTGAGACAGTCGGACAACCCTTTCAGTCAAGGTTATCAAAAGTAATGTTTTCGGATTCAGTCATTCCTTACATCCAAACAAACCCGGGATGTCAGGAATGGGATTTGTCAAGTCCTATGGTACCAGTACTTACTACCGAGCGGCGTAGCTAATGTTAATGAACGTATAATAGTCTCGTTTGTGCAAACCAAATGTCATAGCAAAAGTGAACATGCTATATGAAAACAATGAACTAAGTATGCTAAGTTAACATACAAAGTAGAAAAGTCATGTAAATCAATGTGCTAGCATGCTATCAGTTAACATACATAGCAGAAATGTAATGTAAAACAATGTACTAAGTATGCACACAATGGACATACATAGCATGAAATGTAATGAAATCATGTACTATAATGTACTAACAAACATAGCAGGTATATGATGTGAAAACAGGAAAGCACGAAAGTAACAAGTAGGCACATGTGTTCCACCCCAAAACAGTTTGAAAACAGTAAAAGAGGGGTTCTATGTACTCACTTGAGATTGCTCAGAAGTCCTAAGATAACCACCAAGCAATGCTAGAGATCTCGGAATATCAAACGGCACCTAATATAGGTAACTACATTAATAAACCGGACCTAAATCGGAAGATCGGATAGAATGAGGGTTCGTAAACCAAATGAGTATGGGAACTCATGTAGTATGGTTTAACAAAGCCTACATACTAAATGAAACCTAACCTAAGTGCTTGTGACCCATTACGACCCGTTTAGGTAGCTTATGCTATTTTAACACGTCGTTCGCGTGAAACGCGTTCGGACCGCCTAACTAGTCCTATGACAAGTAATATATGCCTTAACATGTCTAATATTGTTGTCAAATCAGTTTAGATGTCAAAAGTTATGTTACATAAGCTTAAAATGAATTTTGGCGTCAAAAGGGCATTTTGGTAATTTACCTAAGGCATATATACTACCTATCATACAACTACTTAAACGAAGCGACCATAAGGTATAACCTCGGAAGGTTATTCCCTATATACTATGGTCACCTAATGTGCTTGGTCGGATCCTAATGATCGACCAAACGGGTCGGGTTCGAAAGTATAAGCGATTGTTTAGATCGCTTACCTGACGACCCTATATAAGCACTAAACTAAAAGTGACGAGCTAAGCATGTTAAAACATGCTTAACTAAGTCTAGAAAATAGGTTTGGTATCACAACAAACGGTTGTGATACCTAAGAGTAGTTTGGTTACAAAATACGCAAGAATACGTATTCTGACCGAAACTACGGCTCGTCACTGAGCCTATATAACGTGGTAATCAGTAGGTATAGTCACTAGGGACTATAACCATCGTGATCACGCTCACGTTATGAAGTTCAAACGAACTTCACATCGACCATAAACTGGTCAATGCAGAAAGTCGAACAAAGTTCGACTTTCGGACTCGAAAAGCAATAAAAGAATGAAGGAACACTTACGAAGGGTCCCCGAATGCTAATATAGATCAAAATTGCTCAGGTATGAAACAAAGGTTTCAACTTAGAGCACAAATGATCAGATTCTTGTGAGAAATGAAGTGAAATGTGATGGGTATTTATAGATTTCGGTCCACCGTTAGGATCGTTTCTTGGAGAAGAGGGAATGATCTAGCCCGTAGACTTGTCACAATGTTGTGGTACTGATTTTTGGCCACCATAAGAGTTCAACATGTGGCACTTGACCTTTGGAGGGGTTTAAAAGCTGAAATCAGCTGATTACTTGACTTTTGCTGATCTGAAGGGCTGATGCGGCGCGCTTTAGAATCAGGCAAACCTCAGGCGGGCCGCCTGGGGCTTCTGATCAGAATATAAGTTTCAAAAATGATAGTTTCAGCCCCTGCACGTGTTTAAGGCCATTTCCGACACTTCTAAGGCCCGTAAAGCCAACTTTAAGGCCCTAAAATGATGCCTAAACATTGTGGACATGAAACATGCTCAAAAATATGTCGGGTGTTGGTTCGTTTGGTCGTACGAACGCGATGTTCGCTTAATTACGACGGAATGCGCACAAGCGCGAAAAACGATCCAAATGACGTGACGAATGGATTTTTGGTAAGCCAAACACTAAAGCATAATATAGTCATGCTTACATAAATTTTTGGATGTCCGGATGTATTCAGAACGTGAGTTATGCGCGAAAATGCAAACTTATGCACTTTTTGACACTTTTAGTCCCTGAATGGCCCAAAAGTTTATTTTAGCACACCGAACCCCTTAAAGCCTATTTCTAAGCTATGTAAAGGATATTTAAGGTGTGTTTAACTTATGGTCATCTTCCGGAATGTTCGTTACAGTTCAAATTGACATACTTTCGTAGTTTGTCAAGTTTAGTCCCTGTAGTCGAATTAACTTGTTTTTGCCATACCAAAGCCTTCAAAACTTATTTCTAAGTTATGTAAAGGTTATTTAAGGTATGTTAAGTATATGTTGATGTTCCAGAGTATTTTTCGCATTAAACTGGCTACGTTTACGCACCAGTTTGCGTATAACTCTCCAGAAAGTGATATAGAGTTTGAAATTACATAAAAGTCAAAACATGAAAAATGTAAAACACAACCAAACAAACATTGGGATCAAATAACATTGTTTTATTGATAATAGAACTGTTCACAATGATTACAAGCACAGATGTTACAGTACGGTGTTTCCGAGGCGAAACAGACCGTAAAGTTGGGACGGATGCCGGCCTGGGTCTCGAGTGATGGAGATTCAGGGGATTCGTGCAACTACGTGTACTAAATTGTCATATTAGTAGGATATATATGTTGTACGTGAGGCAGACATCATATTGTTCTTAAAAGAGAGAACCCTGCGCCCATGATGTCGTTTAATCAGTTAAGTATTGCACGTGATGAATTGTTGGTAGATCTATCGGGTTGATAACCCCGTCGTGACCGGTCGCCCCGTGTCAATGTCAAACGACGAATTAATATTGTGTTTATTGTCACACCCCGACCGCGTTAAAAGAACAAACCGCGGCGGAAACGTCGGGGAGTGATGCAACAAAATTATTGTTTCAACAACCATGGTAATTAAAGTTATGTATTATTGATTAAAGTGATTAGATTGTCTTATAGTTCAAACAAAACATAACATAAATAACTGTATTTAAGTCACTAAGGCCCAAGTCCGCCTAAGTGAAGCACAAGCATCATCATGCATTAGCACCTGAAACACATTTGAAAATAGGTACGTCAGCATAAAAATGCCTGTGAGATACATAGGTTTTGTTTATGCAAGATTCATGACTTGTAGTGTCACACCCCGACCGCGTTAAAACAACAAAACCGCGGCAGAAACGTCGGGGAGTGAGGCGACAGAATTATTGTTTCAACAACCATGGCAAATAAAGTTATGTATTATTAATTAAAATGTTTACATTGTCTTTGACGTCAAACTAAAACAACATAATTAATAGTCTTTTAAGTCACTAAGGCCCGAATCTGCCTAAGTGTAGTACAACCATCATCATGCATTAGCACCTGATACACATGTAAAAATAGGTATGTCAGCATAAAAATGCCTGTGAGATACATATGTTTTGTTTATGCAGGATTCATGACTAGTAGTTTAAAAGAAGTGTTTTATAAAAATGTCGTCATGAACCTTGTAAAATGTTTTCCTTTGTGAAATCATTTGAAAATCGATATGAAAATCAAATAATAATAAAAGGATAATGCATGGTTAAATGAATAACCAAGTAAAAGTGAATTTGTATAAAAATGTGTACTTTGTAAAACAATATCATGTTCTTGTATAAAATGTTTCATGTCTTGCCCAAGTGGTTTACATAACGCAACGATGTGTAATATAATAAAAGCACTTATATATAGGAAGTACCAGCGGCGTATCCACCATGCTTTTACCATATAACACATAGTCCCGATACATAAGTCACTTATCAATAATCAACCAAAATGTCTTGTTCAATGTCAAAAATGTTTATGTATAAACCATGTTTAATGCCACGTGTAACTTGTATCATGTATAACCAATGGAATGCATAGCAAGTAGGAAATCATCTACTTAAACTATGTAATGATGTCAATGTGAAAACAAATGTCATGTATGGTGAATAACTAGAAGTTACTCAACCCCATAGTAAAAATGTACAAAACAATGTGTTTGAATAAACCTAAGTTTAAATCAAATGTTATGTTTTGCAGAAAACAATGCTTTATGATTACAAACATTTATGCAGTAATGTTAATCGCATACATTCAAGCCTTGCGACTGTGGCGACAAACCTTTAAACAAATTAAAGGTTCATCTAAGTTATGTAGTCGGATTCTGTCATTCCCAACTTCCAAACAAACCTAGGAAGTCGGAAACGAGAGTTGTCAATTCCTATGGTACCATTACATAAATCCGAGCGGCGTAGCTAATGTTAATGAATGTATTATTGTCCCGATTAAACACACCAAATGTCATAACCAATGTAAGCATGCTATGAAAACCATGTACTAAGAATGCTAAGTAAACATTCCTATAGAAATGTTCATGTAAAACAATGTGCTAGCAGTATACAACAAAATCATCATTACCCTCGGGCAAGGTTAAAATAGGTGCATCACAGAGTTTCTGTTTCAAGGTCTGAAAAGCTTCTTCCTGTTTGGATCCCCACTCAAAAGGTTTCTTCTTCTGAGTTAAAGCAGTGAGAGGAACCGCAATCTTGGAGAAGTTTTCAATGAAACGGTGGTAATAACCCGCAAGACCAAGAAATGAACGAACTTCGGTAGGAGTAGTAGGTGTATCCCAATCCTTAATCGCACTGATTTTGGCAGGATCTACATGAATACCTTGTTTGTTAACGATGTGCCCCAAAAATTGAACTTCCTTAAGCCAAAATTCGCACTTGGAGAATTTGGCGAAAAGTTGCTCTTTCTTTAGGAGTTCCATTATAAGACGGAGATGTTGTTCATGATCAGCTCGAGTCTTAGAATAGATCAGAATGTCATCAATGAAAACGATGATGAACTTGTCCAAATAAGGCTTACAAACCCTATTCATCAAGTCCATGAAAACAGCAGGAGCATTGGTTAAACCGAAGGGCATAACAGTGAACTCATAATGACCATATCGAGTACGAAAAGCTGTCTTGGGAATATCTTCTTCGAGAACTCGAAGTTTATGATACCCAGAACGCAGATCAATCTTTGAAAAGCATGTAGCACCTTGTAGATGATCAAAGAGATCATCAATGCGAGGTAGGGGATATCGATTCTTGATGGTAAGCTTGTTAAGCTCACGATAATCGATACACATCCTAAAAGATCCATCTTTCTTTTTCACGAATAGGACAGGAGCGCCCCAAGGGGAAAGCTCGGACGGATAAATCCTTTATCAGAAAGCTCCTGAAGCTGCTTAGATAACTCTTGCATCTCAGACGGTGCAAGACGATAGGGAGATTTAGCAATAGGATTTGCAACAGGTACGAGGTCGATGCGAAACTCAACCTGGCGCACAGGGGGTAAACCAGGTAATTCTTCAGGAAATACATCTGGATAATCCCGAACAACAGGAATATCTTGGGTTGTCTTACTCTTGCCTTTATCCTCTACTACATGTGCCAAGAAAGCAACATATTTCTTTCGTAGGTACTTTTGGGCTTGAGTACAAGACATGAGTTTAACAGGTTTCTCCCCACGAACTTCTAAGATCTCACCAGTTGAAAGCGGAATACAGACAATTTTCTCAAAACAAACGACCTCAGCATGGTACTTGGCTAACCAATCCATTCCCACTATAACATCAAAGCTCCCGAGTTGCATCGGTGTGAGGTCAATAGGGAAAAGATGATTATTAAGGTTCAACTGGCAATCTCGAAGAACAGAGTCGAGGACAACATGTTCACCACTAGCTACTTCTACTGTCAAGGGCTTTCCTAGTTTTGTTCTAGTCATCGGAATCAAAGGCTCGAATGCTAAGGACACAAAGCTTTTATATCGGCACCCGAATCAAATAGAACAGAAGCAGGATGGTTGTTAACAAGGAACGTACCGTTCACCACTTCGTTATCCGCACGTGCCTCATTTGCATTCAAATTGAAAGCTCTACCACGAGCCAGTTCCTGATTTACATTTGCCAACCTCGGGCAGTTATTCCTGTAGTGGGTTAGATCCCCATAATTGAAACATGAACCAGGCGGAAAGTGAGGTCGTGCAGGATTCAGGGCAGGGTTTTGTACTGCTTGGTTTTGAGCTGCTTGATTTTGGTTAGGAGCAAAATGGCAGGTATTCGCAAGACGACCAGACTTGCCACAATTCATGCAGATGCGACATTGCAACTGTGGCTGGTGGTGACTGTTACATCTATTGCACAAAGGTGCATTTCCAGCATACTGCCTTTGGGCAGCGGGTTGTGCAGGCTGATTTGGAGCAGCCTGTTGTGCCTGAGTAGTAACAGCAAAGTTCTTGGAAGCCTTACGCTTCTTCGATTTCCTTGAAGACTCAGCAGCCTTCTTGCCCTTGTTATCCTTGGTACTATTAGACTGTTTCTGTTTCTTATCACCTTTTCTGTGGAGTTTACCCTTTTTGACTTGCGACTCAGTAAGGGTAGCAGCTAGCTCTATGGCCTGTCAGACGGTAGTAGGGTTTCTGCAAGTGACAATATCCTGAACAGGATCTGGTAAACCGTCTATGTATTTCTCAATAGCCTTATCCAAAGGCGTGGCCATAGTAGGACAGAGCAAGCTTAACTCCTCATATCTATCAGTATAAGCCCAGTGTTCACCACTGTCTTGCTTCAGATCATGGAACTCATTTTCGAGTGTCCTCTGCTCGTGACGAGGACAAAATTCTCTCATCAAGAGAGCTCTAAGTTCCTCCCATGTCTGACCCAAAGCAACATCAGCACCTCTATCTCTCATTACCCCATTCCACCAGGTAAGAGCCCTCTTTTGGAACACACTCGAAGCAAACTCGACCTTACGATTGTTCGGACACTAAACATGGCGAAATGTGCTCTTAAGACTCTCAAACCACTGTATGAGCCCAGTTGCCCCTTCAGAACCACTAAACTTGAGCGGTTTAACCGAGTTAAAACTTTTGAAATTGCAGGAGCATTATTGTTATTGTTGGCTTGGTTCCATTGAGCAATAAGATTGGGGAACGCAGCAGCCATTTGCTGCGCGATGATTTCTGCCAGTTCAGCATTTGGTAACGGATTTGCGCGTCAAGGAGGCATTCTAAAAGAGGAAACATGAGAGAAAACGAGTGAGATGATGTAATGAAAATGAGATGTCATAAATATCGACAAATGCAAGGATGGTGGTCATTTGGTTGTTACCACAAAGCAAATAAATGATACATAGTGACAAATCAAAGTAAATAGGTCACAATAATGTATTTTCGAAGACATGCTCGCCTATAAGTGAACACTCACCCCAAGAGTTCCCAGGTAAGAGTGACTGGTCCGATACTGCGGATTTGTACGAACACTCTAGCCTTAGACAGAAAACTCTGGGTGCAGGCATTCACTCTTCCAGTTTGCATGTGTTCACATTATTTAGACCCAAACTTTGACGAGATTTTGAAAATTTTGGAAGGTACAAGACCAAAAGAAATCATCTAAGGATAGACGATTAATTTCAAAATCATTTTGGAAAGTTGTGTTCATGTTTTGGTAATCACCTAAGGATAGGTGACGGGTATTGTTTTAAGATCTAAACACAAGATAACTTGTGTTAGGGTGCTAGAAAGTTATAGTCTAGGTCAAAGCATTACTAATAACCTAATTCCCTATAACCATTGGCTCTGATACCAACTCTTCTGTCACACCCCGACCGCGTTAAAACAACAAAACCGCGGCGGAAACGTCGGGGAGTGAGGCGACAGAATTATTGTTTCAACAACCATGGCAAATAATGTTATGTATTATTAATTAAAATGTTTACATTGTCTTTGAGTTCAAACTAAAACAACATAATTATTAGTCCTTTAAGTCACTAAGGCCCGAATCCGCCTAAGTGTAGCACAACCATCATCATGCATTAGCACCTGATACACATGTAAAAATAGGTATGTCAGCATAAAAATGCCTGTGAGATACATAGGTTTTGTTTATGCAGGATGCATGACTAGTAGTTTAAAAGAAGTGTTTTATAAAAATGTAGTCATGAACCTTGTAAAATGTTTTCCTTTGTGAAATCATTTGAAAATCGATATGAAAATCAAATAATAATAAAAGGATAATGCATGGTTAAATAAATAACCAAGTAAAAGTGAATTTGTATAAAAATGTGTACTTTGTAAAACAATATCATGTTCTTGTATAAAATGTTTCATGTCTTGCCCAAGTGGTTTACATAACGCAACGATGTGTAATATAATAAAAGCACTTATATATAGGAAGTACCAGCGGCGTATCCACCATGCTTTTACCATATAACACGTAGTCCCGATACCTAAGTCACTTATCAATAATCAACCAAAATGTCTTGTTCAATGTCAAAAATGTTTATGTATAAACCATGTTTAATGTCACGTGTAACATGTATCATGTATAACCAATGGAATGCATAGCAAGTAGGAAATCATCTACTTAAACTATGTAATGATGTTAATGTGAAAACAAATGTCATGTATGGTGAATAACTAGAAGTTACTCAACCCCATAGTAAAAATGTACAAAACAAAGTGTTTGAATAAACCTAAGTTTAAATCAAATGTTATGTTTTGCAGAAAACAATGCTTTATGATTACAAACATTTATGCAGTAATGTTAATCGCATACATTCAAGCCTTGCGACTATGGCGACAAACCTTTAAACAAATTAAAGGTTCATCTAAGTTATGTAGTCGGATTCTGTCATTCCCAAGTTCCAAACAAACCTAGGAAGTCGGAAACGGGAGTTGTCAATTCCTATGGTACCATTACATAAGTCCGTGCGGCATAGCTAATGTTAATGAATGTATTATTGTCCCGATTAAACACACCAAATGTCATAACAAATGTAAGCATGCTATGAAAACCATGTACTAGGAATGCTAAGTAAACATGACTAGTAGAAATGTTCATGTAAAACAATGTGCTAGCATGCTCAGTTGTAACATATGTGCTTGTAATCATTGTGAACAGTTCTATTATCAATAAAACAATGTTATTTGATCCCAATGTTTGTTTGGTTGTGTTTTACATTTTTCATGTTTTGACTTTTATTCAATTTCAAACTCCACACCACTTCCTGGAGAGTTATACGCAAACTGGTGCGTAAACGTACTCAGTATAATGCGAAAAATACTCCGGAACATCAACATATACTTAACATACCTTAAATAACCTTTACATAACTTAGAAATAAGTTTTGAAGGCTTTGGTATGGCAAAATCAAGTTAATTCGCTTACAGGGACTAAACTTGACAAACTGTGAAAGTATGCCAAATTGAACTGTAATGAACATTCCGAAACATGACCATAAGTTAAACACACCTTAAATATCCTTTATATAGCTTAGAAATAGGCTTTGAGGGGTTCGGTGTGCTAAAATAAACTTTTGGGTCATTCAGGGACTAAAAGTGTCAAAAAGTGCATAAGTTTGCATTTTCGCGCATAACTTACGTTCTGAATACATCCGGATATCCAAAAATTTATGTAAGCACTAAAATATTTTATTTTAGTGTTTTGCATAAGAAAAATCCATTCGTCGCGTCATTTGGATCGTTTTACACGCTTATGCGCATTTCGTCGTAATTAACCGAACATCGCAATCGTATGACCAAACGAACCGACATCCGACATATTGTTGAGCACATTTTAAGTTCCCTATACTTTAACTTCATTTTAGAGCTTTGAAATGGGGTTAACGGGCCTTAAACGTGTCGTAAATAGCTCAAAACACTAACAGGGACCAAATCTGCCATTCTGCCAAAGTTGGGCCTTGCGCACCTCAACACTATTGGTGTTATGGTGCGCAAGATGTCCTCAGACAGCAGAAAATGCAGAAACATTGAATCAGGTCCATTCCTCATGTGCATATGGTATTTATCAATACAATGGGCTCAAATGGTTTTGTAATACCATGTTCTTGAGGTGTATGGTTGAGATCAAAGCACGTTTCCCGATAAACGATCCTAACGGCTAACCAAAACACTATAAATACCCCATGCCTTCAATTGCAAAACTCACTAGAATTTTGATTTGAGAAACTCTAAGTTGAAACCATTGTTTCATACCTGAGATTCTTGGATCGAGATTAGCATTCGGGGACCCTTCGTAAGTATTCTTTCGTTCTTTTATTGCTTTTAGAGTCTGAAAGTCAAACTTTGTTTGACTTTCTGCGTTGACCAGTTTATGGTCAATGCGAAGTTCATTTGAACTTCGCAACGTGATTGTAATCACGATGGTTATGGTTACACTTGTCATAGGACTAGTTAGGCGGTCCGAACGCGTTTCACGCGAACGACGCGTTAAAGTAGCATAAGCTGCCTAAACGGGTCGTAATGGGTCGTAAACAATTATGTTAGGTTTCAATTAGTATGTAGGCTTTGTTAAACCATATTACACAAGTCTCCATACTTGTTTGGTTTATGAACCCTCATGCTACCCGATCTTCCGATATAGGTCCGGTTTATTAACATAGTTACCTATATTAGGTGCCGTTTGATTCCGTGATCTCTAACATTGCTTGGTGGTTATCTTAGGACTTCTGAGCAATCTCACGTGAGTACATAGACCCCTCTTTTACTTGTTACTTTCGTGCTTTCAGGCTTTCACATCATATACCTGCTATGTTCGTTAGTACATTATAGTACATGATTTCATTACATTTCATGCTATGTATGCCCATTGTGTGCGTATTTAGTACATCGTTTTTCATTACATTTCATGCTATGTATGCCCATTGTGTGCGTATTTAGTACATCGTTTTACATTACATTTCATGCTATGTATGCCCATTGTGTGCGTATTTAGTACATTGTTTCACATTACATTTCATGCTAGGTACGCCCATTGTGTGCATACTTAGTACAGTTGTTTTCATCACATGTTTACATTTTGGTATGACATTTGGGTTGTTTACAATGGAACAATACATTCATTAACATTAGCTACGCCGTTCGTTAGTAGGTAGTGGTACCATAGGAATTGACAACTCCCGTTCCTGAAACCCTGGGTTTGTTTGGATTGGAAGGAATGACCGAATTCGATATACATAACTTAGATAAACCTTTAATTTGTTTAAGGGTTTATCGCCAAAGTCTCAAGGCTTGGATGTATGCATTTTCACAATACCGCATAAATGTCTGTATCAGTATAGCATGCATTTGTTCCACAAAACATAACTTTGATTTAAACCATGTTTTACTTCAATACCTTGTTTTTGTGCATTTTACATATGGTCTAGTTGATATATTTCACTTACCATACATGATATTTTTGGGTACACATTACATGATCTACATTGAACATAAACATTTTGACATTGATATACACATTTAGTGGTTTACATTGGACATAGACATTTCGATATGGTTTACACATTAACACATGACAATTCATTTATACACAAACAATTTACATTGGTGGTTGGTTTGAGTAAGTGATTTGAGTAACGAGGCGTGTGTAATATGATACAAGCATGGTGGATACGCCGCTGGTACTTCTTATATATAAGTGTTTGTATGATATTACATGTCGTAGCATTACTTAAATCATTTCAATATTTGGCATATTATGATTTACATAAACAACTTATTTTCACAAGACAATGATTTACAAAGCAACTTATCTTATACAAACTCATTTTTACTTGGTTATTCATTTAACCTTACATTATTCTCTTATTTATACATATCATCGCTTTTTGAATACTTACAAAACAAAACAACTTACAAGGTTCATGACTGACTGTTACTAAACAACTTTTTCTTAAACTTAAGTCATGAATCCTACTTTCACAAAACCTATGTATCTCACAGGCATTTTTATGCTGACGTACCTATTTTCACATGTGTTTTCAGGAGTTTTTGCGTAGGATGTTGATCGTGACACTAGGGCGGACCTGTGCCTTAGAGATATAAAATGGAGATAGACTTGTTTAATTATGTTATAAACTCTATGTTTCCTATTTAAGACAATGTAACAGTCTTGTTTAATAAATAAAATATAACTTTGTATGCCATGGTTGTGAAACAATAATTCTGTTACAACACTCCCCGACGTCTTCCGCCACGTTTTGTATGTTATACGTGGTCGGGGTGTGACATCAGTAAACATACATAGCAGAAATGTCATGTAAAACAAGGTGTACATATGATAAGTAAACATATGTAACAAATGTGTAATAAATCAATGTGCTAGCATGCTTAACATACATAGCAAAACATAGTGAAAACATGTACTAGGTATGCACTAAGTGAAACTAGTATGTTTATGTCATAGAAGCAGGAAAAACACGAAAGTAACACGTATGTACATGTGTGTCACCCCAAAATATTTGAAAGCGGTAAAAGAGGGGAACTATGTACTCACTTGGGATTGCTTATTAGTCTTGAGAATAAGACCAAATTAAGCTCCAAGTATCACGGAATCAACAAGGCACCTAGTATAGGTAACTATGTTAATAACCAGATTTTAAATCGGAGGATAAGATAGAATAAGGTTCTATAAATCAACTGAGTAATTGAACTCATATGGTATGATTTAATAGTCCCTACATTCTGATTTGAAAGTCTACCTAAGTGCTTTTGACCCGTTTCGACCCATTATGGTAGCATAAGCTACTAGAATGCGTCGTTTGCGTAAAAATATGTTCGGATGGTTAACTATGTGCTATGTCAAGTCTTACATGCCCAATTATCCCTAAACATGTTACTAAATCAGATTATATGTCAAAAAGTTGATCACATATTCAAAATACGGATTTATGCTTCAAAAGGGCATTTTGGTCATTTCCTATGGGCATACAAGCTAACTAGCAAATGACTAACCAATCCTATGTGATCATAAAGTATAACCTCAGTGGTTATTCCCTATGCAACTATGATCACTAATCAAGCTTGGTCGGATCCTAATGATCGACCAAACGGGTCGGGTTCAAAAGTCTAAACGGTTGTTTAGACCGCTTATCTTACGACCCTAAACAAGCACTAAACTAATAGTGACGAGTTAAACATGTCAAAACATGTTTAACCTACTGATTTGGTATCAAAACAATGGGTTTTGATACCCGAAAATAGTTCCGTTGCAAAATGCGTGATAAAACGCATTTTGACCGAAACTTTGACTCGTCACTACACCTAATTAACGTGGTAATCAGTAGGTATAATCGCTAAGGATTATAACCATCATGATTACAATCACGTTGCAAAGTTCAATTGAACTTTGACTTGACCAATTGACTGGTCAAACTGAAAGTCAAACACTGTTTGACTTTTTAAACTAGTAAGCAATAAAAAGAAATGAAAGAATGCTCACTAAAGTCCTTGCTATCTTTTCTACAAAGAAGACAAGTTCCCAAATCAGATTATGAAGCTCCAAAGCAGATGAGAAAGGAGAAATGAGAGAATGAGCAAGGAATTGAGTGAATTGGCTTGGCTATTTATAGTTGTAGCAAAGTTACAAGATCATGCCAAGTTTTGTGTGGCCAACAAGGAAGAAATCATGACCCTACATGTGTTAAGGACTGATTGGATCCTTGGTGAACACTTAAACTTGCTCAACACACCAAGAAATTGCATAAACAGCCCCTGAATTAGCAATCTGTTGCTGAAACTGAGTTTTCAATCATTGGGCACCTCACACGGCCCGCGTAAGGATAGGCATGGGCCTTACGCGGCCCGCCTGGCTTCCCCAGTTCAGCATAAGTTTCATATAATTGCAGTTCAGGTCCCTGCACTTGGTTTAAGCTCATTTCAGGCCCTTTTGATCCCCGTTAAGCCATTTTCAAGGCTCTACAAGGTCAATAAAGTTTAGAGGACTCAAAATGTGCTTGGAATACTCTCGGATGTCGGCTCGTTTGGTCGTACGGTCGCGTTGTTCGTTAAATTACGACGAAACTCAAACGGACGCGAAAACGTACCAAATTAAGCGACGAGTAGAATTTTTGCATACCGATCACTAAAACAAATATATTTTAGTGTGTACAGAAATTTTGGATGTCCAGATGTGGCCAGAACGTAAGATATGCGCGATAATGCAAACTTACGCCGTTTTTGACACTTTTAGTCCCTGTATGGTCATATAAGCATGTTTTTGTACACCAAACCTATCAAAGCTTATTTCTAAGCCATGTTTAGGTTATATATGGTATGTTTAACTTATGATCAAGTTCCAGACTGTACGTTGTCTTACAAAACGGCAGACTTTTGCAAGTTGACGCAAATAGTCCCTGTGAGCGAATAAACTTGTTTTTGCCATACCAAACCTTCTAAAACTTATTTCTAAGTTATGTAAAGGTTATTTAAGGTATGTTAAGCTTATGTTGCTGTTCCAGAGTGTTTGTCGCATTAAACTAATTACGTTTATGCATCAGTTTGCGTATAACCTCCCAGAAAGCGATATAGAGTTTAAAATTGATCAAAAACCATAACGTGCATAATGTTAAACATAAATAACGAACATTGGGATCAAAATACACTGTTTTATTAATATTGTATTGTTCAGAGTCTGTAGAATGATTACATAAGCACAGATGTTACATGTAGTTTAAAGAAGGGTTTAACAAAAAGTAGTCATGAACCTTGTAAAATGTTTTCCTTTATAAACCATGTGAAAATCGATGTGAAAATCAAATGATAATAAAAGGATAATGCATGGTTAAATGAATAACCAAATAAAAGTGAATTTGTATAAAATATGTAATTTGTAAAACAATGTCGTGTTCTTATAAAAATGTTTCATGTTCTTGTCAAAGTGGTTTAGATAACTCAACAATGTGTAATACAATAAAAGCACTTATATATAGGAAGTACCAGCGGCGTATCCACCATGCTTTTATCATATAACACATAGCCCCGTTACATAAGTCACTTATCAATAACTAACCAAAATGTCTTGTTCAATGTCAAAATGTTTATGTGTAAACCATGTTCAATGTCATGTGTGAAATGTATCATGTTTAACCAAATGTAATGCATAGCAAATAGAAAGTATCTACTCAAACTATGTGATAATGTCAATGTGAAAACAAATGTCATGTATGGTGAATAAAAGCATTTACTCAACCCCGTAGTAAAATGTACAAAACAAGTTTTTGAATAAACCTAAGTTTAAATCAAATGTTATATTTTGCAGAAAACGATGCTTTATGATTACAAACATTTATGCAGTAATGTTAATCGCATACATTCAAGCCTTGCAACTGTGGCGACAAACCCTTAAACAAATTAAAGGTTTATCTAAGTTATGTATATCGGATTCTGTCATTCCCAACTTCCATACAAACCTAGGAAGTCGGAAACGGGATTTGTCAAGTCCTATGGTACCATTACATACTACCGAGCGGCGTAGCTAATGTTAATGAATGTATTATTGTCCCGATTTAACATACCAAATGTCATAACCAATGTAGCATGTGAAAACCATGTACTAGGTATGCTAAGTAAACATACATAGTAGAAATGTCATGTAAAACAATTGTGCTAGCATGCTCAGTAAACATACATACATAGCAGAACATAGTTGAAATCATGTACTATATGTGTACTAGATGAAACTAGCATGTTTATGTCATAAAAGCAATGAAAGCATGAAAGTAACAATTATGCACATGTGTATCACCCCAAAGCATTTGAAAGCGGTAAAAGAGGAGAACTATGTACTCACTTGGGATTGCCTAATAGTCTTGAGAATAAGACCAAATAAGGCTTCAAGGATCACGAATCAACCGGCACCTAATATAGGTAACTATGTTAATAATCGGATCCTAAATCGGGATATAGGATAGAATGATGTTCTAAAAATCAAATGAGTATTTGAACTCATATGGTATGATTTAATTAAGCTAACATTCTGATTTGAAAGTCTACCTAAGTGCTTTTGACTCGTTTCGACCCGTTACGGTAGTATAAGCTACTATAACGTGTCGGTTGCGTAAAACTATGGTCTGATGGTTAACTATGTGCTATGTCAAGTCTTACATGCCCAATTATGCCTAAACATGTTACTAAATCAGATTATATGTCAAAAAGTTGATCACATAGGAAAAATATGGATTTACGCTTCAAAAGGGCATTTTGGTCATTTCCTATGGGCATATAAGCTAACTAACATATGACTAACCAATCCTATGTGATCATAAGGTATAACCTCAGAGGTTATTCCCTATGCAACTATGATCACTAAACATGCTTGGTCAGATCCTAATGATCGACCAAACGGGTCGGGTTCGAAAGTCTAAGTGGTTGTCTAGACCGCTTAACTTACTACCCTAAACAAGCACTAACTAATAGTGACGAGTTAAACATGTCAAAACATGTTTAACTAACTTAGAAAACTGATTTGGTATCAAAACAAAGTGTTTTGATACCTAAAAGTAGTTCCATTGCAAAATGCGTGCTAAAACGCATTTTGACCGTAACTAGACTTGTCACTACACCTAGTTAACGTGGTAATTAGTAGGTATAAATCACTAAAGATTATAACCATCATGATTACAATCACGTTACAAACTTCAAACGAACTTTGTGTTGACCATTGACTGGTCAAAGCTAAAAGTCAAACACTGTTTGACTTTTACGCTAGGAAAGCGATAAAAGAACGAAGGAAGCTTACAAAGGGTCCTTGCTAGGGAGAACTTGATCTTAAAATCTCAGGTATGAAGTTTTTCATCCTCAACTTAGAGAAATCAGATCAAGGGTGCTTGAAACAACGAAATGGCCATGCTATTTATAGTTGTTGTGAACTCACAAGATCATGCCATTTGTTTGTGTAACTTCCAAGCAAAAATCTCAACCATACAAGTGTTTGATGCAAGTTAGAAGCCTTGGAGAGGTGTTAACTTGGTTAACACACAAAGAATTTACAATAACAGCCCCTAATCTATCAAACAATTGCTTAAAAATCAAAATCTGGAACTGGGCATTTTCTGGCGGCCCGCGTAACATTCAGACAGGGCTTAGCGGCCCGTGTGAAATCAGCAGATCAGCAACAGTTTGAGAATTCACAAGATCAGTCCCTGCAATGTGTTTAAGCTCATTTCAGGCACTTTTGACCCCCGATAGGCCATTTTCAAGGCTCTACAAGGTCATTAAAGTATAGAGGACTCAAAATGTGCTTGGAAAACTCTCGGATGTCAGTTTGTTTGGTCGTACAGTCGCGTTATTCGTCAAATTACGACGAAACTCAAACGGACGCGAAAACGATCCAAATTAAGCGACGAATGGTATTTTTACATGCCGATCACTAAATTAAAAATATTTTAGTGTGTACAAGAATTTTAGATTCCCAGATGCGGTCAGAACGTAAGATATGCTCGAAAATGCAAACTTGCGTCATTTTTGACACTTTTAGTCCCTGTAAGATCAAATAAGCATATTTTCGCACACCGAACCACTCAAAGCTTATTTCTAAGCTATGTTTAGGTTATGTATGGTATGTTTAACTTATGATCATGTTCTGGACTGTACGTTACCTTACGAAACGGCAGACTTTTACAGTTTGACGCAAATAGTCCCTATGAATGAATAAACTTATTTTTGCCATACCAAACCCTTTAAAACTTATTTCTAAGTTATGTAAAGGTTATTTAATGTATGTTGCTGTTCCGGAGTGCTTGTCGCGTTAAACTGATTACGTTTACGCATCAGTTTGCGTTTAACTTTCCAGAAAGCGATATAGAGTTTAAAATCAATCAAAAATCAAAATGTACAGAATGTCAAACATAAATAACAAACATTGGGATCCAAACACATTGTTTTATTAATATTGGATTGTTCAGAGTTTGTACACTATGACACCTGGGTCACTGCGACCATCAAACAAATACCAAGCCAATGAAATATTGTATTTCATACTTGGGATCTGTATAAATATGTGTATCTTTTGCACATATCAATTCTTGTTCGATTTCAAGCTTTAAATCGCTTTCTGGAAGGTTATACGCGCACTGATGCGTAAATATAACCCGTTTAATGCAACGAACACTCCGGAATAGTGAAATAGGCTTAACATACCTTAAATTACCTCCACATAACTTAGAAATAAGTTTTGAATGGTTTGGTGTGTCGAAAACAAGTTTATACGATCGCAGGGACTATTTGTGTAAAACTGTGAAACTATGCCAATTTGAACTGTAACAAACATTCCGGAACATGACCATGAGTTAAACATACCATAAATATCCTTTACATAGCTTAGAAATAGGCTTTGAGAGGTCCGGTGTGCTAAAATAAACTTTTGGGTCATTCAGGGACTAAAAGCGTCAAAAAGTGCACAAGTTTGCATTTTCGCGCATAACTTACGTTCTGAATACATCCGGACATCCAAAAATTTATGTAAGCATTAAAATATTTTATTTTTGTGTTTGGCATGAGAAAATTCTATTCGTTGCTTAATTTGGATCGTTTTTGCGTTCATTACGACTTCCGTCGTAATTAACCGAACAACGCAAGCGTACGACCAAACGAACCGACATCCGAGATATTTTTGAGCATGTTTTGAGTTCCCTATACTTTAACTTCATTTTAGAGCCTTGAAATGAGGTTAACGGGGTTCAAACGCATCGAAAATAGCTTAAAAGGGCTGCAGGGACCATTTCTGCCATTTTTGAAACTTTTCTGAATCTGGCACATGCTAGCGTAGCGTGAGCACATAATGCCTTTACCGTCGCGCTACCCGAGGGCCTCATCTGAACAGAAAAACCAGATTTAACAGCTGTTAAGCACTCATAATCCCCTTGCACATGGTTTTGGGCAATACTAGGGGCTCAAATGGTTTTGTAAAACGATGTGCCCATGTGTATGGTTGAGATCGAATCACGTTTTACGAAAAACGATCTTAACGGATCTCCGAAAACTATAAATACCCATCCATCCGCATTGCAAAACCCACTTGAAATCTGAGTTTTTCTCTAAGTGGTTGTGTTTATACACTTCCTACCTGAGATTACTTGGAAATCAATCTTGCGGGGACCCTTTGTAAGTGTTCTTTCGTTCTTTTCTTTCGTTTAGCGTTAAAGTCAAACTTTGTTTGACTTTCTGCATCGACCAGGTTATGGTCAATGCGAAGTTCATTTGAACTTCATAACGTGAGCGTAATCACGATGGTTATAGTCCCTAGAGACTATACCTACTGATTACCACGTTATCTAGGCTCAGTGACGAGTCGTAGTTTCGGCCAGAATACGTATTCTTGCGTATTTTGTAACCAAACTACTTATGGGTATCAAAACCATTTGTTTTGATACCAAACTTGTTTTCTAGATTAGGTAAGCATGTTTTAACATGCTTAGCTCGTCACTCTTTAGTTTAGTGCTTGTGTAGAGTCGTAAGTCAAGCGGACTAAACACCCGCTTAGACTTCCGAACACGACCCGTTTGGTCGACCTTAGGAACCGACCAAACATGGTTAAGTGACCATAGAAGTATAGGGAATAACCTTCCGAGGTTATACCTTATGGTCACCTAGTTTAGGTAGTTGTATGATAAGTAGTTTATATGCTGTTGGACCGTTGTACGACCTCTAAAAGTCAGTTAAGGTGTTCATCTCTATGTGTAAAGGCGGAATCAATGCACATAAAGTCATAACAGCTTTGTTCCTCTTAATTTTCTTTCTATTAATGCCTTCTGAGTCTTTACAATGATTTTCTGACAAAAATTCAGCAGCACCTCGACTCACATACAATGACAACTAACTATTCGCTTCAAATGACCTAACCCCTATATATAGAGTATGTGATTTCGCTTGAGACTGTTCAAGCGAAATCTATTAGGCTGATTTCGCTTCAAGCAACTACAAACCCACTCAAGCGAAATCTCATGTTTAAACCATAAAAACCCTAACTTAAACCCTATTGTGTGATCATTCAAACAATCCTAGACACAAGACTTGATAATGACGTAATCAGCAGACATTTAGTGCACCAACAGACTCCCCCTTGGATGTTAATGAAGTCTTTGGCTTCAAGTCTTTGTCTTTAACAATCTTCAAACATTGTAAAAACTCTAATCAATCTTTGTCTTCAATCTTCCCTTTGACCATTGATCCAGACTCCTCCTTTCACAAACTCCCCCTCTCGATATGCTAGAATCTGAGAAATCTGGTTCAAACTTTGACACTTTGCTTCCATTGGGAATAATGAAGATCAAACCTGTTACTCAACCAGCAAACATAACCATTCTATCTTTTTAAAAAAAATACAAACTCAATCAGCTTTAATAATCCACTCAAGTATTCAGGTCCAAGTTAATGACCCTGATTACTCAATTAATCTACCAAGTCCAAATTAATGACCTTAGTTGATCTTTTGACGAAACACACTGATTTTAAAACATCAATTTCAATCATTTTCTGAAAATAACAAGTATCAAGTTAATGAACTTATTTTTGTCATTTCAAATAATTCAAACTTCTTCAAAGTAAGCTCTCCTCATTCTTCAGTCCAGAATTTCCTGCATCTGCTTCAAACATCTGAGAATCCAACAATCAACTCTCCACTTTGGTTTGTCGGAAAATAAAGCAGAAATAAAATCTTTTTGGATTTTATCAAAGTATTCTAAACTAAGAAATGAAATACAGAAAACTTAAATTGCAGAAAGTAAACAAAGTAAGCTATTTACAAACATATTTTTGTGAGTGTGTCAGGGAATCATATCAGCTTTTCAGACAAATCACAAGTACCATTAAGCTACATTTCATACTCAGACTTAAACAATTTACCTCGATTGTCGATATACTGATCCATCTTAAATTCCCACACAAATTTCAACTTACTCAGGATACGATTTAGATGAATTAAGAACTTAGATCATTCATGTGTCCCACCTCTTGAATATACTCCCGTATCCAGAATCCCAATAATCAGTCTTACAGGTGAGAATACTACAATGATATCTGTATATAATTTAGGTATGCGAGGGCCGAGGGATCTCAGATCGATACTTCCGTATACGCAGAGAGATATCAGCTTCGACTTTTTGGTGTGTCCCCTTTAGAGGATCTTTTTGCTTACAACAGCAGCATATATCAATTTTATTGTTTCAGCATGCTGAGGGTTTAATGCTATGTTTCAAGCATTGAAGCAAGTATTAGCCAGGGACTAGGTCAGAACTACCGTTCAGCAGAAGTCCCGGAATAATACCCCAGACATCATAGAGTATAAAGACCTAGTATATCAGATTACAAGACCTTTCAAACGAGATTTCAGGGGTTACCTATATATCCAAGTAGTGTTCCCCACGAATTCACAAGTTTGAATTTAGGTTTATATCCCAAATAAATCTACTAAATGTACGAAAACCTATCGACACATCATCAGTAAGATTGTTTAGCTCTTTTATACTTTTCAAATCTTTAGCATACTGTAATCGTCTAGCTGATGTACTATCATTTTCCCTATATACACAAGCTCTTTTTCAGATTTTATCATGTTTTTGTATTTTTGCATTTTTTACTGTTTTTGTATTTTCTGAAAATAAACTATGTACAAACATCTACTCCCCCTAAATACCAAAACAAGTAAAAATTCGACAAACCATTGCAGATTGTTTCTCGTCTTCATCCGCAACAGTACTATCATCAACGCCAATAATGCCATCCGACACCGATAGAAGCTTCATACCATTCAGTTTTAACAAATATTTAAACCGATTTTTATCAAAAGCTTTGGTATGTAAATCAGCTTTCTGTTCGTCAGTGTGGATTTTCTCAATTCGTATCAACTTTTTCTCAAAGCAATCACGAATAAAGTGATGACGAATTTCTATGTGTTTAGTTTTAGCGTGATGTACTGGATTTTTAGTTATATTTATTGCGGCCTCATTATCAACAAAAAGAGATGTGTTAAGAAACTGCAAACCGTAGTCGCGCATCTGTTGCTGTATCCACAAGATCTGAGAGCAGCAACTGCTAGCAGATACGTACTCCGCTTCACAAGTAGATAACGCCACAGACGTTTGTTTCTTACACTGCCAGGTAACCAATCTAGGACCAAAGAACTGGCATCCTGCAGTTGTTGATTTTGAATTGACTTTGCAGCATCCGAAATCCGAATCGGAATACCCTTCGAGTGTAAAGTCGCCTTTTCTAGGATACCACAACCCCAATGAAGGAGTTCCTTTCAGGTAGCGCAATATCCTCTTTACTATGATCATGTGCGATGCTCTCGGGTTAGACTGAAATCTTGCTGCGAGGCACGTTGGGTACATGATATTAGGACGTGAAGCAGTTAGGAACATTAGAGAACCTATCATGGATCGATAAAAAGTTTCATCCGCCCTGTCTCCGGTGAGATCTGGGTGAATCCCATGATTTGTTGCAAGTGGGGTAGCAGCTGGAGTAGAACCTGACATCCCAAATTTCTCTAGAATATCATGAACGTACTTTGACTGATGAATGAAAATTCCCTCAGGAAGTTGTTCAACTTGTAATCCCAGAAAGAATTTCATCTCCCCCATTGATGACATTTCAAACTTCTGCTTCATCACTGATTCAAAATCTTTGCATAGATTTTCATTCGTTGACCCAAAGATTATATCGTCCACATAAATCTGAACTATCAGAATATGACCATCAACGACTTTAGTGAAGAGAGTGGCATCCACTTTTCCACGAATGAACTTGTTAGCTAGTAGGTGTTGAGACAAAGTCTCGTACCAGGCTCTCGGGGCCTGGTGTAAACCATACAGCGCTTTGTCCAATAAGTAAACCTTGTTTTTGTGGATTGGATCGGTAAAGCCCGGCGGCTGACCGACATAAACCTCCTCTTTAACCTTCCCATAAAGAAACGCCGATTTAACATCCAACTGATAAACTTTAAAGTTCTTCCAAGACGCAAATGCTAGGAAAATTCTGATAGCCTCTAGTCGTGCTACAGGAGCATAGACTTCGGTAAAATCAATTCCCTCCTGTTGACTAAATCCCTGAACAACGAGTCGAGCTTTGTTCCTTACGACAACTCCTCTATCGTCTCTCTTACACTTAAACACCCACTTAGTGTTAATTTTCCTATGACCATCCGGCAAATCAACTAACTTCCACACTCCCAATTTCTCGAATTGTCTAAGTTCCTCCTGCATAGCATTGACCCAAGAGTCTTCAGTAAGCGCCTCTTTGTAAGTTCTTGGCTCAACCTGCGAGATAAAACAACTTAATGAGAATTCAGTTTGCAAAGGAGCAACTTTTGTATAAAAACATGTAAGCCCTTTATCAATCTGATTTCGAGTGCGAACACCAGCTTGCAATTCTCCTATAATCAACTCCTCTGGATGATATGAAAAAGTTCGCGGCATCACTTCACTCGGAACCTCTACATTTCCCTCCAGATTAGTAACAATCTGCTCTGCATCTTGTTCACCAACTTGGTTTGTTGGACCTGAAATCTGAATTTGCTCCCCCTCAGAATTTGAATCTGAATCACCATGATCAAATACTGGCATGTTTTCAGCTTCTAGATTATCATTCTGAGCCGACTGATTCTCTTGAGCAACTTCATTTTGTTGGACATCATCATGTTCACCAGCATTACTTGGACCTGCTTCATCATCGTTTGAAGTTTCCCGTGGTCTCCTCGAATACTCAGCTGGGAATCTTAACTGCGACTCATATTCACGTAAAATATCCAACTCATCAAAGAAATCTTCATCATCCTCTGATTCTTCTCTCATGTCAAACGAATCCCAAAGTTTGTCATAATGATAACGCCATGAATCACCAGGATTCTGCGGCGGCATAGTATAACCTTGACATTCAACATTTGCAGCTTCAATAATTCGCTTCTCACATGGAACGAAGACACGTCGCAATGGATTTGAATAACCAACAAATATACCCTCAATGCACTTCGGACCAAACTTCCCAAAAGGTTCTATAACCGTACAAGGTGACCCGAACGGTTCTAGATACTTCAAATTCGGTTTGCGATTATTGATAAGCTCAAAGCATGTTTTGTTGAACTTCTTGACAGTTAGAACCCTGTTGAGCGTATAGCATGCGGCAGAAACAGCTTCAGCCCAAAAATTTATAGGTAACTTTGAATCTGCGAGCATAGTTCTAGCTGTCTCTATTAGTGTCCGGTTTTTGCGTTCTGCGACTCCATTCTGCTGCGGAGTGTACGGAGCACTAAACTCATGCAAAATACCTCTTTCATCACAAAATTCTTCCATCTTACTGTTCTTGAATTCAGTACCATTATCACTTCGAATTCTCTTGATACGCCTCTGGTACAAATTCTCAATCTTTCTGAACAAACCCATCAAACTGTCAAATATTTCATCTTTCGTCTTCAAGAAAGATACCCACGAAAATCTGGAATAATCATCAGTAACGACCAAACAATAATAATCTCCTGTAATGCTCTTGACATTCACCGGACCAAACAAATCCATGTGAAGTCTTTCCAGAGGTCTAGAAACTGAATTGACTTGCTTTGTAGGGTGTGACTTTTTCTTCTGCTTGCCTTTGATACAGCTAATGCACTCCCCTTCCAGATGAAAACCTTTGATATTAACTCCCAATACCAAATCATTGTGCACCAAGTGATTCATCTTCCTTAGGTGAATATGCCCCATCTTTCGGTGCCACAATCTGGATTCTTTCTCAGTTGCTCTAGACACAAAACAATGTGCTTGACCAGTAGTTGTAGTTGCTACAGACATGTCTAACACATATAAATCGTTCACTCTAGGTGCCCTCATAATAATCCATTCTTCAGGAACAACAAAACCAGGTTTCAGAATCAAACATTCTTTATCAGTAAAGTGAGTAGTATACTGATTGTCACAAATCTGCGAGATACTAAGCAGATTGTTCTCCAGCTCAGTGATGTAGTTAACTCTCTCAAACGTCACAATCCCATTGGATAACGTTCCTTCACCAACAATTCTACCACCTTCATGACCAGCAAATCCCACATAACCACCATTAATGTTTCTCACATCATACAGCAATGCAGTTTTTCCTGTCATATGTCGAGATGCACCACTATCCATAATCCATCTGGATATCAGTTGTGGAAGATCCTGCACAAAACAAACTACGACTTAAACAACTTCAAGAAAGATGCCGATTCATGCTTCGCGATCCAGGAAGCTCCGGCAATTCAAACTGCTTATTCGAACATGGTGTCCACCCAGGCCTCATCAGCCTTAGGTGTAACCTTGACTCTAGCAATTTGAATTTTGAAATTTTTAGCCTTCAAAGGTGGAAAAGTTGCATTATAATCAACCGAAATTGATTCATCAGCCTTTTTCACTTCAGAAGTTGAAATTTTCATTTCAGTTTTTGGTTTCCAAACTTGTTCAGTTAATGCAACCCGTTTATAAAATTTGTCATTTTTAGTTACCACTTTCTTTACGGATTCATTTTTCACTTTGATGTTATCATTTTTAACTTTTTGCATCTCAACCACTTTCTTCTCAACATACATTGGTGCTTTACCCTTCACATCAACCTTCTTTTGTTGAACCTTCACAGCTTCAGTCCTAGGCTTCACATTTGTACACTTTCGTGCAATATGACCAACTTGTTCACATCTAAAACAAGTACGAGTATCAGCTACTCGACTCGTGCCTTCAGACTGAGCCTGCGAAGCTCTCTTCTCAAAGAACTCTTTGTTTGATTTTGAAAAAATTTCATTTTCCTCATCAGAAAGTGAACTTGAACCATTTACAAACACCTTCTTTTCAGCAAACCTTCTGTTTTGAAAACTCTTTTTCTGATAACTCTTACCACCTCGATAATCACCCGACCAATTGTTTTGATTGTTATTATAAAAACGTGGTGGAACAATAGGCTTTTTGTAATAAGATTTATCTTTCTCAAAATTCATTTGCCGTTTTGTTTGTTTCAAACTGTTCATTTTCGACAACTCAACTTCAACCAATTTGAAAACATTTGTTAACTTTTTCTCATTAACATTCTCAATGGGAAACTCAGAATCCGAATACAACTTATCAGATCCAGCCATCTTGTACATCACAAGACCCGGTTCATCACTTAAGTTGTTTTTGGATTTTGATTTCTGAATGTATTTGTCCAAGTAACACCCATCATCTTCATCTGAATCACTATTCAAAACACTTTCAGCTGTGCTCTTAACAATCTCTGTCTGAACACTATCATCAGATGATGTAGAAAAAGTAACATCAATGTTCTCTGGAAGTTTAACTTCTTTTTCTTCCTCAATTTCAACCAACCCAGATTGCTTTTTCGTGTAATTATCAAGAACAGGTGGTGGAACTTGATGAAACCCCACCCCAGTTCCATCACAATACACATCTTCGCCCGCTTTGTCTTTCCCGATGGGTTTGGGAATGATATGTTGCAAAACAAAGCTTGCGGAGCTGTAACTGTTAAGCTTCAAGTGGATTCGCTCATTTTCGATTACAGCCTCTTGAACTTTAAGTTTCAATTTAGCGATTTCATCCAGTTGTTGATTGATTGATTCTTCTTTGACTCTAAGCACTGCTCTTAGATGTTCATTTTCTTTAAAAGTTTTACCATTTCGATCATCACAATCTTTCAAAGTCCCTTTTAATTTTTCAAATTTTTCAGAAATCTGACGGTTTTCAAGAATCAACTTTTCATTTTCATTTTTAACTTTATCATGATCAATTTTATCATTTTCCAATTGTTTAGTTAATTCTTTTATCCGTTCAGTTGAAGCTTTAACCATTTTGTCACGATCAAGAATCTGATTCTCAACGTTTCTGACCTTAGCTGTCAGATCATCAACTTTCTTCCCGTTGAGATACGTGACTGTACTACAAAATTTGCACTCTTTGTTGCAATTTTTGCAATCAGCATTTCCATCAATTTTCTTACCTGATACATTTGTTGACACATCTGGACTGACCTGGCTTTTTAACTCAGACACGGAGTTATAGTCTACCTCAAGTGCCTTAACAGCTAGCACTTTGTCAGCCATTCTCCCAAGATTTTCAGCAGTCAACTCCTGCGTTGTGTCAATAACTCCAGTATCAATCTTCTTCGCTTTCTCGATCTTTTCTTTCTCCTTTTTCTCTTTCTCTTCTTTCTCTTTCTCTTCTTTCTCTTTCTCTTCTTCAATCATTTTCGAAGTTGGAGTTCCCCACCATTTGTGTTGCCAATACTCATCATCTTCTTTGTATTGCTGGATTATGGCTTCAATATCAAGTGTACTATCATCAATTGCAATATTTCCATACTCATCAAGATAGCACTCTCTATCTGGATCCCATCTATTGGCTCTCCTTGCATTCAGATAGACACGAGATATTCTAATGATTTTGTTTTCAGCTATCATCTTCCGATATTGATACTTCTGTTCCTCAGTACGATCATCTTTCCACTTAATGGGTTCATCATTGCTTGCCATGAATGCGTAACCAACCGCATCTTCTTCCGGTAGAACTTCCTTACTCCAATCAAACCCTTCATCATCATAAATCACAGCAAGAGCCCTTGATTTGTCTCTGTTATCTTCAACTTGCTTCAATCTAGGCGGCTCAGATTTATTCTGATGGTAGATTGCCTTTTTGTAATAATCATCTCTGAAAGGGTTCTCCGACTCATCAGCATAAGCGTTTCGGCATTCTCGTTTGAAGTGACCCTTCTGCTTACATTTGAAACATGTCACCTTCGATTTATCGAACCCTAGCTTGGTAGAAGCACCACCAATTGTTTTTCTTCCTGTAATCTCCATGAAGCGTTGTGCACGTCGAACTGCACTTGCCATTGCCCAACGAATGTCGATCAGCTCCATTTCCTCCGGATCAATCTGATCGTAATCTTCTTTCGTCAGATTTGTGTTGCCTATGTTTCCAGCTACCAACCCTTCATACGATTCCAACACCGATGCTAGAAAGATCATCTGCTGCTTGGCCGACTCTTCATCAAAGTTTTGAGCATTCTTCAAATCTATCGCAATGTTGCATTGAAAACGATTCTTTGCATCAGAATGACCTCCAGAAGATGAAAATCCACTGTGATAACCACTGTGACTTCCACTGCTTTGACCACTTTGACTTTCTTTGCCAGCTGTTGAAACATTTTCAGCAGAAAATGCAGTTTTTGGAGAAGTTGCTTTTGGCATCATGCTCTTTGGATAATACAAATCCAAATTCTGCTGGTAGGATGAATGATTGATTTTGTACGTCTTCTTCAACTCCAACTCATGACTTTCAAGTTTCTCAATTACCAAATCTAATGTCAGCTTTTCTGGTTCTTTGATGGTATTCTTCAGCATTAGTGCATAATATCTCCAATCCATCTCGTCAGGCAACGAATCGAACAATTTGTCGATAAGATCTTCTTCAGGAATGTCGATACCATGTCTCACTAATTCCAGCTTCAGGTGACCGAACCTTTCTATCATTTTACACACTGACTCATTCTTAAGATAACCAAACAAATCAAACTCTTTTCTAAGAAGTTTCTTTTTGTTTTTCTTAATTTCTTGACTACCAGTACATTTCTTTTCAAGCTTTTCCCAAAGATCTTTTGCATTTGAATAGTCGATCAAAGCAATAATGTCTTCCCGGACTGACTGAAATAACAACGCCACACACTTTTGTTCAGCTACAAATGAATCAATCTCCTCAGCTACTCTTAAAGTTTCACCATTTTTGTTTCCATTTGCATAACCATTTTTCACACTTTTCCAGCTAGTAAATGCGAATGCCATCAACCAGTCTTCAAATTTTCTGGACCACCGACTGTACTCCTCAATAGCCGTAAGCTTTGGGGGTTTATTGAACGTTCCGAATGCGCTTTCCGATTCCCAAGCTTCCTTTTTCTTTTCTTTTGGAGTATTCTCATTCTCGTTCGTATTGTTGTTGTTTGTAGAAGTATCATCTCCCGAGTTTCCTACGAATGCGTACATATCGCTAAATGGGTTCAAGAAAATATCATCCATCGTGAACGTACCTGAAAAATCAGTCAAACACTTAGAAAAATTTAAGGTTTTGAGAAATTAGAAAGTTCAAACGAAATACTTGAAGTTATCAGCTTCAAGCGAAATCAGTTTAATAAAACTATTCAAGCGAAATCAGTTAGCAAAACTGATTCAAGCGAAATCTGCTATTTCGCTTCAACAATACAATCAAAATCCAAATCTGTTTCAAGCGAAACTAACTATTTCGCTTCAAAGGTTTTCAAGCGAAATCCAGCAACAACTATTTCGCTTCAGCAGTTTTCAAGCGAGACCAACTATTTCGCTTCAGATATTTCAAGCGAAATAGTCCAAAAGTCAGATCTGAAGCGAAATCAACTAAATCCTTCGAACACTTTTCAAGCGAAACCCTGTTTTAGGTCAATTTTATCATGTTTTAATCTGAATTTCAGTCCGAATCTTTGTAGGCTTTGTTAATACTATGTTTTACACTTTATACTCGAAAATTAGACCATTTCGACCGTTGGAACTAGTTCAGATCTGAAAAATGTAAAAAGAAATGAGTAGAAAGAAGATAATCCGCTGCTATGGTATGAACTCCTCGTCCTGAGCTCTGATACCACTTGTTGGACCGTTGTACGACCTCTAAAAGTCAGTTAAGGTGTTCATCTCTATGTGTAAAGGCGGAATCAATGCACATAAAGTCATAACAGCTTTGTTCCTCTTAATTTTCTTTCTATTAATGCCTTCTGAGTCTTTACAATGATTTTCTGACAAAAATTCAGCAGCACCTCGACTCACATACAATGACAACTAACTATTCGCTTCAAATGACCTAACCCATATATATAGAGTATGTGATTTCGCTTGAGACTGTTCAAGCGAAATCTATTAGGCTGATTTCTCTTCAAGCAACTACAAACCCACTCAAGCGAAATCTCATGTTTAAACCATAAAAACCCTAACTTAAACCCTATTGTGTGATCATTCAAACAATCCTAGACACAAGACTTGATAATGACGTAATCAGCAGACATTTAGTGCACCAACATATGCCTTAGGTAAATTACCAGAATACCCTTTTGATGTATAATTGGTAATTAAGCATATGTAACATAACTTTTGGTATCTAAACTGATTTGGTAACAATATTAGACATGTTAAGGCATATTTTACTTGTCATAGGACTAGTTAGGCGTTCCGAACGCGTTTTACGCGAACGACGCGTTAAAGTAGCATAAGCTACCTAAACGGGTCGTAATGGGTCGTAAGCACTTAGGTTAGGTTTCATCTTAGTATGTAGACTTGTTAAACCATATTACATGAGTTCCCATACTCATTTGGTTTACGAGCCCTCATTCTATCCGATCCTCCGTTATAGGTCCGGTTTATTAATGTAGTTACCTATATTAGGTGCCGTTTGATATCCGGGATCTCTAGCATTGTTTGGTTGTTACTCAAGGACTACTAAGGAATCTCAAGTGAGTACATAGACCCCTATTTTACTGTTTTCCAAACTGTTTTGGGGTGAAACACATGTCCCTACTTGTTACTTTCATGCTTTCCTGTTTTCACATCATATACTTGCTATGTTCATTAGTACATTTATAGTACATGATTTCAATACATTTTATGCTATGTATACCCATTGTGTGCATACTTAGTACATCACTTTACAATACATTTCATGCTATGTACGCCCATTGTGTGCATACCTAGTACATTGTTTTACATTACACTTATGCTATGTATGTCCATTACGTGCATACTTAGTACATTGTTTTCCATTGCATTTCTGTTGCATATGCTCATCTAGCATATGAACACATTATACCACATTTTGAACCGTTGTAACCATTTGACTATGTGAACCGTCGTAACCCTCTGATTATATGAACCGTTGTAACCATTTGACTATGTGAACCGTCGTAACCCTTTGATTATATGAACCATTTGTAACTATTGAACCGTGTGAACCATTTGTATCTGTTGACATGATTTACATTTGACGATAGACATTTGACTATACATAAACATTTCTACAATTGTTAAACATTACATCTTGGTGGTTTGGTTTGAGTAAGTGATTTAAGTAACGAGGCGTATGTAATATGATACAAGCACGGTGGATACGCCGCTGGTACTTCCTATATATAAGTGTTTGTATGGTATCACATATTGTAGCGTTATTTGAATCATTTCAATTTGAGACATATAACATTTTATACAAATAACATACTTTTCACAAGACATTGATTTACAAACAACTTATCTTATACAAACTCATTTTACATGGTTATTTATTTAACCATACAATATTCTCTTATTTATACATATCATCTGATCTTATCGTTTTTCAAATGATTTACAAGACAAAGCAAATTACAAGGTTCATGACTGACTTTTGCTAAACAACAACTTTTTCTAAACTTATAAGTCATGAATCCAATTTTCACAAACCAATGTATCTCACAGGCATTTTTATGCTGACGTACCTATTTTCACATGTGTTTTCAGGAGATGATGCATAGGACTTATCAAGACATACTTAGGCGGACCCGTGCCTTAGTGACCTAAAACGAGACAAGAACTAGTTAATTTATGTTATGTACTCTTTGGTTCTTGTTTAAAACAATGTAAACTTTCATGTTTGATTAATAAAACGAAACATCAATTGCCATGGATTTGAAATAATTAATTCTGTTACAACACTCCCCGACGTTTCCACCACGTTTTGTATGTTCTACGTGGTCGGGGTGTGACAAAAAAGTTGGTATCAGAGCGAATGGTTATAGGGAATTAGGTTATTAGTAATACTTTGACCTAGTCTATAACCTTCTTAGGACCCTAACGCGAGTTTACTTGCGTTTAGTCATAAAACAATACCATCACCTATCCTTAGGCGACGACCTCAACAATAACATAAATTTCAAAACCGTTTTGAAAACTAATCATCTTTTCTAGGATGATGGATTACTAGGTTTTGAACCCTCTATTGTAAGGTTTTGAACCCTCTGTTATATGGTTTTGAACCCCTTTGAATTTTCAAAATCTCGTCAAGGTTTTGGGTCCTAAATAATGTGAACACGTGCAAACTGGAAGAGTGAATGCCTGTACCCTGAGTTTTCTGTCGAAGGCTAGAGTGTTCGTACAAATCCACATAATCGGACCAGTCACTCTTACCAGGGAACTCTTGGGGTGAGTATCCACTTATAGGCGAGCATGTCTTCGCGATACATTATGAGGATCTATTTGCCTTGATTCAGCCTTTGTGTGTCGTTTGTTTGCTTCGTGGTTCAAACAAATGACCATCACCCATGATTTTGGTCAGTAATTGTAACATCCTATTCTTACCCAACGCCATTCATTTTTTTTCTCTCTTGTTTCCCTTCTAGAATGCCTCCACGATGCGAAAATCCGGTTTCTATTGAAGAGCTGGCGGCTGTCATTACACAGCAACTGACTGCTGCAGTCCCGAACATCGTTGCCCAATGTAACCAAGCCCTCAACAACAATAATGCCCAATGCAACTTCAAGACGTTCAACTCGGCTAAGCCATCAAATTTTTCTGGATCTCAAGGAGCGACTGCACTTCTGCAATGGTTCGAGAGTTTAGAGAACACCTTCAGACATGTTCAATGTCCAAACGGGCGAAAGGTAGAATTCGCATCAAGCGTCTTTGAGAAACGAGCTTTGACATGGTGGAATGGTGTGATGAGAGATAGGGGTGCCGATGTGGCACTGGCTCAAACGTGGCAAGAACTTCGAGCACTAATGATGAAGGAATTATGTCCTCGTCACGAGATCAGGGGCCTTGGAAAGGGAGTTCGAAGATCTTAAGCAAGATAGCGGTGAGCATCAAGCCTACACTGATCGATATGAGGAGCTGAGCCTGTTGTGTCCTACCATGGTTACGCCTTTGGATAAGGCAATCGAAAAATACATTGATGGCCTCCCTGACTCAATACAAGACATTGTGACTGGTAGCAACCCTATTACAGTTAGACAGGCCATTGAGCTCTCTACAACCTTGACTGAATCTCAGATCAGGAAAGGTAAACTTTTTCGAAAGGGTGACAAGAAACCAATCGAGGAATCAAAGACCATGGATGAACAAACTGGATCCCCTAAGAAGTCAAAGAAGCGAAAGGCTTCTCAGAACTTCGCCGTGGCCACTCACAATGATCAAGCCATCCCCAACCAACCAGCTCAACCCCTTGCTAGGAAGCCATACAATGGAACTGCACCCTTGTGCAACCAATATAGCCTCCATCATCATGCAAATGTAAAGTGTCGCAAATGCCAAACTTGTGGACTTATAGGCCATACAGCAAGAGTCTGCCCAGCTGCAGCTGTACCAAACCAAGCTGGCAACAATCCTGCTCAAGGTCGTTTTCTACCAGGTTCTTGCTTCAACTGTGGCGAGATGGGCCATTTCCAAAGAAACTGCCCAAAACTTGCTAATGTGAATCCAGCGCAGGGATGAGCATCTGACCGACTAGAAGACAACGCCGTTTAGAAATAATCACGTCTTATGTATTATTTTCTTTTGTTGTCAAGGTCCATGAAACAGTTGTTATCATTGTTTATAAATAAATCTTTTATTTACATTGCAATGTATTTATGTGGTTGTATGTATAAACAACATATCCCCTACAATACCGACAATCAAGGAATCGTATTTCCTTGAGAAGCAAACTACCCCCCCAAAATTTTTCCTAATTTATGATCTCTTGCGTTTTCCACGAAATTACTAAGTACCCGTTTCTTCCAAGGAAACGAAGTACAAGGCGTAAGTTACAACACTGGACGAATACCCAAAGTACCACTATAAATCCTTAATAGGGTACCTAAGGGTATTTTCGTAAATCCTGGAATTGTTGTGTTCCTTAATTCGAATATTACGTTTCTTTAAAAAACAAAATCGAATTTTTGGGAGATCATCCTATCTTTTCAGATAGATCCCAGAGGACATTAAAGTCCATCGACTGGTTTCCATATCCATTTTCAATCGATAACAAGTTAATAACAAATTAATAATCAAGTTAAACAACTATGTGATTATGTGCTTATGTGTTCCTTTCATGTTTTTGGTGTAATCTAAGTTTTTGTTATCTAAAATCCTTAATGGACTTCTACGTTGTAGTTAAGTCCCTTGGGTTATAAAGTACTACTCCATAATTAGACCCCTTGAGTGGTCTAGTTAAACAAATTGATCCAAAAATCTGGTTAGGAACATCATGTGATGATATAGCTGAAAGGACTCCTTGGTGGCCTAATTAAAGAGATCATTTTTCGATCTAATTAAAAGGACCCTATGGTAGTCTAGTCACCCTCATCACAGGTTTGACTTTCTTCCCCTAAACATTACAAGACAAACTGTGCGGACTGTGCAAGGAATTACGTAATTATGGATGCATACATAATTATGGGATTTAGTGCACAGAAACCACAGCGAGTTTTGTCAGGTGTCTAGAATTAGCCCTATTCATTTCCGTTTCTGAGGAAGCACCCGTTGAAAATGACTCCGTTTGTTCATTTTCGTTTCTGAAGATTTGTCCGTTGAGGAAATGAATATCCGTTTGACTATCCTTTTTCATTTCCGTTTCTGAGGAAGCACCCGTTGAAAATGACTCCGTTTGTTCATTTTCGTTTCTAAAGATTTGTCCGTTGAGGAAATGAATATCCGTTGACTATCCTCTTTCATTTCCATTTCTGAGGAAGCACCCGTTGAAAATGACTCCGTTTGTTCATTTTCGTTTCTGAAGATTTGTCCGTTGAGGAAATGAATATCCGTTTGACTATCCTTTTTCATTTCCGTTTCTGAGGAAGCACCCGTTGAAAATGACTCCGTTTGTTCATTTTCATTTCTAAAATTTGTCCGTTAAGGAAATGAATATCCGTTGACTATCCTCTTTCATTTCCGTTTCTGAGGAAGCACCCGTTGAAAATGACTCCGTTTGTTCATTTTCGTTTCTGAAGATTTGTCCGTTGAGGAAATGAATATCCGTTTGACTATCCTTTTTCATTTCCGTTTCTGAGGAAGCACCCGTTGAAAATGACTCCGTCTGTTCATTTTCATTTCTGAAGATTTTCCGTTGAGGAAATGAATCCCCGTTTGCTTATTCCTTCATTTCCGTTTCTGAAGAATACTCGTTGAGGAAAATGACTCCGTCTGTTCATTTTCATTTCTGAAGATTGTCCGTTAAGGAAATGACAGGATTATGCCTTGTATATCTGGTGGTTACTTGACACAAAGTCACAGATGGACTCCTACGAATAAATTTCGGGACGAAATTTCCTAAAGTAGGGGAGACTGTGACACCTGGGTCACTGTGACCATCAAACAAATACCAAGCCAATGAAATATTGTATTTCATACTTGGGATCTGTATAAATATGTGTATCTTTTGCACATATCAATTCTTGTTCGATTTCAAGCTTTAAATCGCTTTCTGGAAGGTTATACGCGCACTGATGCGTAAATATAACCCGTTTAGTGCAACGAACACTCCGGAATAGTGAAATAGGCTTAACATACCTTAAATAACCTCCACATAACTTAGAAATAAGTTTTGAATGGTTTGGTGTGTCGAAAACAAGTTTATACGATCGCAGGGACTATTTGTGTAAAACTGCGAAACTATGCTGATTTGAACTGTAACAAACATTCCGGAACATGACCATGAGTTAAAGATACCATAAATATCCTTTACATAGCTTAGAAATAGGCTTTGAGAGGTCTGGTGTGCTAAAACAAACTTTTGGGTCATTCAGGGACTAAAAGCGTCAAAAAGTGCACAAGTTTGCATTTTCGCGCATAACTTACGTTCTGAATACATCCGGACATCCAAAAATTTATGTAAGCATTAAAATATTTTATTTTAGTGTTTGGCATGAGAAAATTCTATTCGTTGCTTAATTTGGATCGTTTTTGCGTTCATTACGACTTCCGTCATAATTAACCGAACAACGCAACCGTACGACCAAACGAACCGACATCCGAGATATTTTTGAGCATGTTTTGAGTTCCCTATACTTTAACTTCATTTTAGAGCCTTGAAATGAGGTTAACGGGGTTCAAACACATCGAAAATAGCTTAAAAGGGCTGCAGGGACCAATATCTGCCATTTTTGAAACTTTTCTGAATCTGGCACATGCTAGCGTAGCGCGAGCACATAATGCCTTTACCGTCACGCTACGTGAGCGCCTCATCTGAACAGAAAACCCAGATTTAACAGCTGCCTTGCACATGGTTTTGGGCAATACTAGGGGCTCAAATGGTTTTGTAAAACCATGTGCCCATGTGTATGGTTGAGATCGAATCACGTTTTACGAGAAACGATCTTAACGGCTCTCCGAAAACTATAAATACCCATCCATCCTCATTGCAAAACCCACTTGAAATCTGAGTTTTTCTCTAAGTGGTTGTGTTTATACACTTCCTACCTGAGATTACTTGGAAATCAATCTTGCGGGGACCCTTTGTAAGTGTTCTTTCGTTCTTTTCTTTCGTTTAGCGTTAAAGTCAAACATTGTTTGACTTTCTGCATCGACCAGGTTATGGTCAATGCGAAGTTCGTTTGAACTTCATAACGTGAGCGAAATCACGATGGTTATAGTCCCTAGAGACTATACCTACTGATTACCACGTTATCTTGGCCCAGTGACGAGTCGTAGTTTCGGCCAGAATACGTATTCTTGCGTATTTTGTAACCAAACTACTTATGGGTATCAAAACCGTTTGTTTTGATACCAAACTTGTTTTCTAGATTAGGTAAGCATGTTTTAACATGCTTAGCTCGTCACTCTTTAGTTTAGTGCTTGTGTAGAGTCGTAAGTCAAGCGGACTAAACACCCGCTTAGACTTCCGAACACGACCCGTTTGGTCGACCTTAGGATCCGACCAAACATGGTTAAGTGACCATAGAAGTATAGGGAATAACCTTCCGAGGTTATACCTTATGGTCACCTATTTTAGGTAGTTGTATGATAAGTAGTTTATATGCCTTAGGTAAATTACCAGAATACCCTTTTCATGTATAATTGGTAATTAAGCATATGTAACATAACTTTTGGTATCTAAACTAATTTGGTAACAATATTAGACATGTTAAGGCATATTTTACTTGTCATAGGACTAGTTAGGCGTTCCGAACGCGTTTTACGCGAACGACGCGTTAACGTAGCATAAGCTACCTTAACGGGTCGTAATGGGTCGTAAGAACTTAGGTTAGGTTTCATCTTAGTATGTAGACTTGTTAAACCATATTACATGAGTTCCCATACTCATTTGGTTTACGAGCCCTCATTCTAACCGATCCTCCGTTATAGGTCCGGTTTATTAATGTAGTTACCTATATTAGGTGCCGTTTGATATCCGGGATCTCTAGCATTGTTTGGTTGTTACTCAAGGACTACTAAGCAATCTCAAGTGAGTACATAGACCCCTCTTTTACTGTTTTCCAAACTGTTTTGGGGTGAAACACATGTGCCTACTTGTTACTTTCATGCTTTCCTGTTTTCACATCATATACTTGCTATGTTCATTAGTACATTTATAGTACATGATTTCAATACATTTTATGCTATGTATGCCCATTGTGTGCATACTTAGTAGATCACTTTACAATACATTTCATGCTATGTACGCTCATTGTGTGCATACTTAGTACATTGTTTTACATTACACTTATGCTATGTATGTCCATTACGTGCATACCTAGTACATTGTTTTACATTGCATTTCTGTTGCATATGCTCATCCAGCATATGAACACATTATACCACATTTTGAACCGTTGTAACCATTTGACTATGTGAACCATCGTAACCCTCTGATTATATGAACCGTTGTAACCATTTGACTATGTGAACCGTCGTAACCCTTTGATTATATGAACCGTTTGTAACTATTGAACCGTGTGAACCATTTGTATCTGTTGACATGATTTACATTTGATGATAGACATTTGACTATACATAAACATTTCTACAATTGTTAAACATTACACCTTGGTGGTTTGGTTTGAGTAAGTGATTTAAGTAACGAGGCGTATGTAATATGATACAAGCACGGTGGATACGCCGCTGGTACTTCCTATATATAAGTGTTTGTATGGTATCACATATTGTAGCGTTATTTGAATCATTTCAATTTGAGACATATAACATTTTATACAAATAACATACTTTTCACAAGACATTGATTTACAAACAACTTATCTTATACAAACTCATTTTACATGGTTATTCATTTAACCACACATTATTCTCTTATTTATACATATCATCTGATCTTATCGTTTTTCAAATGATTTACAAGACAAAGCAAATTACAAAGTTCATGATTGACTTTTGCTAAACAACAACTTTTTCTAAACTTATAAGTCATGAATCCAATTTTCACAAACCTATGTATCTCACAGGCATTTTTATGCTGACGTACCTATTTTCACATGTGTTTTCAGGAGATGATGCATAGGACTTATCAAGACATACTTAGGCGGACCTGTGCCTTAGTGACTTAAAACGAGACAAGAACTAGTTAATTTATGTTATGTACTCTTTGGTTCTTGTTTAAAACAATGTAAACTTTCATGTTTGATTAATAAAACGAAACATCAATTGCCAGGGATTTGAAACAATTAATTCTGTTACAACACTCCCCGACGTTTCCGCCACGTTTTGTATGTTCTATGTAACAACTCGAAATTTAGAACCTTTCGTTGTATCTTGGTGTAACCTGCTTGAAACGTTATGTGACTAGTTTATGTGAATTTATGTGATTATGTGTTGTGCTTGTATACATGCGGTAAACCGTCGTTGTAACTTGTTGACATAATGAATGATATAAGTGAATTTATGTGATTATGTGTTGTGCTTGTATGTATGTGTGTATTTATATGACCCGAGACACAAGGACCCGACTCGAGACCATGCGGTCTCGAGTGAACAGTGCAACAGATGGGCCGGTTGGGCCACGCACCTCATTTAGTCTACCCGAAAGCCCATTAGGGTGCACCAACTAAGAACAAGTATATAACTTTGGTGGATAGCCAACCTTGCCATTCTTTGGGCAATCTACACACACTCTCCTACACACACACTCCCACATTCTCTCTCACTAAAACCCTAAGTCTCAACATCCTTCTTCCCTCATTCTCGGATCCAACCGGCAACACAAGAGCTCTCGGTTCAAGCTTAAGACCTCCCTTGAAAACTTAACCGGTTAGTGATTTATGTTGTGATAGTTATGTATGATGAAGTTATTTGATAATGTGCTTACTTGTTAAGTTTATGCATATTGAATATATCCTTCTTGAATATACGGTACTAAGATTGTTGTTATATGATGATGTAAGGTCGGTTTGGTAGAGATAATACGTGATTGATCATGAATGTTGGTAATCGGTTCTATATGGTTGGATCCGAAAGGTTTGGGTCATGTTTAGGTTGAATGAGGAAGTTGTTATTCATAAAATCAGATTTGCATTTGTTTAGAGATTTAGGTTGACTTGAATGAACATGCTTGCAAATGATGAAATAAATGAATAAGGGTTGATTGTGTTATGAATATTTGATGAACTACTTGAATATATGAAGAACAACATGAACATGATATGAATGTGTCTTGAATATTTGAAAACTAGTTGTTTGATCCATTTTAGTAAATTGTTAGACAAGAAAACATGTTTATATGGATAGTACATAAGGTTGCATGAAAACGGATTTCCATTGGTTAGTACACTACGCAGATCAGCAGGTGCTGGGAGTCGAGACACCTGGTTTCGACTCGAGACCATGAACACGACAACTCGAGACCGCAGATTGCGACATAGGTTGCGAGTCGAGAACCTCTAGTCTCGACTCGAGACCACACCACACCAGCACAAAAACAGCATAACTCGAGACCATGGTTGCGGGTCCGGTTGGGACTCGAGACCTCCACAGTTGCGACTCGAGAACTCGTAGGTATAACTCGAGACCGTATAGTCTCGACTCGAGATCTCTAGTCTCGACTCGAGACCACATACACGAATTCACTGACTTGGACTTGCACACTGTTATGGGCCTAAGTAGTTGGGCCGCACACTTAGACTTTGATTGTTACGTGAATATTACTGTGGAACTTGTTACGAACTGTTGATGAACTGCCATGCTAGACATGTATGCCATGATCGTTACTTGTGTACAATACGTGTAGAACATACATGCACTACTTGGATATGAACCTGACGTGAATGGTATCTATGTTAGGACGTAGTTGACCACTTACAACTTGATTGACCTTTCTGTGTATCTGTCGAGCAAACCAAGGTGAGTTCACACCCTCTACAAAGCATGGGATTCCCTGGGCTAGGAATGGGGTTAAGGAACATGGATTCCTCGTCCTCTCTTGGGTAGGACAGTATTGGTTCAGGAATGTAATTCCTCGTCCTCATGGACAGATAACTCGTACTAGACCAAAACTCTATCACGAAGTCCCTCCTTTTTATATCGACTTAATCGCCAGGCCAATGGCGAGTGGGTCATTAGTTAGATAGCGCTATTTAGGTCTGACAAGCCTCACACCATGCCGCAGAGGACGGGCGTGAACTAATGGATCTGGGCACGTCAATGGTGATAGACATTGACAGTTCAGGGCACATAAACATGACTACAGTCAGCAGTCGATATGGTAACGAGTCTAGTGTATACATGGGGTAGCCCCCACGGCCGAAATGCCAGATAAATAACATGGGGTAGCCCCCACGGCTGGATTGCCAGAGTAACCGGGAATAAACAAATCACGTTTTCAACTATGGGGTAACCCCCACGGCAGGATGCCAGTTAAGGGAAACTGTTTTTGGAACAACTTAAAATGAACACCCAACCGTGAACTCACTCAACTTGTTGTTGACTCGTTACTACATGCTTTACAGGTCTTTAGGTACTTAGCTGGAGCTTGCATGGAAGAGAGTCGTTGTGGGACATGGACAGCTGTGTGCCATGTTAAACGTTGAAACAATTAAACTTATGTTATGGTTTTGAACATTATGCTTCCGCTTGCAACTTAAACTATGTTTTTGTTTGGATACCAATTGTATTGGTTGGATTTTATAACTACTTATATGCTTGTTCAATATGATTGGTGGCTGGATCCTGGTCAGTCACGCCTCCAAGCGGTGGTACTCCGCAGGTGGATTTTGGGGGTGTGATAGATTGGTATCAGAGCCATTGGTTATAGTGAACTTGGTTTTAATAAGGGGAAAAAGTTTTATTAAAATCAGACTATAACCCGTACAATGCTCTACGATCCACAACGACGCTTCACTCCACATGCAAGGCTCAACATTCTAGGTGATATGATCTATGTATATATTGCTTACTTGTTAGTTACATAGTACATTACTCATGGTATGCTTGGTTAGTATAACTATTGTTGCTTGAAAACGTGTGTGCTTACTCTCTTCTGTCATCGCATTTTTGCGAACCCCTCTCACTCACGTTCATCTTGATGCGAAGATCATGTCTGGACGCGTAAACATGACACAAGCCCAGTTGACGGCTCTGATTAACGAACGAGTTGCTGCGGCACTTGCAGCTGCACAAGCAGGAGGTATATCCTGCAGTCCAAACTCATTCTAGGATCATTAGATCCTACTCTCGTGAACCAACCTTTGTGTTAAACTCTGTCCTTTCTTACACCCACGACAGGTCAACATGTTCATCCACCTGTGTGCACCTTTAAAACTTTCATGGACTGCCGACCAACTACTTTTAGCGGCACTGAAGGAGCCGTAGGTCTCCTCCACTGGTTTGAGAAACTAGAATCTGTGTTCGAAATGTGTGAATGCCCTGAGGAGCGCAGGGTGAAGTATGCTACCGTTACTCTCAAGGGTATAGCCCTCACGTTATGGAATACTCAGGTTCAAATGTTGGGGTTGGTTGCTGCTAACGCCACCCCATGGAACAACTTTAAGGAAATGATCAAAGAGGAGTACTGCAATCGTGATGAGATTCACAAACTGGAAGTAGATTTTTTCAACCTCAAGATGACGGGGTCAGAAATTGAAGCTTATGTGAAAAGGTCGAACGAACTGGCAATTCTGTGTCCTACTATGGTGGATCCTCCCATCAAACGCATCGAACTATTTCTCAAGGGCTTGGTACCAGAAATCCAAAGTCATGTGACTTCAGCAAACCTCGCCACTATCCAGCAAGTTGTTCAATTGGCTCACCGTCTCACGGATCAGGCGGTGGAGCAGAATAGGTTACCGAAGCGCATAGGTGGGGCAACTACTTCAGGTGCTCCTGGTGACAACAAACGGAAATGGGATGGAGCTTCAAGTAGGGGTTCTGCTTCTGCCCAGTCTCAGTCTCAGCAGAGAAAGACTGACGACTACAAGAGCCCTAGTCAGCAATCATCTGGTGGTCAAAGTCATGGTGGGTACAAAGGGAATCACCCCAAATGCAATCGCTGCAGCCTGCACCACAGCGGGCCATGCGCCAGGGGTAACTGTCATCGGTGCAACAAGCCAGGTCACGCTACAAAGGATTGCAGGAGCTTGTATCCCGCCAATCAGAATCGACAGCAAGCTCAACAGAACCAACGTCAGCAGCAGCAGGGTGATAACAAAGGGTGCTTTCAGTGTGGAGCTGAAGGCCATTTCAAGAGGGATTGCCCCCAACTGAACAGGAACCAGAACAACAACAACAATAACAACAATCAGGGGAATGGTAACAATGGGAACAACAATAACAATGGTGCTAGGGGGCGGGCGTTCGTGATTGGCCAAGGTGAAGCAAGGAATGACCCCAATGTTGTGGCGGGTAAGTTCCTTCTCGACGACTTTGACGTTACAGTTTTATTTGATTCGGGTGCCGATACTTGCTACATGTCCCTAGAAGTTAGTCGGATGCTTAAGCGTATTCCAACACCTTTGAACAACAAGCACACTGTAGAGCTAGCAAATGGTAAGAGTTTAGAGGCCACACACGTAGTCAAGGGTTGTAAACTTGTTCTTGCTAACCAGACCTTTTCTATCGACCTTATTCCTATTGTCTTGGGTAGTTTCGACGTTGTCGTTGGAATGGATTGGTTATCCCAACACCGAGCAGAGATTCTTTGCAACGAGAAAATTGTTCGCATTCCTGGATCAGGCGGTGAACCTCTCATGATTCGTGGCGACAAGAAAGGTGCTGTTGAGAACGTCATCTCTTTCCTTAAGGCCCAGAAGTGCTTGCGAAAGGGCCACACTGCCATTTTGGCTCTCGTTACTGACACCTCGGAGAAAGAGAAGAAGATAGAAGATTTTCCAATTGTACGCGACTATCCTGAGGTATTTCCTGAGGAATTACCTGGTCTTCCGCCTCATCGCCAGGTCGAGTTTCAGATTGAACTAGCTCCTGGAGCTGCGCCTATAGCTCGTGCACCTTATCGTTTAGCTCCATCAGAGTTGGAAGAACTCTCTACGCAACTACAAGAACTCTTGGATAAGGGTTTTATTCGTCCCAGCTCATCGCCCTGGGGAGCTCCGGTACTATTTGTGAAGAAGAAGGACGGTACCTTCCGAATGTGCATCGACTACCGGGAACTTAACAAGGTGACGGTGAAGAATCGTTATCCTCTACCACGTATTGACGACTTGTTCGACCAGCTGCAGGGGTTGAGCTACTATTCAAAGATTGATTTGAGATCGGGATATCATCAGCTGAGAGTCCGAGAAGAGGACGTCTCTAAAACAGCCTTTAGAACTCGCTATGGGCACTATGAGTTTTTGATCATGCCTTTTGGGCTGACAAACGCACCTGCGGTTTTCATGGACTTGATGAATCGAGTGTGCAAGCCTTACCTGGACAAGTTCGTTATAGTCTTCATCGACGACATCCTGATCTATTCTAAGAGTCGGGAGGAACACGAGCAGCATCTACGACTTATTCTGGAACTCCTTCGAACAGAACAGCTTTATGCAAAGTTCTCGAAATGCTACTTTTGGCTTCGTGAAGTCCATTTCCTAGGCCATGTGGTAAACAAAGATGGGATTCATGTTGATCCATCCAAAGTGGACTCGATTAAGAACTGGCCTGCACCTCGTACACCAAAGGAAATTCGCCAATTCTTGGGCTTGGCAGGTTACTACAGGAGGTTCATTAAGGATTTTTCCAAGATTGCACAGCCTCTCACCTCACTAACGCAGAAAGGCGTTGTTTATCGATGGGGAAATGCATAGGAGTTAGCATTTCAGCATCTAAAGGATAGACTTTGTAGCGCACCTATCCTTTCACTGCCAGAGGGCACATACGATTTTGTGGTTTACTGCGATGCATCAATTCAAGGTCTTGGTTGTGTATTGATGCAACGAGATAAAGTTATAGCCTACGCCTCACGCCAACTCAAGGTGCATGAAAGAAACTACACTACGCACGACTTAGAGCTGGGAGCTGTTGTTTTTGCACTTAAGATATGGCGACATTACCTGTACGGTACCAAATGCGCCATCTATACCGACCACAGGAGCCTGGAGCACATTTTCAAACAGAAAGAACTGAATATGCGACAACGACGATGGATCGAACTACGGAATGATTACGAGTGCTCGATCAGGTACCACCCGGGCAAGGCCAATGTTGTGGCTGACGCCCTCAGTCGAAAGGACACCGCGCCTAAGCGCGTGCGAGCTTTACAACTCACTATACATTCTAGTCTTCCTTTCCAAATACGAGCTGCTCAGATAGAGGCATTAAAACCAGAAAACGTCAGGGCTGAAGCCCTACGCGGCTCAAGGCAACGCTTAGAACAAAAGGAAGACGGTGCTTACTATGTAACGGGACGCATTTGGGTCCCACTCTATGGCAACCTACGAGAGCTTGTGATGGACGAGGCACACAAGTCTCGTTACTCGGTACACCCTGGTTCGGATAAGATGTACCACGATATCAAAACCACGCATTGGTGGCCTAGCATAAAGGCCCACATAGCAACTTACGTCAGCAAGTGTTTGACTTGTGCGAGAGTCAAGTCTGAATACCAGAAACCCTCAGGCCTACTCCAACAACCAGAGATACCGCAATGGAAATGGGAGCAAATTTCCATGGATTTTGTTACTGGCCTGCCTAGATCTCAACGAGGTAACGATACTATTTGGGTAATCGTGGATCGACTCACAAAGTCTGCACACTTCTTGGCTATCAAGGAAACGGATAAGTTCTCCACTCTAGCAGACGTATACCTTAAGGAAGTTGTTTCGAGGCACGGGGAGCCCACCTCTATTATCTCGGATCGAGATGCACGTTTTACTTCAGAACTGTGGCAAGCAATGCACAAATCCTTTGGCTCACGATTAGACATGAGCACAGCGTATCACCCTCAGACGAACCGGCAGTCCGAGCGCACTATTCAAACCTTAGTAGACATGCTCCGTGCATGTGTAATAGACTTTGGCAACAGCTGGGAAAAGCATCTGCCACTTGTGGAATTCTCGTACAATAACAGCTACCACACCAGCATTAAAGCTGCTCCGTTTGAGGCATTGTAGGGACGTAAATGCCGGTCACCTCTTTGTTGGGCAGAGGTGGGGGATAGTCAGATCACTGGTCCAGAACATGTGGTAGACACAACTGAACGAATTGCTCAAATACGACAACGCATGGCGGCAGCTCGTGACCGTCAAAAAGTCTACGCTGATAAGGGCAGGAAACCACTTGAGCTCCAGGTTGGGGAGCGGGTACTACTCAAAGTTTCACCCTGGAAGGGTGTGGTTCGTTTTGGTAAACGAGGCAAACTTAACCCACGATACGTTGGACCTTTTGAAATCATCGAGAAAATAGGCAAGGTGGCCTACAGACTGAACTTACCAACAGAACTCGGTGCAGTTCACAACGTTTTCCACGTGTCGAATCTGAAGAAGTGTCTGTCAGATGAGACCCACATAGTTCCTTTGAAGGAACTCACTATCGACGAGCAGTTACGATTCGTCGAGGAACCAGTTGAAATCATGGACCGGGACGTTAAGGTCCTCAAGAGCACTAAAATACCTCTCGTTCGAGTTCGTTGGAACGCACGTCGCGGCCCAGAGTTCACCTGGGAACGCGAAGATCGGATGAAACAAAAGTATCCCCAACTGTTCGCAAACAGTACAACCACTACTGAGGCTGAAGCTACGGAATTTCGGGACGAAATTCCAGATCAACGGGGGGTGGATGTGACACCCCAGGAAAACCGGGAAAACCGGGAAAACCATACAACCTAACTAGCTTCCTCAGTGAGTGCTTACCAAATTTCGGGACGAAATTTCTTTCAACTTGGGGATGATGTGACAACTCGAAATTTAGAACCTTTCATTGTATCTTGGTGTAACCTGCTTGAAACGTTATGTGACTAGTTAACTTGTTGACTTAATGAATGATATAAGTGAATTTATGTGATTAAGTGTTGTGCTTGTATGTATGTGTGTATTTATATGACCCGAGACACAAGGATCCGACTCGAGACCATGCGGTCTCGAGTGAACAGTGCAACAGATGGGCCGGTTGGGCCACGCACCTCATTTAGTCTACCCGAAAGCCCATAAGGGGGTCACCAACTAAGAACAAGTATATAACTTTGGTGGATAGCCAACCTTGCCATTCTTTGGGCAATCTACACACACTTTCCTACACACACACTCCCACATTCTCTCTCACTAAAACCCTAAGTCTCAACATCCTTCTTCCCTCATTCTCGGATCCAACCGGCAACACAAGAGCTCTCGGTTCAAGCTTAAGACCTCCCTTGAAAACTTAACCGGTTAGTGATTTATGTTGTGCGTTATATTTCGGTTGATAATGATGTGTTTCGGTTGATAGTTATGTATGATGAAGTTATTTGATAATGTGCTTACTTGTTAAGTTTATGCATATTGAATATATCCTTCTTGAATATACGGTACTAAGATTGTTGTTATATGATGATGTAAGGTCGGTTTGGTAGAGATAATACGTGATTGATCAAGAATGTTGGTAATCGGTTCTATCTGGTTGGATCCGAAAGGTTTGGGTCATGTTTAGGTTGAATGAGGAAGTTGTTATTCATAAAATCGGATTTGCATTTGTTTAGAGATTTAGGTTGACTTGAATGAACATGCTTGCAAATGATGAAATAAATGAATAAGGGTTGATTGTGTTATGAATATTTGATGAACTACTTGAATATATGAAGAACAACATGAACATGATATGAATGTGTCTTGAATATTTGAAAACTAGTTGTTTGATCCACTTTAGTAAATTGTTAGACAAGAAAACATGTTTATATGGATAGTACATAAGGTTGCTTGAAATCGGATTTCCATTGGTTAGTACACTACGCAGATCAGCAGGTGCTGGGAGTCGAGACACCTGGTTTCGACTCGAGACCATGAACACGACAACTCAAGACCACAGATTGCGACATAGGTTGCGAGTCGAGAACCTCTTGTCTCGACTCGAGACCACACCACACCAGCACAAAAACAGCATAACTCGAGACCATGGTTGCGGGTCTGGTTGCGACTCGAGACCTCCACAGTTGCGACTCGAGAACTCGTAGGTATAACTCGAGACCGTACAGTCTCGACTCGAGATCTCTAGTCTCGACTCGAGACCACGTACACGAATTCACTGACTTGGACTTGCACACTGTTATGGCCCTAAGTAGTTGGGCCGCACACTTAGACTTTGATTGTTACGTGAATATTACTGTGGAACTTGTTACGAACTGTTGATGAACTGCCATGCTAGACATGTATGCCATGATCGTTACTTGTGTACAATACGTGTAGAACATACGTGCACTACTTGGATATGAACCTGACGTGAATGGTATCTATGTTAGGACGTAGTTGACCACTTACAACTTGATTGACCTTTCTGTGTATCTGCCGAGCAAACCAAGGTGAGTTCACACCCTCTACAAAGCATGGGATTCCCTGGGCTGGGAATGGGGTTAAGGAACATGGATTCCTTGTCCACTCTTGGGTAGGACAGTATTGGTTCAGGAATGTAATTCCTCGTCCTCATGGACAGATAACTCGTACTAGACCAAAACTCTATCACGATGTAACAACTGTGCTTGTAATCATTTTGAACAGTTATATTAGCAATAAAACAATGTTCTTTGATCCCAATGGTTGTTTGGTTGTGTTTTACATTTTTCATGTTTTGACTTTTATCCAATTTCAAACTCTATATCACTTTCTGGAGAGTTATACGCAAACTGGTGCGTAAACGTACTCAGTTTAATGCGAAAAATACTCCGGAACATCAACATATACTTAACATACCTTAAATAACCTTTACATGACTTAGAAATAAGTTTTTAAAGGCTTTGGTATGGCAAAAACAAGTTAATTCGCCTACAGGGACTAAACTTGACAAACTGCGAAAGTATGCCAATTTGAACTGTAACAGACATTCTAGAACACGACCATAAGTTAAACATACCATAAATATCCTTTACATAGCTTAGAAATAGGCTTTGAGGGGTTCGGTATGCTAAAATAAACTTTTGGGTCATTCAGGGACTAAAAGTGTCAAAAAGTGCCCAAGTTTGCACTTTTGCGCATAACTTACGTTCTGAATACATCCGGACTGTCACACCCCGATCGCGTAAAACAACAAATCGCGGCGGAAACATCGGGGCGTGTCGTAACAGAATAAATTGTTTCATAACCATGGCATACAAAGTTGTATTTTATTTATCAAACAAGGGTGTTACATTGTCTTGAACAGTAAACAAAAGAGTTTATAACATAATTAAACAAATCTATCTTTGTTTTTAGTATCTAAGGCACAGGTCCGCCCTAGTGTCATGATCAACATCCTACGGAAAAGCTCCTGAAAACACATGTGAAAATAGGTACGTCAGCATAAAAATGCCTGTGAGATACATAGGTTTGTGAAAATAGGATTCATGATTTGTATTTGAGAAAATGTTTAGTCATGAACCTTGTAATTTGCTTTGTCTTGTAAATCATTTGAAAAACGATAAGATCAGTTGATATGTATAAGTAAATGTAAGGTTAAATGAATAACCATGTAAAATGAGTTTGTATAAAATAAACTGTTTTGTAAAAACGATGTCTTGTGAAAAGTATGTTATGTATATAAAATGTAATATGTCTATACTGAAATGGTTTAAATAACGTTGCGCTATGTAATATTATACAAACACTTATATATAGGAAGTACCAGCGGCGTATCCACCATGTTTGTATCATATTACACCCGCCTCGTTACTCAAATCACTTACCCAAACAACCACCAATGTAACTTGTTCATGTACAAACCAATTGTCCAGTGTTATTGTGTAAACCATATCAAAATGTCAATGTCCAATGTAAACCACCAAATGTGTATATCAATGTCAAAATGTTTATGTTCAATGTAGATCATGTAATGTGTAACCAAAATGTCATGTATGGTAAGTGAAATGTATTAACTAAACCATATGTAAAAATGCACAACAACAAGGTATTGAAGTAAATCACAGTTTAAATCAAAGTCATGTTGTGTGTAACAAATGCATGCTATACTGATACAAACATTTATGCGGTAATGTTAAAATGCATACATCCAAGCCTTGAGACTGTGGTGATAAACCCTTAAACAAATTAAAGGTTCATCTAAGTTATGTATATCGAATTCGGTCATTCCTTTCATCCCCATACCCAGGATGTCCGGAACGGGAGTTGTCAATTCCTATGGTACCACTACCTACTAACGAATTGCATGATCAATGTTAATGAATGTATTGTTCCATGTTAAACAAACCAAATGTCATAACAAAATGTAAGCATTTGAAAACGATGCACTAAGTATGTAATCAAATGAACATACATAGCGTGAAATGTAATGTAAAACGATGTACTAAGTAATGCACACAATGGGCACACCTAGCATGAAATGTAATGTAAAAAAATGTACTAAGTAATGCACACAATGGGCACACCTAGCATGAAATGTAATGAAATCATGTACTATAATGTACTAACGAACATAGCATGTATATGATGTGAAAACAGGAAAGCATGAAAGTAACAAGTAGGCACATGTGTTTCACCCCAAAACAGTTTGGAAAACAGTAAAAGAGGGGTCTATGTACTCACCTGATATTACTCAGTAGTCCTGGAGTGACAACCAAACAATGGTATAGATCACGGAATCAAACGACACCTAATATAGGTAACTATGTTAATAAACCGGACCTAAATCGGAAGATCGGGTACCATGAGGGTTCGTAAACCAAACGAGTGTAGAGACTCGTGTCATTTGGTTTAACAAAGCCTACATACTAAATGAAATCTAACATAATTGTTTACGACCCATTACGACCCGTTTAGGAAGCTTATGCTACTTTAACGCATCGTTCGCGTGAAACGCGTTCGGACCGCCTAACTAGCCCTATGACAAGTGTTATATGCCTAAACATGTTACATAATCAGTTATGTGACAAAGGTTTAGGTTACATATGTTTAATTACCAATTATACATGAAAAGGGTATTCTGGTAATTTACCTAAGGCATATAAACTACCTATCATACAACTACTCAAACGATGTGACCATAGGGTCCTACCTACTATGGTCACCTAATGTGTTTGGTCGGATCCTAATGATCGACCAAATGGGTCGGGTTCGAGGTATAAGCGATTTATTAGATCGCTTACCCTACGACCCTAGACAACGTGGTAATCATTAGGCATAGTCCCAAGGGACTATAACCAACGTGATTACACTCACGTTGCGAAGTTCAAACGAACTTCGCATTGACCATTACTGGTCAACGCTGAAAGTCAAACAAAGTTTGACTTTCTGACTCGAAAAGCAATAAAATAAGGAAAAGAACGAAAGAATAGTTACGAAGGGTCCCCGAATGCTAACTTCGATTCAAAAATCTCAGGTATGAAACAATAGTTTCAACTTAGAGTTTCTCAAATCAAAGTTCTTGTGATTTTGAAGTATGGGGGGTGGGGTATTTATAGTATTCGGTCCACCGTTAAGGTCGTTTCATGGAAACCTTGCTTTAATCGCAACCGTACAAGTGTCGGAATGTTATGGTGCCTCAAAATGCTCACCACCATAAGAATTTGACATGTGGAAGTGGGATTAGAAGTGCAAAACAGCTGCAAACAGCTGTTAGAAACATTTAATCTGGTCAGATAGTCGGACGCGGCCCGCGTCAGGATGTGCAGAAACTCAGGCGGGCCGCCTGAGAGTTGCAGATCAGAAACAACTTTCTGTTTTGACAGCTTCAGTCCCTGAACGTGTTTAAGGCCTTTTCCGACACTTCTAAGGCCCGTAAAGCCAACTTTAAGGCCCTAAAATGATGCCTAAACATTGTGGACATGAAACATGCTCAAAAATATGCCGGGTGTTGGTTCGTTTGGTCGTACGAACGCGATGTTCGCTTAATTACGACGGAATGCGCACAAGCGCGAAAAACGATCCAAATGACGCGACGAATGGATTTTTCTTATGGCGAACACTAAAATATAATATAGTCATTCTTACATAAATTTTTGGATGTCCGGATGTATTCAGAACGTAAGTTATGCGCAAAAATGCAAACTTGTGCACTTTTTGACACTTTTAGTCCCTGAATGACCCAAAAGTTTATTTTAGCACACCGAACCCCTCAAAGCCTATTTCTAACTATGTAAAGGATATTTAAGGTGTGTTTAACTTATGGTTATGTTCCGGAATGTCTGTTCCAGTACGAATCGTCATACTTTCGCAGTTTGTCAAGTTTAGTCCCTGTAAGTGAATTAACTTGTTTTTGCCATACCAAAGCCTTTAAAACTTATTTCTAAGTTATGTAAAGGTTATTTAAGGTATGATAAGTATATGTTGATGTTCCGGAGTATTTTTCGCATTAAACTGAGTACGTTTACGCACCAGTTTGCGTATAACTCTCCAGAAAGTGATGTAGAGTTTGAAATTGAACAAAAGTCAAAACATGAAAAATGTAAAACACAACCAAACAAACATTTGGATCAAATAACATTGTTTTATTGATAATGGAACTGTTCATAGTGATTACAAGCACAGTTTTTACAGTCTCCCCTACTTGTGGAAACTTCGTCCCGAAATTTATTTAGAGGAAACTCGAGGAAAAAGATGTGGATATTTCGCCTTCATTTGATCTTCGCGTTCCCAAGTAAACTCAGGTCCACGTTTAGCTTCCCAGCGAACTTTGACCAAAGGAATGCGCTTGCGTTTGAGCCGCTTGACTTCACGTTCCATGATTTCCACTGGCTTCTCAACAAATTTCAGTGTTTTACCAACACGAATTTCGTCAAGTGGTGTGTGGAGGTTCTCATCAGCTAAACACCTCTTGAGATTGGATACGTGAAAAGTTGGATGAACATTTCCAAGTTCAGGAGGTAACTCTAGTCTGTAGGCTACCTTGTCGATTCTTTCGACGATCTTGAATGGTCCAACATATCTAGGTGCAAGTTTTCCTTTCTTTCCAAATCTGATCACACCTTTCCAAGGTGAGACCTTAAGTAATACACGATCACCGACTTGAAATTCCAAGGGTTTGCGTTTTGGATCCGCGTAACTCTTCTGACGGCTCATAGATGTCTGAAGGTTATCGCAAACCTTCTTGACCTTGTCAGTTGTCTCTAAAATGAGGGCAGGTCCAGTAAGTTGAGCCTCGCCGATCTCATTCCAGCAGACTGGTGAACGACATTTTCGACCATAGAGAGCCTCAAAAGGAGCCATTTTGATACTGGTGTGATAATTGTTGTTGTAGGAGAATTCAATCAATTTAAGATGTGAATCCAAACTGCCACCAAAATCGATCACACAAGCTCTAAGCATATCCTCCAGAGTCTGGATTGTTCTCTCAGATTGACCATCCGTTTGCGGATGATAAGCTGTGCTCAGATTAAGTTGGGTCCCCATAGCAGATTGCATGGTTCTCCAAAAATGAGAAGTGAAACGAGCATCTCTGTCAGAAATGATGTTCAAAGGAACACCATGTCGAGCTACTATTTCATCCACATAGATTTGAGCAAGTCTGTCAGTAGGAAAATCCTCACGGATTGGCAAGAAATGTGCTGACTTTGTAAGAAGATCAACGACTACCCAGATGGCATCATGACCATTCTTAGTGCGTGGAAGTTTGGTAACAAGATCCATAGTAATGTTTTCCCATTTCCAAACTGGGATCTCTGGTTGCACCAATAAACCCGAAGGACGCTGATGTTCAGCCTTAACCTTAAGACAAGTAAGGCATTTTGATACGTATAAGGCAATGTCTTTCTTCATACCAGGCCACCAATAGTGAATACGAAGATCTTTATACATCTTATCTGAGCCCGGATGAATAGAATAACGAGACTTATGGGCTTCATCCATAAGCAAGGCACGAAGATCATCCTGGCTTGGGACCCACAAACGGTCCATGAAGTAATACAATCCATTGTCCTTCAGTTCAAGAGCAGGTGTTATGTGATAGGGAAATTCCTTATCCATCAAACCTTGTGAAACACAAGATTGTTGAGCTTGAGAAATACGTGCTTGGATATCGGATCGAGCTTGAATAACAGATTGAACACGTACACAATGAAGCTTAGTACGTTCCTTACGACTCAATGCATCAGCTACGACATTCGCCTTACCAGGATGGTAGCGAATTTCGCAGTCATAGTCGTTTAAAAGCTCAACCCAACGTCGCTGTCTCATGTTGAGTTCTTTCTGGTTGAAGATACGCTGAAGACTTTTGTGGTCTGTGAAAACCACACATTTTGTACCGTACAAATAGTGTCTCCAGATCTTTAGAGCAAAAACAACTACACCCAACTCAAGATCGTGAGTGGTGTAGTTCTTCTCATGAATCTTCAACTGCCTCGATGCATAGGCTATGACTTTGTTCCTTTGCATAAGAACACAACCAAGACCCAATTTCGATGCATCACAATACACGATAAAATCATCATCACCCTCAGGCAATTATAGAACAGGCGCATCGCAAAGCTTCTGCTTCAAGTGTTGAAAAGCTTCCTCTTGTTTGTATCCCCAATAAAAGGGTTTGTTCTTCTGAGTTAGAGCAGTTAGAGGAACTGCAATCTTCGAAAAGTTTTCTATGAAGCGGCGATAATAACCCGCTAGACCAAGAAAAGAACGAACTTCAGTAGGAGTAGAAGGTGTATCCCAATCCTTAATCGCACTGATCTTGGAGGGATCTACATGAATACCTTGTTCGTTGATAATATGTCCTAAGAATTGAACTTCTTTAAGCCAGAATTCACATTTGGAGAATTTGGCGAAAAGTTGCTCTTTCTTCAGGAGTTCCAGAGTAAGACGAAGATGTTGCTCGTGATCAGCTCGCGTCTTAGAGTAAATCAAGATATCGTCAATAAAAACAATGACGAACTGATCCAAATAAGGTTTGCAGAACCTATTCATTAAGTCCATGAAAACAGCAGGAGCATTAGTGAAACCGAATGGCATGACTGTGAACTCGTAATGCCCATACCGAGTACGGAACGCTGTCTTGGGAATATCTTCTTCATGCACCCGAAGTTGATGATACCCAGAACGTAGATCAATCTTCGAAAAAATAAGAAGCGCCCTATAGCTGATCAAAGAGATCATCTATGCGAGGTAGGGGATATCGATTCTTGATGGTAAGCTTGTTAAGCTCACGATAATCGATACACATCCTAAAAGATCCATCCTTCTTCTTGACAAAGAGAACGGGAGCACCCCAAGGTGAAAAGCTAGGACGTATAAAACCTTTGTCAGAGAGCTCCTGAAGCTGCTTAGACAACTCTTGCATCTCAGATGGTGCAAGACGATATGGAGCTCTGGCAATGGGATTTGCACCAGGTACGAGATCAATGCGGAACTCGACTTGGTGTGCTGGAGGTAGACCAGGTAAGTCTTCAGGGAATACTTCAGAATAATCCTGAACGACAGGAATATCTGAAATAGACTTACCCTTGCCTTTATCTTCTGTAACATGTGCTAAGAAAGCCACAAAATTCCTCCGCAGATATTTCCGAGCTTTAAAACAAGACATGAGTTTGAGACCACCGGTAGGCTTCTCACCTTGAACCTGTAGGATCTCGCCTGTCAAAAGCGGCACACGAAAAATCTTCTTAGAACAAATTATCTCTGCGTGATGCTTGGATAACCAATCCATTCCCACAATAACGTCGAAGCTTCCAAGTTGCATAGGAGCGAGGTCAATAGGAAAAAGATGGTCGTTAAGGTTCAACTGGCAGTTGCGAAGAACAGAATCAAGAATAATGGGTTCACCACTAGCAACTTCTACTGTCAAAGGTTTTCCTAGTTTCATTCTAGACACGCGAAGCATTTGCTCAAACGACAAAGACACAAAACTCTAATCGGCACCAGAATCGAAAAGAACAGATGCAGGCTGATTATTAATAAAGAACGTACCGTTCACCACATTTTCGTCAGCCTGTGCCTCTTGGGCATTCATGTTAAAGGCTCGGCCTCGAGCCGGAGCCTGAACCTGATTCTGGTTGGCTAGCCTTGGGCATCGGTTTCTGTAGTGGGTCAGATCCCCACAATTGTAACAAGCACCTGGTGGGTATAGTAGTCGTGCCGCTTGACCCTGTTGCTGAGCAGGAGGCTGTGCAACTTGTTGAGCCGGGTTCTGAACTGCGTGATTTTGAGCAAACCGACAAACATCGGCAAGATGACCTGATTTCCCACAGCTAGTGCAGAAACGGCACTGATGTTGCGGCTGATGGTGACTGTTGCTTCTATTGCACAAAGGTGCATTCCCTGTATAGGGTTTCTTTGCTGGAGGCTGTGCGGGTTGGTTGGGTGCTGCCTGATTAGCTTGGGCAGTGACAGCAAAATTTTGGGAAGCCTTACGCTTCCTTGACCTCTTCGAAGAACCAGAGTCCTTTCCATTCCTGTTTTGACCTTTCTTGCTATCTTCCTTGTCAGCCGACTGTTTCTTGCCCTTGTCACCCTTCCGGTGTAACTTTCCCTTTCTAATCTGCGACTCAGTCAATGTCGCTGATAACTCGATCGCCTGACGGAGTGTGGCAGGTTCACTACCAGTAAGAATGTCTTGTACCGAGTCAGGTAGGCCGTCGATGTATCTTTTGATAGCCTTGTCAAGTGGGGTAACCATTGTCGGGCAAAGCAAACTCAACTCTTCAAACTGATCAGTATATGCCCTGTGCTCACCACTATCTTGCTTCAAAACATCAAACTCTTTCTCCAACGCCCGCTGTTCATGACGAGGACAGAATTCCCTCTTCATAAGGGCTCTAAGTTCAGCCCATGTCTATGCGAGAGCAACTTCCGCACCTCGGTCTCTCATTACCCCATTCCACTATGTAAGAGCCCTCTTCTGAAACACGCTCGAAGAAAACTTGACCTTGCGATTATCCGGGCACTGCACGTGGCGAAAAGTATTCTCAATGCTTTCGAACCACTGAAGAAGCCCAGTTGCTCCTTCAGAACCACTAAACTTGAGTGGTTTAGCCTGGTTAAAATCCTTGTATTTGCATGGAACATTGTTGTTGTTGTTGGCCTGGTTCCATTGAGCAAAGAGATTTGGGAATTGAGCAGCCATCTGCTGCGCAATGATTTCTGCCAACTCGGCAGTTGCTATTTGGTTCTCGCGTCGAGGAGGCATTCTAAAAGAGGAAAACATGAAAGGAAACGAGTGAGATGATTGGATGAAGAGAATGAGATGAAACAAAATCAACAAAAGCAAAGATGGTGGTCATTTGTCCCTATCACAAAGTAAACAAACGACACACAGTGACTAATCAAAGTAAATGGGTCAAAATAATGTATAATGAAGACATGCTCGCCTATAAGTGAACACTCATCCCATGAATTCCCAGGTAAGCACAACTGGTCTCGCGTCTGATTGAGATGTATACGAAGTGCTTGCCTAGACAGAAAACCCAGAATACAGGCATTCACCCTTCCAGTTTGCACGTGTTCACATTATTTAAAAAACCCAAAACGTTTGACGAGATTTTGAAAATTTGAAGGCACAAGGCCAAAAACCAAACTGAAAAAGGGTTCAAAACCTTACAATTGAGGATTCAAAACCTTGTAATAAATTATTCAAAAACAGATGATTGTTTTTCAAAAATCGTTTCGGAAAAATTTTGGTTCTTGTTTTGATAATCACCTAAGGATAGGTGATGTACATGTTTTAAGATCTAAACACAAGATAACTTGTGTTAGGGTCCTAGAAAAGTTATAGTCTAGGTCAAAGCATTACTAATAACCTAATTCCCTATAACCATTGGCTCTGATACCAACTATTCTATCACACCCCGACCGCGTAAAACAACAAATCGCGGCGGAAACATCGGGGCGTGTCGTAACAGAATAAATTGTTTCATAACCATGGCATACAAAGTTGTATTTTATTTATCAAACAAGGGTGTTACATTGTCTTGAACAGTAAACAAAAGAGTTTATAACATAATTAAACAAGTCTATCTTCGTTTTTAGTCTATAAGGCACAGGTCCGCCCTAGTGTCATGATCAACATCCTACGGAAAAGCTCCTGAAAACACATGTGAAAATAGGTACGTCAGCATAAAAATGCCTGTGAGATACATAGGTTTGTGAAAATAGGATTCATGACTTGTATTTGAGAAAATGTTTAGTCATGAACCTTGTAATTTGCTTTGTCTTGTAAATCATTTGAAAAACGATAAGATCAGTTGATATGTATAAGTAAATGTAAGGTTAAATGAATAACCATGTAAAATGAGTTTGTATAAAATAAACTGTTTTGTAAAAACGATGTCTTGTGAAAAGTATGTTATGTATATAAAATGTAATATGTCTATACTGAAATGGTTTAAATAACGTTGCGCTATGTAATATTATACAAACACTTATATATAGGAAGTACCAGCGGCGTATCCACCATGTTTGTATCATATTACACCCGCCTCGTTACTCAAATCACTTACCCAAACAATCACCAATGTAACTTGTTCATGTACAAACCAATTGTCCAGTGTTATTGTGTAAACCATATCAAAATGTCAATGTCCAATGTAAACCACCAAATGTGTATATCAATGTCAAAATGTTTATGTTCAATGTAGATCATGTAATGTGTAACCAAAATGTCATGTATGGTAAGTGAAATGTATTAACTAAACCATATGTAAAAATGCACAACAACAAGGTATTGAAGTAAATCACAGTTTAAATCAAAGTCATGTTGTGTGTAACAAATGCATGCTATACTGATACAAACATTTATGCGGTAATGTTAAAATGCATACATCCAAGCCTTGAGACTGTGGTGATAAACCCTTAAACAAATTAAAGGTTCATCTAAGTTATGTATATCGAATTCGGTCATTCCTTTCATCCCCATACCCAGGATGTCCGGAACGGGAGTTGTCAATTCCTATGGTACCACTACCTACTAACGAATGGCATGATCAATGTTAATGAATGTATTGTTCCATGTTAAACAAACCAAATGTCATAACAAAATGTAAGCATTTGAAAACGATGCACTAAGTATGTAATCAAATGAACATACATAGCGTGAAATGTAATGTAAAACGATGTACTAAGTAATGCACACAATGGGCACACCTAGCATGAAATGTAATGTAAAACAATGTACTAAGTAATGCACACAATGGGCACACCTAGCATGAAATGTAATGAAATCATGTACTATAATGTACTAACGAACATAGCATGTATATGATGTGAAAACAGGAAAGCATGAAAGTAACAAGTAGGCACATGTGTTTCACCCCAAAACAGTTTGGAAAACAGTAAAAGAGGGGTCTATGTACTCACCTGATATTACTCAGTAGTCCTGGAGTGACAACCAAACAATGGTATAGATCACGGAATCAAACGGCACCTAATATAGGTAACTATGTTAATAAACCGGACCTAAATCGGAAGATCGGGTAGCATGAGGGTTCGTAAACCAAACGAGTGTAGAGACTCGTGTCATTTGGTTTAACAAAGCCTACATACTAAATGAAATCTAACATAATTGTTTACGACCCATTACGACCCGTTTAGGAAGCTTATGCTACTTTAACGCATCGTTCGCGTGAAACGCGTTCGGACCGCCTAACTAGCCCTATGATAAGTGTTACATGCCTAAAAATGTTACATAATCAGTTATGTGACAAAGGTTTAGGTTACATATGTTTAATTACCAATTATACATGAAAAGGGTATTCTGGTAATTTACCTAAGGCATATAAACTACCTATCATACAACTACTCAAACGATGTGACCATAGGGTATAACCTCGGAAGGTTATTCCCTACCTACTATGGTCACCTAATGTGTTTGGTCGGATCCTAATGATCGACCAAATGGGTCGGGTTCAAGGTATAAGCGATTTATTAGATCGCTTACCCTACGACCCTAGACAACGTGGTAATCAGTAGGCATAGTCCCAAGGGACTATAACCAACGTGATTACACTCACGTTGCGAAGTTCAAACGAACTTCGCATTGACCATTACTGGTCAACGCTGAAAGTCAAACAAAGTTTGACTTTCTGACTCAAAAAGCAATAAAATAAGGAAAAGAACGAAAGAATACTTACGAAGGGTCCCCGAATGCTAACTTCGATTCAAAAATCTCAGGTATGAAACAATAGTTTCAACTTAGAGTTTCTCAAATCAAAGTACTTGTGATTTTGAAGCATGGGGGGTGGGGTATTTATAGTATTTGGTCCACCGTTAAGATCGTTTCATGGAAACCTTGCTTTAATCACAACCCTACAAGTGTCGGAATGTTATCGTGCCTCAAAATGCTCACCACCATAAGAATTTGACATGTGGAAGTGGGATTAGAAGTGCAAAACAGCTGCAAACAGCTGTTAGAAACATTTAATCTGGTCAGATAGTCAGACGCGGCCCGCGTCAGGATGTGCAGAAACTCAGGCGGGCCGCCTGAGAGTTGCAGATCAGAAACAACTTTCTGTTTTGACAGTTTCAGTCCCTGAACGTGTTTAAGGCCTTTTCCGACACTTCTAAGGCCCGTAAAGCCAACTTTAAGGCCCTAAAATGATGCCTAAACATTGTGGACATGAAACATGCTCAAAAATATGCCGGGTGTTGGTTCGTTTGGTCGTACGAACGCGATGTTCGCTTAATTACGACGGAATGCGCACAAGCGCGAAAAACGATCCAAATGACGCGACGAATGGATTTTTCTTATGGCGAACACTAAAATATAATATAGTCATGCTTACATAAATTTTTGGATGTCCGGATGTATTCAGAACGTAAGTTATGCGCAAAAATGCAAACTTGTGCACTTTTTGACACTTTTAGTCCCTGAATGACCCAAAAGTTTATTTTAGCACACCGAACCCCTCAAAGCCTATTTCTAAGCTATGTAAAGGATATTTAAGGTGTGTTTAACTTATGTTTATGTTCCGGAATGTCTGTTCCAGTATGAATCGTCATACTTTCGCAGTTTGTCAAGTTTAGTCCCTGTAAGTGAATTAACTTGTTTTTGCCATACCAAAGCCTTTAAAACTTATTTCTAAGTTATGTAAAGGTTATTTAAGGTATGTTTAGTATATGTTGATGTTTCGGAGTATTTTTCGCATTAAACTGAGTACGTTTACGCACCAGTTTGCGTATAACTCTCCAGAAAGTGATGTAGAGTTTGAAATTGAACAAAAGTCAAAACATGAAAAATGTAAAACACAACCAAACAAACATTTGGATCAAATAACATTGTTTTATTGATAATGGAACTGTTCATAGTGATTACAAGCACAGTTGTTACACGGACATCCAAAAATTTATGTAAGCTTGACTATATTATGCTTTAGTGTTTTGCTTGCCAAAAAGACATTCGTTGCGTCATTTGGATCGTTTTTCGTGCTTATGCGCATTCCGTCATAATTAAGCGAACATCGCGTTCGTACGACCAAACGAACCAACATCCGGCATATTTTTGAGCATGTTTCATGTCCACAATGTTTGGGCATCATTTTAGGGCCTTAAAGTTGGCTTTACGGGCCTTAGAAGTGTCAGAAATGGCCTTAAACACGTGCAGGGACTGAAACTGTCATTTTTGAAACATGTTTGCTGATCAGAAGCTCCAGGCGGCCCGACTGAGCTTTTTCTGATCCCGAAGCGGGCCGCGTCTGAGTATCAGACCAGATTAAGTGTTTTTAACAGCAGGTTGCAGCTGTTTGATTCTCACCCACACATTCTCAATTGCCTAGTCAGCTGATAAGGATCATTTTTAGCTACCATAAGGTTCCGACACATGTACGGATGCGATTAAAGCATGGTTTCCATGAAATGATCTTAACGGTTACCCGAAAACTATAAATACCCCACCCCACAACTTCAAAAACCACTAGAATTTTGATCTTAGAAACTCTAAGTTGAAACCATTGTTTCATACCTGAGATTCTTGGATCGAGATTAGCATTCGGGGACCCTTCGTAAGTATTCTTTCGTTCTTTTATTGTTTTTCGAGTCTTTTCGAGTCTGAAAGTCAAACTTTGTTTGACTTTCTGCGTTGACCAGTTATGGTCAATGCGAAGTTCGTTTGAACTTCGCAACGTGATTGTAATCACGATGGTTATAGTCCCTTGGGACTATGCCTACTGATTACCACGTTGTCTAGGGTCGTAGGGTAAGCGATCTGATAAATCGCTTATACCTTCGAACCCGACCCAGTTTGGTCGATCATTAGGATCCGACCAAATACATTAGGTGACCATAGTATATAGGGAATAACCTTCCGAGGTTATACCTTATGGTCACATCGTTTAAGTAGTTGTATGATAGGTAGTTTATATGCCTTAGGTAAATTACCAGAATACCCTTTTCATGTATAATTAGTAATTTAGCATATGTAACCTAAAATTTTGTCACGTAACTGATTATGTAACATGTTTAGGCATATAATACTTGTCATAGGACTAGTTAGGCGGTCCGAACGCGTTTCACGCGAACGACGCGTTAAAGTAGCATAAGCTTCCTAAACGGGTCGTAATGGGTCGTAAACAATTATGTTAGATTTCATTTAGTATGTAGGCTTTGTTAAACCAAATGACACGAGTCTCTACACTCGTTTGGTTTACGAACCCTCATGCTACCCGATCTTCCGATATAGGTCCGGTTTATTAACATAGTTACCTATATTAGGTGCCGTTTGATTCCGAGATCTCTATCATTGTTTGGTTGTCACTTCAGGACTACCGAGTAATATCAAGTGGGTACATAGACCCCTCTTTTACTGATTTCCAAACTGTTTTGGGGTGAAACACATGTGCCTACTTGTTACTTTCATGCTTTCCTGTTTTCACATCATATACCTGCTATGTTTGTTAGTACATTATAGTACATGATTTCATTACATTTCATGCTATCTATGTCCATTGTGTGCATACTTAGTACATTGTTTTACATTACATTTCTGCCATGTATGTTGACTGATAACATGCTAGCACATTGATTTACATGACTTTTCTACTTTGTGTGTTAACTTAACATACTTTGTACATTGTTTTCATATGACATGCATACAACTGCTATAACATTTGGTTTGCACAAACGGGTCTTTATTACGTTCATTAACATTTGCTACGCCGCTCAGTAGTAAGTAGTGGTACCATAGGACTTGACAAATCCCATTCCTGACATCCCGGGTTTGTTTGGATGTAAGGAATGACTGAATCCGAAAACATTTCTTTTGATAACCTTGACTGAAAGGGTTATCCGACTGTCTCAAGGCTTGAATGTATGCGTTAACTTACCACAAAAATGTTTGTATCAATGTATCATGCATCACTTTGCAAAACATAACTTTTTGATATATTCAAAATACTTTGTTTTGTACATTACTACATTTGGACTATGTACATAACATTTGTTACACATTACTTGACTACTTTTGGACTATCAACATTTGACATGGTTTATACAAGGACTTTTGACTATTGGTTTAAACATAGGCATTACACTTTGTTGGTTGGTTTAAGTGACTTAAGTAACGAGATGTGAGTAATATGATACAATCATGGTGGATACGCCGCTGGTACTTCCTATACATAAGTGTTTGTATTATATTACATATCATAGCGTTATTTAAATCATTCATTTTGGACTTATACATTTTATACAAGTGACATGTTTTTACAAGACTTTGGTTTACAATACAGTTTATTTTATACAACTTATTTTGCATGGTTATTCATTTAACCATACATTATTCACTTATCTATACATATCATCTGGACTTATTGTTTTTCAAACGATTTACAAAGCAAATCAAATTACAAGGTTCATGACTAAACATTTTCTTAAACTTAAGTCATGAATCCTATTTTCACAGAAACCTATGTATCTCACAGGCATTTTTATGCTGACGTACCTATTTTCACATGTGTTTTCAGGAGCTTTTCCGTAGGATGTTGATCGTGACACTAGGGCGGACCTGTGCCTTAGAGACTAAAAATGGAGACAGACTTGTTTAATTATGTTATAAACTCTATGTTTCCAGTTTAAGACAATGTAACACTCTTGTTTAATAAATAAAATATAACTTTGTATGCCATGGTTATGAAACAATTAATTCTGTTACAACACTCCCTGACGTTTCCGCCACGTTTTGTATGTTATAAGTGGTCGGGGTGTGATAGAAGAGTTGGTATCAGAGCCAATGGTTATAGGGAATTAGGTTATTAGTAATGCTTTGACCTAGACTATAACTTTTCTAGGACCCTAACACAAGTTATCTTGTGTTTAGATCTTAAAACATGTACATCACCTATCCTTAGGTGATTAATAAAACAAGAACCAAAATTTTTCCGAAACGATTTTTGAAAAACAATCATCTGTTTTTGAATAAATTATTACAAGGTTTTGAACCCTCTTTTGTAAGGTTTTGAACCCTTTCTGTTTGACTAAATTTTTGGCCTTGTGCCTTCAAATTTTCAAAATCTCGTCAACGTTTTGGGTTTTAAATAATGTGAACACGTGCAAACTGGAAGGGTGAATGCCTGTATTCTGGGTTTTCTGTCTAGGCAAGCACTTCGTATATATCTCATCAGACGCGAGACCAGTTGTGCTTACCTGGGAATTCTTGGGATGAGTGTTCACTTATAGGCGAGCATGTCTTCGTGATACATTATTTTTGACCCATTTACTTTGATTAGTCACTGTGTGTCGTTTGTTTACTTTGTGATATGGACGAATGACCACCATCTTTGCTTTTGTTTATTTTGTTTCATCTCATTCTCTTCATCCAAACATCTCACTCGTTTCCTTTCATGTTTTCCTCTTTTAGAATGCCTCCTCGACGCGAAAACCAGATAGCGACTGCCGAACTGGCAGAAATCATTGCGCAGCAGATGGCTGCTCAATTTCCAAATCTTTTTGCTCAATGGCACCAAGCCAACAACAACAACAATGCTCCATGCAAATACAAGGATTTTAACTCGGCTAAACCACTCAAGTTTAGTGGTTCTGAGGGAGCGACTGGGCTTCTTCAGTGGTTCGAGAGCATTGAGAATACTTTCCGCCACGTGCAGTGTCCGGATAATCGCAAGGTCGAGTTTTCTTTGAGCGTGTTTCAGAAGAGGGCTCTCACATGGTGGAACGGGGTTATGAGAGACCAAGGTGCAGAAGTTGCTCTCGCACAGACATGGGCTGAACTTAGAGCCCTTATGATGAGAGAATTCTGTCCTCGTCATGAGCAGCGAGCTTTGGAGAAGGAATTTGATAATTTGAAGCAAGATAGTGGTGAGCATCGGGCGTATACTGATAGGTTTGAAGAGTTGAGTCTGCTTTGCCCGACTATGGTTACCCCACTCGACAAGGCTATCGAAAGATACATCGACGGCCTACCTGACTCAGTGCAAGACATCCTTACTGGTAGTAACCCTGCCACACTCCGTCAGGTGATCGAGTTATCAGCGACATTGACTGAGTCGCAGGTTCGTAAGGGAAAGTTGCATAAGAAGGGTGACAAGGGTAAGAAGCAGGCGTTTGACAAGGGCGATAGCAAGAAAGGTGAAAACAAGAATGGGAAGAATTCTGGTTCCTCAAAGAATTCTAGGAAGCGAAAGGCTTCCCAAAACTATGCCGTTACTGCACAGGCTCATGCTGCACCAAATCAGCCTGCGCAACCAACCGCCAAGAAGCCTTATTTTGGCAATGCACCTTTGTGCAACAGGTGTAATGGCCATCACCAACCACATCTCCAGTGTCGTCAGTGCACCAACTGCGGAAGATCTGGTCATCTTGCTGCTACTTGTCGCATTCCTGTTAACCAAAACCAGGCCGTTTATAACCATGCTCAACAAGTTGCTCAGCCTCTTGCTCAGCAACAAGGTCAAGCTGCACGACCTCATTTTCCTCCTGGTTCGTGCTACAATTGTGGGGATCTGACCCACTACAGGAACCAGTGCCCAAGACTAGCCAACCCAAACCAGAACCCAAATCAGAATCAGGCTCCGGCTCGAGGCCGAGCCTTTAACATGAATGCCCAAGAGGCGCAGGCGGACGATAATGTGGTGAACGGTACGTTCTTTATTAATAATCAGCCTGCATCTGTTCTCTTTGATTCGGGTGCCGATAAGAGTTTCGTGTCATTGTCTTTTGAGCCAATGCTTCGCGTGTCTAGAACGAAACTAGGTAAACCTTTGACAGTAGAAGTTGCTAGTGGTGAACCCATTGTTCTTGATTCTGTTCTTTGCAACTGCCAATTGAACCTTAACGACCATCTTTTTCCTATCAACCTCACGCCTATGCAACTTGGAAGCTTCGACGTCATTGTGGGAATGGATTGGTTATCCAAGCATCACGCAGAGATAGTTTGTTCTGAGAAGATTGTTCGTATGCCGCTTTCGACAGGAGAGATCCTACAGGTGCATGGTGAGAAGCCTACCGGTGGTCTCAAGCTTATGTCTTGTTTTAAAGCTCGGAAGTATCTGCGAAAGAACTATGTGGCTTTCTTAGCACATGTTACTGAAGATAAAGGCAAGGGTAAGTCTATTTTAGATATTCCTGTCGTTCGGGATTATTCGGAAGTATTCCCTAAAGACTTACCTGGTCTACCTCCAACACGCCAAGTCGAGTTCCGCATTGATCTCGTACCTGGTGCAAATCCCATTGCCAGAGCTCCATATCGTCTTGCACCATCTGAGATGCAAGAGTTGTCTAAGCAGCTTCAGGAGCTCTCTGACAAAGGCTTTATCTGTCCCAGTTTTTCACCTTGGGGTGCTCCCGTTCTTTTTGTCAAGAAGAAGGATGGATCCTTTAGGATGTGTATCGATTATCGTGAGCTTAACAAGCTTACCATCAAGAATCGATATCCCCTACCGCGCATAGACGACCTCTTTGATCAGTTACAGGGCGCTTCTTATTTCTCGAAGATTGATCTGCGATCTGGATATCATCAACTTCGCGTGCATGAAGAAGATATTCCCAAGACAGCGTTCCGTACTCGTTATGGGCATTATGAGTTCACAGTCATGCCATTCGGTTTGACTAATGCTCCTGCTGTTTTCATGGACTTAATGAATAGGGTCTGCAAACCTTATTTGGATCAGTTCGTCATTGTTTTTATTGACGACATCTTGATTTACTCTAAGACGCGAGCTGATCACGAGCAGCATCTTCGTCTTACTCTGGAACTCCTGAAGAAAGAGCAACTTTTCGCCAAATTCTCCAAGTGCGAATTTTGGCTTAAAGAAGTTCAATTCTTAGGACATATTATCAACGAACGAGGTATTCAGGTAGATCCCTCCAAGATCAGTGCGATTAAGGATTGGGATACACCTACTACTCCTACTGAAGTTCGTTCTTTTCTTGGTCTAGCGGGTTATTATCGCCGCTTTATTGAAAACTTCTCAAAGCTTGCAGTTCCTCTAACTGCTCTAACCCAGCATAACAAACCCTTTGATTGGGGATTCAAACAAGAGGAAGCTTTTCAACGCTTGAAGCAGAAGCTTTGTGATGCGCCTGTTCTATCATTGCCTGAGGGTGATGATGATTTTGTCGTGTATTGTGATGCATCGAAATTAGGCCTTGGTTGTGTTTTGATGCAAAGGAACAAAGTCATAGCATATGCATCAAGGCAGTTGAAGATACATGAGAAAAACTACACCACTCATGATCTTGAGTTGGGTGCAGTTGTTTTCGCTCTAAAGATCTGGAGACATTATTTGTACGGTACAAAATGTGTGATTTTCACGGACCACAAAAGTCTCCAGCATATCTTCAATCAGAAAGAACTCAACATGAGGCAACGACGTTGGGTTGAGCTTTTAAACGACTATGACTACGAAATTCGCTACCATCCGGGTAAAGCGAATATCGTAGCTGATGCATTAAGTCGTAAGGAACGTACTAAGCTTCATTGTGTGCGTGTTCAATCTGTTATTCAAGCTCGATCCGATATCCAAGCCCGCATTTCTCAGGCTCAACAATCTTGTGTTTCACAAGGATTGATGGATAAGGAATTTCCTTATCACATAACACCTGCTCTGGAACTGAAGGACAATGGATCATATTACTTCATGGACCGTTTGTGGGTCCCAAGCCAGGATGATCTTCGTACCTTGCTTATGGATGAAGCCCATAAGTCTCGTTATTCTATTCACCCGGGCTCAGATAAGATGTATAAGGATCTTCGTATTCACTATTGGTGGCCTGGTATGAAGAAAGACATTGCCTTATACGTATCTAAATGCCTTACTTGTCTTAAAGTTAAGGCTGAACATCAACGTCCTTCGGGATTATTGGTGCAACCAGAGATCCCAGTTTGGAAATGGGAAAACATTACTATGGATCTCATTACTAAACTTCCGCGTACAAAGAAAGGTCATGATGCCATCTGGGTAGTCGTTGATCGTCTTACTAAGTCAGCACATTTCTTGCCAATCCGTGAGGATTTTCCCGCTGACACACTTGCAAAAATCTATGTGGATGAAATTGTAGCTCGACATGGTGTTCCTTTGAACATCATTTCTGACAGAGATGCTCGTTTCACTTCTCATTTTTGGAGAACCATGCAATCTGCTATGGGGACCCAACTTAATCTGAGCACAGCTTATCATCCGCAAACGGATGGTCAATCTGAGAGATCCAGACTCTGGAGGATATGCTTAGAGCTTGTGTGATCGATTTTGGTGGTAGTTGGGATTCACATCTTAAGTTGATTGAATTCTCGTACAACAACAGTTATCACACCAGCATCAAAATGGCTCCTTTCGAGGCTCTCTATGGTCGAAAATGTCGTTCACCAGTCTGCTGGAATGAGATCGGCGAGGCTCAACTTACTGGACCTACCCTCATTTTAGAGACAACTGACAAGGTCAAGAAAGTTCGCGATAACCTTCAGACAGCTATGAGCCATCAAAAGAGTTACGCGGATCCAAAACGCAAACCCTTGGAATTTCAAGTCGGTGATCGAGTATTACTTAAGGTCTCACCTTGGAAAGGTGTGATCAGATTTGGAAAGAAAGGAAAACTTGCACCTAGATACGTTGGACCATTCAAGATCGTCGAAAGAATCAGAAAGGTAGCCTACAGACTTGAGTTACCTACTGAACTTGGAAATGTTCATCCAACTTTTCACGTGTCCAATCTCAAGATGTGTTTAGCTGATGAGAACCTCCACATACCACTTGACGAAATTCGTGTTGGTAAAACACTGAAATTTGTTGAGAAACCTGTGGAAATCATGGAACGTGAAGTCAAGTGGCTTAAACGCAAGCGCATTCCTTTGGTCAAAGTTCGCTGGGAAGCTAAACGTGGACCCGATTTTACTTAGGAATGCGAAGATCAAATGAAGCCGAAATATCCGCATCTTTTTCCACGAGTTTCCTCTAAATAAATTTCGGGACGAAATTTCCACAAGTAGGGGAGACTGTAACAACTATGCTTGTAATCATTCTGAACAGTTCTATTAGCAATAAAACAATGTTATTTGATCCCAATGGTTGTTTGGTTGTGTTTTACATTTTTCATGTTTTGACTTTTATCCAATTTCAAACTCTATATCACTTTCTGGAGAGTTATACGCAAACTGGTGCGTAAACGTACTCAGTTTAATGCGACAAATACTCCGGAACATCAACATACACTTAACATACCTTAAATAACTTTTACATGACTTAGAAATAAGTTTTAAAGGCTTTGGTATGGCAAAAACAAGTTAATTCGCCTACAGGGACTAAACTTGACAAACTGCGAAAGTATGCCAATTTGAACTGTAACAGACATTCTGGAACACGACCATAAGTTAAACATACCATAAATATCCTTTACATAGCTTATAAATAGGCTTTGAGGGGTTCGGTATGCTAAAATAAACTTTTGGGTCATTCAGGGACTAAAAGTGTCAAAAAGTGCACAAGTTTGCACTTTTGCGCATAACTTACGTTCTGAATACATCCGGACATCCAAAAATTTATGTAAGCATGACTATATTATTCTTTAGTGTTTGGCTTGCCAAAAAGACATTCTTTAGTGATTTTACAAGACTTTGGTTTACAATACAGTTTATTTTATACAACTTATTTTGCATGGTTATTCATTTAACCATACATTATTCACTTATCTATACATATCATCTGGACTTATTGTTTTTCAAACGATTTACAAAGCAAATCAAATTACAAGGTTCATGACTAAACATTTTCTTAAACTTAAGTCATGAATCCTATTTTCACAGAAACCTATGTATCTCACAGGCATTTTTATGCTGACGTACCTATTTTCACATGTGTTTTCAGGAGCTTTTCCGTAGGATGTTGATCGTGACACTAGGGCGGACCTGTGCCTTAGAGACTAAAAATGGAGATAGACTTGTTTAATTATGTTATAAACTCTATGTTTCCAGTTTAAGACAATGTAACACTCTTGTTTAATAAATAAAATATAACTTTGTATGCCATGGTTATGAAACAATTAATTCTGTTACAACACTCCCCGACGTTTCCGCCACGTTTTGTATGTTATACGTGGTCGGGGTGTGACACACGAAGTCCCTCCTTTTTATATCGACTTAATCGCCGGGCCAATGACAAGCCTCACACCGTGCCGCAGAGGACGGGCATGAACTAATGGATCTGGGCACGTCAATGGTGATAGACATTGACAGTTCAGGGCACATAAACATGACTACAGTCAGCAGTCGATATGGTAACGAGTCTAGTGTATACATGGGGTAGCCCCCACGGCCGAAATGCCAGATAACTAACATGGGGTAGCCCCCACGGCTGGATTGCCAGAGTAACCGGGAATAAACAAATCACGTTTTCAACTCTGGGGTAACCCCCACGGCAGGATGCCAGTTAAAGGAAACTGTTTTTGGAACAACTTAAAATGAACACCCAACCGTGAACTCACTCAACTTGTTATTGACTCGTTACTACATGCTTTGCAGGTCTTTAGGTACTTAGCTGGAGCTTGCATGGAAGAGAGTCGTTGTGGGACATGGACAGCTGTGTGCCATGTTAAACTTTGAAACAATTAAACTTATGTTATGGTTTTGAACATTATGCTTCCGCTTGCAACTTAAACTATGTTTTTGTTTGGACACCAATTGTATTGGTTGGATTTTATAACTACTTATATGCTTGTTCAATATGATTGGTGGCTGGATCCTGGTCAGTCATTCCTCCAAGCGGTGGTACTCCGCAGGTGGATTTTGGGGGTGTGACATTCTACGTGGTCGGGGTGTGACATACACACAAGCACAGATGTCATAGTCTCCCCTACTTTAGGAAATTTCGTCCCGAAATTTATTTAGAGGAAACTTGTGAGAATAGATGCGGATATTTCACTTTCATCTGATCTTCACGCTCCCAAGTAAACTCTAGGCCACGTTTAGATTCCCAACGTACTTTGACAGTAGGTATGCGCTTGTATTTGAGCTTTTTGACTTCACGGTCCATGATTTCCACAGGTTTCTCAACAAAATGCATCGTATTATCAACACGAATTTCATCAAGTCGTATGTGGAGGTTCTCATCAGCTAAACACTTTTTGAGATTGGACACGTGGAAATTTGGATGAACATTTCCAAGTTCAGGAGGTAGCTCTAGTCTGTAGGCTACTTTTCCTATTCTTTCAATGATCTTGAATGGTCCAACATAGCGTGGTGCAAGTTTTCCTTTCTTTCTAAATCTAATCACACCTTTCCAAGGGGATACCTTGAGTGGGACGAGATCACCGACTTGAAATTCTAAGGGCTTGCGTTGTCGATCCGCATAACTCTTTTGACGGCTTCTAGCTGTCTGAAGGTTATCACGAATCTTCTTGACCTTATTTGTAGTCTCTAGAATGAGTGTAGGTCCAGTAAGCTGAGCTTCACCTATCTCACTCCAGCAGACCAGTGAACGACATTTTCGACCGTATAAACCTTTGAAAGGAGCCATGTTAATGCTAGAGTGATAACTGTTGTTGTAGGAGAATTCGATCAACGGTAGATGCGAATCCCAACTACCACCAAAATCAATCACACAAGCTCTAAGCATATCCTCCAGTGTCTGGATAGTTCTCCCAGATTGACCATCCATTTGAGGATGATATGATGTGCTCAAATTGAGTTGGGTCCCCATGGCAGATTGCATGGTTCTCCAAAAGCGAGACGAGAATCGAGCATCTCTATCAGATATAATGTTCAAAGGAACACCATGTCGAGATACAATCTCATCAACGTATATCTTGGCAAGCTTGTCAGCAGATAGATCCTCACGGATCGGTAAGAAATGTTCTGACTTTGTAAGACGATCAACAACTACCCAAATGGCGTCATGACCTCTTTTAGTACGCGGCAGCTTGGTAATGAGATCCATAGCAATGTTTTCTGTAACATCTGTGCTTGTAATCATTGTGAACAGTTCAATTATCAATAAAACAATGTTATTTGATCCCAATGTTTGTTTGGTTATGTTTTACATTTTTCATGTTTTGACTTTTATTCAATTTCAAACTCTATATCACTTTCTGGAGAGTTATACGCAAACTGGTGCGTAAACGTAATCAGTTTAATGCGAAAAATACTCCGGAACATCAACATATACTTAACATACCTTAAATAACCCTTACATAACTTAGAAATAAGTTTTGAAAGCTTTGGTATGGCAAAAAACAAGTTAATTCGCTTACTGGGACTAAACTTGACAAACTGCGAAAGTATGCCAATTTGAACAGTAACGAACATTCCAGAACATGACCATAAGTTAAACATGCCATAAATATCCTCTACATAGCTTAGAAATAGGCTTTGAGGTGTTCGGTGTGCTAAAATAAACTTTTGGGACATTCAGGGACTAAAAGCGTCAAAAAGTGCACAAGTTTACACTTTCGCGCATAACTTACGTTCTGAATACATCCGGACATCCAAAAATTTATGTAAGCACTAAAATATTTTATTTTAGTGTTTAGGCTTGAGAAAAATCCATTCGTCGCGTCATTTGGATCATTTTTCGCGCTTATGCGTATTCCGTCGTAATTAAGCGAACATCGCGATCGTACGGCCAAACGAACCGACATCTGAGATATTTTTGAGCACATTTTAAGTTCCCTATACTTTAACTTCATTTTAGAGCTTTGAAATGGGGTTAACAGGGCTTAAACGTGTCAAAAAATGCATCGAAAACCAAGTTTTGAGGTTGCAGGGACTGAAACTATAAATCTGCCAAACTAGGTCCGTAAGCAGGGGCCAGATGCAGCAAAACGTTTTTTTTCAGCTGTTAACAGCCCTTAACACTCTCCGAAGGCCAAGTGCCAAGTGTCAAACTCTTATGGTGGATGGCAAATGAGTTACCACAGGCGATAAAGTCTTATCACAATCAACCTTTGAGTTTGATTGAAACCTTTTGCTACAAGTCTCGCTGTACAAGTATCCAAGTTTCCATGCATATATGTTTTCTTCATGAAAACCCTCTTACTTCCAACCATTTTGGAGTTAAGAGGTTGCATAACCAATTCCTATACTTGGTTGTTATACATGGACTGCATCTTTACGTTCATGGCTTCAAGCCATTTGTCACAATCGAATTTTGACATTGCATCATGGTATGTGGTTGGTTCACCCGAATCTACCACGTAGCATCCATCCATGAAAGATCCATATCTTTTAGGTGGATTACTAATTCTACCAGATATGCGAACGTATTGTGTGTGTTGATCAACCACTTGATCATTTTCAACAACCTCTTGTTGAATGCTAGTATCAACCAAACGTGTATCGGCTTGTGGTTCTCGATCCTTATCAAGTTCCACTGTTCTACTAATTCCTTCCACAAGGAACTTAGCTTCCAAGAACTCAGCCTTTTGAGCAATAAATACCTTTTGCTCTGTTGGATCGTAGAATTAATATCCTATACCATCTTTAGGATATCCTACGAAGATACACTTAGTGGATCGTACTTTTATTTGGGGTGTATTGCTTCAGAAGCTTCACAACCCATACTTTTAAATATGATAATGATGGAGCCCTTCCATGCCATATTTAAAAGGTGTCTTACCCGCCTTCTTGGTTTGGGCCATATTTAATATACGAGCCACTGAGAGCAAAGCGTAACCCCAAAGTGATAGAGATAAGGCGCTCCTAGCCATCATAGATCGAACCATATCTAATAGAGTTCGACTCCTCCTCTATCTAAACGAAGAACTTTAAAAGAGTTGATTTTGTACTTCACCTTTTGAAGATTCTGAACGTTTCAAAACTTCTTCTTTGTGTCAAGTACACATAACCATAACTACTATAGTTGTCGGTTAAAGTAATGAAGTATCTTTCACCATACCTAGTCATGGGCTTGTAAGGATCACATACATTCGAATGTATGATACCTAAGAAATCTATTGCCCTTTCCTACTAAAGGGTTTCTTAGTCATTTTACCTTGTTAACAAGATTCACATGTATCAAATGAATCAAGTTCATTTGTTTCCAAAAGACAATTCTTTCGAAGTGTTTACATGCGACATCTGTTTATATGACCAAGGCGATAATGCCAAAGATAGGTCTTACTCAAATCCATTTTGAGTTAGTTGGTGATTGCTTGGTACATTGAACTATCAAATGATGTATTATTATGAACCAATTCATAACTACCATTTGAAGGCATAGTTTTAAAGTAAAACATGTCATTCATCGAAATATAAATGTCAATGTTTGCAAACTTTAAGTCAAAACCATATTGTCTTATAAAGGAAACTTGAATAATGTTCCTAGTCTAACTAGGAGTATTCAAGACATTTTAAAACAATATCCAAACCATTTGGAAGTTTCAAAACATAGTCTCCTTTCTTGTAATGTTTATTTCTTTTGAACCTTTTGCAACGAATTGCAAACATGAGTTCCACATCCGGTATCTAATACCCATGTGTTAGAAGAAATAACATTAAGGTCAATATGTATTATTAAGATTGTACCTGAGGTTTGCCTAGTATCCCTCTTGTTTTTTTTTTCAACTCTTTGAAATAGATTGGACAATTCCTATTTAAATGCCCTATCTCACCACACTCAAAGCATGGATCGTTTATGACAACCTTTTCCTTCTTCTCTTTTGGTTTCGTTGGTTTCGCTTTAGTCTTTCTAATCATTTCCCTTTGAATTACCCGTTTCCATTTGCAACATTTGCTTTGGTGTCGGGGTGATGCCCTTTCTTGTTGCCACCCTCATTGATCGTTAGAATGGATAAAATCCTTTTATCCATATCGAGCCTTTCGAGGTGATCAATGTGGCTTTTCATCTTAAAACATAAGATGAGACCGATTGGGTTTCCTTCATTCGACATGCATGAAGCGCTCGAACGGTTTCGAAGCGTTCTACCCTTAGGAACATTTCCTATAGTTGGGTAATCATGTCGTGTGCTCATGATGTTCAAAACCTTTTGAATCTCGGGAATCATAATTCCTAACATGAGGCAAGAGGCTTGCGTAGTATCCTCGATATACTTAATCCAATCGTTATAGGCATCCTTATCTTCCATAAGATGTTCATCGGGATTAGGATCGTTCTCTAGTGATAGGTTACGGACGGTTTGGGTAATATTGTTAGCGGCCATCTACAAAATTTAACAAGGTTCAATTTTAGTATTTTCGATATTATTATATTTTAATCATTAATACCCTTTTGTGTCTCATAGACAATTAATAATTAAAATCTAGAATCCAACGTTGCATTTAAATATTGGTTAGGTGACCTTTATCCCTCTATTTAAATTAACAAGGTAGTCAACGTTTGACAATTGCAACTCTTTGCAACTTCTAGCCATATGGGATCGCTTAAACATCTTTATGTTTAGTTGGCATGTTTAATCCCATCAACACCTTTGTTCCCCATGCTTCGGTGACCCTAAGTTCATGGTTTCCAAATCAAGTCGTCCAACTTACACACACGTGTGAGTTTATACACATAAGTGGTTAGGTGACCTTTATCCCACAAACATGGTAAACCCACCTTGAACATACAAGTTCCCTCAAATGTGGTTAGGTGACCTTTATCCCACAAAAGAGTTCCCAAGTGATTCGAGTGTTGTATAAAAGCATGGTGTTTGACTTGTTTTATAAAATGGATTTTGAGTTTTCAAAATTCTAGTTTAGAAAACTTTATGTACCATATATTTGCATGCATTCAAATCCTTGGTACTTTAGTGAAAATCAATTTTCAAGGTTCTTTTTAATAAAACCCATTTTATTATAAAATCATTAATTTTAATAACCTTTTATTAACCAATTTTAATGATCTTGTAAAGAACCATTTTTATGCTTGTTGTTGATTATTAGTTTGTTAAGTCAAGCATATCTACATATCATCTAAACAACAAAATAAACAACCACACAAGCATAACAATAGGTGCATAACCATAGCCAACTATTTTGACAACACTTGTTAGCCGAAACAAGTGTGCCAAAAGGTCCTTCCTAAAGGGTGAAAAATGACACAAGCAATGTGTCGTTGAACTCCCACTTGATCCCGCATCCAAATGCTTCAAGTCTCCTTCTTGTGTTGTAATTTCTCCACCTTCTTTGAGCTTCCAAAAGTCTTTTATTTTCAGCTCCAAACTCCTTTGGACTCCAAAAATGAGTTTTGGTTATCGGGTTAAAATCCCGTTGAGAACGATGAAGTTCTTTGGACCGAATATAATGGTCCAAACCAAAACCGCATTTTTGTGTGCATCTTCTTTTACAAAATATATCCTAATACATTTTTTCTAATAAAATAACATGCACCTAATCTATTTATTTTACATACCAAATGAAAATAAATAAATTACATATCTTCTAATGGAAGAACAAAATAATAATTATTACAACCCATTGAAATAATAAATCACAACACAATCATTCAACACAAGGTTATGGCTAGGTCATATGCACCAAAATATGTATCCAAATATATACATGTATATTAATTTCAAGAAGCATAAAATGGTTCCCTTTTAATAACCATTTTCGGCTATGTCCAAAAAACCGAAAAGGTAAGTTTTGTCCAAACAAACAAATTCATCCATATGAAATAATTTTTCAAGATTCTCTTATGCATGTAAGAAAATAATCTTGAAAAACAAAAGGGTTAACCATGTTAAAATTTTCGGCCATAGGGTTTTATTCAAACCCGAAACCCGAAATTTTTAATCTATTGAAGTATGCACTCATATAAGCGGCTCTAGATGCCATTGACGGGATTTTAACATGTTCATCAAAGTAATTTCATCCATATGAAATAAAAACGCAGCGGAAATAATGTTTAAAACATGTTACTTTTATAAGATATAAAACCATTTATATGCAAAATCCCAAAACCCGGATCCATATATGAAGATGCATACTATCATATACAACCATAGGGTGTTTAGAATACTACCTTCCAAGGAGTAGAGGATATGAAAAAGATGATGCTTCTTGAAATGATTGTCTTCAAGAGTAGAAGACCTCAAGCTTGTATACCCCAAGCTTCCAACAAACACCTCATGTTTAGCTAGGATTTCTACACTTATGAACTCACTAGAAAACCCTCTTAACAACCATCTCATGGCCGAAAATATGAGAGGAGTTTTGGAGTTCTTGCACTTGTTATATGAACTTGAAACTCACCAATAGATCAACCATACATGACCCGATTTATTAAGAGTCTAACACTTGATTTTTCCAAATAAAAATCAACTCTTGGATGATCACCTTGGGGCCGAAAATATTCAGCCATTTTACTATCTTCTTCAAGTTCATTATTTTCAAAAATATGTCTTCCATTGTTTTATATAACTTGTAAGAGACATGGCCACACCCTTTGCCCAATCATGTGCCATCTAGTTATGACAATTGCATGAAACCTAATTGGACCTTTCTTGCTTGGGAAGAACATCCAATTAAAAGGCATGCAACTATAACCAATTAAATAACAAAATAAAATATTCTCTCAAAAATAAATTATCCATATAATTTATTAGTTTGTCAAGTGCAATTATATAGAAAACCAATTTCTAAATATTCTAAGTGTTGATATTTATTTATTTGATCATATCATAAATAAATATTGTAAGTGTTTGTCTAGCTTGTTATTGGGTATGACTCGACTTGGATCATAACGTACTAGCCACATCAATTTAATATGTGTCTTGGGCATACATAGTCCAACAATAACACCAAAGCACATTGTTTTATTAATAATCATCATTGTTTTACATCGTAAATCGATTACAGAACACAGTTGTCACAGTCTCCCCTACTTCAGGAAATTTCGTCCCGAAATTTTAACTAGAGGAAGCTTGTGAAAACAAATATGGATATTTTGTCTTCATCTGGTCCTCACATTCCGAAGTAAACTCTGGGCCACGTTTGGATTCCCAGCGAACTTTGACCAAATGAATCCGTTTGTTCTTCAACTGTTTGTATGTACGTTCCACTATCTCCACAGGTTTCTCGACAAAGTGCATTGTTTCATCGATTTGGATCTCGTTGAGAGGAATGTGTAGATCAGCGTCAGCTAAACACTTTCACAGATTGGACACGTGAAAAGTCGGATGAATAGTTCCAAGCTCTGAAGGTAGCTCTAGACGATAGGTAACCTTTCCAATTCTTTCCACAATTTTAAATGGTCCCACATATCGAGGTGCAATTTTTCCTTTCTTTCCAAATCTCACGACTCCCTTCCAAGGTGAAACCTTGAGTAGGACTTGATCTCCAACTTGAAGTTCTAAGGGCATGCGTCCCAAATCCGCATATCTCTTTTGACGGTTTTGAGCTGTCACAAGATTATCGCGAATTTTCTTGATTTTGTCAGTTTTTCCAGAACGAGCACAGGTCCAGTAAGCAGAGCTTCACCGGTCTCGTTCCAACAGACAGGTGAACGACATTTTCGACCGTAGAGAGCTTCGAATGGTGCCATTTTAATGCTAGTATGATAGCTATTGTTTTAAGAGAACTCGATCAGTGGCAGATGAGAATCTCAATTACCACCAAAGTCTATCACGCATGCTCTAAGCATATCCTGCAAAGTTTGAATCGTTCTCTCAGATTGGCCATCTGTTTGGGGATGATAAGCAGTGCTTAGATTCAGTTGGGTTCCCAAAGCAGTTTGCATGGCCTTCCAAAAATGTGATGAAAATCGAGCATCACGATCAGAGATGATATCTAAGGGTACACCATGTCGTGTCACAATCTCATCAACATAAATCTTTGCAAGTTTATCAGCAGATAGATCCTCGCGAATCGGAATGAAATGAGCTGATTTCGTTAATCGATCGACAATAACCCAGATAGCATCATGACCTTTAAACGTACGCGGTAACTTAGTGATGAGATCCATCACAATGTTCTCCCACTTCCAAACCGGTATCTCTGGTTGTACAAGCAAGCCAGAAGGTCGTTGATGTTCGGCCTTGATTTTGAGACAAGTTAGGCATTTCGACATATACAAGGCAACATCTTTCTTCATACCAGGCCACCAGACCTTAGTACGATGATCCTTGTACATTTTATCAGCACCAGGATGGACAGAATACCGAGACTTATGAGCTTCGTCCATTACCAAGGTGCGAAGATCGTCTTGTTTCGGAACCCACAATCGATCCATAAAATAGAGCAAACCATCGTCTTTTGCTTCGAGCATGAGCTCAAGTTGACGTGGTAATTCCGTACCCATCAAATTTTGTGAAACACAAAATTGTTGAGCTTGAAGGATACGAGATTGAAGATCAGATAGAGTTCGAACAAAATGAAGCTTGACTCGTTCTTTTCGACTAAGCACATCAGCTACGACATTCGCCTTACCAGGATGGTAGCGAATCTCGCAGTCGTAATCGTTTTAGAGTTCAACCCAACGTCGTTGCCTCATGTTCAGCTCTTTCTGATTAAGAATATGCTGGAGACTTTTGTGGTCTGTGAAAACCACACACTTCGTTCCATAGAGGTAGTGTCTCCAGATTTTAAGCGCAAAAACCACCGCTCCTAACTCAAGATCATCAGTCGTGTAGTTCTTCTCGTGAATTTTCAGCTGTCTAGATGCATATGCAATAACCTTACCTCGTTGCATAAGGACGCAACCAAGGCCTAAGTTGGACGCATCGCAATAGACAACGAAATCATCGCTTCCCTCGGGCAGAGATAGAACAGGAGCATTACATAACTTCTGCTTCAGCGTTTGGAACGCTCCTTCTTGCTTGGGTCCCCACTCGAAAGGCTTATTCTTCTAAGTGAAAGCAGTGAGTGGAACCGCAATCTTTGAGAAATTCGAAATGAATCGGCGATAATAACCAGCAAGACCAAGAAAAGATCGAATCTCCGTAGGCGTCGTCGGTGTATTCCAGTCCTTAATAGCAACAATCTTGGATGGATCCACATGAATCCCCTGCTCATTGACTATATGACCCAAGAATTGAACTTCTTTAAGCCAGAATTCACACTTGGAGAATTTAGCAAAAAGTTGTTCCTTCTTCAGGAGTTCCAATGTTAAGCGAAGGTGTTGTTCGTGCTCGGATCGAGACTTTGAATAAATCAAGATGTCATCAATAAAAACAATGACGAACTGATCCAAATAAGGCTTGCAGACCCTATTCATTAAGTCCATAAAGATAGCTGGAGCATTCGTCAAACCAAAAGGCATGACAGTGAACTCGTAATGCCCATATCTTGTGCGGAAAGCAGTTTTGGGAATATCTTCTTCGAGAACACGAAGTTGATGATACCCAGAACGCAGATCAATCTTGGAAAAGCATGAAGCACCCTGCAGCTGGTCGAAGAGGTCATCAATTCGAGGTAGAGGATATCGATTCTTGATGGTGAGCTTATTAAGCTCACGATAATCGATACACATTCGAAAAGATCCATCTTTCTTTTTCACGAAGAGGACAGGAGCTCCCCAAGGTGCAAAGCTCGGTCGGATGAATCCTTTATCAGATAACTCTTGAAGCTGTTTCGATAGCTCTTGCATCTCCAACGGTGCAAGACAATAAGGCGCTTTTGCAATTGGGTTGGCATTGGATACAAGGTCAAAATGAAACTCAACTTGACGAACTGGAGGTAAACCAGGCAGTTCATCAGGAAACACCTCTGGATAATCCCGAACAATCAGAACGTCCTGAATACTTTTGCTTTTGTCTTTCTCCTCGGTGACATGTGCCAGAAAAGCAACATATCCTTTTCGCAAATAACTTTGGGCCTTTGTACACGACATAAGCTTCAAACCGCCAGATGGCTTTTCGCCACGAATCTCCAGAACATCGCCAGAAGACAAAGGAATACGAACTATCTTATCGAAACAAATCACTTCAGCATGGAGTTTGGTTAACCAATCCATTCCAATGATAATATCAAAACTCCCAAGTTGCATCGGTGTGAGGTCAATAGGAAAAAGATGGATATCGAGGTTCAACTGACAATCATGAATAACAGAATCAAGAACCAAAGGTTTACCAGTAGCAATCTCGACAGATAAGGGTTTCCTTAGTTTAGTTCTAGGTATCGCAAGCAAAGGCTCAAAAGATAATGAAACAAAACTTCTATCGGCACCAGAATCAAAAAGAATAGATGCAGGTTGATTGTTAACAAGAAACGTACCATTGACAACCTCGTTGTCAGCCCTCGCTTCATTTGCATTCAAATTGTACGCTCGCCCACGAGCGGGATTCACATTAACGTTGACGTTCGCATCCGGGTTCGCGTTGGCATTCGCGTTTGCATTCACCAGTCTTGGACAGTTGTTGCGGAAGTGACCATACTCTCCACAATTAAAACATGAACCCGGTGGGAATCTCGCAGCATTCCCCTGACCCGGAGCTGGAACCTGAGCAACCTGATTTTGACCAAAACGACAAACATTGGCCAAATGCCCAAGTCTACCACACGTCGTGCATTGCCTGCAATTTTGTTGTGCAACGTGATGACCGTTGCAACGAGCACAATGAGGTGCGGTACCAGCATACGCTTTCTTCGCAGGTGGCTAAGTCGGTGGGTTCTGCGGGTTCTGAGCAGTCTGTGCTGTAACAGCAAAATTCTGGGCACCCTTTCGCTTCCTCGATTTCTTCGACGTTTCTCCTTCCTTACCTTTACCCTTTTTCTTGTCTTTTCCAGAATCAGTCGCCTTCTTTTTATCACCCTTGCGGGTGAGTTTACCCTTCCTGACTTGAGTCTCAGTCAGGGTAGCAGACAACTCGATTGCTTGGCGAAGGGTAGGAGGATTAACACCGGTCACAATCTCCAGAATAGAATCGGGTAGACCATCGATATACCTCTCGATTGCTTTCTCCAGAGGGGTAACCATGGTGGGACACAATAGACTGAGTTCTTCAAAATGATCCGTGTAAGCACGGTGTTCAGCCCCATCTTGCTTTAAATCTTCAAACTCTCACTCCAAAGCCCGAATTTCGTGACGGGGACAAAACTCCCTCATCATGAGAGCCCGAAGCTCTTCCCATGTCTGTGCCAACGCCACTTCGGCACCTCTGTCGCGCATAATACCATTCCACCAGGTAAGCGCTCGCTTCTCAAACACGCTTGAAGCGAATTCAACCTTACGCGCATTCTGACACTGCACATGTCTGAATGTGCTCTCTATACTCTCAAACCACTGTAGGAGCGCAGTTGCTCCTTGCGACCCAGAAAACTTAAGCGGTTTCGCAGTATTGAAGTTCTTGAAATTACACGGCGCATTATTGTTGTTGTTATTATTGTTGTTGTTAATATTGTTGTTGAATATCTCGTGGACTTGGGTCACAACACCGGGAAGCACAGCAGCCACTTGCTGAGAGACCAGTGCTGCGATTTCTTCAAGAGTAAAAGTTCGAGGATCGCGTCGAGGAGGCATTGTCTAACAAGGAAATAAGAGAGTCGAGTGAGGTTGAAAAGTAGGAAAAACAAAGAGGTATCGATAAAACACAAGAGAGGCAATCATTTGTTTGTTACCTCGAACAAACAAACGACACGCAGTGACTAATCAAAGTAAACCGGTCAAAAATAATGTATGGCGAAGACATGCTCGCCTATAAGTGAACACTCACCCCAAGAGTTCCCAGGTAAGAGTGACTGGTCCGCTTATGTGGATTTGTACGAACACTCTACCCTTAGACAGAAAACTTAGAGTACAGGCACTCACACTTCCAGTTTGCACGTGTTCACATTATTTAGACCCAAACTTTTGTCACACCCATAAATTATCAGAGCTGGCGTGACTGGACTGGTATCTTCATTGCACAGCGGAAGCAAATAAGCTAAGTCTTCTTGAAATTGAACGTCCACTAAGTACTCGACTCCACATGGTTCTCCTATTCCAACTGTGCCTTGTCTTAGAAATGCAACCTGAGAAAGAAACATGCGAAAAAGTCAACATAAAGTTGAGCGAGTTCATAGTTTGTTTGTAAAAGATTTGAAATAAATCTTTTTGAATAATCGGTTTTTGAAGTATTGTTAAGAAAATGAATTTAAAATCATTTTCTTGTCAAGTTATATGGAAACTTGTATGAAGACATGTTATGTAACTTGTAAAACGTATCTGTAACTGTGTACTATGAATCTTTGTATGTATCATGTAGAATGTGAGATGTATTTGTATCAAATGTAGTATGAAAAGCGTCAATGAAATCGTGACCATTAATGTTTTGCAAGGACATTAATATGTGTGACGAAATGGGAAGCAATCCAACCCTAGACGATTTTAATTGTATCGACACCATGTCGTAGGGCAACAAACGCACTCCTAGGCAAATGAATGGCCATGAGTGGGGCTCGCCAAAACCCATTAGATCTTTCCCTTTGTTCCTTGGTCCAAACTGGATTAATGGTGCTTTAGTTATGGCCCTAATTTCTCACATGATCTAAGGTGTTTCCTTCCTTGACTTATCATACTATTGTATATATAGTTTCCCCGATAGTTGTAAAGCTTGAATCGCATTTAAGATGAAAAGGGGACATGAACTCACAGGGCATAGAATTCGTGTGTATGCATATGTCGAAAAGTACGCTTGTTTGAAAAACCGGTATAAAACATAAGTCATTTGTAAACCATTTGTGCTTGTCGTAATTCACAAACCATTTATATTAGTCAAAACTTGTTTAGAAGCATGATTTAGAAATGTGTAATGTAAGTTCATCAAAAGCCTTGTATTCTTTTTCAAAACGTTCATGTCTTTCCACCCAAAAACATTTATCAAAATGTAAAACTGTAAAAGGTGGGGTTATGAACTCACCTTGTTATTCCTGTGCAAAGCTAGTTTAGCGTGTTTCCGAAGTGTCGTTCCAAGAACGTGAACTCGCTAACGTGCAACTAAAGCATTCCTATTCAAGGAATAATTATAAGTTTCTAATTAAACAACGTAGTTAAACTACGTGTCCGAGCTCTACCGAGTCATTAACAAAACGACTCTACGAAGGTGTTGTTATCTTTAGGAATATTTGGTGTTTGAGATGCTAGGGATATATATTTATATGAAAATATAAATATATTTATGAATCGTACTAGTCGTCTCGAAAGGTAGTATGTGTATGTAATTAAATATTCGAATAAAAATAACGCACTCTATAGACTCGTATAATGTATTCATTTGTTTCCCGACTAGTCGTCAAACACGTTGACGGATCATACTACGACTCATCGTTGTGTTTTATAAGATGTAAGTATATATTTATTTAAGTACATCTATCTACACATATATATATATACACATATATATATATAATGTAAAGTGTCACTAATCCAAAATTATAAGTAGGTATGATATATTGATGTTTGAAACGAATATAGACATCTATTTTCCTTTGATAAGAATTTGAAATATGAATCCAAATTCTGGCATTCGAAGTAATTATAGACGACTATATTTATTTTATAAAATAGCACGAAGTAACGACGTTGAAATAAATATAACAATTATATTTATTTTATACAAGTATCGGATTTCGTTAACTTATAAAATCGTGTTCGTTGAAACGTCGTAAACTTGTTTTTGGCGAGTTACAAAAGGGTTGTCGACAATAAATATACGCATATATTTAGTTCATAAAATAGTTTGACCCTCAATAAATGTCATTTATAAAGTATAACTACGTTTCGTATATCAGGTTTTTAACATTCGATCGATAGTGAAAGAACCGTTAGTAGGTACACCGGAATATAAAAATGAATTTGTGTACCGTTGTCTTAACACACGATTGTGTTAAGACTGCTTTAATATGATAACCAAAGTGGATTTAAAGTAATTCAATAAATAATTATTTAAATCCATGTATGAGATGTGTAAACGAGTTTAGTACAAGCTTCAAGTTAATGAAAACACCACCATAAGGTGTCGAAATCAACAAATGACTTATTGGAGTCGTAGACCAAACAAGTCTACTACGACTCGGAACAAATGAAACTCCTGTTAAAACGAATTTGAATATGATGTCTTCAATACATCATATGGTATTTTGAATTGAATATGTGTAATGAAGAAGTTCAAACAATCGAACTTGGTTTCGACGCAAGCCGACAATAAGTACATGTATCGACAAGAAAACTTTCGGCATGGTCACAACGAAAAACCATGTATGTAACTTGAAAAGAAGAGAAATTTCAAGAAAATGTGTTGACTTGATAACAAAGGAGCCAACAATCACAATAATGCGGGTCATTCGAATCACAAATCAATAATTATGTTTAGCGAAACAATGTTTGAATTTTGATGAAACGCTTATTCGAAACGAAACCACATGCGTAACAAACGATGCATGCGTAACATATAAATTTTCAAGAAATGACGCAATGATTGTTCACTATAATGCAAGAAATGATCGTGATACAATGACCATTAAGAGGAGTAGAGATGTGAAAATCTACTCACTGGATGCAAAAGTGGGAATTTCAATAAAAGAAATTTAAGGACTTTACCTGGGGTTGCGTGTGATGACCGGTTGTTAGGTGACATTACCATGGAATGTCGAACATAGCGTATTCATTGTTAATGAGAAGGGGGAATGTGAAGAAATACGTCTTCTCCCTGGCGTGATTCGTGTCGTTGCAGGATTGAGTGAAATGTTGTCGTTTCCTGATCGTTTGTTCTCCCGCTTACAGGAATCTAGCGTCGTCGTTGAATTACGTCATCGTGTCTTTTCAAAGGCCTCGCCTCGATAGTTGTATGTGTCGTACTTCAACATCCGTTGATGTATAGCTTAAGTTTCACGTATACCTGTGCACTAGCGTTACGTTTCGCGTAGAATGTGATGTACTCCGACATCCGTTGACGTACAATTTGAGTTCCATGTATTCTTGTGCACTAGCGTTTTGTTATGCATAGGCTGCCTGCTCGGGAAGTTAAATTATCATAGACAATATAGATAATAGTGTGTGCCCGAGTTATTATTCGCGGTTCCTACGTGATGACCTTTAATGAACTTCAACATAAGTTTCCGAAGGTCTTAAATGCATGTTTCCTAAACTCTCAGAGTTTTGTGTACTGTGTGCGACTGTTTTGTGTATCGTGTGTAAAACACAACATTAGCGTATGTTTAGAAACAAAATTTTTTACTGTTGTTTTTCGGCAACGGTTGGAAACCATATTCGAGTACTAGGCGTTCTGTATGTATTCAACGTCTTAATAGTCTAAGTCCCAGAGAAAAGTGAGGTTAGAGCCTAGGTATTCCTACAGAAAACCTTATTCGCTGTAACCTATAGCTCTGATACCAATCTGTCACACCCCAAAATTATCAGAGCTGGCGTGACTGGACTGGTATCTTCATTGCACAGCGGAAGCAAATAAGCTAAGTCTTCTAGAAATTGAACGCCCACTAAGTACTCGACACCACATGGTTCTCCTATTCCAACCGTGCCTTGTCTTAGAAATGCAACCTGAGAAAGAAACATGCGAAAAAGTCAACATAAAGTTGAGCGAGTTCATAGTTTGTTTGTAGAAGATTTGAAATAAATCTTTTTGAATAACCGGTTTTTGAAGTATTGTTAAGAAAACGAATTTAAAATCATTTTCTTGTCAAGTTATATGGAAACTTTGTATGAAGACATGTTATGTAACTTGTAAAACGTATCTGTAACTGTGTAGTATGAATCTTTGTATGTATCAAGTAGAATGTGAGATGTATTTGTATCAAATGTAGTATGAAAAGCATCAACGAAATCGTGACCATTAATGTTTTGCAAGGACATTAATATGTGTGATGAAATAGGAAGAAATCCAACCCTAGACGATTTTAATTGTATCGACACCATGTCGTAGGGCAACAAACGCACTCCTAGGCAAATGAATGGCCATGAGTGGGCTCGCCAAAACCCATTAGATCTAACCCTTTGTTCCTTGGTCCAAACTGGATTAATGGTGCTTTAGTTATGGCCCTAATTTCTCACATGATCTAAGGTGTTTCATTCCTTGACTTATCATACTATTGTACATACAGTTTCCCCGATAGTTGTAAAGCTTGAACTGCATTTAAGATGAAAAGGGGACATGAACTCACAGGGCATAGAATTCGTGTGTATGCATATGTCGAAAAGTACGCTTGTTTGAAAAACCGGTATAAAACATAAGTCATTTGTAAACCATTTGTGCTTGTCGTAATTCACAAACCATTTGTATTAGTCAAAACTTGTTTAGAAGCATGATTTAGAAATGTGTAATGTAAGTTCATCAAAAGCCTTGTATTCTTTTGCAAAACGTGCATGTCTTTCCACCCGAAAACATTTATCAAAATGTAAAACTGTAAAAGGTGGGGTTATGAACTCACCTTGTTATTCCTGTGCAAAGCTAGTTTAGCGTGATTCCGAAGTGTCGTTCCAAGAACGTGAACTCGCTAACGTGCAACTAAAGCATTCATATTCAAGGAATAATTATAAGTTTCTAATTAAACAACGTAGTTAAACTACGTGTCCGAGCTCTACCGAGTCATTAACAAAATGACTCTACGAAGGTGTTGTTATCTTTAGGAATATTTGGTGTTTGAGATGCTAGGGATATATATTTATATGAAAATATAAATATATTTATGAATCGTACAAGTCGTCTCGAAAGGTAGTATGTGTATGTAATTAAATATTCGAATAAAAATAACGCACTCTATAGACTCGTATAATGTATTCATTTGTTTCCCGACTAGTCGTCAAACACGTTGACGGATCATACTACGACTCATCGTTGTGTTTTATAAGATGTAAGTATATATTTATTTAAGTACATCTATCTACACATATATATATATATACACATATATATATATATAATGTAAAGTGTCACTAATCCAAAATTATAAGTAGGTATGATATATTGATGTTTGAAACGAATATAGACATCTATTTTCCTTTGATAAGAATTTGAAATATGAATCCAAATTCTGGCATTCGAAGTAATTATAGACGACTATATTTATTTTATAAAATAGCACGAAGTAACGACGTTGAAATAAATATAACAATTATATTTATTTTATACAAGTATCGGATTTCGTTAACTTATAAAATCGTGTTCGTTGAAACGTCGTAAACTTGTTTTTGGCGAGTTACAAAAGGGTTGTCGACAATAAATATACGCATATATTTAGTTCATAAAATAGTTTGACCCTCAATAAATGTCATTTATAAAGTATAACTACGTTTCGTATATCAGGTTTTTAACATTCGATCGATAGTGAAAGAACCGTTAGTAGGTACACCGGAATATAAAAATGAATTTGTGTACCGCTGTCTTAACACACGATTGTGTTAAGACTGCTTTAATATGATAACCAAAGTGGATTTAAAGTAATTCAATAAATAATTATTTAAATCCATGTATGAGATGTGTAAACGAGTTTAGTACAAGCTTCAAGTTAATGAAAACACCACCATAAGGTGTCGAAATCAACAAATGACTTATTGGAGTCGTAGACCAAACAAGTCTACTACGACTCGGAACAAATGAAACTCCTGTTAAAACGAATTTGAATATGATGTCTTCAATACATCATATGGTATTTTGAATTGAATATGTGTAATGAAGAAGTTCAAACAATCGAACTTGGTTTCGACGCAAGCCGACAATAAGTACATGTATCGACAAGAAAACTTTCGGCATGGTCACAACGAAAAACCATGTATGTAACTTGAAAAGAAGAGAAATTTCAAGAAAATGTGTTGACTTGATAACAAAGGAGCCAACAATCACAATAATGCGGGTCATTCGAATCACAAATCAATAATTATGTTTAGCGAAACAATGTTTGAATTTTGATGAAACGCTTATTCGAAACGAAACCACATGCGTAACAAACGATGCATGCGTAACATATAAATTTTCAAGAAATGACGCAATGATTGTTCACTATAATGCAAGAAATGATCGTGATACAATGACCATTAAGAGGAGTAGAGATGTGAAAATCTACTCACTGGATGCAAAAGTGGGAATTTCAATAAAAGAAATTTAAGGACTTTACCTGGGGTTGCGTGTGATGACCGGTTGTTAGGTGACATTACCATGGAATGTCGAACATAGCGTATTCGTTGTTAATGAGAAGGGGGAATGTGAAGAAATACGTCTTCTCCCTGGCGTGATTCGTGTCGTTGCAGGATTGAGTGAAATGTTGTCGTTTCCTGATCGTTTGTTCTCCCGCTTACAGGAATCTAGCGTCGTCGTTGAATTACGTCATCGTGTCTTTTCAAAGGCCTCGCCTCGATAGTTGTATGTGTCGTACTTCAACATCCGTTGATGTATAGCTTAAGTTTCACGTATACCTGTGCACTAGCGTTACGTTTCGCGTAGAATGTGATGTACTCCGACATCCGTTGACGTACAATTTGAGTTCCATGTATTCTTGTGCACTAGCGTTTTGTTATGCATAGGCTGCCTGCTCGGGAAGTTAAATTATCATAGACAATATAGATAATAGTGTGTGCCCGAGTTATTATTCGCGGTTCCTACGTGATGACCTTTAATGAACTTCAACATAAGTTTCCGAAGGTCTTAAATGCATGTTTCCTAAACTCTCAGAGTTTTGTGTACTGTGTGCGACTGTTTTGTGTATCGTGTGTAAAACACAACATTAGCGTATGTTTAGAAACAAAATTTTTTACTGTTGTTTTTCGGCAACGGTTGGAAACCATATTCGAGTACTAGGCGTTCTGTATGTATTCAACGTCTTAATAGTCTAAGTCCCAGAGAAAAGTGAGGTTAGAGCCTAGGTATTCCTACAGAAAACCTTATTCGCTGTAACCTATAGCTCTGATACCAATCTGTCACACCCCAAAATTATCAGAGCTGGCGTGACTGGACTGGTATCTTCATTGCACAGCGGAAGCAAATAAGCTAAGTCTTCTAGAAATTGAACGCCCACTAAGTACTCGACACCACATGGTTCTCCTATTCCAACCGTGCCTTGTCTTAGAAATGCAACCTGAGAAAGAAACATGCGAAAAAGTCAACATAAAGTTGAGCGAGTTCATAGTTTGTTTGTAGAAGATTTGAAATAAATCTTTTTGAATAACCGGTTTTTGAAGTATTGTTAAGAAAACGAATTTAAAATCATTTTCTTGTCAAGTTATATGGAAACTTTGTATGAAGACATGTTATGTAACTTGTAAAACGTATCTGTAACTGTGTAGTATGAATCTTTGTATGTATCAAGTAGAATGTGAGATGTATTTGTATCAAATGTAGTATGAAAAGCGTCAACGAAATCGTGACCATTAATGTTTTGCAAGGACATTAATATGTGTGATGAAATAGGAAGAAATCCAACCCTAGACGATTTTAATTGTATCGACACCATGTCGTAGGGCAACAAACGCACTCCTAGGAAAATGAATGGCCATGAGTGGGGCTCGCCAAAACCCATTAGATCTAACCCTTTGTTCCTTGGTCCAAACTGGATTAATGGTGCTTTAGTTATGGCCCTAATTTCTCACATGATCTAAGGTGTTTCATTCCTTGACTTATCATACTATTGTACATACAGTTTCCCCGATAGTTGTAAAGCTTGAACTGCATTTAAGATGAAAAGGGGACATGAACTCACAGGGCATAGAATTCGTGTGTATGCATATGTCGAAAAGTACGCTTGTTTGAAAAACCGGTATAAAACATAAGTCATTTGTAAACCATTTGTGCTTGTCGTAATTCACAAACCATTTGTATTAGTCAAAACTTGTTTAGAAGCATGATTTAGAAATGTGTAATGTAAGTTCATCAAAAGCCTTGTATTCTTTTGCAAAACGTGCATGTCTTTCCACCCGAAAACATTTATCAAAATGTAAAACTGTAAAAGGTGGGGTTATGAACTCACCTTGTTATTCCTGTGCAAAGCTAGTTTAGCGTGTTTCCGAAGTGTCGTTCCAAGAACGTGAACTCGCTAACGTGCAACTAAAGCATTCATATTCAAGGAATAATTATAAGTTTCTAATTAAACAACGTAGTTAAACTACGTGTCCGAGCTCTACCGAGTCATTAACAAAATGACTCTACGAAGGTGTTGTTATCTTTAGGAATATTTGGTGTTTGAGATGCTAGGGATATATATTTATATGAAAATATAAATATATTTATGAATCGTACAAGTCGTCTCGAAAGGTAGTATGTGTATGTAATTAAATATTCGAATAAAAATAACACACGCTATAGACTCGTATAATGTATTCATTTCCCGACTAGTCGTCAAACACGTTGACGGATCATACTACGACTCATCGTTGTGTTTTATAAGATGTAAGTATATATTTATTCAAGTACATCTATCTACACATATATATATATATATACATATATATATAATGTAAAGTGTCACTAATCCAAAATTATAAGTAGGTATGATATATTGATGTTTGAAACGAATATAGACATCTATTTTCCTTTGATAAGAATTTGAAATATGAATCCAAATTCTGGCATTCGAAGTAATTATAGACGACTATATTTATTTTATAAAATAGCACGAAGTAACGACGTTGAAATAAATATAACAATTATATTTATTTTATACAAGTATCGGATTTCGTTAACTTATAAAATCGTGTTCGTTGAAACGTCGTAAACTTGTTTTTGGCGAGTTACAAAAGGGTTGTCGACAATAAATATACGCATATATTTAGTTCATAAAATAGTTTGACCCTCAATAAATGTCATTTATAAAGTATAACTACGTTTCGTATATCAGGTTTTTAACGAAAAACGGACAGAGTTTCCTCTGTTTTTGGAATAACCCCGACAACTCAAGTTGTCGTTATTTGTCAAAAATCAACAATGATTCAAACAATTTTCAACAACATAATCTCTATATGTAAAATTTTAATCAAACGTATCAAAACGTGACTAGTATCTATTCGCATCGGTTTAAGCTCGGTCGCGTGCAACTATAACTCTAAAAAATAACGCAATAACACTTGCTACGTCTAAAGTTATTACCGGGTCTTCGGTTGACTGAGATTGACCTCACGTTGACCTGATGTTGACCACGGTTGGCCAAACCGAATCTGACTTGGTTTGACTATGTTGACTAGGACTCGAAACCAATCCGTTGGCTGCTGTGACTACCGTTGACCGAACCCGAGACCCCAGTTGACCAGTGTTGACCAGTCAACCTGACGTGTTGACTGGTTTGACTTTGTTGACCGAATTGAAATAGAACCCGCACATGAATCTTGAAGTGAACCTTAGATCCGAACCAAACTTAAACCGACAACACCCCTCACCAATACCTTCTTCGCCCTTGCTGTTGCCGGCAGCCGCCGCCCAGCAGCTCCGGTTGTCTGCCCTAACCGATCGTTAGCCACCATACACCACTGCCACCATCAATCATCGTACTGTAATCCCGAGCCACTGCCGTTTCCACCGTGTACGGCGACGCTGCCGCCGTTAAAAACTCTCCGCTATCTCTCCCTCTCTCTCTCATCTCTGTCTGCTTATTTTCGCCGCCGCACCACCACCGGACGGTGGTGGTGGTGCTCCGTGTCGTCAATCGAAGGGGAACTAGTGGGTGATTATGTGGATGACCTGCTAGTGGAGACGAAAGGACAGAGAGGTCCGCCGGATGCCGGTGTTCGGCTCTGGTCATCAGACCGAGAGGATGGAGAACGAGGGAGTATGGGGGTGTTGGCTATAGTCTGTGAAAAAGGAACTAGGGTTTCTTGAAGTTGAAGAAAAAGAGAGGAGAGGGAAGAATCTGGATGGTGTGCGTGTTTTGTTTGTCTGAGTTTTCAAAATGAGAGGATAAGGTATAAGCACTCCTTTATACCTAGGGTTTTATCAAGTGCGTTGGGCCCAAGGCCCATTAGCGCGTTTTAAGCGGCCCAATAAAAATCCAAAGCCCGTTTTCGAACCCAATCATCGTAACATATTGTAAGATAACACTTTAGAGTCAAAACACTCAAAATTTCGTCGGAAACTATTGTTTGACGCGTTCATGCGATTAGCCGCGTTAAATCGCGTAAAAGCCTCGTCCGTCGTTTTTCTTTCGTTTCTCAATCTGATTTTCAACTATGAATACTAAAATTCAAAAACAAAGCCAATTATATCATAATATATTAATATCGAGACGGAATTCGAGTCCGGTGCTTCCGTTTCGTAGTTGATTGTCGACCCGTTATTGTTTCCGCGTTTTTCGTTCACGTGCGCTCTGTGTCGTTTGAAAGGATAATATTTCGCAAAACCACATTCATAACTATAAGTTATACATATAAATTTCGTATTTGTCGGCGTTGTCAGTAGTTTGTACGTATATTCAGAAGGTTTCCCGAAAATCCTCATACGCGCACTGTAACGTCGACTAAACGTTCCTAGGCACTCCAAAGGCCTAATTAAGTTAATTTATGCTGTAAACACTATTTATTATCGCGTTAATCACCTGTTAATCACGTAATTTGAAGCCGTTAATTACCAGTTGTCATAACTTTGATGAGATTTTGAAAACTTAAAGGGTTCAAAACCATATAATAGAGGGTTCAAAACCTTACAACAAAGGGTTCAAAACCTAGTAATCAATCATCCTAGAACGGATGATTAATTTTCGAAGAGGATTAGAAAATTGTGTTCTCGTTGTGGTTATCACCTAAGGATAGGTGACGGTTTTGTTTTAAAATCTAAACACGAGTAAACTTGTGTTAGGGTCCTAAAGTTATAGTCTAGGTCAAAGCATTACTAATAACCTAATTCCCTATAACCATTGGCTCTGATACCAACTCTTCTATCACACCCCGACCGCGTAAAACAACAAAGCACGGCGGAAAACGTCAGGGCAAGTTGCAACAGAATTATCGTTTCATAACCATGGATACAAAAGTGTTTCATTTTATTGAATATTAAACATTAACATTGTCTTAACATAGAACAAACAAGTTACATATCGACTAATATTGATATTATGTCACTAAGGCCTCGTCCAGATCCTATGTGACTCATGCATCCTAGTAATCATCATCAAGCATCAATCCCTGAAACATATGTGAAAACAAAGTCAGCAAGAAATGCTGGCGAGTACATATGTTTTATAGGAGTGTCAGATTCATGGCTAGTTTAAATGTTGCAATACTTTATTAAAAACCTTGTTTTGAAAAGAGTATAATATTGCAACTTAATTAACCAACTCAAATCAAGCGGGTTATAGTTATTAAAACCACGTAGCCATGATTCTTAACCCAGAAGCATTTGTTTTAGTAAAGCACATTGTAAAACATCTCGTAAAACTCGTTAATAAAACTCGTATGTTACTTCAAAAACATCGTTGTGTGACATCGTTTCGCTATCGTTTACCCAAGTGAACTAAATAACGCCACGGTATGTAATATAGTGAAAACACTTATATATAAGAAGTACCAGCGGCGTATCTACCATGTTTTCACTACATTACACCTGTCTCGTTATCTAAACACTAACCAAAAACCAATCGTTAATCCAAATCGTTTAACATCGTTTACAAATCGTTTCCCAATCGTTTACTCGTTTACATCGTTTAAATCATCCTCGTTTTAATTGTGAAAACTTATATATGGTCGTCTTGCTAATAACATTCAAACCTTCATGACTCGACTATACCACCAGAGGGTATCTTTACTCAACCACCTGGCTTTTCGCATTAATAAACCACCAAAGGGTAAATTAACAATCATCAGATTCAGTCGTTACCCACAACGCCCACACATAACCATGGGTGTAGTAAAATAACGGGATTTGTCGGATCCTATGGTACCATAACCTAATACTGGTCGGTTTGATCAAAATTAATGAAAGTCATTTGTTATGTAACTACAACCAACAAGTTTGTTCACATTATCGAAATCGTTATTAGTTTTGCATAGACCATCTTAATCGTTTTTGAAACCATCGTTAAAACATCGAAAATCGTTTTGAAATCATCGTTAAAACCCTGAAAACATTTAGCACATATGAATCACCCCAAAACAATTGAAAGCAGTAAAATAGGGGAACTATGTACTCACATGTAGTGCAAGGTATCCTCAATCAATAGTACTTCAACAAACTCGAGTAAACAAGAGAAATCAAATAGCACCTAGTAATCGAATCACTAATCAAACAATAGACACCTAAATCGGAAGATCGGACAGAATGAGGTCTTGTAAACCAAATGAGTGTTGGAACTCATGTGATATGGTTTAACAAAGCCTACATCCTAAATCGGAACCTAACCTAAGTGCTTTCGACCCATCGTAACCCATTAAGGTAGCTTATGCTACTTTAAGGCGTCGTGCGCGTAAACGCGCGTTCGAGACGTCTAACTAGTCTTATGACAAGTATTATATGCCTATACAAGTTTCATAATTAGTTATGTGACAAAAGTTTAGGTTACATATGCTAAATTACCAATTATACATGAAAAGGGTATTCTGGTAATTTACCTAAGGCATATAAACTACTTATCATACAACTACCTATACTAGGCGGCCATAAGGTATAACCTCGAAAGGTTATTCCCTATGCTACCGAACATGTTTGGTCGGATCCTAAGATCGACCAAACGGGTCGTGTTCGAAGGTCTAAGCGGGTGTTTAGTCCTGCTTGACTTACGACACTCCACAAGCACGAATCTAAAGAGTGACGATCTAAACGTGCTAGAACATGTTTAGAAAATAGGTTTTGATATCAAAACAAACGGTTTTGATATCCTAGAGTAGTTTGGTGACAAAATACGTGTTAATGCGCATTTTGGCCGAAACTACGACTCGTCACTGAGCCTAGATAACGTGGTAATCGGTAGGTATAGCCACTAGGGGCTATAACCACCGCGATTACGCTCACGTTATGAAGTTCAAACGAACTTTGCGTTGACCATAAGCTGGCCAATGCAGAAAGTCAAACATAGTTTGACTTTAACGTTAAAACAAATGAAAGGAACGAAAGAACACTTACAAAGGGTCCCCGCTAGTAAATCTTGATCGAATAGCTCAGGTATAGAGTGTTTGCTTCAACTTAGAGCTTTGAGATCAGATTTGTGTGGGTTTTGCAAGTGATGGTGGTGGGTATTTATAGGAATTGGATAACCGTTAGGATCGTTTCTTGTAATCCGTGATTTAATCTCATCCCTACACTTGTTGGCAACCTCATATGCAACATATTGGCCCCCCACAAGCAGGAAACAACACTTGGAATTGAATTGGGAGTGCTTAACAGCTGTTAACAGCTATTTAAACTGATTATTCTGATCTGGGAGGGCCTCGTGGCCCACGTAAGACATACACAAGTCTTACGCGCCCCGACTGGGCACCCTGATCAGAAAACAAGTTTGCCATAATGACAGTTTTGGTCCCTGTTGGTGTTTAAGGCTCATTTCGACACGTTTAAGGCCCGTCAAGCCAAATTTAAGGCCCTAAAATGATGCCTAAACATTGTGGACAAGAAACATGCTCAAAAATATGCCGGATGTCGGTTTGTTTGGTCGTACGATCGCGTTGTTTGCTTAATTACGACGGAATGCGCATAAGCGCGTAAAACGATCCAAAAGACGCGACGAATGGATTTTTGGAAAGCTAATCACTAAAGCATAATATTATAATGCTTACATAAATTTTTGGATGTCTGGATGTATTCAGAACGTAAGATATGCGCGAAAGTGCAAACTTGTGCACTTTTTGACGCTTTTAGTCCCAGAATGAGCATAAAGTTTATTTTAGCATACCTAACCCCTCAAAGCCTATTTCTAAGCTATGTAAAGGTTATTTAGGGTATGTTTAACTTATAATCAAGTTCCAGAATGTTCATTACTATACAAATCCGCATAGTTTCGCAGTTTGACACAATTAGTCCCTGCGATCGAACAAAGTTGATTTCGACACACCAAACCATTCAAAACTTATTTCTAAGTTATGTGGAGGTTATTTAAGGTATGTTAAGCCTATTTCACTATCCCGGAGTGTTTGTTGCATTAAACTGGTTATATTTACGCATCTGTGCGCGTATAACCTTCCAGAAAGCGATTTAATGCTTGTAATCGGAATCGAATCGAATTGTAAAATCACCAAACATAATTACTCACATATTAACACCAAAACACATATAATAACACCAAAGCACATTGTTTTATTAATAATCATCATTTTTTTACATCGTAAATCGATTACAGTGTCACACCCCCAAAATCCACTTGCGGAGTACCACCGCTTGGAGGCGTGACTGACCAGGATCCAGCCACCAATTATACTGAGCATTGATTAATGGTAAAAATGTTCACCAACCACAATAGTTAGTAAACATCATAGTTTGAAGTTTTAAAAGTTTAAGTTCAAATAACAGTTTAAGTAAGCAGCGGAAGCATAAACCAAACAGTTTCAAAACAAAGTTCATAGTTCAAGATTATTTAGAACCCAACACATGGGTCAGACGACCACTACACATTCCCAAGCCACGAGCTCCTGAGTCACTGGGTACCTGCAAAGCATGCAGTAGGGTATCAACAAAATATTGGCGAGTTCACGAGTTGTCTAGTTTTTATTTACCAAAAACTTGTTTCACTAGTTAATTTACTCATTTATACATGCCATGGGGAGCTACCCCATAAGTAAGCTACTAAACTGTTTTTACAATACCGAATACTATTCATCCGTACGTTTCCGTAGAGTGCCCCGTTCGTCAATGTTCTATCATCATTGACGGTTTTTGCCAGAGTACATTAGTTCACGCCCGATCCCATACGCGGGCACGGTGTGAGGTTGGTGAGACCTAAATAGCGCTATCAACTAATAACCCATTCGCCCGACCCCGGCGACTAATCTGTATTAAGAAGTGAAGACTTGAGTGATAGAGTTTCGTTTAGTGTTGCTTGTTGCATCCAGTATAAACAGTAATTAACTAAAAGTCCCATTTAAGGGGAGAAAAGTAGGTTGGTATCCCTTACGAGGGGATAGCGTTGTTTAAGTTTCCGTTTCCCAAACTACCGGGAACGCATGCTTTAATAGTTGTGAACTCACCTTGGGTTGCTCGGCAGATTAGTTTACTTGGTCACGCACGCTGGTCACCACGCCCTAGCATGGTTACCGGTATAGGTCAGGTTGGGTACAAGTAATCACGTTTATCTTACACGTATCTAACACATAGCATGGATGACATATATTTATCCTCCAAGTTATTGGGCCTGTCTAAATTCTTTAACAACAACAGTTAACACATAGCCCACTTAAACAGTAACAAGCATGAACATTTAATACACTTGGTCCCAATAACGAAAACAAACAGTCCAGTCGAGACCAGGTGATCTCGACTCGAGAACAGGCGGTCTCGAGTCGCAATCAAGCTGTCTCGAGTCATGGACTTCTGGTTTCGAGTAGTGCGGGCACGAGTCGCAACCTCGGAGGTCTCGAGTCCAGACCATGAGATCTCGAGTCGAGACCTTGATGGTCTCGAGTCCCTGAAGTCTGTTTCGAGTTGTCATTTAAATGGTCTCGAGTCGAAACCGGGGGTCTCGACTTGCACACTAAATGACCGAATCCTTCTAGAACCTGTCCAAATTGTACCATCCAATAGAATTGCCATTTCATGAAATTGTGTACTATCCAATACAATTTCACCAACATGTTTTCTTGTCTAATCTTAATACAAAACAGATCAAAACACCCAATTTCCAAATATTCATTGCATAATCAAACAGTTCATATCATATTCATATAGTTCATCTTTAGGGTTTTTATCATCACACTTGATTATTCAAATAACATACATCATTCATGTAACAACTGTGTTTGTAATCACTATGAACAGTTCTGTTATCAATGTTATGTGATCACAATGTTTGTTTTGTTATGTTTTACATTTTTCATGTTTTGACTTTTATGTAATTTCAAACTCTATATCACTTTCTGGAGAGTTATACGCAAACTGGTGCGTAAACGTACTCAGTTTAATGCGAAAAATACTCCGGAACATCAACATATACACAACATACCTTAAATAACATTTACATAACTTAGAAATAAGTTTTGAAGGCTTTGGTATGGCAAAAACAAGTTAATTCGCTTACAGGGACTAAATATGACAAACTGCGAAAGTATGTCAATTTGAACTGTAACGAACATTCCGGAACATAACCATAAGTTAAACACACCTTAAATTTCCTTTACATAGCTTAGAAATAGGCTTTGAGGGGCTCGGTGTGCTAAAATAAACTTTTAGGTCATTCAGGGACTAAAAGTGTCAAAAAGTGCACAAGTTTGCATTTTCGCGCATAACTTACGTTCTGAATACATCCGGACATCCAAAAATTTATGTAAGCATGACTATATTATATTTTAGTGTTCGCCATAAGAAAAATCCATTCGTCGCGTCATTTGGATCCTTTTTCGCGCTTGTGCGCATTCCGTCGTAATTAAGCGAACATCGCGCTCGTACGACCAAACGAACCAACACCCGGCATATTTTTGAGCATGTTTCATGTCCACAATGTTTAGGCATCATTTTAGGGCCTTAAAGTTGGCTTTACGGGCCTTAGAAGTGTCGGAAATGGCCTTAAACACGTGAAGGGACCAAAACTGTAATTTCAGAAACTTATTGCTGATCTGTGCAGGCCAGGCGGCCCGCCTCAGTTTCTGTTAATCCTCACGCGGGCCGCGTCCCACTATCAGACCAGATTAACTGCATTTAACAGCTGTTTGCAGCTGTTTTGCACTTCTAATCCCACTTCCACATGTCAATTCCTTATGGTGGTGAGCATTTTGAGGCACCATAACATTCCGACAAGTGTACGGCCTTGATCGTGCCCCCTTTTCCATGAAACGATCTTAACGGTGGACCGAATACTATAAATACCCCACCCCCCATGCTTCAAAATCACAAGAACTTTGATTTGAGAAACTCTAAGTTGAAACTATTGTTTCATACCTGAGATTTTTGAATCGAGGTTAGCATTCGGGGACCCTTCGTAAGTATTCTTTCGTTCTTTTCCTTATTTTATAGCTTTTCGAGTCAGAAAGTCAAACTTTGTTTGACTTTCAGTGTTGACCAGTAATGGTCAATGCGAAGCTCTTCTGAACTTCGCAACGTGAGTGTAATCACGTTGGTTATAGTCCCTTGGGACTATGCCTACTGATTACCACGTTGTCTAGGGTCGTAGGGTAAGCGATCTAATAAATCGCTTATACCTCGAACCCGACCCATTTGGTCGATCATTAGGATCCGACCAAATACATTAGGTGACCATAGTATAGGGGAATAACCTTCCGAGGTTATACCCTATGGTCACATCGTTTAAGTAGTTGTATGATAGGTAGTTTATATGCCTTAGGTAAATTACCAGAATACCCTTTTCATGTATAATTGGTAATTAAGCATATGTAACCTAAACCTTTGTCACATAACTGATTATGTAACATGTTTAGGCATATAACACTTGTCATAGGGCTAGTTAGGCGGTCCGAACGCGTTTCACGCGAACGACGCGTTAAAGTAGCATAAGCTACCTAAACGGGTCGTAATGGGTCGTAAACAATTTTGTTAGGTTTCAATTAGTATGTAGGCTTTGTTGAACCATACTACACGAGTCTCCATACTCGTTTGGTTTACAAACCCTCATGCTACCAGATCTTCCGATTTAGGTCCGGTTTATTAACATAGTTACCTATATTAGGTGCCGTTTGATTCTGAGATCTAAAGCATTACTTGGTGGTTATCTTTAGACAACTGAGCAATCTCAAGTGAGTACATAGACCCCTCTTTTACTGTTTTCCAAACTGTTTTGGGGTGGAACACATGTGCCTACTCGTTACTTTCATGCTTTTCTTGTTTTCACATCATATACATGCTATGTTCGTTAGTACATTATAGTACATGATTTCATTACATCTTATGCTAGGTGTGCCCATTGTGTGCATTACTTAGTACATTGTTTTACATTACATTTCATGCTAGGTGTGCCCATTGTGTGCATTACTTAGTACATTGTTTTACATTACATTTCATGCTAGGTGTGCCCATTGTGTGCATTACTTAGTGCATTGTTTTACATTACATTTCATGCTAAGTGTGCCCATTGTGTGCATTACTTAGTACATCGTTTTACATTACATTTCACGCTATGTATGTTCATTTGATTACATACTTAGTGCATCGTTTTCACATGCTTACATTTTGTTATGACATTTGGTTTGTTTAACATGGAACAATGCATTCATTAACATTGATCATGCCATTCGTTAGTAGGTAGTGGTACCATAGGAATTGACAACTCCCGTTCCGGACATCCTGGGTATGGGGATGAAAGGAATGACCGAATTCGATATACATAACTTAGATAAACCTTTAATTTGTTTAAGGGTTTATCGCCACAGTCTCAAGGCTTGGATGTATGCATTATAACAATACCGCATAAATGTTTGTATCAGTATAGCATGCATTTGTTACACACAACATGACTTTGATTTAAACTGTGTTTTACTTCAATACCTTGTTGTTGTGCATTTTACATATGGTTTAGTTGATACATTTCACTTACCATACATGACATTTTGGTTACACATTACATGATCTACATTGAACATAAGTATTTTGACATTGATATACACATTTGGTGATTTACATTGGGCATTGACATTTTGATATGGTCTACACAATAACACTTGACAATTGGTTTGTACATGAACAAGTTACATTGGTGGTTGTTTGGGTAAGTGATTTGAGTAACGATACGGGTGTAATATGATACAAACACGGTGGATACGCCGCTGGTACTTCCTATATATAAGTGCTTGTATAATATTACATAGCATAACGTTATTTAAATCATTTTAGTATAGACATAATACATTTTATATACATAACATACTTTTCACAAGACATTATTTTTACAAAAACAGTTTATTTTATACGAACTCATTTTACAGGGTTATTCATTAAACCTTACATTTACTTATACATATCAACTGATCTTATCGTTTTTCAAATGATTTACAAGACAAAGCAAATTACAAGGTTTATGACTAAACAATTCTCAAATACAAGTCATGAATCCTATTTTCACAAACCTATGTATCTCACAGGCATTTTTATGCTGACGTACCTACTTTCACATGTGTTTTCAGGAGCTTTTCCGTAGGATGTTGATCATGACACTAGGGCGGACCTGTGCCTTAGAGACTAAAAACGAAGATAGACTTGTTTAATTATGTTATAAACTCTTTTGTTTACTGTTCAAGACAATGTAACACCCTTGTTTGATAAATAAAATACAACTTTGTATGCCATGGTTATGAAAGAATAAATTCTGTTACGACACGCCCCGATGTTTCCGCCGCGATTTGTTGTTTTACGCGGTCGGGGTGTGACAATTCACTCAAGATTTATTCAAACAAACACATTCTCTATGATTCTCAGATTCATCTATATGGGCCTAGGAGCAAAAATCATAAGCCATACATAACATGCATTTCATAAGCAACAATCATGTAATGTTTCATTCTTTTCTTTAAGAACATTTATGTGCAACAATCATGACAATGTCCTAATCAGCCTATGGTCATGCATATCATTCAGTTCATAATATGTCATTCAAATATTGCCTTGTTAAACACCTATCCCACTATCAAACAAGCACCTTTATCACACAACATCATAAATATTCACACAATCTATCCTAGCTCATTCAAATAATACAATGCTTAATATTCATCCATTTGAACATTCAAAATAACCAACAACCATCGTGCTATTCATTCATTCTAATGACACCATTTTTACACCTAAACATCTAGTAAAGCACTTAAAACACTAACCGGTTGTGGAAAGGCACCGAGACAAGAAAGAAGATGAGAAAATGAAGTGTCCGAGTGATGATGATGAGCTTGGCCGAGAGTTCTAGTGTTGTCACCGGTTTGGTCCGAGAGAAAGGAGGGGAGGGGTGATGCTTGATTGTTAGGGTTTGAGGTTTTCCTAGAGAGAGAGAGGGAGTGAGAATGAAGTGAGAGAGAGTGTAAAGGAGAGTGTGTGAGGGTTTTAGGTTTTCATACTTGGCTTTGGGTTTCGAGAGGTGCATGGCCCAACCAGCCGAGAGGTGTATGGCCCAACTGGCCCACCATTTTACTGTTCACTCGAGACCAAGCGGTCTCGGGTCGGGTCCTTATGTTTTGGGCTTGGTTAACTATGTGGCTTCGGTTCACCGCATACATACTTGTATACAACTACACTTTATACGTACATGTCGATAACACATAGTACATCAGATAAATCACAAACTTACATTTAATAAATAAGTACACGCAATACTGAAACAAGAAGGTTGCTCGGGAAAATCCAGAGTGTCACATTATCCCCAAGTTTTAAGAACTTTCGTCCCGAAAGTTAAGGCAGTCACTGTCAAGCCGGTGAGAACGTTTCAACGGGGTGTCACATCATCCCCCCGTTAGTTTGGAATTTCGTCCCGAAATTCGGTTGTAGCTTCAGTGCTGGAAGTTTCATTTGGGAACAACTGGGGATAGTTGCGCTTCATCTGGTCTTCCCGCTCCCAGGTAAACTCTGGGCCATGGCGCGAGTTCCAACGAACTCGTACGAGAGGTATCTGGCTACGTTTGAGGGTTTTGTTCTCTCGGTCCGTGATCTCAATCGGTTCCTCAGTAAAGTGTAGCTGTTCGTCAATAGTGAGTTCCTTGAAGGGAATGATGAGTGTTTCATCTGACAGACACTTCTTCAGATTAGACACGTGAAAGACGTTGTGCGCAGCACTCAGTTCTTCAGGCAGATTCAATCTGTAAGCAACCTTACCGATCTTTTCGATAATTTCGAATGGTCCGACGTATCGTGGGTTAAGTTTGCCCCGTTTTCCAAAACGAACCACACCCTTCCAGGGTGAGACTTTAAGTAGAGCCCGGTCACCGACCTGGAACTCTAGCGGTTTCCTACCCTTGTCAGCGTATCTTTTCTGACGGTCACGAGCTGCCGCCATGCGTTGTCTGATCTGAGCAATCCTTTCCGTAGTCTCGATTACAAGTTCCGGGCCGGTAATTTGGCTGTCGCCAACTTCCGCCCAACATAAGGGTGATCGGCACTTGCGACCGTACAATGCCTCGAAGGGTGCTGCCTGAATGCTGGTGTGGTAGCTGTTGTTGTAGGAGAATTCTACTAACGGTAGTTGTTTCTCCCAGCCCTTGCCAAAATCGATTACATAAGCCCTAAGCATGTCTTCAAGTGTTTGGATGGTGCGTTCAGACTGCCCATCCGTTTATGGATGATAAGCGGTGCTCATGTCTAAACGTGAGCCAAAGGATTTGTGCATAGCTTGCCACAACTCAGAAGTAAAACGCGCGTCTCGATCGGAAATAATAGAGGTTGGCACTCCGTGCCTCGAAACCACTTCCTTTAAGTATACCTCTGCTAAGGTAGAGAACTTGTCTGTTTCTTTAATATCCAAAAAGTGTGCAGACTTAGTTAATCGATCCACTATCACCCAATTGGTGTCATTTCCGCGTTGAGACCTAGGCAGGCCAGTAACAAAATCCATGGAAATTTGCTCCCATTTCCATTTCGGGATCTCTGGTTGTTGGAGTAGGCCCGATGGTTTCTGATACTCCGTCTTGACTCTCGCACAAGTCAAACATTTGCTGACATAGGTTGCTATGTGGGCTTTCATGCTAGGCCACCAGTATGTTGTTTTTAGGTCGTGGTACATCTTATCTGAACCAGGATGTACCGAGTAACGAGATTTGTGTGCTTCGTCCATCACAAGTTCTCACAGATTTCCATAAAGTGGGACCCAGATACGTCCTGTCACATAGTAAGCCCCGTCTTCCCTTTGTTCTAGCCATTTCCTCAATCCTCGCAGGGACTCAGCCCTGATGTTCCCGGCTTTTAATGCTTCGACCTGAGCGTTTCGGATCTGCTTAGGGAGGTTCGAGTGGATGGTGAGTTGTAAGGCACGAACACGCTTAGGTTTGGTTTCCTTTCTTCTGAGGGCATTGGCTACCACATTAGCCTTGCCTGGATGATATTTAATTGCACACTCGTAATCATTTAGGAGTTCGACCCATCGGCGCTGCCGCATATTCAACTCCTTTTGTTCCATTATGTGCTGGAGACTCTTGTGATCGGTGTAAATCGTGCACTTGGTACCGTACAAGTAATGTCTCCAAATCTTAAGCGCGAAGACCACAGCTCTGAATTCTAAGTCATGTGTCGTGTAGTTCCATTCGTGGATCTTGAGTTGTCACGAAGCGTAAGCAATAACCTTCTCGCGTTGCATCAGCACGCAACCAAGTCCCTGAATAGAAGCGTCGCAGTAAACAACAAAGTCGTCGGTACCTTCAGGTAAGGAAAGAATAGGAGCACTACATAGATTCTTCTTTAGTTCCTGAAAAGCAGACTCCTGAGCATCATTCCATTTGTAAGCGATACCCTTCTGGGTGAGGGTTGTAAGAGGTTGAGCGATCTTTGAAAATCCCTTGATAAATCTTCGATAGTATCCTACCAATCCCAAGAATTGGTGAACTTCGGTCGGAGTCTTAGGTATAGGCCAATTCGTAATGGATTCGACCTTAGCAGGGTCGACATGAATCCCATCCTGATTGACTATGTGCCCAAGGAAATGGACTTCTCTAAGCCAGAAATCACATTTCAAGAATTTGGCGTACAGTTGCTAATTGCGAAGGAGTTCGAGAATAAGACGCGGGTGTTGTTCATGCTCCTCTTGACTTTTCGAGTAGATCAAGATGTCATCAATAAACACAATCACGAACTTATCGAGGTAGGGCTTGCAAACGCGATTCATGAGGTCCATGAATACCGCAGGCGCGTTGGTCATTCCGAAATGCATGACGAGGAATTCATAGTGGCCATAACGGGTTCTGAATGCAGTTTTGGAGATGTCTTCGTCACGGACTCTTAGCTGATGATAACCTGATCGCAGGTCAATCTTAGAGTAGTAACTCGATCCTTGCAACTGGTCGAATAAATCGTCGATACGTGGGAGAGGGTAACGATTCTTAATGGTAACCTTGTTCAGCTCAGGATAGTCGATGCACATTCGGAATGTGCCATCCTTCTTCTTGACAAAGAGCACTGGGGCTCCCCAGGGTGACGAGCTAGGACGGATAAAACCTTTGTCCAATAGTTCTTGTAGTTGAGTAGAAATTTCCTTTAGTTCAGCGGGGGCTAGTCGATAAGGTGCACGAGCTATAGGTGCAGTTCCGGGAGCTAGTTCGATTTGAAATTCGATCTGACGGTGAGGAGGGAGTCCAGGTAGTTCTTCAGGAAATACCTCAGGATAGTCGCGTACAACTGGAAAATCTTCAATCCTGTTTTCCTTTTTCTGCGTGTCAGCAACAAGTGCTAGGATAGCGGTGTGCCCCTTTCGTAAACACTTCTGGGCTTTTAAGAATGAAATGATGCCTGTGACTTCTCCGCCTTTGTCACCTTGAACGATAAGGGGTTTACCAGAAGGACGGGGAATACGAACAACTTTCTTTTGGTAGAGGATTTCAGCTCGATGCTTGGATAACCAATCCATACCAATGACGACGTCGAAGCTTCCGAGAATGATGGGGGAAAAGATCGATACGGAAGGTCTGACCAGACAATTCTAGTTTGCAGTTACGAATAACGTGTGAGGCCTCGAGGTTTCTACCATTAGCTATTTCAATGATGTGCTTAGAACTTAATGCCGTAAGAGTGGACTTAAGCTTCTTACTAATACGTAGGATACATAACTAGCATCTGCTCCAGAATCAAATAATATGGAAACATAACGATCATTAAGTAGGATCTTACCCACCACCACGTTGGGGTCGTTCCTTGCTTCCCCAGCTCCAATCACAAAAGCCCTTCCTCTTGCACCATTTCCAGCATTGTTGTTGTTCTGATTCAGTTCAGGGCAATCCTTTCGCATGTGCCCCGTTTCTCCACACTTGAAGCATCCACGGTTGTTTCCTTGTTGTTGTTGTTGTGGTTGTTGCTGATTCTGCCTAGCTGGAAGCTGGCTCCTGCAGTCTTTGGCTTCATGCCCCATCTTGTTGCATCGCTGACACTGACTTTTGCCACATGGCCCACTGTGGGTCGGTTACATTTGTTACACTTGGGGTGGTTTCCTTGATAGCCACCCTGTTGCTGAGGGCCCTTGTTGCTTTCAGTCTTCCTTTGCTGAACTGAGGCCTGAATGGGGTTAGCATCCTTACCCTGATTTCCATCCCACTTTCGTTTATTATCGCTAGAAGTTCCGGCAGCAGCACTGATCCTTTTGGGCAGTTTGCCCTCCTCCACAGCCTGATCGGTGAGTTTGTGAGCAAGACGGACCACTGGCTGAATGGTATTGAGGTTGGCTGAGGTCACATGGCTCCGGATTTCTGGGGCCAAACCTTTGATGTACAATTCGATCCTTCGAAACATAGGTCGAGACATGTTTGGGCAAAGTGCAGCATAGTCATTGGACTATTTGGTGTAGGTCTCAATCTCTGACCCAATCATCTTGAGCTCAAAGTACTCGTTTTCGTGCTTGTGGATGTCATCCCTGTGACAGTATTCTTCCTTGATCATGTCCTTGAAATCTTCCCATGCAGTGGCATTAGCAGTTTCCAAACCAAGCATCTGAATCTGTGCCTTCCACCATGAAAGTGCGTTTCCTTTAAGCGTACCAGTCGCAAACTTTACCCAGTTAGCAGGGGGCACTCGCAGACAGCAAAGACAGCTTCGGCCTTTACAATCCAGTGCAGAAGGCCTATGGCACCCTCAGTGCCGTTGAAAGGGAGAGGCTTGCAATTCATGAAGGTTTTGAAAGTACAAACACGTGGTTGCGCAGGCGCTTGCTGACCTGTTGTGAGAAGTGAAGCGAACAGGCTTAGAGGTGAAAAGACGATGCGGGGGTAGGATCTAAACATCCTAAAATAACGAGTTTACCTCCAGGGTGACCAGCGAAAGCTGCAGCCACCGTGTTAAGCAAGTTAGTGAACTGAGCCTGAGTCATGTTAACGTTTCCTCTTCCACGTCCACTCATTGTCTTCATAACCAGAAAACACAGTATGAGTGTGATGTTGTAATGCAGTGAGAATGAGATAGAAGAGGGGTGTATCTATATAACTAGGCACACAAGTACGTATAGTGGAGCATAAAGCATAAGGTAGACAAACAGGTAAACACAAGTCCAAGCTATGGGGTCTAGTGCGTTGAGTCTTGCCCTAGGAGTGTAGTGTCGTCACGAGTCACGGGTTATAGTCTAGTTTTTCTCAAAAAGACTTTCTTTTTAAAACCGAGTTCACTATAACCAATGGCTCTGATACCAATCTGTCACACCCCCAAAATCCACTTGCGGAGTACCACCGCTTGGAGGCGTGACTGACCAGGATCCAGCCACCAATTATACTGAGCATTGATTAATAGTAAAAATGTTCACCAACCACAATAGTTAGTGAACATCAAAGTTTGAAGTTTTAAAAGTTTAAGTTCAAATAACAGTTTAAGTAAGCAGCGGAAGCATAAACCAAACAGTTTCAAAACAAAGTTCATAGTTCAAGATTATTTAGAACCCAACACATGGGTTAGACGACCACTACACATTCCCAAGCCGCGAGCTCCTGAGTCACTGGGTACCTGCAAAGCATGCAGTAGGGTATCAACAAAATGTTGGCGAGTTCACGAGTTGTCCAGATTTTATTTACCAAAAACTTGTTTCACTAGTTAATTTACTCATTTATACATGCCATGGGGAGCTACCCCATAAGTAAGCTACTAAACTGTTTTTACAATACCGAATACTATTCATCCGTACGTTTCCGTAGAGTGCCCCGTTCGTCAATGTTCTATCATTATTGACGGTTTTTGCCAGAATACATTAGTTCACGCCCAATCCCATACGCGGGCACGATGTGAGGTTGGTGAGATGTAAATAGCGCTATCAACTAATAACCCGTTCGCCCGACCCCGGCGACTAAGCGGTATTAAGAAGTGAGGACTTAAGTGATAGAGTTTCGTTTAGTGTTGCTTGTTGCATCCAGTATAAACAGTAATTAACTAAAAGTCCCATTTAAGGGGAGAAAAGTAGGTTGGTATCCCTTACGAGGGGATAGCGTTGTTTAAGTTTTCGTTTCCCAAACCACCGAGAACGCATGCTTTAATAGTTGTGAACTCACCTTGGGTTGCTCGACAGATTAGTTTACTTGGTCACGCACGCTGGTCATCACGCCCTAGCATGGTTACCGGTATAGGTCAGGTTGGGTACAAGTAATCACGTTTATCTTACACGTATCTAACACATAGCATGCATGACATATATTTATCCTCTAAGTTATTGGGCCTGTCTAAATTCTTTAACTGCAACAGTTAACACATAGCCCACTTAAACAGTAACAAGCATGAACAGTTAATACACTTGAGCCCAATAACGAAAACAAACAGCCCAGTCGAGACCAGGTGATCTCGACTCGAGAACAGGCGGTCTCGAGTCGCAACCAAGCGGTCTCGAGTCATGGACTTCTGGTTTCGAGTAGTGCAGGCACGAGTCGCAACCTCGGAGGTCTCGAGTCCAGACCATGAGATCTCGAGTCGAGACCTTGATGGTCTCGAGTCCCTGAAGTCTGTTTCGAGTTGTCATTTAAATGGTCTCGAGTCGAAACCGGGGGTCTCGACTTGCACACTTAATGACCGAATCCTTCTAGAACCTGTCCAAATTGTACCATCCAATAGAATTGCCATTTCATGAAATTGTGTACTATCCAATACAATTTCACCAACATGTTTTCTTGTCTAATCTTAATACAAAACAGATCAAAACACCCAATTTCCAAATAATCATTGCATAATCAAACAGTTCACATCATATTCATATAGTTCATCTTTAGTGTTTTTATCATCACACTTGATTATTCAAATAACATACATCATTCACTCAAGATTTATTCAAACAAACACATTCTCTATGATTCTTAGATTCATCTATATGGGCCTAGGAGCAAAAATCATAAGCCATACATAACATGCATTTCATAAGCAACAATCATGTAATGTTTCATTCTTTTCTTTAAGAACATTTATGTGCAACAATCATGACAATGTCCTAATCAGCCTACGGTCATGCATATCATTCAGTTCATAATATGTCATTCAAAGATTGCCTTGTTAAACACCTATCCCACTATCAAACAAGCACCTTTATCACACAACATCATAAATATTCACACAATCTATCCTAGCTCATTCAAATAATACATGGCTTAATATTCATCCATTTGAACATTCAAAATAACCAACAACCATCGTGCTATTCATTCACTCTAATGACACCATTTTTACACCTAAACATCTAGTAAAGCACTTAAAACACTAACCGGTTGTGGAAAGGCACCGAGACAAGAAAGAAGATGAGAAAATGAAGTGTCCGAGTGATGATGATGAGCTTGGACGAGAGTTCTAGTGTTGTCACCGGTTTGGTCCGAGAGAAAGGAGGGGAGGGGTGATGCTTGATTGTTAGGGTTTAAGGTTTTCCTAGAGAGAGAGAGGGAGTGAGGATGAAGTGAGAGAGAGTGTAAAGGAGAGTGTGTGAGGGTTTTAGGTTTTTATACTTGGCTTTGGGTTTCGAGAGGTGCATGGTCCAACCAGCCGAGAGGTGTATGGCCCAACCGTCCCACCATTTTACTGTTCACTCGAGACCAAGCGGTCTCGAGTCGGGTCCTTATGTTTTGGGCTTGGTTACCTACGTGGCTTCGGTTCACCGCATATATACTTGTATACAACTACACTTTATACATACATGTCGATAACACATAGTACATCACATAAATCACAAACTTTCATTTAATAAATAAGTACATGCAATACTGAAACAAGAAGGTTGCTCGGGAAAATCCAGAGTGTCACATACAGAACACAGTTGTCACAACTTACGCTTCAAAAGGGCATTTTGGTCATTTCCTATGGGCATATAAGCTAACTAACATATGACTAACCAATCCTATGTGATCATAAGGTATAACCTCAGAGGTTATTCCCTATGGAACTATGATCACTAAACATGCTTGGTCGGATCCTAATGATCAACCAAACGGGTCGGGTTCGAAAGTCTAAGAGGTTGTCTAGACCGCTTAACTTACGACCCTAAACAAGCACTAACTAATAGTGACGAGTTAAACATGTCAAAACATGTTTAACTAACTTAGAAAACTGATTTCGTATCAAAACAAAGTGTTTTGATACCTAAAAGTAGTTCCGTTGCAAAATGCGTGCTAAAACGCATCAGTAGGTATAATCACTAAGGAATATAACCATCTTGATTAAAATCACGTTACAAAGTTCAAACAAACTTTGTGTTGACCATTGACTTGTCAAAGCTGAAAGTCAAACACTGTTTGACTTTTACGCCTAGGAAAGCAATAAAAGAATGAAGGAAGCTTACAAAGGGTCCTTGCTAGGGAGAACTTGATCTTAAAATCTCATGTATGAAGTTTTCCAACCTCAACTTAAAGAAATCAGATCAAGGGTGCTTGAAACAATGAAATGGCCATGCTATTTATAGTTGTTGTGAACTCACAAGATCATGCCATTTGTTTGTGTAACTTCCAAGCAAAAATCTCAACCATACAAGTGTTTGATGTAGGTTAGAAGCCTTGGAGAGGTGTTAACTTGGTTAACACACAAATAATTTGCAATAACAGCCCCTAATCTATCAAACAGTTGCTGAAAAATCAAAATCTAGAATTGGGCATTTTCAAGCGGCCCGCGTAAGATTCAAACAGGGCTTATGCGGCCCGTGTGAAATCAGCAGATCAGCAATAGTTTGAGAATTTACATGATCAGTCCCTGCAATGTGTTTAAGCTCATTTCAGGCACTTTTGACCCCCGATAAGCCATTTTCAAGGCTCTACAAGGTCATTAAAGTATAGAGGACTCAAAATGTGCTTGGAAAACTCTCGGATGTCGGTTCGGTTGGTCGTACGGTCGCGTTATTCGTCAAAATGCGACGAAACTCAAATGAACGCGAAAACGATCCAAATTAAACGACGATTGGTATTTTTACATGTCGATCACTAAAATAAAAATATTTTTGTGTGTACAACAACTTTGGATGCCCAGATGCGGTCAGAACGTAAGATATGCGCGAAAATGCAAACTTACATCGTTTTTGACACTTTTAGTCCCTGTAAGATCAAATAAACATATTTTCGCACACTGAACCACTCAAAGCTTATTTCTAAGCTATGTTTAGGTTATGTATGTCACACCCTCAAATTCCACCTGCGGAGTACCACCGCGAGGCGTGCGACTGACCAGGATCCAGCCACTAAATATTTTGAACCGTTTGGTTATTATTATAAGTAATGGTATAGTTAGCGACCAATTTAAATTTTTCGAAACATAGTTTAAGTTGCAGCGGAAAGGAAAAGAATACATATCGCAATTTAAAACCACAAGTTTATTAGTTATGAACTTACAAACCACGCACTCCAGCCGATTTGCAATGTCCGTCCTAAACTGTATCGAGCAACCTGCAAAGCATGCAGTAGGGTATCAACATATTGTTGGCGAGTTCACGAGTTGTCCAGTTTTAACTTTTCGAAAACGTAGGTTGTTTAGATAAAACATTTATAATCACGTCATGGGGAGCTACCCCATATGAAAGCTACTAAACTGACGTTACCGAAACTGTTGACGAGAAGATTTTGTGCCCCAGGTCAATGTCTATCGTCATTGACCAAGATGCAAGGTATACTAGTTCACGCCCGATCTCCCCCGGTCATGGTGTGAGGTTGTCAAACCTAATAGCGCTATCAACTAATAACCCGTTCGCCCCCAGCGATTAATCGGTACTGTAAGCAGGGACTTTACATGATAGAGATTCGTTTAGTTTGGCTAGTTGTGATTTATAAATAATATCCAAACGTATCTCCCCCGGAGATAGTAATTTAAAAGTACCCATTCGTATTTTCCCCTAGAAATATTAGTTTGAAAGTATTCTTCCCAAAGATGGCAGTTTGTTCGTGTCCCTCCCTGGGACGCATGCTTTTAGTGTGTGAACTCACCTTTGCTTTGCTCGGCAGACAATTTACTCATGTTACGTTGGTCAACCTTACCCTATTATGGTTATTAATATTCGTTAGGTTCGTATGCAAGTAGTGTCACGTAAAATCCTACACGTATCTAACACATAGCATGCATGTCATACAAGCATACACGGTATTGGGCCTATTCTAGCATGTAAAAAGTTAAATAGTAACAGTTAGACATTAATACTAACACACAGTCCAAAACATCAGTTAACACATAGTGCATAAGGCCCACCAATGTTATTGGGCCTGTCCAAATCGTATAAACAGTCGACCAGTAGTGGCATGTAGTAAAGTTAAACACACATCACGTAGCACACATAGTTTGCATAACTGTACAGTAATGGTAATAATAACACATAGTCCAAAACGTATCATCTAACTGTGTGCGGCCCAATAACCAAACTGGCCCACAAAACCAGTTCAGTCGGAACCGGATAGTCTCGACTCGAGACTATGAGGTCTCGAGTCACAACCACTGGATTCTAAGTCGAAATCAGCTGGTCTCGAGTTGTGATCAATTGAGTCGCAACCGTAGAGGCCTTGAGTCAGGTCTCGAGTCGAGATCAGGAGATCTCGAGTCGTAACCAAGCTGGTCTCGACTCCTGGAGCATGATGTCTGGTTTCGAGTTGTCAATCGTTGGTCTCGTGTCGCAACCATAGGGTCTCGACTCGTAAACTTATGCAGATGTTTCTAGAACCCTTAGCCAGGTCAGTATTATCCAATCAATTTTTCATTAACATGTACTGACCAACCAAATTTCATTAACATGTCATCAATACCGTACAATCACCAAATCAGATCAAAACAACAAATTTCAAATATTTTGGCATCCTTTAAACTGTTCATCATCTAGGGTTTTCACATTCATATTCTGTCACACCCCCAAAATCCACTCGCGGAGTACCACCGCTTGGAGGCGTGACTGACCAGGATCAAGCCACCAATCATATTGAACATATAAGTAAAAGTAAATGTAATCCATCACAATACAATTGGTGTTAAATCAAAAGCATAGCATAAGTAGCGGAAGCATAGTTACGAACATCCAACACAAGTGTTTAGTTTAAAGGGTCATAAAGTTTTCATCAAAACATCCACAATCCGTGCCCACAACGACCGCGCCTCCCGTGCAAGCTCCAAGAGTACCTATGGTCCTGCAAGGCATGTAACAGAGAGTCAACAACTAGTTGAGCGAGTTCACAGTTGGTTATTCAGTTATAGTGTTCGTATCGTAAACCGTAAGTTCGTTTAGTAATCATGTATCGTATGTAATGGTATCGCGGCCCTCTAGGCATGTTTGCGAAGTTTAGTGGGGGTTTCCCATATGTTCTCTAGACTAGGTATATTTGTATCGCGGCCCTCCAGGCATGTTTGCAAAGATTAAAGTATAGTTCGCGGCCGTTCCAGGCATGTTTGCGAAGATTAAAGTATAGTTCGTGGCCATTCCAGGCATGTTTGCGAAGATTAAAGTTTAGTTCGCGGCCATTCCAGGCATGTTTGCGAAGATTGTTCTAGTATCGCGGCCAATCCCGGCGTGCGTGCGAAGAGGAGTATATGTATCACTAGTCTAGCAGTATCTACCATTAACCTTCCTCTCCCGAGGCCTATGGTATGTAATTCCGATAATTCTTAAGCGTAAATAAATCAATCAACCCATTCCCAACCCCGGGAATCCCACGCCTTGGTAAGAGTGTGAACTCACCTTAGTTTGCTCGGTATGCTAAGTTAAGTGCTCACAATAAATCAGTCAAGTCCTATAGTGCACGTATACTCAATCAGTTCACGTTCGTAATATTTCACATGTAACTATCATCACAGTAATATCACAAAGTGTGTTTGGCAGTTAATCATACATCACATAACAGTTAATCACATGTGCACAATTCGTGTTTCACATAACAGTCTTTCACAGTTTATTATAGCGTATTATCCAATAACATACTTAATACAGTTACTGACTTAGCATAGTTACTGAGCCATAACATGGTTGGATCAGAACTAACAGAGTTAACATATGTAACTGGATTAACAACCTAATGTAGTTAAGAACAAACAGAGTTACATACAGACAAGTTTAATAACTAACAGTGTAAATTAAATAAATAGAGTTAACAACTTACTAGCTTAACAGAGTTGACAACTAACTGCATCAAAAACTAACTGAATTAATAAACTAACAGATTAATTACAACACCTGAGCCGAAAACACTATATGCTGAAATCCCTAAGTTGGCGAAATCACATTTGGGCCGGACTCTTGGGCCGAAATCCCTTTGGGATTTCGTCAAACATGTGGGCCGAACACTGTTTAGGCCGAAATCACATAAGTGATTTCGTCCAGTTTATATTTCTGGCGAGTATTTTCGTCAGTTCACATTATTATCAACAACAGCAGGTTACGCATACCCAGCAATCCTATCGCATATTTCGACCAGCAATCGTTCAAACAGAAGAATCGACATCAACACAAAAGATTTTCAACAAGAACAGCAACAAGAACAGTTTCTAAACTTCATACCCACATTACGAACCCACCAAATCAATAGCTTAATCGATGCACTTAACCACATAGATTAACGAAGGCCAGTTAATAACAGAGATTTTAACCCATTTGTTAAATAATCGATGTTCAATCGTATGCTCATACATATCTCATGATAGCAGTAATACAGAATGTTAAATAAACAATCTATGGTGATTTCGATCAAACAAACAACAACAATGGCCGATTACTTACCTAAACCAAAGAGACAACAAAACCAAGTGATGTATATGTTCAAGGCAGCCGTCGGGTTTCAAAAGGAGAGAGAAATGTTGTGATTAGGGTTTGTCAATTGAAAAGCTTCTCCGTCAAGATTGTGATAAAATATATATATATATATATATAATTCACCACTGGGCCTAAAGCCCATTGTTGTTTTCGCCAGCCATCTATGGACGAAAACACCATGTGTGTTTTCATCAGGGAGGGTGTTTTCATATGAGGGTGTTGGGCCAAAGATCCTTAATAAACTATACAATCCCAATTAACACAAATTACACTATCATATACTCAAATATAATATGCACTCCAAATATAAAATATCATCGCAATACGATTTAACGTTTTACAAATGTAAGCGTTGTGAAACAAACAAGTCGAGTAACAAACAACATAAAAAATTTAACGTGCAATAAATGCGAAGATGGAAATCTTGGAAACTCGAGTTGTCACATTATCCCCAACTTGAAAGAAATTTCGTCCCGAAATTTAGCACATGGTTACTGAGGAAGCTAGTTGTGTTGTGTTGTGTAGTTTACTGGTTTTCCTGGGGTGTCACATCATTCCCCCGTTGATTTGGAATTTCATCCCGAAATTTTGTAGTAGCTTCAGCCTCAGTAGTAGTCGCATTGTTTTCGAACAACTGGGGATATTTGAGTTCCATTTGGTCTTCCCGTTCCCAGGTATACTCTGGGCCACGACGGGAGTTCCAACGAACTCGAACAAGAGGTATTCTGGTGTTCTTAAGGACCTTAACATCCCGGTCTGTAATTTCAACTGGTTCTTCGACGAAATGCAACCGTTCGTCGATAGTGAGCTCCTTCAAAGGAACTATGAGGGTCTCATCTGACAGACACTTCTTCAGATTCGACACGTGGAAAACATTGTGAACTGCACCGAGTTCAGCTGGTAGGTTCAGTTTGTAGGCCACTTTGCCTATTTTCTCGATGATTTCGAATGGTCCAACATACCGCGGATTGAGTTTACCTCGTTTACCAAAACTAACCACACCCTTCCAGGGTGAGACTTTGAGTAGCACTCGATCCCTAACTTGGAACTCGAGCGGTTTCCGGCACTTATCAGCGTAACTTTTCTGACGGTTGCGAGCTGCCGCCATGCGTTTTCGTATCTGTGCAATTCGTTCAGTAGCATCAACTATAAGTTCTGGACCTGTGATTTAACTGTCACCCACCTCTGCCCAACAAAGAGGTGATCGGCATTTACGCCCGTACAATGCCTCAAATGGAGCAGCTTTAATGCTGGTGTGGTAGCTGTTATTGTACGAGAATTCCACAAGTGGCAGATGTTTTTCCCAGCCATTGCCAAAGTCAATTACGCACGCCCGAAGCATGTCTTCTAGAGTTTGAATAGTGCGTTCAGACTGCCCATCTGTCTGAGGATGATAAGCTGTGCTCATGTCTAAACGAGAGCCAAAAGATTTGTGCATTGCCTGCCACAGTTCTGAAGTAAAACGTGCATCACGATCAGAGATAATAGAGGTGGGCACTCCGTGCCTCGAGACAACTTCCTTAAGGTATACGTCTGCTAGAGTGGAGAACTTATCCGTTTCCTTGATAGCCAAGAAGTGAGCAGACTTTGTGAGTCGATCCACGATCATCCAAATAGTTTCATTTCCGCGTTGAGATCTAGGTAAGCCAGTAACAAAATCCATGGAAATTTGCTCCCATTTCCATTGTGGTATCTCAGGCTGTTGGAGTGGGCCTGGTGGTTTCTGATATTCCGCTTTGACTCTCGCACAAGTCAAACACTTGCTAACGTAAGTTGCTATGTGAGCTTTCATGCTAGGCCACCAGTATGTAGTTCTGAGGCCGTGGTACATCTTATCCGAACCAGGATGTACTGAGTAGCGAGACTTGTGTGCCTCATCCATCACAAGCTCTCGTAGGTTGCCATAGTGTGGGACCCAAATGCGTCCTGTTACATAGTAGGCGCCGTCTGCCTTTTGTTCTAACTGTTGCCTTGAGCCGCGTAGGGCTTCAGCCCTGACGTTTTCTGGTTTCAATGCTTCTACCTGAGCATCTCGTATCTGTGAAGGAAGGCTAGACTGAATAGTGAGTTGCAACGCTCGTACACGCCTAGGTGTAGTATCCTTTCGACTGAGGGCGTCGGCCACAACATTGGCTTTGCCCGGATGGTACTTTATAGCATATTCGTAATCGTTCAGTAGCTCGACCCATCTACGTTGTCGCATGTTCAATTCTTTCTGCTTGAAAATATGTTCGAGACTCCTGTGATCAGTGTAGATAGTGCACTTGGTACCATACAGGTAATGTCGCCATATCTTGAGCGCAAAAACAACAGCTCCCAGCTCTAAATCATGTGTAGTGTAATTTCGTTTGTGAATCTTAAGTTGGCGCGAAGCATAAGCAATAAATTTATCCCGTTGCATCAACACACATCCAAGACCTTGGATAGATGCGTCACAGTAGACTACAAAATCGTCCGTGCCTTCAGGCAATGAGAGGATAGGTGCGCTACAAAGTCTATCCTTTAAGTGCTGAAACGCGGTTTCCTGTGTATTACCCCAACGGTAAACAACACCTTTCTGTGTCAGTAATGTAAGCGGCTGTGCAATCTTTGTGAAGTCTTTGATGAACCGTCTTTAATAACCCGCCAAACCCAAGAATTGGCGTATTTCGGTTGGTGTGCGAGATGCAGGCCAGTTCCTGATCGAATCTACCTTGGATGGATCAACATGAATCCCATCCTTGTTTACCACGTGGCCTAGGAAGTGGACTTCACGAAGCCAGAAGTCGCATTTTGAAAACTTGGCGTACAGTTGTTCCGTTCGAAGAAGTTCCAAAATAAGTCGTAAATGATGCTCGTGTTCCTCCTGACTCTTCGAATAGATCAGGATGTCATCGATGAAGACAATAACAAACTTGTCAAGATAAGGTTTGCACACCCTGTTCATAAGATCCATGAAAACCGCAGGCGCGTTCGTTAGTACGAATGGCATGACTAGAAACTCGTAGTGGCCGTAGCGTGTTCTGAATGCTGTTTTGGAGACGTCCTCATCCCGGACTCTCAGTTGATGATAGCCTGACCTCAGGTCAATCTTTGAGTAATAGCTCGACCCTTGCAACTGGTCGAATAATTCGTCGATGCGTGGAAGAGGATAACGATTCTTCACAGTCACCTTGTTCAGTTCGCGGTAGTCTATACACATGCGGAAGGTACCGTCTTTCTTCTTCACAAATAATACTGGAGCTCCCCAGGGCGAAGAGCTAGGACGTATGAAACCCTTTTCCAATAGTTCTTGCAATTGCTTAGACAGTTCTTCCAGTTCAGTTGGAGCTAAGAGGTAAGGTGCTCGAGCTATGGGTGCTGCTCCAGGAGCTAGCTCAATTTGAAACTCGACATGGCGATGGGGCGGTAACCCAGGTAACTCTTCAGGAAACACTTGAGGAAAATCGCGTACTACAGGAATATCCTCAGTCTTTTTCTCTTTCTTCGATGTATCAGTAACAAGTGCTAGTATTGCGGTGTGGCCCTTTCGCAAACACTTCTGAGCCTTCAAGAAGGAGATGATGCCACTCACGACACTACTCTTGTCGCCTTGAACTTCGAGAGGTTCCTTGCCAGTACGGGGAATACGAATGATCTTCTCCTTGCAAAGAGTCTCTGCTTGATGTTGAGGTAGCCAATCCATACCAATATCGATGTCGAAACCATCACAACGTTGGGGTCATTCCTAGTATCACCCTGACCAATCGCGAACACTCGACCCCTGGCACCATTGCCATCGTTATTACCCCCATTGTTGCCTCCATTATTGTTCCTGTTTCCTTGGTTGTGGTTCTGATTCTGGTTCTGGTTCAACTATGGGCAGTGTCTTTTGAAGTGACCTTCAGCACCCCCTGATAACCTCCCTTGTTACCCTGCTGTTGCTGCTGATTCTATAGATCTTGTGGCTTTTGTTGTTGGTTCCGGTTCGCAGAACGTGAGTTTCTACCATCTTTGGCTCCATGACCAAGCTTGTTGCATCATTGACAATGATTTCGGTTGCACTGCCCGCTGTGGTGCAAGTTACATCGTTTGCACTTAGGGTGGTTTCCCCTGTATCCACCATGTCCTGGACTACTAAAAGGTTGCTGACCAGGACTTTGGTTGTCATCGATCTTTCGCTGCTGTGCTTGGGACGGAACCGTAGTCTTGCTAGGGATTCCATCCCACTTTCGTTTGTTGTCACTGGGGGTAGCAGAAGTAGTTGAAGTAGTAGTAGTAGCGCTGATACGTTTAGGCAGCCCGCCCTGTTCTACTGCCTGATCGGCGAGGCGATGAGCTAGCTTGACGATCTGTTGAATGGTGTCAAGATTCGCTGAGGTTACATGTCTTTGAATCTCTGGCACTAGTCCCGTGAAGTACAGTTCAATACGCTTGATTGGAGGGTCCGCCATAGTTGGACACAAGATGGCCAGCTCGTTTGACCGTTTCGTATATGCTTCAATTTCCGATCCCGTCATCTGTAAATTGTAGAACTCTACCTCCAGCTTGTGAATGTCATCACGGCTATAGTATTTCTCTTTGATCGTTTCTTTGAAATCGTTCCAGGGTGTGGCGTTAGCAACTGCCAACCCAAACATCTGAACTTGCGCCTTCCACCAAGTCAGCACAATGCCTTCTAGAATACCAGTGGCGTACTTCACCCTGCGAGCCTCAGGGCATTCACACATCTCAAATACTGACTCAAGCTTTTCAAACCAATGGAGGAGTCCAACTGCTCCCTCCGTGCCACCGAATGTAGTAGGACGACAGTCCATGAAAGTTTTGAAGGTGCACACAGGTGACTGAGCGTTCTGACCTGTCGTGTGCGTAAGAGTAAACCTACTTGAGCAAGAGTGTTGGTTTACGAGAGTAGGATCTAAAGATCCTAGAGTAAGTGGTGATGGCAGGTTACACCTCCTGCTTGGGCAGCTGCGAGTGCTGCAGTAACTTGTTCAGTGATCGAAGCCGCCAACTGGGCTTGAGTTAGGTTAACGCGTCCACTCATGATCTTGATAGCAAATGCAACGTATGTGAGAGAGGTTCGCGAATAGTGCGATGACAGAAGAGAGTAAGCACACAAGTGTTCTCATGCAATAGTGTTACGTTAATCTAAGCATACCCTGAGCAAAGTTCTATGCAATTCTAGCAAGTAGGCAATAAGACATGTACCATATTACCTAGAGTGTTGAGTCTTGCACATGGGGCGAAGTGTCGTTGTGGATCGTTGAGCACTGTTCTGGTTATAGTCTGGTTTTAATAAAAACGTTTTCCCCTTATTAAAACCGAGTTCTCTATAACCAATGGCTCAGATACCAATCTGTCACACCCCCAAAATCCACTCGCGGAGTACCACCGCTTGGAGGCGTGACTGACCAGGATCAAGCCACCAATCTTATTGAACATATAAGTAAAAGTAAATGTAATCCATCACAATACAATTGGTGTTAAATCAAAAGCATAGCATAAGTAGCGGAAGCATAGTTACGAACATCCAACACAAGTGTTTAGTTTAAAGGGTCATAAAGTTTTCATCAAAACATCCACAATCCGTGCCCACAACGACCGCGCCTCCCGTGCAAGCTCCATGAGTACCTTTGGTCCTGCAAGGCATGTAACAGAGAGTCAACAACTAGTTGAGCGAGTTCACAGTTGGTTATTAAGTTATAGTGTTCGTATCGAAAACCGTAAGTTCGTTTAGTAATCGTGTATCGTATGTAATGGTATCGCGGCCCTCTAGGCATGTTTGCGAAGTTTAGTGGGGGTTTCCCATATGTTCTCTAGACTAGGTATATTTGTATCGCGGCCCTCCAGGCATGTTTGCGAAGATTAAAGTATAGTTTGCGGCCGTTCCAGGCATGTTTGCGAAGATTAAAGTATAGTTCGCGGCCGTTCCAGGCATGTTTGCGAAGATTAAAGTATAGTTCGCGGCCATTCCAGGCATGTTTGCGAAGATTGTTCTAGTATCGCGGCCAATCCCGGCGTGCGTGCGAAGAGGAGTATATGTATCACTAGTCTAGCAGTATCTACCATTAACCTTCCTCTCCCGAGGCCTATGGTATGTAATTCCGATAATTCTTAAGCGTAAATAAATCAATCAACCCATTCCCAACCCCGGGAATCCCACGCCTTGGTAAGAGTGTGAACTCACCTTAGTTTGCTCGGTATGCTAAGTTAAGTGCTCACAATAAATCAGTCAAGTCCTATAGTGCACGTATACTCAATCAGTTCACGTTCGTAATATTTCACATGTAACTATCATCACAGTAATATCACAAAGTGTGTTTGGCAGTTAATCATACATCACATAACAGTTAATCACATGTGCACAATTCGTGTTTCACATAACAGTCTTTCACAGTTTATTATAGCATATTATCCAATAACATACTTAATACAGTTACTGACTTAGCATAGTTACTGAGCCATAACATGGTTGGATCAGAACTAACAGAGTTAACATATGTAACTGGATTAACAACCTAATGTAGTTAAGAACAAACAGAGTTACATACAGACAAGTTTAATAACTAACAGTGTAAATTAAATAAATAGAGTTAACAACTTACTAGCTTAACAGAGTTGACAACTAACTGCATCAAAAACTAACTGAATTAATAAACTAACAGATTAATTACAACACCTGAGCCGAAAACACTATATGCTGAAATCCCCTAAGTTGGTGAAATCACATTTGGGCCGGACTCTTGGGCCGAAATCCCTTTGGGATTTCGTCAAACATGTGGGCCGAACACTGTTTAGGCTGAAATCACATAAGTGATTTCGTCCAGTTTATATTTGTGGCGAGTGTTTTCGTCAGTTCACATTATTATCAACAACAGCAGGTTACGCATACCCAGCAATCCTATCGCATATTTCGACCAGCAATCGTTCAAACAGAAGAATCGACATCAACACAAAAGATTTTCAACAAGAACAGCAACAAGAACAGTTTCTAAACTTCATACCCACATTACGAACCCACCAAATCAATAGCTTAATCGATGCACTTAACCACATAGATTAACGAAGGCCAGTTAATAACAGAGATTTTAACCCATTTGTTAAACAATCGATGTTCAATCGTATGCTCATACATATCTCATGATAGCAGTAATACAGAATGTTAAATAAACAATCTATGGTGATTTCGATCAAACAAACAACAACAATGGCCGATTACTTACCTAAACCAAAGAGACAACAAAACCAAGTGATGTATATGTTCAAGGCAGCCGTCGGGTTTCAAAAGGAGAGAGAAATGTTGTGATTAGGGTTTGTCAATTGAAAAGCTTCTCCGTCAAGATTGTGATAAAATATATATATATATATATATAATTCACCCCTGGGCCTAAAGCCCATTGTTGTTTTCGCCAGCCATCTATGGACGAAAACACCATGTGTGTTTTCATCAGGGAGGGTGTTTTCATATGAGGGTGTTGGGCCAAAGATCCTTAATAAACTATACAATCCCAATTAACACAAATTACACTATCATATACTCAAATATAATATGCACCCCAAATATAAAATATCATCGCAATACGATTTAACGTTTTACAAATGTAAGCGTTGTGAAACAAACAAGTCGAGTAACAAACAACATAAAAAATTTAACGTGCAATAAATGCGAAGATGGAAATCTTGGAAACTCGAGTTGTCACATATTCATCCCACATTTCTCATATGATCAGTCAACATTTCGTATCATACATTATTACCAAATCAAGTCGCGTATCAATCGTAGCGAGGGACATCAAAACATCAACGGTTGCACATCATCATTCATTTTAACCATTCAAAACATGTAGCAACCATTATACTAATCATCTCATCTATGACTCATTTCAAAACCCCATTTAATTATTCAACCAGCATATATTAAAATCTCTACCAGACATATTTTCATCATCAGTCATTTAAAGAAACACATATGCTTTCATTCAACCAAATCATCTAACAGTAGCAATCATTTATTATCATATACACACACTGCCAATAATTGTACAAGACCAAAACATAAAGCTTAAGTAACTGACCGAAGGGTTGTGGGTGTGACCCAAGACTGAACCAGACGAGACCCGAACTGAATCCCGAGAATGCTGTCGCCAAACCCCATCCTCCTGTCGCGAACATGAGCCTTTAAATCTGCACCCGAAGCCCACTGTCGTGAGTCCGAGCCCAGCGTCGCTGTCTTCGGTCGTCGTCTCCGATGGCCACCACCTCCGTCACGTCTGTCATCATCGCCAGCACCATCCCCATCATCACCAACCATCATAAATGTCATCAATCTTCCAGAAAGAACAAACAAAAGGTGAAAAGGATGAGAAGAACAGAGGCTAACCGTCGGAGTCAGAAGCACCTCCGCCGCCACCAAGGCGGCGTTTCCGTCGCCGGTTCTATCTCCATTCTCTCTCTCTCTCTTCAATCTTCGGAGGTGAAGACGGTACAAGAAGGATAAGAGCTTCAGGGGTGTGCGGGTGTCTCATCGGTAACCCAGATCATCGCCGGCCAGAGCTTCTGTGGTTGCCGGAGATGAATCAGGGAGATCAAGAGGGAGCAGGGTGTTTGTGTTGGTATGCGGCTGAGATGGGGAAAATGGGATTAGGGTTTTGGGGTTTGTGTTATAAAGGAAATGAGGAGGGGGGATTATAAGAGGGGTTTAAATAGGTAGGGTTTAGATTTGGGTTGGTTGGGTTGGGCCTAGCCCAAGTGCATGGACCCGTCAAATGATTGCGCGTCTCGTTCAACTATACTGGCCCGGTTATTCTAAAACATAACCATGGTGCTTAATTAAATTTCTAATCGCGTGTGCTATTATTTTGTAAATACTTGATAATACTAGTAATAATAATGAGAACAATAATAATAATAATGAATGTGCGTATTACTAAAATGCCATTCTCTTGACAACGAGAGTACGAGTTGTCACAATGTATGGTATGTTTAACTTATGATCATGTTCTGGACTGTACGTTGCCTTACGAAACGACAGACTTTTGCAGTTTGACGCAAATAGTCCCTATGAACGAATAAACTTGTTTTTGCCATACCAAACCCTTTAAAACTTATTTCTAAGTTATGTAAAGGTTATTTAAGGTATGTTAAGCTTATGTTGATGTTCCGGAGTGCTTTTCACGTTAAACTGATTACGTTTACGCATCAGTTTGCGTTTAACTTTCCAGAAAGCTTATGTTGCTGTTCCGGAGTGCTTTTCATGTAGTTTGTATCATCATTGTATTGTGAAAACTTTGATCTAGTAGAATCTTGTTCTTAGAATATATGGTGTTGTGGATCTTGTTTTGAGACAGGATTCGTTTGAAAATAAACTTTTGTTATATTTTTGGATGAGAGAATACAAACCAAGTTAATGGTTTGTATTATAAATTCTTTACCAGTTTAAAAATTTATTTCTTTTAAGACAAAATGTTTTCTTTAGATTAAAATTTAAAATAAAGAAACATTGTGTTTGAAATTTTGAAAATTCTCATCCAAATGGTAAAAATTTGAAATTTTGAAAGACAAAGGTAGTGTTTCGAAAATGAAATAGGATCTCATAGTGTCGTAATATGAAATGATATTCACTTCAATCGTCTCGAATCAAACATATCACCGAAGGTAATATGATGAAATAGTATTGGGAAAGGAAAGTTGTTTCGATTGTCGTGAAGAGCAATCATATTACCGAGGGTAATATAAAATAGTAGTGTTACAAAGATCGTTTTAGAAATCGTTTGGCATAGACAAGATGGATAGGTTTTTATAATGCTTTACGAAGACATGCTTTAGCCTATAAGTGGTCACTCACCCTAAGAGTTCCAATGTAAGAGTGACTGGTTCGATAATGCGGATTTGTACGAACACTCTAGCCTTAGACAGAAAACTCGTGGTACAGGCATCCACCCTTCCAGATTGTATGTGTTCATATTATTAAAACCCAAGATTTCGATGAAAAACGTTGTGACATCTGTGCCTCCACGGCTGTCAAAAAAATACCAAATCAATGAAATATTGTGTTTCATACTTGGGATTTGTATAAATATGTGTACCATTTGCACATATCAATTCTCATTCGATTTTGAGTTCTAAATCGTATACGCAAACTGATGCGTAAATGTAATCAGTTTAACGCGACAAACACTCCGAAACAGTGAAATGGGCTTGACATACCATAAATAACCTTTACATAACTTAGAAATAAGTTTTGGATGGTTTGGTGTGTCGAATTCAAGCTTATTCGATCGCATGGACTATTTGCGTCAAACTGCGAAAGTCTGCCGATTCGTATGGTATCGAACCTTCCGGAATATGATCATAAGTTAAACGTGCCCTAAATATCTTTTACATAGCTTAGAAATATCATAGAGGAGTTTGGTGCGCAAAAACAACTTATTTGGTCAATCAGGGACTAAAAGCGTCAAAAAGTGCATAAGTTTGCATTTTCGCGCATATCTTACGTTCCGAATATATCCGGACATCCAAACTTTTATGTAATCATTAAAATATTTTATTTTAGTGATTGGAATGCTCAATTTCCATTCGTCGCGCAATTTGGATCGTTTTTCGTGTCCGTTCGAGTTTCGTCGTAATTAACCGAACAACGCAATCGTACGGCCAAAAGAACCGACATCCGAGATGTTTGTGAGCATATTTCATGTTCCCTATTCTTTAACTTCATTTAGAGCCTTGAAATGGGGTTAACGGGGTATAAACGCATCAAAAATGGTTCAAAATTGTTGCAGGGATCATTCCTTACAACTTATCAAACTTTCGGGTAGCTGGCCTGTGGTGGCGTTGTGCCACCACTATAAGGTGTTGCTGTGGCACGATGCCACACCCTCTTCTGGACAGAAACTTCAATTTTGGCACCCAGGTTGAATTTCAGGGGCCTAAGTGTAACTTTTTCAATACCGTGTGATGGTTTTGGGCACCCCTAGTATTCCAAAACAATGTGCCTTTTGTGTACGGTCCAGATGGAAGGTCAATTATCGAGGAACGATCCTAACGGTTCTTCAAACTCTCTATATAAACCCACCATCTTCATCACCTTCACTTGCACATTTGCACTCAAATTATTCTTTAAGTTGAAGCTCTCCTTGTGAGGCTTCATACTTGAGAAATTTTGATTTCAAATCTTCCAGCTTGGACCTTTTGTAAGTATTCTTTCATCTTCTATGCGTTTTTCAAGCATGAAAGTCAAATAGTGTTTGACTTTCTACTTTGACCAGTCAATGGTCAACACAAAGTTCGTATGAAGTTCGCAACGTGAGTATAATCACGATGGTCATAGTCTCTTGTGACTATACCTACTGATTACCACGTTGATTAGGTGTAGTGACGAGTCATAGTTTCGGTCAAAATGCGCGTTTATGCGTATTTTGCAACCAAACTATTCTTGGGTATCAAAACCCTTTGTTTTGATATCAAACTTTTTTTCAAACTTCGATCAACATGTTCAAACATGTTTAACTCGTCACTTTTAGTTTAGTGCTTATATAGGGTCGTAAAGATAAGCGGTCTAAGCAAACACTTAGACTTTCGAACCCGACCCGTTTGGCGATCATTAGGATCCGACCAAACATATTTTGTGACCATAGTTGTATAGGGAATAACCTTCCGAGGTTATACCATATTGTAACCATCTTGGTTTTCGCACTTGTATTTGTTTTGACTTGCATTGTAACAATTACCGTATTTGGAATGAAACTTATTTGATCCTACTTTCTTTGTGCTCATACCGATGCAAACACGTGAAAAAATTTCAAATTTGTTGAGTTTTTTTATGTATATTAAACACGGTTACATAAACTATAAGGGTTTATTGTGACTACTTGTGAAACTACTAGTTGAGGGACCTATTTGAAATTCTTTGAAACCTGCTTGAAATCTATTACTTTTTAAGTTCAAGGACTAAAACCGTAAATATTTGAAAGTACAAGTCCAGGGATTAAATTGTCATTTTTGAAACTATATAAATACAAGGGTTAAAGTGCAATTATTTCAAACTACAAGTTTAGAGTTCTTTTTGTAATTTTTTAAACTTATTTTATAAAAGAAATAAAAATATATAAATTGTTTTAAAAATCTAGGGTTCAAATGGTCATTTTCTTAAACTTAAACTGTAGGGACCAAAACTGTTATTTTTAAACTTATATAAACACAAAAACCCTAACTGTGTTAATCCTTTTATAATGGTTTTCTTCTTTAAACATTAACTCAGTTAGCATACTAAACTGAACAGTACAGGGACTAATTATAACAATTTTCGAAACCTCAGGGACCAATTATGTACTTTTTATGAAAGTATAGGGACCGTTTATGCAACTTTTCGAAACTATAAGGACTATTTTTGTAAAAATTGAAACTTCAGGGACCAAAGTGTAAATATTCAAAAATTCGGTCAAAAGGGGGTCTTCTGTGTAAGAACCGGCCCTTGTAAGGATCGAACTTGTGGCCTCTCGTTTAGAACCGTAACGCGTTAACCAATTTATCCTTCTACTAGGAGCTGTTAGGATATGAAACTTAATTCCTTTTATACACTATTTTGGATTAATAATATTTAATTAATTATAAGTTAAAACAAAAAGGGTTTAAAACCCATTCGAACCGGCCGCGAACAAGACTCGAACCCACGTGTGTACCGTATAACGGAAACGACTTAACCAGTTTATCCTCCTAATAGGAGCTGGTATATATTGAAATTATATTGATTATATACACTCGATCGAAATTAAATATACTATTTCAAACATGAATAGATCGCACTGATGACTGATTTCGATCCAATTCGGATTGTTTAATACCTTTTGATCTGTCCAGAACATCTACAACCCATACCCAACCCAATTGAACATTTAATCGACACACATCAGTGCCAAATTGCTGTAAAATCGAACTTTTTATTTAAAAATTAAAACAGATCGAAACCACTAAGAATTGTTGGATCTAAGATCAAATTGAGCTGGTTTTTAAGTCCCTCAGACTCCCACAAACCTCTTACACCCATCACATTCCTCTAAAACATCGAAACAAGCCACCTGTTCACATCTGTAACTCTCGTCGGAATTCCAGTCGCCGGAATTTGTCGAACCATCGATCCAGGCGATACCGGTTAGTTTTTATCGGGTCATTTAGTTCAAATTTGCTTGTACAATGATTCCTTAAAGTTAATTTAGATAAAACATAGGTTTCCCGTAGAATTGAAAGGTTTGACTTTTCTGTTTGACTCGGTCTGAACAATTGGGGAAGATGACCAATTTCTATTTCTGTATTTATTTTATTTAAACTAAACATAAACATAACCACCAGACCTGGCCCAGTGGTTGTGTCTGTTTGTTTGCAACCGGTTGACCTGGGTTCGAATACGGGGACAACCAAATCTTTTTATTCTTTTATTTTTAATACTTTTAACATTTCAATAATTTTTATAACATTATTAGACACTGTTACTTTTATTAAAAATATAAAGTTAGTCAATTTATTTATAAACTAATTTTTTATGATATTAAAACAATTTATTATTAAATAATTCATAATAAATCAATTTTCAGGAAATAAATACTGAAATTTTTATGCTAATTATTTTAAGTGGTGAACTTTACAAAAATAATGATTTTACTGATATTTTATACAATTTTGATATTTATATAATTAAATCAGTTTTATTACTTATAAATATAGTTTAATTTAATATATTATTCTGATTAAATTAATTATTTTGATAACTAGATATATAATTATCAAATTATCCCTTTAAACTATATAATTATCATTTATCAAATAAATATATATTTTTGGGTATCTAAACTAATTTATAATTTTTATAAATTAATTATATCACTTGTATAATATTTTGTCAATGATCATTATATTCAATTATGTTGTTTAATTATACAAGTTAATTATATTTGATTTATTATTACAAATGTTATATTAAATCAATTATATATTTTTGCAATTATATTATTTATGTTAAATAAATATTTTCATAAATAATTCATTTATATTATATTCATTTTCCAAATCCTCTTGTTAGGTTATCCAAACCACATAGTTACCGTTTAGACAAAACCCTACCGAATCATATAGATTTAGGATTTCCGCTTATTCAATTAAACATTATTGTTTATACACATTCTATATTGTTGCATGTTCAATCAATTAGAGTGACGTGGAATCTTGTTTCCAAAAACTCTTACAATTACATACGTGTTTGGACTTACCCGCAATCAAGGTGAGTTCATAGTCCCTTTTTACAATTACATACGTGTTTGGACTTACCCGCAATCAAGGTGAGTTCATATAGGATTGATCAAGATTTATGCCTTACATTTTATCTGAAACTATCATTTGTGAAACAATTTGTTATGATGTATTTTGTTTATGTACTCTTATTTACTCGGATGTGAATGCAATATCTTTAATTGAATCTAAACTGTATTTCAACTTAATTTAATCATCATGTGCTCAAATGCATTCTGCCATGTGAGGCCCTTGACTTTTCTGCCTCCGGTCAGGGTGACACAGATTGGTATCAGAGCCATGGTTATAGGGATTTAGGTTATTAGTAATACTTTGACCTAGACTATAACTTACCTAGGACACTTTCCATGAGCAAACTCTTCCGTTATCTTTGCCTTTGTCTTCATCCCTATCCTTATCTTTTGTAACCAATGCCTCGTCACCACGGATCTCATCTTTAGATTTTACAAATGCTCATCACCTATCCTTAGGTGATTATTTTCAAAACCTCCTCTGATTTTTAAATTCTCATCAAAGTCTTGGGCTCTAATAACGAACTCGTGCAATCTGGAAGGGTGGATGCTTGTATTCGGGGTTTTCTGTCTAGGCAAGCACTTCGTATAAATTCCAACTCGAGGAACCAGCTGTGCTTACCTGGGAATTCTTTGGATGAGTGTCCACTTATAGGCTAAAGCATGACTTCACTAAGTTATAAGAACCCAACAACTTTGACTTGTCGTTGATGTCGTTTATTCGTGGAATAAATGATATCCATCTTGTTGCGTGTTTTCTCTTATCCTCATTGATTTTATGAAACTACTTTATCCCATTATGAAACCATCCAAAGCTGCATCCGACACTATCAAAGCGGCAAATGATGGAGCCCAATCTTCGAGGAAAACCAGGAATGCAAACAAACGCAAAGTAGTCATAAACTTTGCCATTACAACTCCTGCTCCCGCCAACCAGGCTCCTCCTGCCAAGAAGCCATATGTTGGTGAAGCACCGTTATGCAACCGTTGTAACTACCATCATCAAGCCCGTTTTCCTTGTAAACAATGCACAAGTCGTGGGCGCTTGGGTCATCTTGCAGCCACATGCCGTACACATCAAGCTGTTGCTCCTCCTGCAGTTCAAGCTGTTGCACCACCTCGTTATCCCATTGGAACTTGCTTCAATTGCGGTGATCCGAATCACTTCAAATGGGAATGTCCCAAACTTGCAAATGCTCAACCCGCTAGAGGTCATGCATTCAACCTGAATGTCAATGAGACTCGTGCCGCAAATGATCTGGTGAACGGTACGTTTCTCGTTAACAATCGCTATGCTTCCGTTTGTTTGATCCGGGTGCAAATAGGAGTTTTGTTTCACTTGAGTTTGAACCTTTGCTTGCCTTACCACGTACAAAACTGAGTGAATCATTTGAAGTTATAGTAGCTAGTGGCGATCACTCCGTGTTAAATTCTGTCATTACCAATTGTAAACTTGAACTTCATGGCCATGTTTTTCCGATCAGCCTTATTCCCATGAAACTTGGATGTTTTGATATCATAGTAGGCATGGATTGGTTAGCTCCAAATCATGCCGAAGTTGTTTGTCATGATAAATTCGTTCGTTTACCATTGTCGTCTGGTGACGTTCTGAAGGTCTATGGGGAAGGACCCTATAAAAGTCTCAACCTCATATCTTGTGTGCAAGCTCATAAGTATTTGTGCAAGAACTACGTGGCTTTTGTAGGATCGGATTCCGACCTAAACGAGTCGTTTGGAAGAGTTCTAGTCCGTTTCAAAGGCGGAAACAGAGAAACGAATGGTAAAACAGCTTGATTTACACTTTAATCCTCTTTTATATTGAATTGACACTATTTACAATCGAAAGGAAAACCGGCAGCACCTCGGTATCGCTTCTGGCAAAGAAATTACAAATGACAAGTATGACATCCTATATATAGGGCTTATGATTTCGCTTGAAACTCTTCAAGCGAAATCCTACAAAGACTATCATTCTAGATTGAAGCGAAATCAATAGGTTCAATTTTTTCTTCAAGCGAAATCTTCCGAATTCATAACTCTGATTTGAATTTCACTTTTGTCTTTTAGTGAGTGATGTCACTAAATGATGTAAGTTGATGATGTCATCATCAAAGATGATGACATCACACTCGTTTAGATCCGCACCGAACCCGAGACTCGATACAAGACGAAGACGACAGATGAATGCACCAACAGACTCCCCCTCAGATGTTGACGAGTCTTAAGTGTCGAGTCTCCTCAATCTTCAGTCTTTATCAGTCTTTGTGCTTCACTCTTTCAATCAGCATCAACAGACTCCCCCTTGCAATGTGCTGGCATTCCTTTAGTTCTTCAGCGTCATCTGCTTCAGGATCGTTGTCTGACTTTCACAATTTTGGCTTTTCAGAATCATCACTTCTCAAACTTTAACCTGCATAAACTCTACCTCACAATAAATTTTACAATTTACACATTTCAAACATATAAACTTTCACTAATTCAGACTCTTCTCTAAAAACCTAATCAAAATGATCTTTCAATCTGATGAACCACTTGAAGTTTTGACAAAAATAATCAGTTCTAAATACAAACTCCCCCTCAAATCATACTCATCATGTTTAGCACTCAGAATTTTGAAAATCAGCTTTTCAATACCAGTTGTCGAAAATCTTTTTGTATTTTTCAAAATTTTATGCTAAAACACACTAAAAATCTTTTTGAAATTTTCAATAAAATGAAATGCAGTAAAGAAATATTTACAGACAATATTTTTGTGAGTTCGTGCAAGAGGATCATATCAGTTTCTGAGACAAGTCACCAACACCATTAAGCTTCATTTCATTTTAAGATCTAAACAATTCACCTAGATTGTCAGTATATTTGTCCACTTAAATTTTCACACAAAGTTCAATTGATCTGAGATATGATGTTAATGTTTTAAAAGACTTGAACTTATCCGTGTGTCCCACTACTTGAATATACTCCCGTATCCAGATCCCAATATTCAGTCTTACAGGTGAGTATACCACAGATGATATCTGTAAGGGGTTAAATTGCGAGGGCCGTGAGAGCTCAGGTCGATCTTTCGATACGCAGAGAGATGACGGCTTCGACTTTTGGTGTGTCCCCTTTAGAGGATCTTTTGTTTCAACAGCCATGATTAGCATTTTTCAATGTTTCATCATTTTTTAGCTGAGGGTGAGCTATATTTCAAGCAAATGTAAAGTATTCTCCGGGGACTAGGCCATTGCTTCCGCAAAATCAGAAGTCCCGGGATAATACCCCAGATATCACTGAGCATAAAGACCTAGTATCTCAGAATAAGGGACCTTTCAAACAAGATTTCAGGGATTACCTATATATCCAAGCAGTTTTGTTACCCACAGAATAAGCAAGTTTGAATTTTAGGTTTATATCTCGTCACAATCTACTAAATGTGCAAAAACCTACTGACACATCCACAGTGAGATTGTTTATCACTATTTAACTTTTCATTTCTTTAGCATGATGTAATCGTCCACTGATGTACTATCATTTCCTCTTTTGTACAACAAAACTCATTTTTTGAATTTATCATGTTTTTGGCTTTTTCAAATTTTCAAATGTTTTTGGATTTTCTAAAATTTCTACTCCCCCTAAAATGCAAACACATTTTAGGAAATTTGAAAACAAACTATACAATAAAATGACAACCAATATCGAATTGCTTCAATTCGCCATTCACTTGGCATAAACAATCAGAACTCCCCCTTTCAACAAACCATTTTCTCATTTAGATTTCAAAACACTTAAGTTGTTTTAATCAAAATGATTTTTCCGGAAAATAAGTTTGTTTTTACCACTTGTAAAGTTGAGGATATGGTTCATCATTTTGTCTTCAACCATTTGTAGAAAATCAAGTACAAATTAATGTCCCTGATTTACCACTTGTACGGAAACCACAATCAAATACACAGAATGATGCCGATTCCTGATCCGCAATTACCAACTTGGGATCTCCGGCAAGTTCACAGACTTACTGTTCGTAGTATGAACCATCACAGTCACGAACTAGGGATGGTTCAATTTTCTCCTTCTGCATCTTCTTCTCATAAAATTCTTTAACCCCTTTGACTTTTCGATCAATCATTTTACCAAAAATGTGTTTCACAGTGGGGTTAAAGTCTTTTTCAACATCAAAAACCTTGTTATCGTCATAAAATTGGTTTGATATTTCAACTTTACCAATTTTCTTCTTAAAATTTTCATCCTTCAATGATGGAAAATGAACATCATCCATTGGAGGAATTGAAGTTTTCAATTTTAACTCAACCTGTGGCTCTTCTGATTTTATGGAATCAGATTCATCGCCAGAACTATCAACCAATTTCTTAACAACCCATTTCTGAGTGTCAAGATTTGCTTTCTTCTTGTAAAATCTGTTTGAACTTTCACCAATTTCAAAAGTAGAATTTTTTAATAATTTGGTTCGGTCAATTGGCGGTTCAAACTTAACCACTTTCTCTCTTTGTTTACGAAAAACTCCCTGTTTCGATGATATTGCCTTAGAACAATCTCTGGCAATGTGTCCAACAGTGTTGCATTGGAAACAGGTTCTCATTTCTGTCATCTCTTCTTGCTTCTTTGCAAGAAATTTACTATTCGACTGCCTCCAAAACCTTTCCTTTTCTTCCTCATCTCTTGATGTACCTGAAACAAATGTCATCTTTGCTTTAAAATCACGAACATATGTTTCATTTTTCTGTTTTTCTGTTGGAGTAAAACCAAGACCTTTCTTTTTGAAATTACGGTTAGGGTTTGGTTTCTTGTGAAAACCAGAACCAGAACTGTAACCTTTTTTCTTGTTTAATCTTTGTTGCACTCTTGAGGTGTATTTTTTAGGTTTATCAATAAGATTTACATCTTTTAATTCAGAAAAATTAATTTCTGTTAGTTTGAAAATCCTTTTGATCATCTCAGTTTTTACACCTCTTAGTGGAAATTCCTCATCAGAATATAATTTGTCGGAATCATTCAATGTATATGCAACTTTGAATGTTTCGTCACTCAAATTAGATTTTGATAACAGGAATTCTTTGTTGTAAACCCTTTTAACTGAAGAATTTTGACTGTTGACCGTCGAACTCGAACTTTCAGAACCAGACTTTGACTCTGACTCTGACTTTGACTCTGAGTTTGACTCCAACTTTGACTCCTCAGTTTCATCTTTATCCAACACCTGATCGACGACTTTCTTAATTATCTCGGACTCATGATCAGTGTCAGATGATGTAAACACAACATCAATATTTTCTGGCAAATTGACTGACGACTCCGACTACCATTGTAAGTTTGTTGCTTTTTCGACTCTTTCCTGATTTGATTCCTGGGAAAATATCCATTTTCTAGCGGGGGTGGACATTTGTTATAACTGACTTCTTGTTTCTTACCAGAATCCTTCTTGTCAGTCTTTTTCTTTGTATCATTCTTCTTCTTGTTCTTCTTTTCTGGAGTCTTTTCTTCAGTCTCTTTTCCATCATCCTTCTTTTCTTCAGTTACTTCATCTTCTTCAAATGCCTTCATGCCTTCAACAGTTGGATAAATCCTGTCAATGACATAAGAAGTACATGAATAACTTTTCAACAAACGATTAACTCTTTCAGTTTCGATTCTTTGCAGTTCCAGTTTCTATTCAAGAGCAGCACACTTCTCAATGTAATTGTTCACCACTTTTTGCTTCGTCATAAAAGCTCCTTGAAGTGTTTTCATCGCTGTTGCTTGTTCTTCACTAGTTAAATTGTATTGGTTCATTGCTTTGTTCAGTACATCATAAGATTCCTTCAAACTATTCAAGTTATAGATCAGTGTACTGTTCTGCTTCTTCACAGCTTCACAGTTTTCACACTTCACTGGAATCTTCTTTGCATCAACTTCATCTTCAACTTTGAACTTTGCAACTTCAACTTTTACTTTCCTTTTCATTACTGGAATTTCTTCGTCATCACTACTCACTGGAGTCTTGATCTTTTTCTTCTTCTTTTTAACCTTTTCATCTTCACTGTCACTTTCAGCAATCAGTTTCATATCAGCATCAAATTTTCTCGCCCAATACTCACGATCATCATCACTATCTTCTTCAACTTTGGCAACAAAAGCTGTATAAGCTTTGTTTTGATCAGGAATATAGTTATCCCAACTGAAATTCTCCCAGCTAAAACCCTCGGATAGTTTTTCATCATCTTGATCTATTATCAATGCACTACCATCAGCTCTCTTTGAAGAATTTTCATTAACTGCACAAGCTCTTTTTCCAGAATCTTCAATCACATATCTTCCATGCGCAGTTTGTGCCTGATGTTGTTGTTGTTGAGGTGGTTGTTGAGCAACTTGATGGTAAATGGCCTTTCGATAGTAATCATTGTTGTTGTTGAACGGATTTTGAGTCCCACTTGCTTCGCGATTTTTGCACTCCCTCTTGAAGTGTCCTTTCTCCCTGCAACGAAAACAAGTGACTTTAGATTTATCAAAACCTAAAGTAGAATTACCAGCCTCACGAAGATCATCTCTTCCAGTGATTTGCTTGAATTTCTCAGCTCTCCTCAATACACTGGCTAAGCACCATTTTATGTCCATCAGTTCCATCTCTTCAGCATCAATCTGGTCGTAATCTTCCTTTGTCAGCATTGGATTCCCGATTCGACCTGCAACAAAACTACCATAAGATTCAAGAACAGTTCCCAATAAAGACATGTGACTCTTAGCAATTTCTGCTGAATATTCTTCATCATTTTCCAAATTCAGTACAATGTTGCACTGAAATTTCTTGCCATTCTTTGTTGTTGAAATGTTCGGGTCAAAAGACGGAAATGATGTGAAACTTGTTTTGCTGTTTGATCCTGATGATGAACTTCCAGAATCATTCTTTGCGTTGTAAGCAGTTTCTATTTTTGGAGATAGATTTGTAGACTTCTCATTCACCCCTGCTTTGTAATACAACCCAATATCCTGTTCACCATCGAAATCTTTCATCCGAATAACCTTTCTCTGCTCCATCTCCTGAGCTTCAATATTTTCGATAAATTTGCTCAGTGTCAAATCTTTAAAACCTTTCTTGTTTCTTAGCATCATGAGATAAGTACCCCATGTTTCATACGGTAACGCATCTGATAATTTTTCAATCAATTCCTCATTGTCTTTATTGATCTTCAATCGTTTCATATTCGCCAACAGATTGCAGTATCTCTCAATTATTTGCTTAGTGTCTTCATTTTTCAATCTTCGAAACAAATCAAACTCTTTTTTCAGTAAAGACTTCTTGTTCTTGACCATTTCCTCACTGCCTTGAAACTTTGACTTTAACGCTTTCCAGATTGAATAAGATGTTCCATTATGTTGTAATAGAACCAGGATGTCTTCTTTAACTGCTTGTTGAATCAGACTTAACATCATCTTCTCATCTTTGTATTTCTTCCGGTTTTCAGCACTAAGATCTTTAATTGGAATTTTCTCTTCATCGTCATTCATTGGTCTAATGTATTTTGTTTCGACATTCTCCCATGCATCTAGATAATTTGCCTGTACCCAGTTTTCAAACTTTTCTTCCCAACTCTTGTACTCCTCGATGTTCATGAGTTTCGGAGGTTTTTGCATCGTTCCCGTTTCGTTTTCCATCATCGTGTTCTGTGCCATAGTGATCGAGGAAACCGGAGTAGCGAATGCGTTGTAAAAATCTTCGTCCATGTTTCTGTTTTTCAACTAAACTGTATCACCTTGTGAAAATACCTGTCGAATACCTGTCGAACAAAACAAACAACAATCAGTTTAAAGACTTATCAATTAACTGAAACAGACTAGTACTCGAACTGATGATTTTCTGTGCGGACTGAACGTTGACCAACTGTGCGGACTTCTAGGACCCGAATCGAATTCAAGTGACTTGACTTTTTGAAATCGTTGAACTTCAAACCGTACAAACTGACAAGTGAGTCGATGACGTTAATAATCGACTAGACTGACAAAACAACTGATCAATCCGTGCAAACCAGAATTTTCTTTCGTGAGAACTGACAAACCCCAGAAACTCAAACCACGCGACCTGACTACTAACAACACTTCCAGCAAACAGATAACGTAGTATTGCACGAATTTAATGAATCAAACACATAATACAAAATCTACATGGACTGATATATTTTTTAAGAACAACAAGGGCTGTTAACAATTCTAAACCAAACACATATAATAGAACCTAAATGAGATTTATACAAACTAATGTAAAAGACTAATCTCATGCATATACATCGAAAACAATGAACTAACAATTAGCACATGCCACTAGAGCTACACTATCACATGCTTACTGACATCCTTTATCTAAACAAATTTTCTTTGACTAATATCACACAATTCAAAAACACATTTAAATGAACTCAACTAGACACATGTCTCTGATACCAATTGTAGGATCGGATTCCGACCTAAACGAGTCGTTTGGAAGAGTTCTAGTCCGTTTCAAAGGCGGAAACAGAGAAACGGATGGTAAAACAGCTTGATTTACACTTTAATCCTCTTTTATATTGAATTGACACTGTTTACAATCGAAAGGAAAACCGGCAGCACCTCGGTATCGCTTCTGGCAAAAAAATTACAAATGACAAGTATGACATCCTATATATAGGGCTTATGATTTCGCTTGAAACTCTTCAAGCGAAATCCTACAAAGACTATCATTCTAGATTGAAGCGAAATCAATAGGTTCAATTTTGTCTTCAAGCGAAATCTTCCGAATTCATAACTCTGATTTGAATTTCACTTTTGTCTTTTAGTGAGTGATGTCACTAAATGATGTAAGTTGATGATGTCATCATCAAAGATGATGACATCACACTCGTTTAGATCCGCACCGAACCCGAGACTCGATACAAGACGAAGACGACAGATGAATGCACCAACAGCTTTCCTAGCCCACGTGGGGGAGAAGAAGGAAGAAACCAAGAACATTAAAGATATTCCAATCATTCGAGATTTTCTTGAAGTTTTTCCTGATGATCTACCTGCCTTACCTCCCGTGCGTTAAGTAGAATTTCGTATCAATCTTGTTCCTGGTGCTAATCCTATTGCCAAATCTCCCTATCGTCTTGCACCTTCGGAAAGGCAAGAACTTGCTAACCAACTTCAAGAGCTTTCTGACAAAGGTTTCATTCACCCTAGTTTTTCTCCTTGGGGAGCTCCAGTTTTGTTCGTCAAGAAGAAAGATGGTTCCATGCGTATGTGTATCGATTACCGTGAGCTGAACAAACTCACCATCAAAAACCGTTATCCCCTGCCTTGCATTGATGATCTCTTCGATCAATTACAAGGTGCCACTTACTTCTCAAAGATCGACTTACGCTCTGGTTATCACCAACTACGCATTTTTGAAGATGACATTCCTAAAACCGCTTTTCGCACACGCTACGGTCACTATGAGTTCACCGTTATGCCATTTGGTTTAACCAATGCCCCTGCAGCCTTCATGGATTTAATGAACCGTGTTTACAAGTCCTACCTAGATAAATTTGTCATTGTTTTCATTGATGGCATTCTTATCTATTCCAAAACCAAAGCTAATCATGAGAATCACCTTCAATTGATCTTAGACCTCCTAAAGAAAGAACAGCTTTATCCCAAATTCTCGAAATGCGAATTCTGGCTTAAGGAAGTTCAATTTTTGGGACACATCATAAACAACAAAGGAATTCATGTTGATCCTACGAAGATTCAAGCCATAAAGAATTGGAGTGTTCCTACCACTCCAACTGAAATCCGTTCTTTCCTTGGTTTAGCTGGGTATTATCGACGTTTCATTGCCAATTTTTCCAAACTTGCTGTTCCGTTTACGTCTTTAACTCAGAAGGGTAAACCTTTTGAGTGGGGACCAAAACAAGATGAAGCTTTCCAAATTCTTAAACAGAAACTTTGTGATGCTCCTATTCTGACTCTCCCTGATGGTAGCGACGATTTCGTGGTGTATTGTGATGCTTCCAAACTTGGCTTAGGCTGTGTCCTCATGCAATGAGGCAAAGTCATAGCCTATGCATCTCGACAACTGAAGGACCATGAAAAGAGATACACTACCCATGATCTTGAATTGGGTGCCGTAATCTTCGCTCTCAAAATCTGGAGACACTATCTTTATGGTACAAAATGTGTGATTTTCACTGATCACAAAAGTCTCCAACACATCTTTGATCAGAAGGATTTAAACATGCGCCAACGTAGATGGATTGAACTTCTAAACGACTACGATTGCGAGATTCGCTATCACCCCGGAAAAGCGAATGTTATTGCCGATGCTTTAAGTCGTAAAGAATGCATTCAACTTCATAGCATACAAATCCATTCTGACATCCAAACCCGTATTCTCCAAGCTCAGCAAGATGTTGTGGCCAGCGGTGATTTGCTTACTGAATTACCTCATAAACTTGATCTCCTTCTCGAGACCAAAGAAGATGGCTTACGACATTTCAAAAACCGTCTGTGGGTTCCCAATCGTAACAACCTTCGTACATTCTTGATGGACGAAGCCCACAAGTCCCGATATTCTATTCATCCTGGTGCGGACAAGATGTACATGGATCTTCGAAACCTTTACTGGTGGCCCGGAATGAAAAAAGGATATTGCTCTCTACGTGTCCAAATGCCTCACCTGTTTGAAGGTTAAAGCTGAACACCAACGACCTTCTGGATTACTTGAACAACCTGAGATTCGTGTGTGGAAATGGGAGGAAATTGCTATGTATTTCGTAACCAAGTTGCCACGCACTTCTTGAGGTTATGACAGCATTTGGGTGATCGTTGACCGTCTAACCAAATCAGCTCACTTTTTGCCAATCCGAGAAGATTACTCTGTTGCTAAACTTGCTAAACTCTACCTTGACGAGATTCTTGCTCGTCATGGTGTGCCCTTGAACATTATTTCTGATCGTGATTGCCGTTTTACCTCTCGTTTTTGGGAAACTATGCAATCTGCTTTGGGAACTCGACTAAATTTCAGCACAGCTTATCACCCTCAAACTGATGGTCAGTCTGAACGAACCATTCAAACCCTTGAGGATATGTTACGAGCTTACGTTATAGATTTTGGTGGTAATTGGGATTCACATCTACCTTTGATTGAATTCTCTTACAACAATAGTTACCACTCCAGTCTTGGGATGGCGCCTTTTAAAGCTCTCTATGGTCCCAAGTGTCGTTCTCCTGTTTGTTGGAACGAGATTACTAAGGCACAAATCACTGGTCCTGAACTAATCCAAGAAACGACTGACAAGATCTTTAAAATTCGTGACAACCTTACAGTGGCTAGAAGTCGTCAAAAGAGTTATGCTGATAAACGACGAAAACCCCTTGAATTCCAAGTCGGTGAGATGGTACTTCTCAAGGTTTCTCCTTGGAAAGGTATTATACGCTTTGGAAAGAAAGGTAAACTAGCTCCACGATATGTTGGTCCTTTTAAGATCATCGAAAGGATTGGTAAAGTAGCCTACAAACTTGAGTTACCTCCTGAACTCAGCAACGATCATCCTACCTTTCATGTCTCCAATCTCAGAATGTGTCTTGTTGATGAAAACCATCATATACCACTCGACGACATTCGCATCGACGACTCCGTGCACTTTGTTGAAAAACCGGTAGAAATCATGGACCGCGAAGTGAAGAAACTAAGACGAAGCTGCATACCTATCGTTAAGGTACGTTGGGAATCCAAACGTGGCCCAGAATTCACTTGGGAACGTGAGGATGATGTGAAGACCAAGTATCCGCATCTTTTTGCAAACGAATCTCTTACACCAATTTCGGGACGAAATTCTCAAAAGTAGGGGAGACTGTAACCATCTTGGTTTTCGCACTTGTATTTGTTTTGACTTGCATTGTAACAATTACCATATTTGGAATGAATCTTATTTTATCCTACTTGCTTTGTACTCATACCGATGCAACACGTGAAACAATTTCAAATTTGTTGAGTTTTTTTTATGCTATTAAACACGGTTACATAAACTATAAGGGTTTATTGTGTCTACTTGTGAAACTACTAGTTGAGGGACCTATTTGACATTCTTTGAAACCTTCTTGAAATCTATTACTTTTTAAGTTCAAGGACTAAAACTATAATTATTTGAAAGTACAAGTCCAGGGACTAAATTGTCATTTTTGAAACTATATAAATACAAGGGTTAAAGTGCAATTATTTCAAACTACAAGTTTAGAGTTCTTTTTGTAATTTTTAAACTTATTTTATAAAAGAAATAAAAATATATAAATTGTTTTAAAAAGTCTAGGGTTCAAATGGTCATTTTCTTAAACTTAAACTGTAGGGACCAAAATTGTTATTTTTAACCTTATATAAACTGAAAAACCCTAACTGTGTTAGTCCTTTTATAAAGGTTTTCTTCTTTAAACATTAACTCAGTTAGCATACTTAACTGAACAGTACAGGGACTAATTATAACAATTTTCAAAACCTCAGGGACCAATTATGTACTTTTTATGAAAGTATAGGGACCGTTTATGCAACTTTTTGAAACTATATGGACTATTTTTGTAAAAATTGAAACTTTAGGGACCAAAGTGTAAATATTCAAAAATTCCGTCAAAGGGGGTCTTCTGTGTAAGAACCGGCCCTTGTAAGGATCGAAGTCGTGACCTCTCGTTTAGAACCGCAACGCCTTAACCAGTTTATCCTCCTACTAGGAGCTGTTAGGATATGAAATTTAATTCCTTTTATACACTATTTGGGATTAATAATATTTAATTAATTATAAGTTAAAACAAAAAGGGTTTAAAACCCTTTCGAACCGGCCGCGAACAAGACTCGAACCCGCGTGTGTACCGTATAACGGAAACGACTTAACCAGTTTATCCTCCTAATAGGAGCTGGTATATATTGAAATTATATTGATTATATACACTCGATAGAAATTAAATATACTATTTCAAACATGAATAGATCGCACTGATGACTGATTTCGATCCAATTCGGATTGTTTAATACCTTTTGATCTGTCCAGAACATCTACAACCCATACCCAACCCAATTGAACATTTAATCGACACACATCAGTGCCAAATTGCTGTAAAATCGAACTTTTTATTTAAAAATTAAAACAGATCGAAACCACTAAGAATTGTTGGATCTGAGATCAAATTGAGCTGGTATTTATGTCCCTCAGACTCCCACGAACCTCTTACACCCATCGCATTCCTCTAAAACATCGAAACAAGCCACCTGTTCACGTCTTTAACTCTCGCCGGAATTCCAGTCGCCGGAATTTGTCGAACCATCGATCCAGGCGATACCGGTTAGTTTTTATCTGGTCATTTAGTTCAAATATGCTTGTACAATGATTCCTTAAAGTTAATTTAGATACAACATAGGTTTCCCGTAGAATTGAAAGGTTTGACTTTTCTGTTTGACTCGGTCTGAACAATTGGGAAGATGACCAATTTCCATTTCTATATTTATTTTATTTAAACTAAACTTAAACATAACCACCAGGCCTGGCCCAGTGGTTGTGTCTGTTTGTTTGCAACCGGTTGACCCGGGTTCGAATCCGGGGACAACCAAATCTTTTTATTCTTTTATTTTTAATACTTTTAACATTTCAACAATTTTTATAACATTATTAGACACTGTTACTTTTATTAAAAATATAAAGTTAGTCAATTTATTTATAAAACTAATTTTTATGATATTAAAAAGGTTTATTATTAAATAATTCATAATAAATCAATTTTCAGGAAATAAATACTGAAATTTTTATGTTAATTATTTTAAGTGGTGAACTTTACAAAAACAATGATTTTACTGATATTTTATACAATATTGATATTTATATAATTAAATCAGTTTTATTTCTTATAAATATAGTTTAATTTAGTATATTATTCTGATTAAATTAATTATTTTGATAATTAGATATATAATTATCAAATTATCCCTTTAAACTATATAATTATCATTATCAAATAAATATATATTTTTGAGCATCTAAACTAATTTATAATGTTTATAAATTAATTATATCACTTGTACAACATTTTGTCAATGATCATTATATTCAATTATGTTGTTTAATTATACAAGTTAATTATATTTGATTTATTATTACAAATGTTATATTAAATCAATTATATATTTTTGCAATTATATTATTTATGTTAAATAAATATTTTTCATAAATAATTCCTTTATATCATATTCATTTTCCAAGTCCTCTTGTTAGGTTATCCAAACCACATAGTTACCGTTTAGACAAAACCCTACCGAATCCTATAGATTTAGGATTTCCGCTTATTCAATTAAACATTATTGTTGATACACATTCTATATTGTTGCATGTTCAATCAATTAGAGTGACGTGGAATCTTGTTTCAAAAAACTCTTACAATTACACACGTGTTTGGACTTACCCGCAATCATGGTGAGTTCATAGTCCCTTTTTACAATTATTTTTTTTGGGATGAAACATATGATACAATGTGATACAAAATTATTTGCTATTTTTGGTTCCCCCGATTGTCCTTGCATTTGCTTAATACTTGTTGTTGGTGCTTTAACGCGTTTACGTTCATTAACTTGCAAAAGCCCAACGGTTATATTATAGCGCTATAGGTGTGACGCCCCATATCACTTCCAGTGAAACTATTTGTTGCAATTGTTGTTGATACTCATGTGAAACTTTTTGGAAGTGTGGTGATAGACCCGTGTTACGTGATAACGAAGGTTTGAATGTACCACCAAGTGACTACTTGTATTACTCTTTTGCTTAAAGACATATCACATGCCACAGTGTTAAACCATTTTCATATCACATTGTTATTTTTGCCTAACAAAACCTATGAATTCACTCAACCGTTTGTTGACCTAAAATTTTTCTAACATATGTTTCAGGTGACAATGTTTGATCCTATGATTTGCAAGAATTCATATAGGATTGATCAAGATTTATGCCTTAGATTAAATCCGAATCTGTCATTTGTGAAACAATTTGTTATGATGTATTTTGTTTATGTACTCTTATTTACTCGGATGTGAATGCAATCTCTTTAATTGAATCTAAACTATATTTCAACTTAATTTAATCATCATGTGCTCAAATGCATTCTGCCATGTTTCGTGAGGCCCTTGACTTTTCCGCCTCCTGTCAGGGTGTCACACTTATGGTCACTTCGTTTAAGTAGTTGTATGATAGGTAGTTTATATGCCTTAGGAAAATGACCAAAATGCCCTTTTTACGCATAAATTCATTTTAAGCATATGTAACCTAAATTTTTATATCTAAATTTTAAGCATATAAAACTTTTCATAGGACTAGTTAGGCGGTTCGAACGTGTTTTACGCGAACGACACGTTAAAGTAGCGTAAGCTACCTAAACGGGTCGTAATGAGTCATAAGCACTTAGGATAGGTTTCGATTTAGTATGTATGCTTTGTTAAACCATATCATATGAGTTCCAATACTCATTTGTTTTACGAAACCTCATCCTATCCGATCTTCCGATTTAGGTTCGGTTATTTATGTAGTTATCTATATTAGGTGCCGATTGATTTCCGTGATCCTTCTAGCTTTGCTTGGTTGTTATTCAAGACTTCTAAGCATTCTCAGGTGAGTACATAGTCCCCTCTTTAACTGTTTTTAAACATTTTGGGGTGAAACACATGTGCCTACTTGTTACTTTCGTGTTTTTCATGTGTTTATAACATATACTTGCTATGTTCTTTAGTACACATATAGTACATGATTTCATTATGTTTTTATTATGTATGTTTTATTAACATGCTAGCACATTAATTTTCATAAATACTTTTATTGCATATGTTCACTCAACATATGGACACATTGTTTTACATTTCTACTTTGTATGTTCATTTAGCATACTAGGTACATTATGTTCATATAACATGCTTACATTTGGTATAACATTTGGTTTGTTTAACGAAACTAATACATTCTTTAACACCGATCATGCCGCTCGGTAGTAGGTAGTGGTACCATAGGACTTGACAACTCCCATTTCTGAAATCCTAGGTTTGTTTGGGTGGAATGAATGATCGAATCCGAATACATTATTGGTAGACTATTGAAATTGTTCTTGGATTTATCTTTCAGTCGCAAGGCTTGGATGTAGACGTTTAACAATACCGCATAGATGTTTGTATCAGTAAAGCATGCATTTATTTTTACAAAACATAACTTTTGATTTAATCTTTGATTTATTCAAATACATTGTTTTGTACATTTTACATATGGTTAGAATAGATACTTTTATTTATTTTACCATACATGCCATTTGATTATACATAAACATGATTTACATTAGACAATAAACATTGTTAACACATAAACATTTTGACATTTGTTTAAACAAGACAATTTGGTGCTTTGTTTGGGTAAGTGATTTAAATAACGAGGCATGTGTAATATGATAAAAGCATGGTGGATACACCGCTGGTACTTCCTATATATAAGTGCTTTTATGATATTACATATCGTAGCATTATTTAAAACATTTCAGTTTAGACATATTACATTTTATGCAATTAACATATCTTTACAAAACAACATATTTTGTACAAACTCATTTTCCTTGGTTAATTATTTAACCATGCATTATTCTTTTATATCATCAGTTTTCTTATCAATTTTTGTATGATTTATAAAAGAAAATATTTTACAAGATTCTTGACTAACTTTTGTTAAGCATTTTCTTTAAACTTACAAGTCATGAATCCTATTTTAATAAAACCTATGTATCTCACAGGCATTTTTATGCTGACGTACCTATTTTCACATGTGTTTCAGGTGCTGTTGTTAGATGATTATGATGCAAACATAGGATTGGACGAGGGCCTTAGTGACAATAAAAGATGCAAGACTAGTTAATTATGTTATGTTTCTTTGTTTTTTAGACATTGTAACCTCTTTTAATTTAATAATACAAAATTTCAATTACCATGTGTTGTGAAACAATAATTCTGTTACGACACTCCTCGAAGATTCCGTCGCGGTTTGTTGTTTTACGCGGTCGGGGTGTGACAGAAGAGTTGGTATCATAGCTCATGGTTATAGGGAATTAGGTTATTAGTAATGCTTTGACCTAGTCTATAACCTTCCTAGGACCCTAACTCAAGATTCTTGTGTTTAGATCTTAAAACAATACCGTCACTTATCCTTAGGTGACAACCACCATAAGAACACAAATTTCAAATCCGCTTTGAAAACCAATCATTTGTTCTAGGATGATTTATTATAAGGTTTTGAACCTTCAAAGTTTTCAAAATCTCGTCAAAGTTTGGGACTTATAGTGTGAACACGTGAAATTTGGAAGAGTGGATGCGTGTACTCTGAGTTTTCTGTCTAATCGGACCACTCACTCTTACCTGGGAACTCTTGGGGTGAGTGTCCACTTATAGGCTAAAGCATGTCTTCGCGATACATTGATATGACCCGCTTACATTGATTAATCACTGTCTAATTTGTTTGCCTTAGGTAACAAACAAATGATCGTAATCTTTATGCGCTGTCATTCTGTTTTGATTTTCCGATAACATTTCACTTGTTTCCTTCTATGTCTTCCATTTCCTTTAGAATGTCTCTTCATCGCAACGACACTCAAATGTACGAACATGCTACCAAAATTGCCCAACGAATAGGAGTAGTAATCCAGAAGACTGCTGAATTAGCTGTCGCCATGTCTCGTCTCAATGATGAAGCTACCCAAGAATCACCAAAGGAAGTAGAAGCCAAGCATTCAAAAAAATCAAGGAAGCGTAAAGCTTCAAAGAATCCTCCAGCCGTTGCACCAAATCAAGCGGGACCTAGCCAGGTGGCTGCACCACCAGCCAAGAAGACATACAAGGGAACAACCCCTTTGTGCAATCAGTTTAACCTCCATCACCATGCCAGTGTCAAATGCCGAACATGTTCCAACTATGGACTTATTAGCCATACGGCAAGAGTTTGTCGTTCAGTCACTGTGCTAAACCAAGCTATTCAGAACCCTGCTCAATTTCAAGCTAACCCTGCTCAAGCTCGCTTTCTACCTGGATCGTGCTATAACTGTGGCGAGGTGGGTCATTTCAGGAACAAATGCCCAAAGATTGTTAATGCAAGTCTGACCCACGGATGAGCCTTTGGCTGATTAAAAGATGTTGCAGTTTTGAATAATCTAAATCTTATGCTTTTATTTCTTTTGTTTTTCTTGAACTGTGAAACAATCTGTTTGGTTTATAAATAAATCGTTGTTCACAATTCTGATGTACAAGTGTAGTTACATGTGTGTATGGCATACCCCTACTATACCTACACCAAAGAACTATGTTCTTTACAAACTACTCTTGTAGTTCTCCCATTCATTGTCACACCCTGGCTTTTGCGGAAGCGTGGGTTATTTTGGTGTGACTTCTTAATACCATAGCAACAATCATAACAATGCTATATGATAAAATACAAGACGTTCATCCATTCATTAAGTTTTAAATACCACAACATCAGTGTTTGGAAAAGTCGATACTTAAAATAATTTTACAAACCATACTTGTCTAAAACGTGTTCATAAGACACAACAAAAGACTTTTAATAAAACGGGGTTTAAGACATGCAACCCGTCCAGGTAAGGGTTACACCTCCCAAACCTACTGCCTTGGATGACATCTTATTCAACGCAGCTTGACTTATGCATACTTCGCCAGATCCGCTAATTCCCTGAAATACATGTAGTTTTGAAAAATCAACATAAAGTTGAGCGAGTTCATGTGTAAGTGAGTATGTATAAACCTTTAAAGTACGTCCCAATGTATAAATCTTTAAAGCACGTCCCAATGTATAAATGTCCCTGGTATGTAGCAATTAAGGAAAAAGAGATCACCATTGGGTTGCAAAGCCAATGATATGTGTGAAGTGATGCAGGAAGACTCAAACCTAGCAGATTTGTGCATCGGGCACATAGTCACCGCCTGGTCCACTCAGCGGACTCAGGAGTGGGGCTCGCTACACCCAAATAGATCTATCGCTCATGTCCCTCGGTCCTACAACGAGGATTAATGGCCTTAAGTTCCACCTACCCACTCACATGATCTGAACATCCTAACCCTCCTTAAGCTAACCATACCATGTATAAAAATGTCCTTAATAATTGTAACATGTATTTCACCCCCGAAGTTATAAAACTGAAAACAGTTAAGAGAAAAGGGGGATATGAACTCACTGTATTGCGTCTTCGCACTTGTAACCCAAATCTCCGCGGCAAACACGACTACCTACAATGGTCTAACGTCTATTAGACGAACGGGTCGTGCCTTGTCTTAGTGTTTACGTTATTGAGTTACGATTCCTTGACATTATTCCAAATTATAATCACTAGTTAACGTTTGGATTAATTGCCAAACAATATTTCATATTTCTACTTCTCAAGTATTTTAACTTCGTATTTTCCCTCCCAAGGATGGGGCTATCTCATACATGTATTTTCGTATTTGTATTTGTATATCTTGCCAAGTAGTGGCGTCGTATTTCGGGGTATTGTTCCAAATAAAAATGTGTTAATATATTCCCAATATATATTTCTAAAACCATATATTTCAAGTCTCACTTAAATATATACAAACTCATTTTGTTCAATCATGTATTGTCCCAGAAAATATACATTTTTTCTCAAAAATTATATATCTTCTAAATATACTAGGAAAATATATTTTTAACTCTCAAAAATAATATATTTTCTCGTTGTAAATAATATGATAAACTTGGTAATATTTACAAAATTATATTTTCACTTCTTTCATTTCCAAAATAATATTTACCAAAAATATAGTGTAATGGTATCGCCCGGAATATTTCATAAGTTACGTTTTCTTGTTCGGTTTCACAATATTACGTGTGTAACTTAAATATTTTATTCCTTGCAATTTTTGGTATTATTTTGGAGTCGTAATTTTTATGGCGTCATGAGTTATGTTATTTTTACCCTAAAAATAATATATTTAGTTCACACAAATAAGCAAATAATCACACGAGAGTTTTAGTATGAAATATATATTCTAAATATATATTTATCAAATTTTATTTACGAAAATCAACATCCGACACTTAGTATTTTTGTAATAAAAATCATGGTGAAGTTTATTTTGAAAATAAATTTAGAAACATATTTGTAACTCTTACTAGAAAATATTTCTAAGTGTTGGATTTTAGAAAAATTTCGCCAGAGTTTCCTTTGTAAATGGAGGCGTCCACGCTTACTAGCGTATCATTTTCTTTTGTAAAATCATTCAATCAATTCTCAATCAACAATATACAACCTTTATTTGCCAAATTTGTCAAAAACAAGCATAAACCATAAACTTATGAACTTGAAGATTTATAAGAACATGTAGTAACTTACTAGCACACTTAGTAAGTCTTGTTATCTTTAAGGATGTGATTGATTCTTTAAAAACTTTATTTTTAAAGAGTTTGAACTTTTACAACTTCTAGTCACATTTTCAGAAAATATTCCTTTGTGAAATTTTCTTGTTACACAAGTGTTTCTACACTTGTTTATCCACCAAAAATGGGTTTAGTTTATGTAAGATCTGAGTTTTAACAAGACTTATACGTTTCACTTGGTTCTTTCGAGAAGCCACTCATGGATCTTTAGATCGACAAGATTATAACTCATTTTGATCTTTATTTTTCAAGAAAACATGTATTTATTCAAGTTCATAGTTTGTGTGTGGATGATTCCATCATCCACAACATTTCTATCTTTCACATCTTGCTAGTTCATGTCTTTAAACATGATCTAGCAAGTCTATATGATGAACCACATCATTTTATTTAGCAAGCAACATTCAACAAGCATAACAACATAAGAACAACATGATTTCATCATTTCTACAACCATACTACATCTCGTAGTTAGTTTCTGTCAAGACTTTGTTTATGTTCTTTAGAGTTTTTATATTTTCATCATTCTTTTCACTATTAACCAACAAAGATATGAAGAATATGAAGATCTAAGGCACTTACTACTAGCACAAGGCTAGGGGAGTTCAAGAGCGTAAAAGTGATGGATAAAAGAAAACTAGAGCGGTCCTTGAGCTTCCGAGTACACCAAGCTTACTTGTTCGGTCTCTAGCACCTTTGGATGAGTGTAGAATGTTCAAAGAAAAACTTGAAGATGATGATGGTGGTTATGGGGGTGGTGGCCGAGCGCAAGAGAGAAGAAAGGAGGAGAGCTTGCAAGTGTTTGAGTTTGTGAAATGAAATGTGTAACGCTTGTGTTTATTTATAATCCAAGTTCATCATTATCCAACATGTAATGTGCTTCTTAGTCCACTAACAAGATCAATTAAATAAATGAAAGAAATCCATGGGTGGGGACACCCATGGTGACCGTTTCCATGGGGGGTATGGGGTTGGGTTTCAAATGGCTTAGTTGCAATCTAGTGAGGAACCAAGTGTTTTAGTTAGTGGTTTATGGTGTGGTATTAATTATATAGTGTGTTTGGGTGTTCGGGGACCCTAACTAGCTCATAAAAGTAAAAACAATATGTTTGACAATATTTTCATGTTCCGGGTAATGTTCGGTTGGGTGTTGTTCCGTTAAAGTACTAAATTAATCCATAAAGTGTCTTTTATAATGCTTTTAGTGACACATTTAATTCCCAACAGTTTGGAAAGTATCTAGGACTATTTTGCCAAGTTTTTGCACTTTACTAGCATTATTAAATGCTGAATTTTAGTTATTTAGTGCAGAATTCTGCACTTGAAGTATGTTTTAGGCACTTCCCGGCACTATAACTATCACCTAGTGACGCAGTTTTATGGTCCTCACTTCCCTACACTCCCTACTAGTGTAGTATTCTATCTCTGGCTCATACTGGCCTCAAAACATTGTCTGTCTAGGTGCTGGCATTGTCAGCATGTTTTCTGGGTTATCCGCTCAGTGTGCTAACTGTGCTTTGTGCATCAAGTTTGTCACTAAAGTTTGTGTGAAATAAATGGAGTGACAATATGAAATGTGATGCATATGTATGTATGTAAAAGAAATCAGAAAGTAGTTAAACCAACAGTTGTAATCAAGCACAGTCATTAAGCACAAATTAAGAATTAATTAAACGTACAGATGCATGCAATTTTGACAGTTGTCACATACTCCCCCCGTTAAGAAAATTTCGTCCTCGAAATTTGTACTACCTTAACTCCTTATGGTTCCGTCACATGTGTAAGTATATAAATAATACTGAGGTAGATAATCACTGACTCGAATCAAACCTCACTCTCATCAGGTGAGTCCAAGAATATATAGCAACCCGAACCCTATGGTTAAAAGGTACGTGCTTTTATCATTTGTTGTCAAAGGTACAAGACGTATTTGACGTATAGTCTAGTGTAATCCAGCTAGCAGGGGGTTCCACAAAAGAGGTGTTTTGACTAATAAGATTCTCAAACGATCGATCACAATATGCAAACGAGTTTTCACAAACCATAGCATCCGCTACATGAATTCAAAATCAACAACTCGATCGTAATAGTAAAATGGTCTGTCAACTCCTGAATAAATGTCTAGTAAGGTTTAGTGTGTTATCATTTTTGAATTGCGAAAGTACGCCTAATGAAATTCAAGCAAAACTGGTGTATCATTGTCTTGGCTTGTAGTTGCATCAGGAATGTTTAAAGGACAAGTCAAATGAAAGTATGTATAGTTTTGCGTGGAACGGTTGAACATGATTAGCACAAGCTATTTGTAGTGACATCACTTGGTAATATTTACAAAATTATATTTTCACTTCTTTCATTTCCAAAATAATATTTACCAAAAATATAGTGTAATGGTATCGCCCGGAATATTTCATAAGTTACGTTTTCTTGTTCGGTTTCACAATATTACGTGTGTAACTTAAATATTTTATTCCTTGCAATTTTTGGTATTATTTTGGAGTCGTAATTTTTATGGCGTCATGAGTTATGTTATTTTTACCCTAAAAATAATATATTTAGTTCACACAAATAAGCAAATAATCACACGAGAGTTTTAGTATGAAATATATATTTATCAAATTTTATTTACGAAAATCAACATCCGACACTTAGTATTTTTGTAATAAAAATCATGGTGAAGTTTATTTTGAAAATAAATTTAGAAACATATTTGTAACTCTTACTAGAAAATATTTCTAAGTGTTGGATTTTAGAAAAATTTCGCCAGAGTTTCCTTTGTAAATGGAGGCGTCCACGCTTACTAGCGTATCATTTTCTTTTGTAAAATCATTCAATCAATTCTCAATCAACAATATACAACCTTTATTTGCCAAATTTGTCAAAAACAAGCATAAACCATAAACTTATGAACTTGAAGATTTATAAGAACATGTAGTAACTTACTAGCACACTTAGTAAGTCTTGTTATCTTTAAGGATGTGATTGATTCTTTAAAAACTTTATTTTTAAAGAGTTTGAACTTTTACAACTTCTAGTCACATTTTCAGAAAATATTCCTTTGTGAAATTTTCTTGTTACACAAGTGTTTCTACACTTGTTTATCCACCAAAAATGGGTTTAGTTTATGTAAGATCTGAGTTTTAACAAGACTTATACGTTTCACTTGGTTCTTTCGAGAAGCCACTCATGGATCTTTAGATCGACAAGATTATAACTCATTTTGATCTTTATTTTTCAAGAAAACATGTATTTATTCAAGTTCATAGTTTGTGTGTGGATGATTCCATCATCCACAACATTTCTATCTTTCACATCTTGCTAGTTCATGTCTTTAAACATGATCTAGCAAGTCTATATGATGAACCACATCATTTTATTTAGCAAGCAACATTCAACAAGCATAACAACATAAGAACAACATGATTTCATCATTTCTACAACCATACTACATCTCGTAGTTAGTTTCTGTCAAGACTTTGTTTATGTTCTTTAGAGTTTTTATATTTTCATCATTCTTTTCACTATTAACCAACAAAGATATGAAGAATATGAAGATCTAAGGCACTTACTACTAGCACAAGGCTAGGGGAGTTCAAGAGCGTAAAAGTGATGGATAAAAGAAAACTAGAGCGGTCCTTGAGCTTCCGAGTACACCAAGCTTACTTGTTCGGTCTCTAGCACCTTTGGATGAGTGTAGAATGTTCAAAGAAAAACTTGAAGATGATGATGGTGGTTATGGAGGTGGTGGCCGAGCGCAAGAGAGAAGAAAGGAGGAGAGCTTGCAAGTGTTTGAGTTTGTGAAATGAAATGTGTAACGCTTGTGTTTATTTATAATCCAAGTTCATCATTATCCAACATGTAATGTGCTTCTTAGTCCACTAACAAGATCAATTAAATAAATGAAAGAAATCCATGGGTGGGGACACCCATGGTGACCGTTTCCATGGGGGGTATGGGGTTGGGTTTCAAATGGCTTAGTTGCAATCTAGTGAGGAACCAAGTGTTTTAGTTAGTGGTTTATGGTGTGGTATTAATTATATAGTGTGTTTGGGTGTTCGGGGACCCTAACTAGCTCATAAAAGTAAAAACAATATGTTTGACAATATTTTCATGTTCCGGGTAATGTTCGGTTGGGTGTTGTTCCGTTAAAGTACTAAATTAATCCATAAAGTGTCTTTTATAATGCTTTTAGTGACACATTTAATTCCCAACAGTTTGGAAAGTATCTAGGACTATTTTGCCAAGTTTTTGCACTTTACTAGCATTATTAAATGCTGAATTTTAGTTATTTAGTGCAGAATTCTGCACTTGAAGTATGTTTTAGGCACTTCCCGGCACTATAACTATCACCTAGTGACGCAGTTTTATGGTCCTCACTTCCCTACACTCCCTACTAGTGTAGTATTCTATCTCTGGCTCATACTGGCCTCAAAACATTGTCTGTCTAGGTGCTGGCATTGTCAGCATGTTTTCTGGGTTATCCGCTCAGTGTGCTAACTGTGCTTTGTGCATCAAGTTTGTCACTAAAGTTTGTGTGAAATAAATGGAGTGACAATATGAAATGTGATGCATATGTATGTATGTAAAAGAAATCAGAAAGTAGTTAAACCAACAGTTGTAATCAAGCACAGTCATTAAGCACAAATTAAGAATTAATTAAACGTACAGATGCATGCAATTTTGACAGTTGTCACATACTCCCCCCGTTAAGAAAATTTCGTCCTCGAAATTTGTACTACCTTAACTCCTTATGGTTCCGTCACATGTGTAAGTATATAAATAATACTGAGGTAGATAATCACTAACTCGAATCAAACCTCACTCTCATCAGGTGAGTCCAAGAATATATAGCAACCCGAACCCTATGGTTAAAAGGTACGTGCTTTTATCATTTGTTGTCAAAGGTACAAGACGTATTTGACGTATAGTCTAGTGTAATCCAGCTAGCAGGGGGTTCCACAAAAGAGGTGTTTTGACTAATAAGATTCTCAAACGATCGATCACAATATGCAAACGAGTTTTCACAAACCATAGCATCCGCTACATGAATTCAAAATCAACAACTCGATCGTAATAGTAAAATGGTCTGTCAACTCCTGAATAAATGTCTAGTAAGGTTTAGTGTGTTATCATTTTTGAATTGCGAAAGTACGCCTAATGAAATTCAAGCAAAACTGGTGTATCATTGTCTTGGCTTGTAGTTGCATCAGGAATGTTTAAAGGACAAGTCAAATGAAAGTATGTATAGTTTTGCGTGGAACGGTTGAACATGATTAGCACAAGCTATTTGTAGTGACATCACAAGGTGTCGTACTGACGTAATTCAAGTATAGTGGTGACTGGACAAGTTCACCATGTTTGAAATCCAATGAAAGTGTGCTGAGTGAATCTGAAGGTTTGATTTACACAATGTCATAGAGTCTTCAGTTGAATACGGAATATCCCAGAGCCACTGTTTTTTACTGTAGATGAGAAAGCAATAAATACCGCAGGGTATTCAATTTATAATGAAAGAACCGTTCGGAGGTACACCGTGGTATGAAATGAATCTATGTACCGTTGTCTTAACACACAACTGTGTTGAGTCTGCTTTAATTGTGAATTTCAAATGGATTTTTAAATGAATAGACTATTAAATCCGTGTATGAAGTGGGTAACCAAATAAGCGCAAGCTTCAACTTTGTGAAAGTATCCCCACAAGGTGTCGTAACCAACAAATGATTTAGTGAAGTCGTAGACCAAACAAGCCTACTACGACTCGAAACAAAAGAATCTTTGCCAATGATTTGAATATGATGCTCTCCATACATCATATGACGACTTAAACTGAATATACGAAATGGATAAGTTCAAGCAATTGAACTTGGTTTTAGCATAACCCGACAATAAACGTATGTATCAACAAAGGAATCTCGACATGGTCACAAAGATAAACCATGAATGTAACCTGAAATAAATGAAGTTTCAAGAGGGTGTGTTGACTTGATAGCAAAAGAGTCAACAGTCACAATAATGTAGGTCATTCGAATTCATAAATCGGTAATTAGATTTAGCGTCATAATATTTGAACTTAAATAAAGCATTTGGAACGAAATGAAGTCGCACGCGTAGCAAATGGTGCATGTGTGACAAATAAGTTTCCAAGAAAAGGAATAATGAGTATCTGCTAAAGTGAAGAAATGACCCGATATCGAAGCAAATGTGTGTTCGCTCTTAGCGAAGAAAATTATCGTGATGCAACTACCATTAAGGGGAGTAGAGATGCAAACATCTACTCGCTAGAAGTAAAAGAAATTCAAGTACTATCTGTTTGGTCAACAGAACTGGCATATATGTCAGGTTAATGGTGTTTGCTTGAGTTAACAGATGTGGTTCCTAAGTAACAACCATTGTGAATTTGGTCCTGGGTTCCCAATGGTCCTAAGTACATGTTTTCTAGATTCTCAAGGTTTCGTATTTGTTGTAGAATTTTTCTGTGCATCGTGTAGGAAACGCCATTCTTGTGTACGTTAAAACAAGTTATTGTCCCACAATTTCCCCCGGTATATTTTCTTCCTGAATTAACAGCTACTTGATCATTGATCAGTTGGGACATACTGTAACACCCCAACCCAGAAGGGCTGACGTGTCACAATATCAGTGGTATCATAAACAAAAGTCATAATTCCATTTATTTATTTGATAATGATACAACCATATGACAACTAAACTTAAGGTTAATATACAAACAGAGACATTCGACTTAATTAACTAACATCTTCAGATTTATTCCTATGCTTTATTCTTCTCTCTTTTCCCCGCCCAAAGTAACCTGCTGACCTGTATATACAAAAAAAAATTACGGAATGAGCCAAATGCTCAGTACGGAATAATAGGCTCAAATAACAAGTAACGCTTTATATGAAATGTTATCCGGATGGAACTTTATGCGAAAATGATACGATGCAAATAACGTAATTTCATAATATAAATCATACGGATGTACCCATGAGCCAAACTTAAAACGTGACAATACACATGTAGCTACTCTTGCATAATTATCACACGAGATGGCGAGTTGGCATACCCGCTATCCACCTCCTTAACTTAAATCCTAGGATCGATCCATACGCCTCCTAATAGCCATATGTACCACACTTGTACTTAAGAGACGCCGTGAACTGATCTCTCCGTCACGGGAGGAGCACATGTTGTCGATGCCGCAACAACATGCTCGTGGGACACTCCACGAGAAGCGACACTCAGGGTATCAGAGTACAAATGGTCTTATTCACATAACTTATCGTAAATATATATTATAATGACAAGACATAACATATATTGGAACATGCGATAATGAGTACAACTAAACATAATACTATCGCATGACATGAAAGCTAAATCCAATGTTACGATTAGAAGAGAAATCCAGCGGAAAGTCAAATGAATCGATAATCCAAAGACGTGAGGAGTTTTAAATTAGATATATTAATTCAATCGGTTTATAACAATTGAATATGAAACAACAAGGAGTGGGGTAAGGATCCGTACCTTAATAATTCCAAAGTTATGCTACCTTGTGATAATATTTCAGATTTATATGGGCAGAGTTTAGACTACTGATTAGTCTTTTAACCTAATTTAAATAACATGCACATAAACGAGTTTAGTAACTTAATACAGCATTTACGATAACTCACGAGATTAAAATCCTCACAACGAATGACAAAGTGCGATACTTAAACATCCATCGGATTCACAATTAATGACAAAGTGAAATCACTTAAACATCCATCGGATTCACAATGAATGACAAAGTGTAAACACGTAAACATCCATCGGGATCACAACTAATGACAAAGTGAAATTACTTAAACATCCATCGGAATCACGACTAATGATAAAGCATAACCCAAATTTGAGCAGCACTTAAACATCCATTGGATTGATTTCAATCAATCGGACATTGAATCGTATCAGCGATTGAGCTAATACCCTGATTACAGCAACAATTAGTGATCCGTGTGTGTTAATTGTAGTAAACAGAGCATAACTCCGTGTAGAATTGGAATTTCTTCGTCGTTTTTGTGCCCAGAATCAAGTCCCAACATCCTCTATTTATACTGAAATTTTGACATTGTCGCGGCCCGCGTGACATTTAACCTATCCTTACGCGGCCCGCGTAAAAACTTATTTTATGCATAGGGTTGCCACGTGTGGGACTAGCCTAGCTGAGTCGACAGATTTTAAAATTTCAACTTCGACGGCAAGTTATTAAGGTAATCGTCAAGTAGGGAATACCCGCCCCTGAGTTTTAGGGGCCCTGATCCTGATTCTTATTGTTCTGAAATTCTAGGGTTTGTACGGAATTACTTGGGTGTCTTAATTAGGGTTTCCTATTGGGTAATTTATAAATAATCATAATAGTTTTGGTTGATATACAGAAGGATGGATCATAAGATAAATGTTTAGTTTATTATAAATTATTATAATTCTTTTATTTCTAAAATAATGTTTTTAAATTTATGGTTATTACAACTATTACCCCCTTAAAAGAAATTTCATCCTCGAAATTTTTTCAAATAAGAATATATCACATAAGTAATGGAAACGGAATTTTCATAGCAGAGTTACTAACTTATATAATAATCTCCTAAACACACATGTGTATCTGAAATTCATAACTAAGGTCATGACTATAATTGTCAATTACCTTACATATGTGCCCTAATGTTCCTCCTATAACGCATCTTAATAAAATATCTTACCGTACGAAAAGTCAATGGAGACTTACAGATAATAGAGTGACTATTGGTACTGATATCTCCTACATAGATATGTTTAATCATAGCTAAGATATATATTCACATAAGGTAAAGCATGATTGACCGAAAACAGAACAATTGAACATATATCACAGAGCAAAATTTACCGTTACTTCGACTAAAATTCTATTTCTAGAATAGATTAGGGTATAGAGAGCGAATAGATTCTTCATATTCCCATGTTGCTTCGTGTTCAGAGTGATTTTTCTAGAGGATTTTAACAAACGGAATTACTTTCCTACGCAACACCCTTTCTTGTCGATCTAAGATGGCTTCTGGTTCCTCTTCGTAGGACAAATCCTCGTGAATTGTAAGTAACAGAAAACTAATGACATGGAGTGGATGATAATTATATCCTCTTAACGAGGAGACATGAAAAACGTTATGAACATGAGAGAGTTGAGGCGGTAAAGCCAGTTGATATGACACTTCTCCAATTCTTTCAAGGATTTCAAACGGACCGATGAAACGGGGACTAAGCTTCCCTTTAATTCCAAATCTACGAACGCCACGCCAAGGTGATACCTTTAAGAAAACGTGGTCGCCAATTTTAAATTCGAGTGGTCGTCTATCTTGATCTGCATAGCTCTTTTGTCTGCTCTGAGCTTCTTTTAGTTTTTCTTGGGCCATAGTGACTTTTTCATTTGTAATCTGAACTAATTCTGGCCCTTCAATAATCTTTTCTCCAACTTCATCCCAGCAGATCGGTGTGCGACATTTCCGACCGTACAAAAGCTCAAAAGGTGCCATGCCAAGACTTGCTTGCCAACTATTGTTGTAAGCGAACTCAACAAGACATAGATATTCATCCCAGTTTCCAGACCATTCAAGTGCACATGCTCGGAGCATGTCTTCCAAGGTCTGAATCGTACGTTCCTACTGCCCATCTGTTTGTGGATGGAAAGCCGTACTAAACTTCAGTCGTGTACCCCAAGCTGCCTGAAAACCTTTCCAAAATCGTGAGGTGAAACGTGGGTCTCTATCGGAAACAATAGAAGATGGTGTGCCATGGAGTCGAATAATTTCTTGAAGAAATATTTCGGATAACTTATTAACCGAAAATCCTTGCTGAATTGGTAGAAAATGTGCTGACTTCGACAATCTATCGACAACAACCCATACAACATCATTCTTCTTGAAAGTCTTAGGCAAACCGGTAACAAAATCCATTGTGATCTCATCCCACTTCTATATGGGAATATCCAATGGCTGCAACAGACCGCCTGCTTGTTTGTGTTCAATTTTCACTTGTTGGCAAGTGAGGCATTTACTTACGTATCGAGCAACGTCTTCCTTCATGCCGTTCCACCAGAAGTTCTGTCTTAAGTCTCGATACATCTTGGTAGATCCTGGGTGAATTGAAAATGGTGAGCTGTGAGCTTCGGCTAACAATGACTCACGAAGGGTTGAGTCATCGGGTACACAAAGTCTTTTGCCGCACCAAATCACCCCATGATGGTCTATACAAAATTGCCCAAAGTTCTCCATCTTGCTTTTGTGCATCTTTGATCCGTGATATGAGGTCGGGTTCAATCTGTATTCTAGCTAAATATCCATCAGATTTACTAACCTGAAGCCAAATGTTCATTCTTTCGAGATCCCTCCTAATAAGAGGCTGAATTTGTAAGCAAGATATAGTGCCGGAATTCTTTCGGCTCAACGCGTCAGCTACAACATTGGCTTTGCCTGGATGGTATTTAATATTTACGTCATAATCTTTTAAAAGTTCTAACCACCTTCTTTGCCTCATATTTAGTTCCTTCTGCGTAAATATGTACTTGAGGCTCTTGTGGTCGGTAAAGATGTCACAACTCTCACCATACAGATAGTGTCGCCAAATCTTAAGTGCAAAGACTACTGCGGCTAGTTCTAAATCATGTGTAGGGTAGTTAACTTCATAAGGCTTTAACTGACGGGAGGCATAAGCGATAACCTTCCCATGTTGCATTAGCACACAACCTAATCCTTTCTTTTGAGGCATCACTATAGACTTGGTAACCTCCTGATCCAGAAGGGAGAGCGAGTATCGGTGAGGATACGAGTCGTTTCTTCAATTCTTCAAAGCTTTTCTCTTGTTCCTCATTCCATGAGTACTTCACCCCTTTCCTTAGGAGTTTTGTGAGTGGTAAAGCAATTACCGAGAATCTTTCAACAAATCTTCGATAATAGCCAGCAAGACCCAAGAAACTTCGTATTTCGTTAACAGAAGTAGGTCTTGGCCAATTTGTAATAGCTTCAACCTTTGTTGGGTCTACCATAATTCCCTCTGCTGATATGACATGACCTAGAAATGCCACTTGGTTAAGCCAAAAGTCACATTTGGAAAACTTAGCGTACAACTTCTCATGTCGCAAGGTTCCAAGTACTGCATGTAGATGTGCTTCATGCTCTTCATGACTCTTGGAATATACCAGAATGTCATCGATAAAAACAATTACGAATTTATCTAGGAATTTGTGAAATACGCGATTCATCAAATCCATGAAGACTGCGGGTGCGTTAGTTAGCCCAAAGGGCATAACCAAGAATTCGTAATGACCATAACGAGTACGAAAGGCGGTCTTGGGAACATCATCATTTTTGATCTTTAGCTGATGGTACCCGGACCTCAGGTCTATTTTTGAAAAGAACTGAGCCCCCTGAAGTTGATCAAAGAGATCATCAATGCGAGGCAGAGGATACTGATTACGAATAGTAATCTTGTTCAGCTCTCGGTAGTCAATACATAAACGCATACTACCGTCTTTCTTCTTCACAAATAAGACCGGAGCACCCCAAGGTGAAACACTGGGTCTTATGAATCCTAGATCTAACAATTCTTGCAATTGTTCCTTCAACTCCTTCAGTTCCATTGGAGCCATACGGTATGGAGCTTTAGAAATAGGTTCGGCACCAGGGATCAAGTCGATGGTGAATTCTACTTGACGGTCGGGTGGTAATCCTGGTAGTTCATTCGGAAATACATCAGGATATTCACGAACAACGGAATGGCTATCGATACTCTTAACACTAGCAGAAGTATCCTTAATCGATGCTAGGAATCCAGCACAGCCGTTTGATATGAATTTTCGAGCCTTAAGCGCAGAGATAATTTTAAGAGATTTATGAGCTTGAGTTCCCTGATATATAATATCAGGATGATGAAGATCACCGAAAATAACACGGTGGGAATGACAATCTATAGTTACGCGATGTCTAGACAACCAATTTATTCCTAGAATAACATCAAAGTCACACATATGTATTGGAAATAGGTCTGCTTTACACACCATAGATTCAACACGGATCGGACAATCCTTATATACGTAAGTGATTACGGATGAATTTTCCATGGGAGTGGAAATGGTTAAAGTATGATTTAAGAGAATTGGTCTTATCGGAAGGTACTTAGTAAACGAGTGGGATACTAAAGAATGAGTCGCTCCTGTATCGAATAACACATAGATACTATGTTTACCAAGCTGAAGGGTTCCCGATACAGTACCTGGGACATTAGCAACATCAGTAGCAGAAAGTGCGAAAACTCTTCCTCCAACATTGGGTGGTGCAACGTTTGGTCGGTTATTCTTCTTAGTGTCTTTCTTTGTACACTCCTTGATCATGTGTCCAGTTTGGCCACATCTAAAACATGCTCCTGTACTTCGGTGACATACGCCCTGATGTCGCTTACCACAAGTATTACATAGAGGATATGTAATCTGATTCGGGTTTACATGTTGATTCAGTGGTTGAGCTCTAATAGGTTCTGCATACAACTGAATCTGGTTTTGAGCAGGCCTCGGGTTTTGCAGTCTAGGTTGCCATGGACGTGCCTGATTTCCAGAGTTTTGATTTCCTTGCACTTTGCGGTCTTGGTGCTGTGGCGTAGTGGATGATTGGCCGATTTCCTGCTTAAATTGTCCTTCCCTATTTCTCTTCTTATTATCCCCAGTTCGAGATAAAAATTCTTTCCTTTCGAACTCAAAGGTTTTGATTGCATCAGCAACTTCGGTGATATCCTTAAATTTCATATACATGATCGACTTCCGAATTCGATCATTGACTGCCCACTTGCATTTTTCTGCCTGGACTTCTGCTGATCCTGCAACGTTTCCTACAATACTAGCCAACCTTGAAAATCGAGTAATAAACTCAGAGGCTGGTTCATCACTCCCCTGTCGAATCACTGCATACTCCCTGATATAAGCTTCTTTATCAGCGGTAGAAAAATACTTGTCGTAAAAGATGGTACGAAAGTCGACCCATGAAAGATTATCGTCGAAATCATCCCCTCCTTTGACATGCTTATATCCTTCCCACCAAGTTTCTGCGTCATCTTCAAATTTGTAGGTAGCCAGTCTAACTTTGTATTGCTCCGGAACTCCAAGAACTCTGAAGATCTTTTCAACATGAGCTATCCAGTTTCTTGCTTCGACTGGATTAGTAGCGTGACTAAAGGATTTCGGCTTTTGTTTTTGGAATTTACTAATCCATATGTCTATACTATAAGTAGTATTGTTCGTGGTATTCTCACGATTTTCACCACCAGAGGTTGGATTAGTGTTAGTGCGTTCTGGATGACGAGTTTGTTGAATAACGGCCTCAGCTGTTTGAGCAACAAGGTTTGGAAGCAACCCGGCAACAGCCTGGTTGATAGCATTAATTATGTTTGGATCAACTGGAGTCTCATTCAAAGAATTGTTGTTACGTACATGGTTAGTACGATTACTCCTACGTGGCGGACGACGAGGAGGCATCTATAAGAATAGACATAGGAATTAAACAAAATAAGAGACCAAGTTGAATCCTATCATAGATATCTACCCATTCCTCACAGGTTTTAATTACTATCTTCAAGTTTTCTTCAGGAAAGAGCCTTTGCTCTGATACCATAGCTGTAACACCCCAACCCAGAAGGGCTGACGTGTCACAATATCAGTGGTATCATAAACAAAAGTCATAATTCCATTTATTTATTTGATAATGATACAACCATACGACAACTAAACTTAAGGTTAATATACAAACAGAGACATTCGACTTAATTAACTAACATCTTCAGATTTATTCCGAGGCTTTATTCTTCTCGCTTTTCCCCGCCCAAAGTAACCTGCTAACCTGTATATACAAAAAAAAATTTACGGAATGAGCCAAATGCTCAGTACGGAATAATAGGCTCAAATAACAAGTAACGCTTTATATGAAATGTTATCCGGATGGAACTTTATGCGAAAATGATACGATGCAAATAACGTAATTTCAAAATATAAATCATACGGAAACCCATGAGCCAAACTTAAAATGTGACAATACACAGGTAGCTACTCCTGCATAATTATCACACGAGATGGCGAGTTGGCATACTCGCTATCCACCTCCTTAACTTAAATCCTAGGATCGATCCATACGCCTCCTAATAGCCATATGTACCACACTTGTACTTAAGAGACGCCGTGAACTGATCTCTCCGTCACGGGAGGAGCACATGTTGTCGATGCCGCAACAACATGCTCGTGGGACACTCCACGAGAAGCGACACTCAGGGTATCAGAGTACAAATGGTCTTATTCACATAACTTATAGTAAATATATATTATAATGACAAGACATAACATATACTGGAACATGCGATAATGAGTACAACTAAACATAATACTATCGCATGACATGAAAGCTAAATCCAATGTTATGATTAGAAGAGAAATCCAGCGGAAAGTCAAATGAATCGATAATCCAAAGACGTGAGGAGTTTTAAATTAGATATATTAATTCAATCGGTTTATAACAATTGAATATGAAACAACAAGGAGTGGGGTAAGGATTCGTACCATAATAATTCCAAAGTTATGCTACCTTGTGATAATATTTCAGATTTATACGGGCAGAGTTTAGACTACTGATTAATCTTTTAACCTAATTTAAATAACATGCACATAAACTAGTTTAGTAACTTAATACAGCATTTACGATAACTCACAAGATTAAAATCCTCACAATGAATGACAAAGTGCGAAACTTAAACATCCATCGGATTCACAATTAATGACAAAGTGAAATCACTTAAACATCCATCGGATTCACAACGAATGACAAAGTGTAAACACTTAAACATCCATCGGAATCACAACTAATGACAAAGTGAAATTACTTAAACATCCATCGGAATCACGACTAATGACAAAGCATAACCCAAATTTGAGCAGCACTTAAACATCCATTGGATTGATTTCAATCAATCGGACATTGAATCGTATCAGCGATTGAGCTAATACCCTGATTACAGCAGCAATTAGTGATCTGTGTGTGTTAATTGTGGTAAACAGAGCATAACTCCGTGTAGAATTGGAATTTCTTCATCGTTTTTGTGCCCAGAATCAAGTCCCAACATCCTCTATTTATACTGAAATTTTGACATTGTCGCGGCCCGCGTGACATTTAACCTATCCTTACGCGGCCCGCATAAAAACTTATTTTATGCATAGGGTTGCCACGTGTGGGACTAGCCTAGCTGAGTCGACAGATTTTAAAATTTCAACTTCGACAGCAAGTTATTAAGATAATCGTCAAGTAGGGAATACCCCCCCTGAGTTTTAGGGGCCCTGATCCTGATTCTGATTGTTCTGAAATTTCTAGGGTTTGTACGGAATTACTTGGGTGTCTTAATTAGGGTTTCCTATTGGGTAATTTATAAATAATCATAATAGTTTTGGTTGATATACAGAAGGATGGATCATAAGATAAATGTTTAGTTTATTATAAATTATTATAATTCTTTTATTTCTAAAATAATGTTTTTAAATTTATGGTTATTACACATACGGGTTGGATCCTCGCAGTTAGTCCAATAAGTAGTTCGTCAATCCTTAGCAAGAGTCGCTGACTCTTGTTGGCTAGCTCGTCCGACTCCTGGTAGCTTGATGTTCACTTGAAAGTCGTCGTCCTTTCTCTTGACAAGCAGAACTAGGGTTACCCAAAACATAAATTTTTGGTATGTTATCTTCCTTCTCTATCCATCACTGAAACTACATTGTCAATCCTTGCATTTCCGAAGATGTAAGTCTCTAGAGTACATTATCTTCAGACGCGGCGCCTGGAATCAAGTCGATGCGAAATTTGACTTATCGTTGCGGAGATAATTCTGGCAAGTCTTCGAGGTAGAGTTCAGGATATTTCCTTATCACAGGAATACCTTCGAGTTTTGGTTCTTTGGCTCCCTTTTCCCCGACATGAGCCAAGGAAAGCAACATATTCTTTACGCAATAACTTTCGTGCCTCCAAGCAATTCGTGATCTGCAGAGGCGTATCCTGCTTCGTGAGTCACGATCATACCTTCTTTCGTCATCGGGGTGCGGATATCAATATCCGCTCGATCGCTCGGCAACTAATCCATCCCAATTACCTCGTCGAGCTTCCCAACTCAACTGGCAGTAGATCCAGCATAAACTTACGCTCTCAGGGTTCTATCTTGTGACAACTACCACTTTCGGGTAATTTACTTACATTTAAAACAGTGATTTACATTATACAAGCATGTGTTTTGAATATTCTGACTGCATGATTACATGGTATACATCTTAGAAAACTCATGGAATATTCATTGGTTATTACACATGATTCATTTTTATTGGGTACAATTGAAATAGTGCAAACAATTCATCGAAACAACTAGAGTAGTGCCTAGTGAACTAGAGTGCTGACGAAAACTCCGGATTCGCAGAAAACATCTAAAATGACATCTTTAGGACTCGGGTGAGAGTCCAATATCATTTATATATTAAACCCTATATGGGAATACAAGAGTTTGGTTAATATTTTACCAATGCTCGGTAGCACTAAAAACTGTCCGAAACGCGCTAAAAGTGACCATTTCATTCTTTTTCCGCAAAATTCAGCAATTGTAATTTTATTACAAGATGCAAAATTGATGTTTAGGCACCAATTTCATATGAAAATATTTATGGAATATCAATTTCACACATAACGGAAATTTTTCTTACAACTTCCTTAAGTGTACCTTTCGACTATTTACTAGCGAAACGAGCGCTAAACAACTAGCCGAACTATATTTTGGCACATGTAGCGAACTAGTGGTTATTTTTTTTGGTCTTGCCAAGCTAGTTTATGGTTATTACAAGTCTCGAATCATCTCGGAAAATTGCAAACCCTAAACACCAAAGTACTTACATTTTCTTATTCTTGTGAAATCTAAAAAAATAACTAACACTTTTTACCACATGAGACCCCCCCCCCCCACATTGTAACCGTGAACAAGGGGTCCCACCCCCTTGTTTATGTTGGTAAAATATCTAGTAATTACTTTGTGTTGCAAGTGGAATAAGTTTGGTGATTATTTTCAACACTTAGCCATTAAGTCTAAACCTCATTACTTCATCACTTTCATCTTTCATTACACACCAAGAACACTCCCATTATCTTCATCTTTTTCTCAAGAACACCCACAAAAACCCAATAATTTTTATCATCTCCTTCATGATCAACATGGATTTCTTTGGAACATAAGGTGATCTAAGGCTTTTGGAAGTGAAAGGAAGGATTTTTATCCATACAAAAGTGTTCTAGCATCAAGATCATCATCTTCTTAGTTCTTAATAATCTCTAAGATCATCCCTAGCCTTGTGCTAGAAGTAAGCTTCTTTATTTTTTTTCTACATATTTTGTTTATGATTGTTATTATAACTAATAATAACTATATAATCATACATAATGAACAAGAAAAATACAATGAAGCAAAGATAAAAATCATGATATAATTATGTTTGTTTTTATTGTGATCTTAGACTTGTTATATGCATATTAGATCTTGTTATGATGATTATGCTACAAATAAAGTGTTAGAAGATGTTGAAAGATATGATCTAAAAATTATACATGTTTATGTTAAAGGGTTTTAACATAAAGGATTAAAGGGATGATCATATCTAGTGATCTTGTGAAAGTATTTAGGGTTTTTAATTAAAAACAAGACTTTTACAAAATTATAAAAAGTAACATACAACTAGAGATTTTTATAAAAGTTGTTAAAACTAAAATGTAACTTGGTTTTTGAACTTGGTAGCATATGAAATGATCATGGTTAAAACCCTACATGATTTGGAAATCATCTTGATAATTTCATGTTATAAAAGTCTCATATGTTTAGTTATGATGTTGGGTAAATTGTTGGTGATTTTATTAAGAAAATGATATGTTTATAAAACATGGTTAGAATAAAATACAAAGGTTATATAGCCATTTTTTATAAAAACTTTATTTTATAAAGTAACAACATTTTTGGTAAAATAAAAGACAAGAAAAATATATATTTTTTTTAGAAAATATATATTTGGTTACTTTAACAATTTTTGTGTGATATATTACTTGGTGTATTAGTTAAATATATCATTGTAGGAACTTGAATCTCATGTCACTTTTAAACTCAAAACATGTTATAACAAAAGTCCTACGAGACTTCACATACTTACGCCTTAAAACGAGTTGCGGACGATTAGAATAATCGGACACCAATGATGGTCAAAATGAACGACGGACGACTACATAAGTGAATTGCCGATCCGGGGAGTTACTACGACGTTTAGACGATCTTTCGACACGAAAATAAATATGTCATCGATAACAAATTTCGGATGTTTTGAAACTTATAAAAACTAGTGTGTTTTTATTTACTAACATCTATACTTAGTAAATTTTTATAAAAAGGGTTTTTATAAAAATGAAAGGCTTACTTATACTTAATGGGCTACTTACACTTAATGGGCTTAGTTTTCTTAATGGGCTTAACTTCATTGTGGGCTTAACATAAATTCATGGGCTAAGCCCAAACACCAAACATATGGGCCAAAGCCCAACACTATTTAAGCCCAACACTATTTGAGGCCCAACACTATTTAAGCCCAACACTATTTAAGCCCAACACTATTTGAGGCCCAACACTATTTGAGGCCCAACACTATTTAGGCCCAACACTATTTGAGGCCCAACACTATTTAAGCCCAACACTATTTGAGGCCCAACACTATTTGAGGCCCAACACTATTTGAGGCCCAACACTATTTAAGCCCAACACTATTTGAGGCCCAACACTATTTGAGGCCCAACACTATTTGAGGCCCAACACTATTTGAGGCCCAACACTATTGAGGCCCAACACTATTTGAGGCCCAACACTATTTGAGGCCCAACACTATTTAAGCCCAATAACTTGAAAACATGGGCTTGGCCCAATGATACTATTTTTGGAAACACAACTATACAAGTGATACATACAAGACACGAGATTCAGCGGACGAGATCCGACTATACAACTCATTCATCGAATACACAGTTAACGAACAATTGAACAACTCATACATCGAATACACAGTTAACAAACAGTAAAGACATACAAGTCTTACATATACTCAAGACACAAGACTTATACTCAAGTTCTTTTCAAAGACCGAAGTGTCTAACAAGAATAAGAACGTTTGTAGGTCGCCACGCTATTCAGGACGACCGCACGTGAGATCTTATTTACATCTATTTTCAGGACGCAATACAGTGAGTTCATGTTCCCCTATTCATTTAAATGTTTTACAACTATCGGGGAAGATACATGTTCAGAGTATGTTAAAGTTAGGTAATGAAACACCATAGATCATGTGCGAATTAGGGCCATACTATAAGCACCATTAATCCAGTTTGGACCAAGGAACAAAGGACTAGATCTATTGGGTTTTGACGAGCCCCACTCTTGATCGTGGACCCATACAGAAGAGTGCGTTTGTGTCCTAGTCGATAGGAATCGGCATAAAATCGTCTAGGGTTGGTTTGCTTCCTTTTTTGTCACACATATTAATGTCCTTGCAAAACATTAATGATCAACGATTTCATTGACGCTTTACATACTACAACTCACATTTTTCATACATCGTTTACAACTAAATTGCATGAATTCACCAACTTTTGTTGATGTTTTCCAAACTTAACATGTATTTGAGGGAATTAAAGGACCATGTCGGATTTTCCAGTCAAGATAACAAGTACAGGAACTCCATGCCATCTTTTGAAGGGTTTAACTATTATATTCCGCCTCTTTGCGGAAATATGATGGTTTAAACCTTTGTAGTTTATTTCAAGTTATGTATGAAACAATAACGCTTTAATTTCATGTTAATGGTTTGTAACCGACACACTGAACTTATGTTGTAATCTTTTGAAACCCTATGTAATGGCAATGGAGTATGTTTTATTCATATAGTTTGTTCATGTACATCGATATTTATGCAATGAAAACCAGACAGATCACACCTTGCGTTTCCGCTATGAGCGGGTGTGACAGCTTGGTATCAGAGCATCGATTGTAGTGAACCAGGATTCTTTACCGAGTCTAAGTCTACAATCACTAGGGATCTCTCACAAAAACCATTTAAACACAAACACATGTTTTCATTTGCATAAACATTTTTCATGATCCACTTTCAACAAGAATTCATCTCATACAAGTCAAGCAAGGACATTAGTGTCTTAGTCATCTAAATGGTAGACATGCAACTTTAAGTTAATCCACACAACTCAAGTAGGATAACTTAAAATGAACTTTATGTGAAAAATACATTCTGTGTATATATGTAACGTAACAAATACTCATACGTGTCGAACAACTTATTTCTCAGGATATCATGTCTTCCTCCGAAGGAAGTAACCTTTACGACGATGTAGACCCCATGGAGATTGTGTCTGACGATGACGTTGTGCCGGAGGTACAGGTCATCTTATCTGATAGCGACTCTACTTCTGACAGCGACATGGAAGATTTCCAGCCGTTCGCACATCTGGGCGACATCATCGATGATGATGTGGTAGCTATCCCACCTATACTCAACGAGATGGTTATTCTAGGTCACCCAGCGGGTGAACATGTGATAGAGGTTATACCCTTGGATGTCCTTCCTCTTGCTATTATGCCTTTTATTGGCGACTTCGATGAGGATGACGACGCTGTAGTTCCTGTGATTCCCGTGGAGCATTTGGGTGATGAGTTGGGAGACGGGGATGTTCATGACTTGGTTATTCTAGAGGTTGCCGCACCGGTGGTTCCGATTATTATTATCTCTTCTGATTCCGATACTGATGCAGATGCTTCTTCTTATGCATCTGTTACTTCCTCTGCACTGCAGGCCATTGGCCTACAGCGCAATGCAGACATTGAGCTGGATGATGTCATACCTGATGAGCCAGTTGTCCCTGCACATGATCATGTTGCTCCTATTCTACCCCATATAGACCATACTGACGAGGCAGGACCCTCTGGACATGCTCATGTACCACCCGGAGACATGGACCTATACCCACATGATATGCCCATCACAGACCCATACCACCCGTTGCATTACCTAGTTGCTACTACCGAGTTACCAGCTCGTGTGCTCACACTTGAGCATCAGATAGATTTTATTATCCGTCGAGTTAGTGAACTCGAGGATGAGCTTACCCACCTGCTTAGCTTGGTACTTCATGCACCACCACCACCAGCCCATTCACCACCCCAGGATCCACCACCACCACCAGGGTCACCACCATTACCCCCACTACCACCTCAGATGCCACCAGCGGATCTACCGCCAGTGGATTTACCTACTCGGGTACTGACGCTCGAGCAGCAGATTGTATTCCTGAACCGTCTGGTTCTAGATTTGGAGGGTAGGGTCTCTGATGTCCACAGGTTGTTGTTTCCGATTCCACCACCAGTTTTTCCCCCACCATAGACTATGGTTACCGGTAGTATACTTTTGGGACGGGTAATTATAGTCGTTTTGTGTACATATTTGATGCTCCACCAAGTTTGAAGACAGCCGACATACAGCGGAAAACGCAGTTGGAAGGAAGACTTTATTATCTCTTTTGTTGTACTAGACTAGTATGACCGGGTTATGTAGCCCGAGTCTATTTTTGTTCCTTTCAAACGATTATGTAACCGGTTGACTATATATATAAATAAAACTTGGTGTTATCTATTAAATGCAAATGAGAGGTCTGGTTGGACATCTCTTATTATTTATGTTAACTTATTTACTCGCATTATATATTTGGTGGTGATATTATTGTTAATGTTATGAATATTTCTTTTTGAACAAACAAAATCAACGTCTAATCTTTATCCTATTTCTCCTTTGGAAGAATCATGCCACCAAGGAGAGGCTTACGTTCACGAACTGATCCACCCCCACCCCCACAAATGCCTACGACCGAGGCGGAACTGAATGCACTTATAGAACAGAGAATCGCTCAAGCTATCGCACTGTATGAGGCATCCCGTGTCGAAACAAGTGGTGGCACCGGCGGATCGGGAGGCCAGGGTCCAAGTGGTCCTTCAGGTGGAACAAATATTCCGGGTAACGTTTATTCGTTTTATTACAACACATCAAATTTCTTTCTAAATCTATTCGTGCGATTTACTATTTGCTCATTCAAAATCCGTTGTCCAATTTCAGGGTGCACATTCAAGCAGTTTCTGGACTGCAAGCCACTTAACTACGATGGCACAGGCGGTGCTGTGGCTTATGTGAGATGGACTGAGAAAACGGATTCCACTATCAGAATGAGCAGATGTTCTGCTAATCAGCAAGTCACTTTCGTTACTGGCTTGTTTCTCAACGAGGCCCTTACCTGGTGGAACCTACAAGTGCAAACTTTGGGTGATAACGCTGCTTATGCGTTGACTTGGGAGGAACTGAAGGAACGTATGAGGGATAAGTACTGTTCTCGTGCTGAACTCCAGAAGTTGGAGAACGAGTTTTGGAACCTTACCATGGTCGGAGCTGATATCACGGGATATACGCAAAGATTTCACGATCTGTCCCGCGTGATTCCTTATCTTGTAACACCAGAATACAAGCGTATCGAACGCTATATCTGGGGACTTTCTGACAAGATTCGAAGTCTGGTTACTGCAGCTAAACCCACGACTATTACTCAGGCTGTGACTATAGCCGTGAGTCTTACTGAAGACGGGGTCAGGATGAAGATATTCACTGAGAAAGGTGATGACAAGAAGGAAACACATGTTGAGTCTTCCAACCGTGGGAAGAGGAGTTACTCGAATTTCAAGAAGGGAACCCGCGGTAATAACAACAACCACAGTAACAACAATCACAACAACAATAACAATAACCCCAACAACAACAACAACAACAACAACAACAACAGGCGACAGAATAACCCGCAACAGGATGCAAGGGCGTTTGTAGCCACAAACGACACTGGTCCTAAGAAGTACGCTGGTACTTTACCTAAGTGCGAGCGATGCAAATTTCATCACGTGGGTGATTGTCGGGTTGTCAAGTGTGATAAGTGTGGCAAGCTTGGCCACCGTACCGAGTCATGTTGGGGAACGAGAAATAATACTAGATCAGGAAGTGGTTTTGGTAACAAGAATGGGAACGGGAATGGTCGTAGTCAAGGATGCTTTGGATGCGGAAGCAAAGATCACTACAAGAAAGACTGTCCTAAAGAAATTCAAGCTTATGGTCGATCTTTTGTGATTGGGGCCAAGGATGCGCGCCAAGACCCTAATGTGGTCACTGGTACGTTTCTCCTCAATGATCATTTCGCATCCATATTATTTGATACCGGAGCCGATTTTAGTTTTATTTCTATAGAATTTAAAAATATTTTGGGCTTGGAACCTAGTAAGCTAGATGTTCCATATTCTATAGAATTGGCTAACGGTAAACTAATAGAGACGGGAGAAGTTGTTAAGGAGTGTACCTTAGAACTTGGCGAACAAAAATTCAATATCGATCTCTTACCCGTTGAATTGGGTAGTTTCGACGTAGTGGTTGGCATGGATTGGCTATCCAACAATCGAGCCGAAGTCGTTTTCCACGAGAAGATCATTCGCCTACCACTAGCGAACAAAGAGACACTGGTTATACATGGAGAGAAGTGTGACACCCCATTGCGGATCATCAATTGCATGAAAGCGCAGAAATACTTACGGAAAGGTTACATTGCCTTCCTAGCGCATGTTGTAGACAAGAAGGCCGATGGGCCGAAGTTGACAGATATTCCGGTAGTAAAAGAATTTCCTGAAGTCTTTCCTGAAGACTTGCCAGGACTACCGCCTTATCGACAAGTCGAATTTCACATCGACTTGGTACCAGGAGCCGCACCTGTAGCTAAATCTCCATATCGATTAGCACCTTCTGAAATGCAGGAATTGTCCACACAACTTCAAGAGTTGTTGGATAAGGGATTCATCAGACCGAGTTTCTCGCCTTGGGGAGCTCCAGTTCTTTTTGTGAAAAAGAAGGACGGGACATTCAGAATGTGTATCGACTACAGAGAGTTGAATAAACTCACCATCAAGAATCGGTATCCACTACCGAGGATTGAGGACTTATTCGATCAACTTCAAGGGTCGAGTTTTTATTCAAAGATAGACTTACGATCGGGGTATCATCAGTTACGGATTCAAGAAGAAAGCATACCGAAAACGGCTTTTCGGACTCGTTACGGTCATTACGAGTTTCTCGTTATGCCTTTTGGTTTAACGAACGCACCGGCGGTCTTCATGGATTTAATGAACCGCGTGTGCAAGCCGTATCTCGACAAATTCGTCATAGTGTTCATTGACGACATCTTGATATACTCACGATCGGCAGCCGAGCATGAACAGCATTTGAGAACCATCTTGGAACTACTCAGACAGGAGAAACTATACGCAAAGTTTTCCAAATGTGAGTTTTGGATTCGTGAAGTACAATTTCTCGGGCATATAGTGAACAAGAAAGGTATTCAAGTAGACCCGTCGAAGATCGAATCGATTAAGAGTTGGGAAGCGCCCAAGACTCCTACTGAAGTACGACAATTTTTGGGCTTAGCGGGATATTATCGGAGATTCATTGAGAATTTTTCAAAGATTGCTCAACCGCTAACTTCTCTTACACAGAAAGACAGGAAATTCGATTGGGGAGAGAAACAAGAAGCAGCATTTCAACATCTTAAAGACAAGTTGTGCATTGCACCAATCTTATCATTACCCGACGGTACCGATGACTTTGTGGTATACTATGATGCTTCGCATCAAGGTTTGGGTTGTGTACTCATGCAACGTAAAAAGGTTATCGCGTACGCGTCCCGCCAACTGAAAGTTCACGAGAAGAACTATACCACTCACGACCTAGAGCTAGGCGCGGTGGTATTTGCTTTAAAAATTTGGCGGCATTACTTATATGGTACACAGTGCACTATTTTCACAGATCATAGGAGTCTACAACACATATTCAACCAAAAAGAATTAAATATGCGTCAGCGACGTTGGGTTGAATTATTAAACGACTATGATTGTGAAATCAAGTACCATCCGGGCAAGGCGAACGTTGTAGCAGACGCCTTGAGCCGCAAGGAACGAGTTAAAACACTAAGAGTGCGAGCACTAGAGATGACAATTCACACAGATCTTACCGCACGAATTCAAAATGCACAACAAGAAGCACTCAAGGAAGAACATATTCTAGAAGAATCACTTCGAGGCATGGTAGAATTTGGGTTCCATTCTTTGGAGGTCTCCGAGATCTCATTTTTGAGGAAGCACATAGGTCAAAGTACTCGATCCATCCTGGATCAGATAAGATGTACCACGACTTAAAAGAGTACTATTGGTGGCCTAACCTCAAAAAGGATATTGCTAGCTATGTTGGAAAATGCTTGACCTGCGCGAAGGTCAAGGCAGAGTATCAGAAACCATCTGGGTTATTACAACAACCCGAGATTCCCGCTTGGAAATGGGAACAAATATCCATGGACTTCATTACGAAGTTACCCAGGACCTCGAAAGGTCATGACATGATATGGGTAATCGTGGATAGATTGACAAAGTCCTCACACTTCTTACCGATTCGGGAGAAGGATAGTACTGAGAAACTAGCGGAAATATATCTCAAAGAAATAGTGGCTCGTCACGGAGTGCCTATTTCAATCATTTCGGACCGAGACGGTCGTTTTGTTTCAAGAATATGGAAATCATTTCAACAGGCCTTTGGATCTCAATTGAATCTAAGTACGGCCTTTCATCCACAAACTGACGGCCAGAGCGAACGGACAATCCAAACACTCGAAGATATGCTTCGTGCATGTGTTATGGATTTAGGTGGCAATTGGGATAATCATCTACCACTAGTTGAGTTTTCCTACAATAACAGCTACCATACAAGTATACGAGCTGCACCGTTTGAAGCTCTTTATGGTCGAAAGTGTCGCTCTCCGCTATGTTGGGCGGAAACGGGCGATAGTCAATTAATTGGTCCGGAACTAGTCCAAGATACTACGGATAAAATTTTTCAGATCCGAGACCGTATCAAGGCGGCTCGCGATCGACAAAAGTTCTACGCTGATGGAAAACGAAAACAAGCATCTTTCGAGGTTGGAGAGAAAGTTTTATTGAAAGTCTCACCTTGGAAAGGCGTAGTGAGGTTCGGTAAACGTGGAAAGCTTAACCCGCGTTACATTGGACCATTTGAAATCTTAGAAAAGATTGGCACTGTTGCCTACAAGTTGAAGTTACCTGATGAACTTAGCAGTGTACACCACACGTTTCATGTGACGAATCTTAAAAAGAGTCCAATACAAGTAACCGTTACCATTCCTATGGATGAAATTCACATTGACGACAAACTCCATTTCACTGAAGAACCTGTTGAGGTCACGGACTGGAAGGTCAATAAAACACGGAGAAGTCGTATCAAGTTAGTAAAGGTTCGTTGGAACTCTCGTCACGGACCCGAGTATACTTGGGAACGTGAAGACCGAATGAAGGAAAAATATCCCCACCTATTTCCGAAAACTCCTGCAAAGAATAACAAAGCTAGAATTTCGGGACGAAATTCTAAATAACAAGGGGAGAATGTGACAACTGCCACTTTCGGGTAATTTACTTACATTTAAAACAGTGATTTACGTTATACAAGCATGTGTTTTGAATATTCTGACTGCATGATTACATGGTATACATCTTAGAAAACTCATGGAATATTCATTGGTTATTACACATGATTCATTTTTATTGGGTACAATTGAAATTGTAACACCTGTGCCTCCACGGCCATCAAACAAATGCCAAACCAATGAAATAATGTATTTCATACTTTGGACTTGTATGAATATGTGTATCTTTTGCACATATCGACTCATGTTCGATTTCAAGCTCTAAATCGCTTTCTGGAAGGTTATACGCGCACTAATGCGTAAATATAACCAGTTTAATGCAACGAACACTCCGGAATAGTGAAATAGGCTTAACATACCTTAAATAACCTATACATAACTTAGATATAAGTTTTGGAAGGTTTGGTGTGGTGAAATCAAAGTTAAATCGCTTACAGGGACTAAAGTTGACAAACTGCGAAAGTATGCCAATTTGAACTGTAACAGACCTTCCGGGACATGAACATAAGTTAAACATACCATAAATATCCTTTACATAGCTTAGAAATAGGCTTTGAGGTGTTCGGTATGCTAAAATAAACTTTTGTGTCATTCAGGGACTAAAAGCGTCAAAAAGTGCACAAGTTTGCATTTTCGCGCATAACTTACGTTCTGAATACATCTGGACATCCAAAAATTTATGTAAGCATGACTACATTATATTTTAGTGTTCGCCTTAAGAAAAATCCATTTGTCGCGTCATTTGGATCGTTTTTCGCGCTTATGCGCATTCCGTCGTAATTAAGCGAACATCGCGTTCGTACGGCTAAACGAACCGACATCCGAGATATTTTTGAGCATGTTTTAAGTTCCCTATACTTTAACTTCATTTTAGAGCTTTGAAATGGGGTTAACGGGCCTTAAACGTGTAAAAAATGGGCTGATTGCACTGCAGGGACCAAAACTGTAAATCTGCCAAAGTTGTTACCTTACGGACCTCAACATTGGCAGCTTTACGGTCCGTAAGGCAACCTGCAGACCAGATGCAGTGTATTAACAGCCTGTTTGCAGCTGTTTTAACCACAACCACATGTTTTAAATTGCTTAATCACTAAGATAAGGAGCATATGTGGCTCCATAACCTTTGCGACAAGTGTACGGTTCCGATTAAGGCACGTTATTCAAGAAACGATCTTAATGGTTACCCGAAATCTATAAATACCCCACCCCCTTTACTTCATTTCTCACAAATCTGATCATTTGGGCTCTAAGTTGGAACCTTCGTTTCATACCTGAGCTATTTTGATCTGGGTTAGCATTCGGGGACCCTTCGTAAGTATTCTTTCGTTCTTTTCCTTATTTTACTGCTTTTCGAGTCAGAAAGTCAAACTTTGTTTGACTTTCAGCGTTGACCAGTAATGGTCAATGCGAAGTTCGTTTGAACTTCGCAACGTGATTGTAATCACGATGGTCATAGTCCCTTGGGACTATGCCCACTGATTACCACGTTGTCTAGGGTCGTAGGGTAGACGATCTAATAAATCGCCTATACCTTCAAACCCGACCCATTTGGTCGATCATTAGGATCCGACCAAACACTTTAGGTGACCATAGTAGGTAGGGAATAACCTTCCGAGGTTATACCCTATGGTCACATCGTTTAAGTAGTTGTATGATAGGTAGTTTATATGCCTTAGGTAAATTACCAAAATACCCTTTTCATGTATAATTGGTAATTAAGCATATGTAACCTAAACCTTTGTCACATAACTGATCATGTAACATGTTTAGGCATATAACACTTGTCATAGGACTAGTTAGGCGGTCCGAACGCGTTTCACGCGAACGACGCGTTAAAGTAGCATAAGCTACCTAAACGGGTCGTAATGGGTCGTAGACACTTAGGTTTGGTTTCATTGTAGTATGTAGGCCTTGTTAAACCATATCATATGAGTTCCAATACTCATTTGGTTTACCAAGCCTCATCCTATCCGATCTCCCGATTTATGTCCGGTTTATTTATATAGTTTTAGATTGCCGACTGATTCCGTGCTCCCTCTAGCTTTGTTTGGTTGTTGTTCAAGACCTCCAAGCATTATCAGGCGAGTACATTATTCCCCTATTTTACTGTTTTCAACTGTTTTGGGGTGACTCATATGTGCTAAATGTTTTCGATGTTATAACGATGGTTTCAAAAACGATTAAGACGATTTATACAAAACTAATAACGATTTCATAAAGTGAACAAACTTGTTGGTTGTAGTTACATAACAAATGACATTCATTAGCAATGATCAAGCCGACCAGTATTAGGTTATGGTACCATAGGATCTGACAAATCCCGTTATTTACTACACCCGTGGTTATGTGTGGGTATGGTAGGTAGCGACTGAATCTGTAATTGTTAACTTACCCTATGGAGGTTTGTTAATACGAAAACGAGAAGCGACGAAAACGAGAAGCGACGAGAGTCACGAAGGTTTGAATGTTATTAGCGAGACGATCATTTAAGTAGTTTCACGACCTAAAACGAAATAAACGATTTACGATTGGTTTTCACACGATGTTTTAACGATTGGGTAAACGATTGGCTTCAAAGCGATATACGATATTATTTTGGTTATACATATTACATGATTTACATTTGGGCATGAACATTACTTTGGTGGTTTGGTTTGGATTAAGTGATTAAGTAACGATGCGTGTATAATATGATACAAGCATGGTGGATACGCCGCTGGTACTTCCTATATATAAGTGTTTGTATGGTATTACATATTGTAGCGTTATTTGAATCATTTCAGTTTGAGACATAGAACATTTTATACAAGTAACATACTTTTCACAAGACATTTATTTACAAACAACTTATCTTATACAAACTCATTTTTACATGGTTATTCATTTAATCATGCATTATTCTCTTATTTATACATATCACCTGAACTTATTATTTTTCAAACGATTTACAAAGACAAAGCAAATTACAAGGTTCATGACTAAACATTTTCTTAAAACAGAAGTCATGAATCTTATTTTCACAAAACCTATGTACTCGCCAGCATTTCTTTGCTGACCTCGTTTTCACATATGTTTCAGGTATTGTTGGATGATATCGATTGATAAGATGCATGCTCACATAGGACTGGACAAGGCCTTAGTGACTCAATAACAATGATAGACTATGTTTAAATAGTGTATTTAGATTTCCAGACGATGTAATTACTCAATGTTTAATAAAACGAAACACTTTTGATATCCATGGTTATGAAACATTAATTCTGTTGCAACACGCCCCGATGTTTCCGCCACGTTTTGTATGTTCTACGTGGTCGGGGTGTGACAGAAAAGATGGTATCAGAGCCAATGGTTATAGGGAATTAGGTTATTAGTAATTAGTAATGCTTTGACCTAGTCTATAACCTTCTTAGGACCCTAACGCGAGTTTACTTGTGTTTAGTCATAAAACAATACCGTCACCTATCCTTAGGCGACAACCACAACAAGAACATAAATTTCAAAACCGCTTTGAAAACTAATCATCTGTTCTAGGATGATTGATTACCAGGTTTTGAACCCTCTATTGTAAGGTTTTGAACTCTCTATTATATGGTTTTGAACCCCTTTGAGTTTTCAAAATCTCGTCAAGATTTTGGGTCTTAAATAATGTGAACACGTGCAAACTGGAAGGGTGAATGCCTGTATTCTGGGTTTTCTGTCTAGGCAAGCACTTCGTATACATCTCATCAGACGCGAGACCAGTTGTGCTTACCTGGGAATTCTTGGGATGAGTGTTCACTTATAGGCGAGCATGTCTTCGCGATACATTATTTTTGACCTATTTACTTTGATTAAATCACCGAGGTCGTTTGTTGCTTTGTAGTAACAAACAAATGACCACTATCCTTGCTTTCATCAGATTTGTTTCATCTCATTCTTTTCGTCTAACTCTCTCACTCGTTTCCTTGTCAGACAATGCCTCCTCGACGCGATACCCGAACCGATACTCGGACTTTTACTATTGAAGAACTCGCAGCCCTGATCTCTCAACAGGTGGCTGCTGTGGTTCCCGGTGTTGTAACCCAAGTCCACGAGATGTACAACAACGGCAACAACAACAACAATAATGCACCGTGTAATTTCAAGAACTTCAATTCTGCGAAGCCACTTAAGTTTTCTGGGTCTCAAAGAGCAACTGCGCTCCTGCAGTGGTTTAAGAGTATCGAGAGCACATTCAGACATGTGCAGTGTCAGGATGCGCGTAAGGTGGAATTTGCTTCGAGTGTGTTTGAAAAGCGAGCGCTTACTTGGTGGAATGGTGTTATGCGAGATAGGGGTGCCGAAGTGGCGTTGGCACAAACATGGGCAGAGCTTCGGGCTCTCATGATGAAGGAGTTTTGTCCCCGTCACGAGATTCGAGTTTTGGAACGAGAGTTTGACGACTTAAAGCAAGATGGGGCTGAACACCGTGCGTACACGGATCGTTTTGAAGAACTCAGTCTATTGTGTCCCACCATGGTTACCCCTCTGGAAAAAAAGCGATCGAGAGATACATAGATGGTTTACCCGATTCTATTATGGATATTTTGATCGGTGTAAATCCTACCACCCTTCGTCAAGCAATCGAGTTGTCAGCTACCCTGACTGAGTCTCAAGTCAGACAGGGTAAACTCACCCGCAAGGGTGATAAAAAGAAGGCAACCGATTCTGGAAAGGACAAGAAGAAGGATGAGGGGAAGGGTAAGGAAGGTGAGACGTCGAAGAAATCGAAGAAGCGGAAGGGTGCCCAAAATTTCGCTGTTACAGCACAGACTGCTCAGAACCTGCAGAATCCACCGGCTCAGCCACATGCAAAGAAGGCATATGCTGGTACCGCACCACATTGTGCCCGTTGCAACGGTCATCACGTTGCACAACAAGATTGCAAGAAATGCACAACGTGTGGTAGACTTGGGCATTTGGCCAATACTTGTCGTCTGAGACAAAATCAGGCTGCTCAGGTTCAAGCTCCGGTTCAAGGGAATGCTGCGAGATTCCCACTGGGTTCATGTTTCAACTGCGGAGAGTTTGGTCATTTCCGCCCCAACTGTCCGAGACTGGTGAATGCAAATGCTCACGCAAACCCGAATGCGAACGTTCACGTCAATGTGAATCCAGCACGTGGTCGAGTGTTTAACATCAATGAGGCAATCGATGATGAAGAAGTGAACTTTTAGTATTTTGTATTTCCTCTGGTTGTTATCTTATAACATTTAAAGACAATGCGGTTGCTATATAAATAAAAAAATTAGTGGTTTTTATTTTTAACTAATGCAATTGTATGAATGTTTGATCCATCCTTATGATGTTAACACAAAGACAAAACTACTCGTGTGGTTCTGTCATTTTTATGATCACTTGTGATCTCCCTAAGAACCTCAAACACTTGTTTCTTTTAAATCTAAGAGTATCTTATCGTCTTGTACCGTTCGAGATGCAAGAATTATCAAAACAGCTTCAAGAGTTGTCTGATAAAGGATTCATCCGTCCGAACTTTTCACCTTGGAGAAACTCCTGTTCTCTTTGTGAAAAGAAAAAAAAATGGATCTTTTCAAATATATATCGATTAACGTAAGCCTAGAAAGCTTACCATCAAGAATCGATATTCCCTACCTTAAATCAATGATCCGATCATCTGCAGGGTACTTCATGCTTTTCCAAGATCGATTTGCGTTCTTGGTATCATCAACTTCGTATTCTCGAAGAAGATGTTCCCAAAACGGTTTTCTGCACGAAGTATGGCCATTACGAGTTTACAGTCATACCTTTTGGTTTGACAAATGCTCCAGCCATCTTCATGGACTTAATAAATAGGGTCTGCAAGCCTTATTTGGATCAGTTCGTCATTGTTTTTATTGATGACATCTTGATCTATTCAAAGTCCCGAGCCGACCACGATCAACACCTTCGTTGATTTCGGAGCCTGATTGGATTCCTTGTACACCTTAATATGTATATTACAACTCAATTAGGACAAGCCGAATTCCTTTTTAGATCTTCCTATTTTCATAGTTAGATTCTTGAAAATATTTAAAGTGTCAAGTGAAATCCACGGATTGGATTCCTAGTATGCTTTAAATACCCATGTCCAAAGATAACAAATTAAACGATTATACGATTAAACGATTTTGCGATTAAACGATTTTGCGATTAAACGATTATACAATTATGTGACTATGTGTTTATTCATCTCATGTTTTCTTGTCTGCATTTTTGTGTTTTTAATACTCTGGATATTCGTTATCCAAATCCTCGCAGGATCTTTCATATCCTCATATGAGAGATTCGTAGCAGGATATTCAAAAGGTACTACCTTCAATCCTTAATGGGCTTCTATGTAATAGTTAAGACCCTTGGATTATATAGTACTGCTCCATGATTCATAAGAGACCCTGTAGTGGTCTAGTCAAAAAGATTGATTCACAATTTGGTTAAAAGACGACATCTAGTGATGTAGCTGGACAGACTCCCTGATAGTCTATTTAGATCATTTATTGATTTAGTCAAAAGGACTCTATGGCGGTCTAGTCACACTCATCACAGGATTGTTCATTGGTTTTCCCCCTACACATTATAAAATAGACTGTGTGAACTGTGCAAGGAATTCTCTAATTATGGATGCGCACATAATTATGAAATTTAGTGCACAGAAATCCAGTAAGATTTATTATGTGAAGGAACCGATAGTGACAACAATAACAAAATAAGAACGATGTAATGGAGGCATGGTGGACGCACCAATGACGCTTCATATACTTGTATATAAGTGTCCCTCTTACATTGAAAACATAATGTTATTAAGGTTACTAGAAGTTCAAGAACCCTAACCAATGTTATTTGATCTTTTCAACTTCATGTTTTAAACTCTCACAAGTTTCCTCTAAATAAATTTCGGGACGAAATTTCCTAAAGTAGGGGAGACTGTAACACCTGTGCCTCCACGGCCATCAAACAAATGCCAAACCAATGAAATAATGTATTTCATACTTTGGACTTGTATGAATATGTGTATCTTTTGCACATATCGACTCATGTTCGATTTCAAGCTCTAAATCGCTTTCTGGAAGGTTATACGCGCACTAATGCGTAAATATAACCAGTTTAATTCAACGAACACTCCGGAATAGTGAAATAGGCTTAACATACCTTAAATAACCTATACATAACTTAGATATAAGTTTTGGAAGGTTTGGTGTGGTGAAATCAAAGTTAAATCGCTTACAGGGACTAAAGTTGACAAACTGCGAAAGTATGCCAATTTGAACTGTAACAGACCTTCCGGGACATGAACATAAGTTAAACATACCATAAATATCCTTTACATAGCTTAGAAATAGGCTTTGAGGTGTTCGGTATGCTAAAATAAACTTTTGTGTCATTCAGGGACTAAAAGCGTCAAAAAGTGCACAAGTTTGCATTTTCGCGCATAACTTACGTTCTGAATACATCTGGACATCCAAAAATTTATGTAAGCATGACTACATTATATTTTAGTGTTCGCCTTAAGAAAAATCCATTCGTCGCGTCATTTGGATCGTTTTTCGCGCTTATGCGCATTCCGTCGTAATTAAGCGAACATCGCGTTCGTACGGCTAAACGAACCGACATCCGAGATATTTTTGAGCATGTTTTAAGTTCCCTATACTTTAACTTCATTTTAGAGCTTTGAAATGGGGTTAACGGGCCTTAAACGTGTCAAAAATGGGCTGATTGCACTGCAGGGACCAAAACTGTAAATCTGCCAAAGTTGTTACCTTACGGACCTCAACATTGGCAGCTTTACGGTCCGTAAGGCAACCTGCAGACCAGAAGCAGTGTATTAACAGCCTGTTTGCAGCTGTTTTAACCACAACCACATGTTTTAAATTGCTTAATCACTAAGATAAGGAGCATATGTGGCTCCATAACCTTTGCGACAAGTGTACGGTTCCGATTAAGGCACGTTATTCAAGAAACGATCTTAACGGTTACCCGAAATCTATAAATACCCCACCCCCTTTACTTCATTTCTCACAAATCTGATCATTTGGGCTCTAAGTTGGAACCTTTGTTTCATACCTGAGCTATTTTGATCTGGGTTAGCATTCAGGGACCCTTCGTAAGTATTCTTTCGTTCTTTTCCTTATTTTACTGCTTTTCGAGTCAGAAAGTCAAACTTTGTTTGACTTTCAGCGTTGACCAGTAATGGTCAATGCGAAGTTCGTTTGAACTTCGCAACGTGATTGTAATCACGATGGTCATAGTCCCTTGGGACTATGCCCACTGATTACCACGTTGTCTAGGGTCGTAGGGTAGACGATCTAATAAATCGCCTATACCTTCGAACCCGACCCATTTGGTCGATCATTAGGATCCGACCAAACACTTTAGGTGACCATAGTAGGTAGGGAATAACCTTCCGAGGTTATACCCTATGGTCACATCGTTTAAGTAGTTGTATGATAGGTAGTTTATATGCCTTAGGTAAATTACCAAAATACCCTTTTCATGTATAATTGGTAATTAAGCATATGTAACCTAAACCTTTGTCACATAACTGATCATGTAACATGTTTAGGCATATAACACTTGTCATAGGACTAGTTAGGCGGTCCGAACGCGTTTCACGCGAACGACGCGTTAAAGTAGCATAAGCTACCTAAACGGGTCGTAATGGGTCGTAGACACTTAGGTTTGGTTTCATTGTAGTATGTAGGCCTTGTTAAACCATATCATATGAGTTCCAATACTCATTTGGTTTACCAAGCCTCATCCTATCCGATCTCCCGATTTATGTCCGGTTTATTTATATAGTTTTAGATTGCCGACTGATTCCGTGCTCCCTCTAGCTTTGTTTGGTTGTTGTTCAAGACCTCCAAGCATTATCAGGCGAGTACATTATTCCCCTATTTTACTGTTTTCAACTGTTTTGGGGTGACTCATATGTGCTAAATGTTTTCGATGTTATAACGATGGTTTCAAAAACGATTAAGACGATTTATACAAAACTAATAACGATTTCATAAAGTGAACAAACTTGTTGGTTGTAGTTACATAACAAATGACATTCATTAGCAATGATCAAGCCGACCAGTATTAGGTTATGGTACCATAGGATCTGACAAATCCCGTTATTTACTACACCCGTGGTTATGTGTGGGTATGGTAGGTAGCGACTGAATCTGTAATTGTTAACTTACCCTATGGAGGTTTGTTAATACGAAAACGAGAAGCGACGAAAACGAGAAGCGACGAGAGTCACGAAGGTTTGAATGTTATTAGCGAGACGATCATTTAAGTAGTTTCACGACCTAAAACGAAATAAACGATTTACGATTGGTTTTCACACGATGTTTTAACGATTGGGTAAACGATTGGCTTCAAAGCGATATACGATATTATTTTGGTTATACATATTACATGATTTACATTTGGGCATGAACATTACTTTGGTGGTTTGGTTTGGATTAAGTGATTAAGTAACGATGCGTGTATAATATGATACAAGCATGGTGGATACGCCGCTGGTACTTCCTATATATAAGTGTTTGTATGGTATTACATATTGTAGCGTTATTTGAATCATTTCAGTTTGAGACATAGAACATTTTATACAAGTAACATACTTTTCACAAGACATTTATTTACAAACAACTTATCTTATACAAACTCATTTTTACATGGTTATTCATTTAATCATGCATTATTCTCTTATTTATACATATCACCTGAACTTATTATTTTTCAAACGATTTACAAAGACAAAGCAAATTACAAGGTTCATGACTAAACATTTTCTTAAAACAGAAGTCATGAATCTTATTTTCACAAAACCTATGTACTCGCCAGCATTTCTTTGCTGACCTCGTTTTCACATATGTTTCAGGTATTGTTGGATGATATCGATTGATAAGATGCATGCTCACATAGGACTGGACAAGGCCTTAGTGACTCAATAACAATGATAGACTATGTTTAAATAGTGTATTTAGATTTCCAGACGATGTAATTACTCAATGTTTAATAAAACGAAACACTTTTGATATCCATGGTTATGAAACATTAATTCTGTTGCAACACGCCCCGATGTTTCCGCCACGTTTTGTATGTTCTACGTGGTCGGGGTGTGACAGAAATAGTGCAAACAATTCATCGAAACAACTAGAGTAGTGCCTAGTGAACTAGAGTGCTGACGAAAACTCCGGATTCGCAGAAAACATCTAAAATGACATCTTTAGGACTCGGGTGAGAGTCCAATATCATTTATATATTAAACCCTATATGGGAATACAAGAGTTTGGTTAATATTTTACCAATGCTCGGTAGCACTAAAAACTGTCCGAAACGCGCTAAAAGTGACCATTTCATTCTTTTTCCGCAAAATTCAGCAATTGTAATTTTATTACAAGATGCAAAATTGATGTTTAGGCACCAATTTCATATGAAAATATTTATGGAATATCAATTTCACACATAACGGAAATTTTTCTTACAACTTCCTTAAGTGTACCTTTCGACTATTTACTAGCGAAACGAGCGCTAAACAACTAGCCGAACTATATTTTGGCACATGTAGCGAACTAGTGGTTATTTTTTTTGGTCTTGCCAAGCTAGTTTATGGTTATTACAAGTCTCGAATCATCTCGGAAAATTGCAAACCCTAAACACCAAAGTACTTACATTTTCTTATTCTTGTGAAATCTAAAAAAATAACTAACACTTTTTACCATATGAGACCCCCCCCCCCCACATTGTAACCGTGAACAAGGGGTCCCACCCCCTTGTTTATGTTGGTAAAATATCTAGTAATTACTTTGTGTTGCAAGTGGAATAAGTTTGGTGATTATTTTCAACACTTAGCCATTAAGTCTAAACCTCATTACTTCATCACTTTCATCTTTCATTACACACCAAGAACACTCCCATTATCTTCATATTTTTCTCAAGAACACCCACAAAAACCCAATAATTTTTATCATCTCCTTCATGATCAACATGGATTTCTTTGGAACATAAGGTGATCTAAGGCTTTTGGAAGTGAAAGGAAGGATTTTTATCCATACAAAAGTGTTCTAGCATCAAGATCATCATCTTCTTAGTTCTTAATAATCTCTAAGATCATCCCTAGCCTTGTGCTAGAAGTAAGCTTCTTTATTTTTTTTCTACATATTATGTTTATGATTGTTATTATAACTAATAATAACTATATAATCATACATAATGAACAAGAAAAATACAATGAAGCAAAGATAAAAATCATGATATAATTATGTTTGTTTTTATTGTGATCTTAGACTTGTTATATGCATATTAGATCTTGTTATGATGATTATGCTACAAATAAAGTGTTAGAAGATGTTGAAAGATATGATCTAAAAATTATACATGTTTATGTTAAAGGGTTTTAACATAAAGGATTAAAGGGATGATCATATCTAGTGATCTTGTGAAAGTATTTAGGGTTTTTAATTAAAAACAAGACTTTTACAAAATTATAAAAAGTAACATACAACTAGAGATTTTTATAAAAGTTGTTAAAACTAAAATGTAACTTGGTTTTTGAACTTGGTAGCATATGAAATGATCATGGTTAAAACCCTACATGATTTGGAAATCATCTTGATAATTTCATGTTATAAAAGTCTCATATGTTTAGTTATGATGTTGGGTAAATTGTTGGTGATTTGATTAAGAAAATGATATGTTTATAAAACATGGTTAGAATAAAATACAAAGGTTATATAGCCATTTTTTATAAAAACTTTATTTTATAAAGTAACAACATTTTTGGTAAAATAAAAGACAAGAAAAATATATATTTTTTTTAGAAAATATATATTTGGTTACTTTAACAATTTTTGTGTGATATATTACTTGGTGTATTAGTTAAATATATCATTGTAGGAACTTGAATCTCATGTCACTTTTAAACTCAAAACATGTTATAACAAAAGTCCTACGAGACTTCACATACTTACGCCTTAAAACGAGTTGCGGACGATTAGAATAATCGGACACCAATGATGGTCAAAATGAACGACGGACGACTACATAAGTGAATTGCCGATCCGGGGAGTTACTACGACGTTTAGACGATCTTTCGACACGAAAATAAATATGTCATCGATAACAAATTTCGGATGTTTTGAAACTTATAAAAACTAGTGTGTTTTTATTTACTAACATCTATACTTAGTAAATTTTTATAAAAAGGGTTTTTATAAAAATGAAAGGCTTACTTATACTTAATGGGCTACTTACACTTAATGGGCTTAGTTTTCTTAATGGGCTTAACTTCATTGTGGGCTTAACATAAATTCATGGGCTAAGCCCAAACACCAAACATATGGGCCAAAGCCCAACACTATTTAAGCCCAACACTATTTGAGGCCCAACACTATTTAAGCCCAACACTATTTAAGCCCAACACTATTTGAGGCCCAACACTATTTGAGGCCCAACACTATTTAGGCCCAACACTATTTGAGGCCCAACACTATTTAAGCCCAACACTATTTGAGGCCCAACACTATTTGAGGCACAACACTATTTGAGGCCCAACACTATTTAAGCCCAACACTATTTGAGGCCCAACACTATTTAAGCCCAACACTATTTGAGGCCCAACACTATTTGAGGCCCAACACTATTGAGGCCCAACACTATTTGAGGCCCAACACTATTTGAGGCCCAACACTATTTGAGGCCCAGCACTATTTAAGCCCAATAACTTGAAAACATGGGCTTGGCCCAATGATACTATTTTTGGAAACACAACTATACAAGTGATACATACAAGACACGAGATTCAGCGGACGAGATCCGACTATACAACTCATTCATCGAATACACAGTTAACGAACAATTGAACAACTCATACATCGAATACACAGTTAACAAACAGTAAAGACATACAAGTCTTACATATACTCAAGACACAAGACTTGTACTCAAGTTCTTTTCAAAGACCGAAGTGTCTAACAAGAATAAGAACGTTTGTAGGTCGCCACGCTATTCAGGACGACCGCACGTGAGATCTTATTTACATCTATTTTCAGGACGCAATACAGTGAGTTCATGTTCCCTTATTCATTTAAATGTTTTACAACTATCGGGGAAGATACATGTTCAGAGTATGTTAAAGTTAGGTAATGAAACACCATAGATCATGTGCGAATTAGGGCCATACTATAAGCACCATTAATCCAGTTTGGACCAAGGAACAAAGGACTAGATCTATTGGGTTTTGACGAGCCCCACTCTTGGTCGTGGACCCATACAGAAGAGTGCGTTTGTGTCCCAGTCGATAGGAATCGGCATAAAATCGTCTAGGGTTGGTTTGCTTCCTTTTTCGTCACACATATTAATGTCCTTGCAAAACATTAATGATCAACGATTTCATTGACGCTTTACATACTACAACTCACATTTTTCATACATCGTTTACAACTAAATTGCATGAATTCACCAACTTTTGTTGATGTTTTCCAAACTTAACATGTATTTCAGGGAATTAAAGGACCATGTCGGATTTTCCAGTCAAGATAACAAGTACAGGAACTCCATGCCATCTTTTGAAGGGTTTAACTATTATATTCCGCCTCTTTGCGGAAATATGATGGTTTAAACCTTTGTAGTTTATTTCAAGTTATGTATGAAACAATAACGCTTTAATTTCATGTTAATGGTTTGTAACCGACACACTGAACTTATGTTGTAATCTTTTGAAACACTATGTAATGGCAATGGAGTATGTTTTATTCATATAGTTTGTTCATGTACATCGATATTTATGCAATGAAAACCAGACAGATCACACCTTGCGTTTCCGCTATGAGCGGGTGTGACATATCTTACCGGTTCCAATTACTTCATTGGCTTTCACTAGCTTCCCGTTAGCTAGTTCAATCGAGTACTGGGTATCTGTCCTACTTACTACTAAAACAAGTATATTCTGAAGCTAAAATTTGACAATAATATCAAATAGCACAGACGCACAATATTGACTACTATGAGACGTACCGATGGCCATGTTTGGACCCTTGCATGCTTCACGAGCTCCGATGTTGGATGTCCCTTCACGTTCTTGGTAAATCCTCCTTGGGTAATTTTTCCTAAAGTGCCCCACGTTCCCACATCGGTAGCAGCCTGGAAATTTATTATTATTATTACTTATGTCCTGGTTGTTGTCATCATTCCCTCTTTGTCTGGGACTCCCCGCCCAATAGACATCCTTGTTATGTCCTTTCTTTCCACACCTACCGCACTTAGGCTTCTGACATTGACATTGACATTCATGGTGGTACTTGCACCCAGCACCTCTCGGATTAGCTTCCACGCAAATCTCAACATTGGATTGATTGTTGTTAGGGCAATCCTTCTTAAAATGCCCTTTGTCCCCACAGTCAAAACAACCTCGAACAGGTATTTGTTCTTTAATGGTCCTACTTTGATAGTCGTCGTTGTCGTTGCTTCCTCCGTGATCCTTGTTACCAACTTGACCTTCGTTTCTGTGTTCAATTCCGATCCGACACGTCTCCTTAACATGCCCTACTTTGTCACAGTCATCACTTCTCCCATCCCTACATGGCCTGACATGATGAAGTAAGCAGTTACCGCACTTAGGTAGGGTCCTCATGTACTCTTTCCTTTTTTTGGCTTTGTTCTTGCTATTCATTCGGGCATTCTCCTGGAAGTCAGCGGGCTTTCTCTTGTACTTTCCGGATGACTCCACCTGAGTTTCCTTCCTCTTATCAGGGTTTGAAAGCTTTTCCAGTCTAACTGCTTCTTTACTGAGTGCCACACTTAACTTGATTGCATCGATGGTTATTGGCGGAGCTGATACCGTCATTAAGCGCAGGACCTGAGGCACTAATCCCCAGATGAATGGCTCCATCCTGTTCAATTCTGGTTCTACTAGGTACGGAACAACCCGCGATAAATCGTGAAGTTTTTGCACGTACTCCGCCACATTTGGACCCTCCATCCTTAGCTTCCAGAATTCGAATTCCAGCTTCTGGATCGCCATCTGAGAACAATACTCCTTACGCATCATTTCCTTCAGCTCGTCCCATGTTAGAGTGTTCGTAGCAGCTATGCCCATCATTCGAATCTGAGAGTTCCACCATGACCAGGCCCCATCTCGAAGCGACCCTGACGCATATGGGACTTGTTGTTCTAGCGTACATCCGCTCACTCGCAAAAAAAATCTGTATTTTCGGTCCATTTCACAAAGGTTATGGCATCTCCAGTGCCGTCAAAGTTCAAAGGCTCGCAATCGAGGAACTGCTTATAGGTACAGCCATGAGGTGGGTTGCTTCCAGAGGTACTTCCGCTATGCTTGGGGCGAAGGGCCTCGAGCTGTGCAATGGCCTGTGAGATGCGCTCTTGTAGTTCTACCGCTGTTGCTGGCAGAGGGTTGTTGGTCTCGAGGTTCCCTTGTATCGACATCTTTTAAAAGAAGATAGGTTAGGTCAGGTCCTTATGCATATTAGTATGTAGTTCGCGTATGTAATAACATTCATCAATCGCAAGTAAACACATAACATCCCATGTCATAACACAAATAAGTAATTCTAATAACGTATATAACGAGAATGTTGTGATTGAGCTTTCATTATTTACCAACCACAATTACATTGTCTAACAAACTGTATTACATTGCCCAACAAGTATATCAGTGTATCACAATTATGTAGTCAGACGTGGTCTTCAGAAGTCTCCACAATCTCGGCTTATCATAGATGTCCTTACCCAAATGCAATCCAGATAATCTAGAAATCAACTATACTGGTGACTGAGGTGGAGGAGGAAAGAAAGGTAAACTTATTAACATGCGTGAACTCCTCCTCAAGCTTGTATATACGTCAAAACAATTAGCTGATTTGCTGCTTGACAGTAAAGAAATGAGCATTAGAATCCTGGGAACGGTGTAATAGCAACGGTCAAGAGCGCAAAAGGAACCTTGATGTATGTGGCGGATCAAAGTATGCTGGCAATAGACAAGGTGGAGGACGGGGTGTCTTATATAAACTTTTCAGACAATATGCTGTCTTGTGATGTAGACACTTAAATCATGTTTTCGGTTATGTAATGTTTCGCATTTGAAGTTACCAAATGTGGTGTCAGCTCAAGCTCCAACATTCTGTGACTCATATCCTCAAACTGCAGTTGATGTTACAGGAGCAACTCATCTCGTGTGTGGCCTCCATAATGTGAGGGATGGTAAGGGTCTAAAATTAGCATAGTGTATTATAGGAACCATCGAAATGGCTCGTCCAGCGTCGTAGAGGTGAAAGTAGCAAATGGTGCGGCTTGCGAGGTCGTAGAAAATGTTGCTGTAGCAAAGGAATCGTTATGCGGGTGCTGACCTGGAGTACTCTTCCGGGGAGCGGGTAAGTCCGGAAAGGAAATGATAAGTATGCCAGTGCAATGGGCGTCGGTCTCCATAGGGGAAAAGGAGCAACATCAGCGGTGATGGGTGCAAAAACAAACTTTTCAACCAATAAGGAGATTGTCAGGTTCTGGCACTGGGTCAGATATAAGGGGTGCAATGTCTAGTAAACCAAAGGAAGCAGGGTCATGACCAAGTAAGGGTGCAGGATCAGTAGGTGCAACATCAAGCTGACCCAAAAGGTGCAGAAGCTAGCTCAGGAGCAGGCCCTGGGTCGTGTAACGGTGTGGTGCCTCGAGCAGGTGATAGTGCGGCAATCATGTCATCGTTGTCTGCTTCAGTAGTAGAAAGCTATAATCCGGCTATCTGTAAGGCTGCAGATGTCACAGACTCGAAGGAGTCTGAAATCGAATGTATGCTAGAATCAGAGGGTAGCTTGACAACAGGGGTCTCAAAAGTGAAATTTGTAACGACGTTCTCATCTAACTTTCCATCATCATGGGCGTTATCGAAAGGACCATCAATATCACGTCAATATCACTATCAATTGTTCGTCGAGTATCCAACCTTCGGAAGGAATATCCACAAGAGGCACATTGTCGAGGATCGGAGCCATGGTGTGCTTACCAACGGGATGACCAGTAATGAAGTGGTCATGGGCCGAAACATCAATGACAGAGGGATCTTCGTCAAGGAAGCCATCAACAAGGGTAATTCATAGCCAAAGTCTGGCAGCGCGGACGGTTGGAAGTCGCCCTCGTCCTTGGTCAGCTTGTTAGGGTCACTCTCAGTGTCTGACGTAAACGTCTCTTGCGCAGGTACAGTCTCATCGTCTGTGGCGGTGGCCGTAGGGTCGTTATCATCTGATAATTCGTTCCCTGAGGAAGGTGACGTGTGTGCCGGTATATAGTAGTCATAGCATGCATATTTACAGTAATCTTTAACTGTAACAACTGTGCTTGTAATCACTATGAACAGTTCTGTTATCAATAAAACAATGTTATTTGATCACATTGTTTGTTTTGTTATGTTATACATTTTTCATGTTTTGACTTTTATGTAATTTCAAACTCTACATCACTTTCTGGAGAGTTATAGGCAAACTAGTGCGTAAACGTACTCAGTTTAATGCGAGAAATACTCCGGAACATCAACATATACTCAACATACCTTAAATAACCTTTACATAACTTAGAAATAAGTTTTGAATGCTTTGGTATGGCAAAAACAAGTTAATTCGCTTACAGGGACTAAATATGACAAACTGCGAAAGTATGTCAATTTGAACTGTAACGAACATTCCGGAACATAACCATAAGTTAAACACACCTTAAATATCCTTTACATAGCTTAGAAATAGGCTTTGAGGGGTTCGGTGTGCTAAAATAAACTTTTGGGACATTCAGGGACTAAAAGTGTCAAAAAGTGCACAAGTTTGCATTTTCGCGCATAACTTACGTTCTGAATACATCTGGACATCCAAAAATTTATGTAAGCATGACTACATTATATTTAAGTGTTCGCCTTAAGAAAAATCCATTCGTTTCGTCATTTGGATCGTTTTTCGCGCTTATGCGCATTCCGTCGTAATTAAGCGAACATCGCGTTCGTACGACCAAACGAACCGACATCTGAGATATTTTTGAGCATGTTTTGAGTTCCCTATACTTTAACTTCATTTTAGAGCCTTGAAATGAGGTTAACGGGGTTCAAACGCATCGAAAATCGCTTAAAAGGGCTGCAGGGACTAAACCTGTCACTTTTGAAACTTTTCTGCAACTGGGAGGTAGTAGCGTAGCGCGAGCCCTAAGGGCCTACCCGTCGCGCTACGCGACTGCTTAATCTGATCAGAAAAAAATATAAACAGCTGTTAAACAGCTGTTACCCACTCCTAATCCCACTTCCACATGTCAAAACCTTATGGTAGGTGGCAAATTGAGCCACCACAACTTTCCGACAAATGTACGCACGAGATTAAGGCACGATAATCGACAAACGATCCTAACGGTGGACCGAATACTATAAATACCCATCCACCCTCAACCCCAAAACCCACAAATCTGATTAAGAAAGCTCTAAGTTGGAACCTTCGTTTCATACCTGAGCTATTTCGATCTGGGTTAGCATTCGGGGACCCTTCGTAAGTATTCTTTCGTTCTTTTCCTTATTTTTACTGCTTTTCGAGTCAGAAAGTCAAACTTTGTTTGACTTTCAGCATTGACCAGTAATGGTCAATGCGAAGTTCGTTTGAACTTCGCAACGTGATTGTAATCACGATGGTCATAGTCCCTTGGGACTATGCCTACTGATTACCACGTTGTCTAGGGTCGTAGGGTAAGCGATCTAATAAATCGCTTATACCTCGAACCCGACCCAGTTTGGTCGATCATTAGGATCCGACCAAACACATTAGGTGACCATAGTGTAGGGAATAACCTTCCGAGGTTATACCTTATGGTCACGACGTTTAAGTAGTTGTATGATAGGTAGTTTATATGCCTTAGGTAAATTACCAGAATACCCTTTTCATACATAATTGGTAATTTAGCATATGTAACCTAAACTTTTGTCACGTAACTGATTATGTAACATGTTTAGGCATATAATACTTGTCATAGGACTAGTTAGGCGGTCCGAACGCGTTTCACACGCACGACGCGTTAAAGTAGCATAAGCTTCCTAAACGGGTCGTAATGGGTCGTAAACAATTATGTTAAGTTTCATTTAGTATGTAGGCTTTGTTAAACCAAATGACACGAGTCTCTACACTCGTTTGGTTTACGAAACCTCATTCTATCCAATCATCCGATTAAGGTCCGGTTTATTAACATAGTTACCTATATTAGGTGCCGTTTGATTCCGAGATCTCTAGCATTACTTGGTGATTATCTTTAGACATCTGAGCAATCACAAGTGAGTACATAGACCCCTCTTTTACTGTTTTCCAAACTGTTTTGGGGTGGAACACATGTGCCTACTTGTTACTTTCCTGCTTTCCAGTTTTCACATCATATACTGCTATGTTCGATAGTACATTATAGTACATGATTTCATTACATCTTATGCTAGGTGTGCCCATTATGTGCATTACTTGGTACATTGTTTTACATTACATTTCATGCTAGGTATGCCCATTGTGTGCATTACTTAGTACATTGTTTTACATTACATTTCATGCTAGGTATGCCCATTGTGTGCATTGCTTAGTACATCGTTTTACATGACATTTCATGCTAGGTGTGCCATTGTGTGCATTACTTAGTACATTGTTTTACATGACAATTTCATGCTAGGTATGCCCATTGTGTGCATTACTTAGTACATCGTTTTACATGACATTTCACGCTATGTATGTTCATTTGATTACATACTTAGTGCATTATTTTCACATGTTTACATTTTGGTATGACATTTGGTTTGTTTACATGGGACAATATATCCATTAACATTAGCTACGCCGTTCGTTAGTAGGTAGTGGTACCATAGGAATTGACAACTCCCGTTCCGGACATCCCAGGGTAAGGGGACAGAAAGGAATGACCGAATTCGTTGACATTAAGACAGATAGACCTTTAATTTGTTTAAAGGGTTTTATCACCACAGTCGCCAGGCTTGGATGTATGCATTTTCACAATACCGCATAAATGTTCATATTAAATAGTTGCATGCATTTACACAAAACATAGCTTTGATTTAAACCAAGTTTTACTTCAATACTTTGTTTTTTGTGCATATGGTTTAGTTTGAGACATTTCACTTGCCATACATGACATTTTGACATAGACATTTGACATGGATATTTGACATAGACATTTGACATGGATATTTGACATAGACATTTGACATGGATATTTGACATAGACATTTGACATGAATATTTGACATAGACATTTTGATATGATTTACATCTTGACATGAACACTTTGACATATTATTCAATACATTCTGACAATTGGTTTAAACATAGACTTCTTACATTGGTTGGTTTGGTTTGATTAAGTGATTAAGTAACGATGCGTGTGTAATATGATACAAGCATGGTGGATACGCCGCTGGTACTTCCTATATATAAGTGTTTGTATGGTATTATATGTCGTAACGTTATTTGAATCATTTCAATATTGAGACATAAAACATTTTATACAAATAACATACTTTTCACAAGACATTGATTTATAAACAACTTATCTTATACAAACACATTTTTACATGGTCATTTATTTAACCTGACATTTACTTATACATATCATCTGATCTTATTGTTATTCAAATGATTTACAAGACAAAGCAAATTACAAGGTTCATGACTAAACATTTTCTCAAATACAAGTCATGAATCCTATTTTCACAAACCTATGTATCTCACAGGCATTTTTATGCTGACGTACCTATTTTCACATGTGTTTTCAGGTGCTTTTCCATAGGATGTTGATCATGATACTAGGGCGGACCTGTGCCTTAGAGACTTTAAAATAAGATAGACTACGTTTAATTATGTTCTGAACTCTTTAATTTCCTGTTTAAAACAATGTAACACCTTTGTTTATAAATAAAAGACAACTTTGTATGCCATGGTTATGAAACAATTAATTCTGTCGCAACACGCCCCGATGTTTCCGCCGCGATTTGTTGTTTTACGCGGTCGGGGTGTGACAGAAGAGTTGGTATCAGAGCCAATGGTTATAGGGAACTAGGTTATTAGTAATGCTTTGACCTAGACTATAACTTTTCTAGGAACCTAACACAAGTTATCTTGTGTTTAGATCTTAAAACATGTACATCACCTATCCTTAGGTGATTAACAAAACAAGGAACCAAAATTTTTCCGAAACGATTTTTGAAAAACAATCATCTGTTTTTGAATAAATTTTTACAAGGTTTTGAACCCTCAATTGTAAGGTTTTGAACCCTCTGTTTTATGGTTTTGAACCCTTTTCAGTATTGGTTTTTGGCCTTGTGCCTTCAAATTTTCAAAATCCCGTCAAACGTTTTGGGTTTTAAATAATGTGAACATGTGCAAACTGGAAGGGTGAATGCCTGTATTCTGGGTTTTCTGTCTAGGCAAGCACTTCGTATACATCTCAACCAAACGCGAGACCAGTTGTGCTTACCTGGGAATTCTTGGAGTGAGTGTTCACTTATAGGCGAGCATGTCTTCATTATACATTATTCTTGACCCATTTACTTTGATTAGTCACTGTGAGTCGTTTGTTTGCTTTGTGATACGGACAAATGACCACCATCTATGTTGTTTGCAATTCTTGTTTTTATCATCTCATTCTTTTCATCCAATCATCTCACTCGTTTCTTTTCATGTTTTCCTCTTTTAGAATGCCTCCTCGACGCGAGAATCAGATAGCAACTGCCGAGCTGGCAGAAATTATTGCGCAGCAGATGGCTGCTCAGTTTCCAAATCTCTTTGCTCAATGGAACCAGGCCAACAACAACAACAATGTTCCATGCAAATACAATGATTTTAACCAGGCTAAACCACTCAAGTTTAGTGGTTCTGAGGGAGCGACTGGGCTTCTTCAGTGGTTCGAGAGCATAGAGAATACTTTTCGCCATGTGCAGTGTCCGGATAATCGCAAGGTCGAGTTCTCCTCGAGTGTATTTCAGAAGAGGGCTTTGACATGGTGGAACGGGGTTATGAGAGACCGAGGTGCAGAAGTTGCTCTCGCACAGACATGGGCTGAACTTAGAGCCCTTATGATGAGGGAATTCTGTCCTCGCCATGAACAGCGAGCGTTGGAGAAAGAGTTTGATGTTTTGAAGCAAGATAGTGGTGAGCACAGGGCTTATACTGATCGGTTTGAAGAATTGAGTCTGCTTTGCCCAACAATGGTCACCCCACTCGACAAGGCTATCGAGAGATACATCGATGGCCTACCCGACTCGGTACAAGACATTCTTACTGGTAGTAACCCTGCCACACTTCGTCAGGCGATCGAGCTATCTGCGACATTGACTGAGTCGCAGATTAGAAAGGGAAAGCTACACAGGAAGGGTGACAAGGGCAAGAAGCAGTCGGCTGACAAGGAAGATAGCAAGAAAGGTCAAAACTTGAATGGAAAGAACTCTGGTTCTTCGAAGAGGTCAAAGAAGCGTAAGGCTTCTCAAAATTTTGCTATCACTGCCCAAGCTAATCAGGCAGCTCCCAACCAACCTGCACAGCCTCCAGCGAAGAGACCCTATTCAGGGAATGCACCTTTGTGCAATAGATGCAACAGTCACCACCAGCCGTAACTTCCATGCCGTTTCTGTACTAACTGTGGGAAATCAGGCCATCTCGCCAATGTTTGTCGATCTACTCAGAATCCCGCGGTTCAGAACCCGGCTCAACAAGTTGCTCAGCCTCCTGCTCCGCAACAGGGTCAAGCTGCACGACCACAATACCCACCGGGTGCTTGTTATAATTGTGGGGATCTGACCCACTATAGAAACCGGTGCCCAAGACTAGCCAACCAGAACCAGAACCAGAATCCGGCTCCGGCTCGAGGCCGAGTTTTTAACATGAATGCCCAAGAGGCACAGGCTGACGATAATGTGGTGAACGGTACGTTCTTTATTAATAATCAGCCTGCATCTGTTCTTTTCGATTCCGGTGCCGATAAGAGTTTCGTGTCTTTATCTTTTGAGCAAATGCTTCGCGTGTCTAGAACGAAACTAGGCAAATCTTTGACAGTAGAGGTTGCTAGTGGTGAACCCATTATTCTTGATTCTGTTCTTCACAACTGCCAGTTGAATCTTAACGACCATCTTTTTCCTATTGACCTCGCGCCTATGCAACTTGGAAGCTTCGACGTTATTGTGGGAATGGATTGGTTATCCAAGCATCACGCAGAGATAGTTTGTTCTAAGAAGATTGTTCATGTGCCACTTTCGACAGGCGAGATCCTGCAGGTTCAAGGTGAGAAGCCTACCGGTGGTCTCAAACTCATGTCTTGTTTTAAAGCTCGGAAGTATCTGCAGAAGAACTATGTGGCTTTCTTAGCACATGTTACAGAAGATAAAGGCAAGGGTAAATCTATTTCAGATATTCCTGTCGTTCGGGATTATTCTGAAGTATTCCCTGAAGATTTACCTGGTCTACCTCCAGCACGCCAAGTCGAGTTCCGCATTGATCTCGTACCTGGTGCAAACCCCATTGCCAGAGCTCCATATCGTCTTGCACCGTCAGAGATGCAAGAGTTGTCTAAACAGCTTCAGGAGCTCTCCGACAAAGGTTTTATACGTCCTAGTTTTTCACCTTGGGGTGCTCCCGTTCTCTTTGTAAAGAAGAAGGATGGATCCTTTAGGATGTGTATCGATTATCGTGAGCTTAACAAGCTTACCATCAAGAATCTATATCCTCTACCTCGCATTGATGATCTCTTTGATCAGTTACAAGGTGCTTCTTATTTTTCGAAGATTGATCTACGTTCCGGATATCATCAACTTCGGGTGCAAGAAGAAGACATTCCGAAGACAGCATTCCGTACTCGTTATGGACATTATGAATTCACAGTCATGCCATTCGGTTTGACTAATGCTCCTGCTGTTTTCATGGACTTAATGAATCGGGTCTGCAAACCTTATTTGGATCAGTTCGTCATTGTTTTTATTGACGACATCTTGATATACTCTAAGACGCGAGCTGACCACGAGCAGCATCTTCGTCTTACCCTAGAACTCCTGAAGAAAGAGCAACTTTTCGCCAAATTCTCCAAGTGCGAATTTTGGCTTAAAGAAGTTCAATTTTTGGGACACATTATCAACGAACGAGGTGTTCATGTAGATCCCTCCAAGATCAGTGCGATTAAGGATTGGGATACACCTACTACTCCTACTGAAGTTCGTTCTTTTCTTGGTCTAGCGGGTTATTATCGCCGCTTCATTGAAAACTTCTCTAAGATTGCAGTTCCTCTAACTGCTCTAACTCAGAAGAAAATGCCCTTCTACTGGGGAAACAAACAAGAGGAAGCTTTTCAACACTTGAAGCAGAAGCTTTGCGATGCGCCTGTTCTATCATTGCCTGAGGGTGATGATGATTTTGTTGTGTATTGTGATGCATCGAAATTGGGTCTTGGCTGTGTTCTTATGCAAAGGAACAGAGTCATAGCTTATGCATCGAGGCAGTTGAAGATACATGAGAAGAACTACACCACTCATGATCTTGAGTTGGGTGCAGTTGTCTTTGCTCTCAAGATCTGGAGACACTATTTGTACGGTACAAAATGTGTGGTTTTCACTGACCACAAAAGTCTTCAGCATATCTTCAACCAGAAAGAACTCAACATGAGGCAACGACGTTGGGTTGAGCTTTTAAACGACTACGACTGCGAAATTCGCTACCATCCTGGTAAGGCGAATGTAGTAGCTGATGCATTGAGTCGCAAGGAACGTACTAAGCTTCATTGTGTACGTGTTCAGTCTGTTGTTCAAGCTCGATCTGATATTCAAGCCCGCATTTCTCAAGCTCAACAATCTTGTGTTTCACAAGGTTTGATGGATAAGGAATTTCCTTATCACATAACACCTGCTCTTGAATTGAAGGACAATGGATCATATTACTTCATGGACCGTTTGTGGGTCCCAAGCCAGGATGATCTTCGTACCTTGCTTATGGATGAAGCCCATAAGTCGCGTTATTCTATTCATCCGGGCTCAGATAAAATGTATAAGGATCTTCGTATTCACTATTGGTGGCCTGGTATGAAGAAAGACATTGCCTTATACGTATCCAAATGCCTTACTTGTCTTAAGGTTAAGGCTGAACATCAGCGTCCTTCGGGTTTATTGGAGCAACCAGAGATCCCAGTTTGGAAATGGGAAAACATTACTATGGATCTTGTTACCAAACTCCCGCGCACAAAGAAAGGTCATGATGCCATCTGGGTAGTCGTTGATCGTCTTACAAAGTCAGCACATTTCTTGCCAATCCGCGAGGATTTTCCTACTGACAGACTTGCTCAAATCTATGTAGATGAAATTGTGGCTCGACATGGTGTTCCTTTGAACATCATTTCTGACAGAGATGCTCGTTTCATTTCTCATTTTTGGAGAACCATGCAGTCTGCTATGGGGACCCAACTTAATCTGAGCACAGCTTATCATCCGCAAACGGATGGTCAATCTGAGAGAACAATCCAGACACTGGAGGATATGCTAAGAGCTTGTGTGATCGATTTTGGTGGTAGCTGGGATTCACATCTTAAATTGATTGAATTCTCCTACAACAACAGTTATCACACTAGCATCAAAATGGCTCCTTTCGAAGCTCTCTATGGTCAAAAATGTCGTTCACCAGTCTGCTGGAATGAGATTGGCGAGGCTCAACTTACTGGACCTGCCCTCATTTTAGAGACAACTGACAAGGTCAAGAAGGTTCGTGATAACCTTCAGGCAGCTAGAAACCGTCAGAAGATTTACGCGGACCCAAAACGCAAAGCCTTTGAATTTCAAGTCGGTGATCGAGTATTACTTAAGGTCTCACCTTGGAAAGGTGTGATCAGATTTGGAAAGAAAGGAAAACTTGCACCTAGATACGTTGGACCATTCAAGATCGTCGAAAGAATCGGAAAGGTAGCCTACAGACTTGAGTTACCTCCTGAACTGGGAAATGTTCATCCAACTTTTCACGTGTCCAATCTCAAGAAGTGTACAGCTGAAGAGAACTTCTCCATACCGCTTGACGAAATTCGTGTTGGCAAAACACTGAAATTTGTTGAGAAACCAGTGGAAATCATGGAACGTGAAGTCAAGTGGCTTAAACGCAAGCGCATTCCTTTGGTCAAAGTTCGCTGGGAAGCTAAGCGTGGACCTGAGTTTACTTGGGAACGCGAAGATCAAATGAAGGCGAAATATCCACATCTTTTCGCACGAGTTTCCTCTAAATAAATTTCGGGACGAAATTTCCACAAGTAGGGGAGACTGTAACAACTGTGCTTGTAATCACTATGAACAGTTCTGTTATCAATAAAACAATGTTATTTGATCACAATGTTTGTTTTGTTATGTTATACATTTTTCATGTTTTGACTTTTATGTAATTTCAAACTCTACATCACTTTCTGGAGAGTTATACGCAAACTAGTGCGTAAACGTACTCAGTTTAATGCGAGAAATACTCCGGAACATCAACATATACTCAACATACCTTAAATAACCTTTACATAACTTAGAAATAAGTTTTGAAGGCTTTGGTATGGCAAAAACAAGTTAATTCGCTTACAGGGACTAAATATGACAAACTGCGAAAGTATGTCAATTTGAACTGTAACGAACATTCCGGAACATAACCATAAGTTAAACACACCTTAAATATCCTTTACATAGCTTAGAAATAGGCTTTGAGGGGTTCGGTGTGCTAAAATAAACTTTTGGGACATTCAGGGACTAAAAGTGTCAAAAAGTGCACAAGTTTGCATTTTCGCGCATAACTTACGTTCTGAATACATCTGGACATCCAAAAATTTATGTAAGCATGACTACATTATATTTAAGTGTTCGCCTTAAGAAAAATCCATTCGTTTCGTCATTTGGATCGTTTTTCGCGCTTATGCGCATTCCGTCGTAATTAAGCGAACATCGCGTTCGTACGACCAAACGAACCGACATCTGAGATATTTTTGAGCATGTTTTGAGTTCCCTATACCTTAACTTCATTTTAGAGCCTTGAAATGAGGTTAACGGAGTTCAAACGCATCGAAAATCGCTTAAAAGGGCTGCAGGGACTAAATCGCTTAATCGGTTAACTGGGAGGCAGTAGCGTAGCGCGAGCCCTAAGGGCCTACCCGTCGCGCTACACGACTGCTTAATCTGATCAGAAAAAAAAATAAACAGCTGTTAAACAGCTGTTACCCACTCCTAATCCCACTTCCACATGTCAAAACCTTATGGTAGGTGGCAAATTGAGCCACCACAACTTTCCGACAAATGTACGCACGAGATTAAGGCACGATAATCGACAAACGATCCTAACGGTGGACCGAATACTATAAATACCCATCCACCCTCAACCCCAAAACCCACAAATCTGATTAAGAAAGCTCTAAGTTGGAACCTTCGTTTCATACCTGAGCTATTTCGATCTGGGTTAGCATTCGGGGACCCTTCGTAAGTATTCTTTCGTTCTTTTCCTTATTTTTACTGCTTTTCGAGTCAGAAAGTCAAACTTTGTTTGACTTTCAGCATTGACCAGTAATGGTCAATGCGAAGTTCGTTTGAACTTCGCAACGTGATTGTAATCACGATGGTCATAGTCCCTTGGGACTATGCCTACTGATTACCACGTTGTCTAGGGTCGTAGGGTAAGCGATCTAATAAATCGCTTATACCTCGAACCCGACCCAGTTTGGTCGATCATTAGGATCCGACCAAACACATTAGGTGACCATAGTGTAGGGAATAACCTTCCGAGGTTATACCTTATGGTCACGACGTTTAAGTAGTTGTATGATAGGTAGTTTATATGCCTTAGGTAAATTACCAGAATACCCTTTTCATACATAATTGGTAATTTAGCATATGTAACCTAAACTTTTGTCACGTAACTGATTATGTAACATGTTTAGGCATATAATACTTGTCATAGGACTAGTTAGGCGGTCCGAACGCGTTTCACACGCACGACGCGTTAAAGTAGCATAAGCTTCCTAAACGGGTCGTAATGGGTCGTAAACAATTATGTTAAGTTTCATTTAGTATGTAGGCTTTGTTAAACCAAATGACACGAGTCTCTACACTCGTTTGGTTTACGAAACCTCATTCTATCCAATCATCCGATTAAGGTCCGGTTTATTAACATAGTTACCTATATTAGGTGCCGTTTGATTCCGAGATCTCTAGCATTACTTGGTGATTATCTTTAGACATCTGAGCAATCACAAGTGAGTACATAGACCCCTCTTTTACTGTTTTCCAAACTGTTTTGGGGTGGAACACATGTGCCTACTTGTTACTTTCCTGCTTTCCAGTTTTCACATCATATACTGCTATGTTCGATAGTACATTATAGTACATGATTTCATTACATCTTATGCTAGGTGTGCCCATTATGTGCATTACTTGGTACATTGTTTTACATTACATTTCATGCTAGGTATGCCCATTGTGTGCATTACTTAGTACATTGTTTTACATTACATTTCATGCTAGGTATGCCCATTGTGTGCATTGCTTAGTACATCGTTTTACATGACATTTCATGCTAGGTGTGCCATTGTGTGCATTACTTAGTACATTGTTTTACATGACAATTTCATGCTAGGTATGCCCATTGTGTGCATTACTTAGTACATCGTTTTACATGACATTTCACGCTATGTATGTTCATTTGATTACATACTTAGTGCATTATTTTCACATGTTTACATTTTGGTATGACATTTGGTTTGTTTACATGGGACAATATATCCATTAACATTAGCTACGCCGTTCGTTAGTAGGTAGTGGTACCATAGGAATTGACAACTCCCGTTCCGGACATCCCAGGGTAAGGGGACAGAAAGGATTGGCCGAATTCGTTGACATTAAGACAGATAGACCTTTAATTTGTTTAAAGGGTTTTATCACCACAGTCGCCAGGCTTGGATGTATGCATTTTCACAATACCGCATAAATGTTCATATTAAATAGTTGCATGCATTTACACAAAACATAGCTTTGATTTAAACCAAGTTTTACTTCAATACTTTGTTTTTTGTGCATATGGTTTAGTTTGAGACATTTCACTTGCCATACATGACATTTTGACATAGACATTTGACATGGATATTTGACATAGACATTTGACATGGATATTTGACATAGACATTTGACATGGATATTTGACATAGACATTTGACATGAATATTTGACATAGACATTTTGATATGATTTACATCTTGACATGAACACTTTGACATATTATTCAATACATTCTGACAATTGGTTTAAACATAGACTTCTTACATTGGTTGGTTTGGTTTGATTAAGTGATTAAGTAACGATGCGTGTGTAATATGATACAAGCATGGTGGATACGCCGCTGGTACTTCCTATATATAAGTGTTTGTATGGTATTATATGTCGTAACGTTATTTGAATCATTTCAATATTGAGACATAAAACATTTTATACAAATAACATACTTTTCACAAGACATTGATTTATAAACAACTTATCTTATACAAACACATTTTTACATGGTCATTTATTTAACCTGACATTTACTTATACATATCATCTGATCTTATTGTTATTCAAATGATTTACAAGACAAAGCAAATTACAAGGTTCATGACTAAACATTTTCTCAAATACAAGTCATGAATCCTATTTTCACAAACCTATGTATCTCACAGGCATTTTTATGCTGACGTACCTATTTTCACATGTGTTTTCAGGTGCTTTTCCATAGGATGTTGATCATGATACTAGGGCGGACCTGTGCCTTAGAGACTTTAAAATAAGATAGACTATGTTTAATTATGTTCTGAACTCTTTAATTTCCTGTTAAAAACAATGTAACACCTTTGTTTATAAATAAAAGACAACTTTGTATGCCATGGTTATGAAACAATTAATTCTGTCGCAACACGCCCCGATGTTTCCGCCGCGATTTGTTGTTTTACGCGGTCGGGGTGTGACATTAACACCTTGTGTATTGCAAATAAATACAATTCATAATGTAACCATGTATCCACATATCCGTCCTAGTCTTCTCAGACTATCCCACCCAGTCTCTCAGACTAAACTCCCTAGTCTCTCAGACTAACTCCCTAGTCTCTCAGACTAACTCCCTGGTCTCTAAGACCAATTTCCCAGCCTCTAAGACTAAATCCCTGGTCTCTAAGACCATCCTCCCAGTCTCTAAGACTAAATCCCTGGTCTCTAAGACCATCCTCCCAGCCTCTAAGACTAAATTTCCCCCAGTCTATAAGACTAATCCTCCCTCAGCCTCTAAGATTGATCCTCCCTCATTCTCTAAGACTGATCCTCCCTCAGTCTCTAAGACTGATCCTCCCTCAGCCTCTAAGACTGGTCCTCCCTCAGCCTCTAAGACTGATCCTCCCTCAGCCTCTAAGACTGAACTATAATTATGAATTTTGAAATGTGTATGTGTGCCTTTTGTTTGTAAAAATGTTTGTTTCCCTGGATCTGGACGCTTAGTGTATGCAATGTAAAAATGTTTGAAAATGTTTTCATGAGAGCCCTGATGATCATAGTCTAGACTCGAGAAGGAATCCTAGTTCGCTATGATCGAGGCTCTGATACCAAGCTGTCACACCCTGGCTTTTGTGGAAGCGTGGGTTATTTTGGTGTGACTTCTTAATACCATAGCAACAATCATAACAATGCTATATGATAAAAATACAAGATGTTCATCCATTCATTAAGTTTTAAATACCACAACATCAGTGTTTGGAAAAGTCGATACTTAAAATAATTTTACAAACCATACTTGTCTAAAACGTGTTCATAAGACACAACAAAATACTTTTAATAAAACGAGGTTTAAGACATGCAACCCGTCCAGGTAAGGGTTACACCTCCCAAACCTACAGCCTTGGATGACATCTTATTCAACGCAGCTTGACTTATGCATACTTCGCCAGATCCGCTAATTCCCTGAAATACATGTAGTTTTGAAAAATCAACATAAAGTTGAGCGAGTTCATGTGTAAGTGAGTATGTATAAACCTTTAAAGTACGTGATACGTGGTTGAAAACCGGTGTTCGTTATTGCGTAACTTTGTGTTTTTATATAAGTTTTAATCTCGAATGGCCTACTTTTAATTAGATTTGTATTTATGCAGGTTTAACGAAGTTTAAGGAGCTTTTCGAGAGCTTTATGAGTCACCGGGTCGAAAACCGGAGCACCATAACGCATTACGGATCAAACGGGAGCGAAACGAGCAAAATCAGAATTCGGAGTTTTGAGAGCCCGTCGCTGACGGGTCCCAAGCCGTCGGCGACGCCCTTCGGATAAGCCCGTAGGCCACTAATTCCCGTATCCAGATTATTAACCCGTCGGAGGGAGAGAAGAAAACCACAGCTCGTCGGCGACGGGTTGAGGACCGTCGGCGACGGGTAGTAATTCACTGAAACGGGATTTTTTGTTAACTAGGGGTGAAACTCGATTTCTATTGGTCTGGGAGGCATTGAAGTCGGGAGTTACACATTGTTGAAGTTTTGAACTCTATCTTGGAGCCACAATTGATCCATCATTCACCAACTATTCCATCTCTAACATCAAGAACATACACAACAACCGAATCATCATCCATTTTACACAATCAATTCATCCATCCAAACCCTAGTTCTCCATATCATCAATCATCAATCCTACCACCATCATCCTTCACCAATCCATCATCATTCACCATTAATTCATCCATTAAAGCTTGAAGATGTCTTCACTCGCATTCCAAACATCCGGTGATCAAGCTTTTTCAACCATGAGCAGCTAATCATCTCGGTTTCACCTCGGTGTAGGTAGTTGTTAATTCTAGGGTTTTGAATTGTTCTTGTTTCAACTTAGTGACAATTTGTGTTTGATTTTTGAAACTTTTGACAATAGTATTACATTTGTTTCGAATTCGTAAACAGTCGAACGATGTTAAAAGTTATGACTTTGCGAAATGGTGATATGTAATTGTGCATTGTCGTTGTTAGGATTTACTTGTGTTGATTACAAAGTGTATTCTTGTCCGTTCTTCGGGACGTTGATAGCTATTAGCACCTAAGTCACGGTACACTAAATCCGTTAATCGAATGCATTTGAGTTGAATCTAAAACTTGTAGAAATCCTAAGTTAGCAATTACCGAAACCGGGTGTGATTCCTTTTTATTATTATTGTTCTCGTAATCGATTTTCTTGTAATCGTTAATTAGTAGTTGTTAATTAATTAATCCAATTCTAGTAGTTCAAATTCACATCTTTCTACTAAACAAAAATACAAAAATATTTGGCAAGCTTCATAATTGTGACAATTCTTTATAATTCAGTCAAATCCATACACAAACCACATACTCTTCGTGGTTCGACCCCTTGCTACCACTAGCTATTTGTTAAGGGTAATTAGGGCATATAAATATTTTCTTTGACTGGAGCGCGACACGCCGATCAAATTTTGGCGCCGTTGCCGGGGAGTGCGTGCGCTTTGTGTTTGGATATTGTTTGAATTTGCGTGATTATCTGTTTAAGTTGCATAGTTTCTTTTCTTGCACTTTGTCTTTTTCCTTGTTACGCGGGTGTGTTACTTGTGCAGGTTACAGGTAGTGTATGCATACGCGAAACTCTGGGAGGACTTCACCTTTAGTCTACGAACCGGAAATCGAAAGAGTTGCAAGGAGAAATCTAGCAAGCCGGTTAGAAGCAACACTTTCTTCTAATCAAACCCACCGAACACCACAACTCACACCGACCATTGAAACCGATTCGATGGCAAATCAAAATTCCAACCAAAACCAAAACCCAAACCAATTCCAATATCGAAGCAACTTCAATCCCGCTCCAAATATGCAACCTATACCTCAAGAGCGACCTGGTGGTAATAACAACAATACCAGACCACCCACACCACCTTTCCAAAACCAAAATCCCAACCACAATCAAAGAACACCTCAACAACAAAACCTTCATCGACAAACCTCTTTACCCATCAACCTAGATGACCGGAATGTCAATTCCGACCGTCGGGGAAATCGTGATCGCGGAAATCCCGCAAATGAAGACCCATTCTTCAACATCGATGACTTGAGGAATGCAATCCCCGATGATGAACCGTATAGTGTTCCCGGTTATCAATCGTCGGAACATGTGAGTGTTCATACGGAAAATTCGGATGACGGGGGATACTATGATGATAGGGCTAACGATGATGAAGATTGGGGCTACGTGAATAGGGGAAACGTCTACAACGCTAGAAGGTATGATGATGAGGAATTTGGCTACCAAAATGCCAATTAAGTTAGGGAAGACGAATACGGTTACGGAGGTGGACGAAATGATGGTTATGGGAACAACCGTTAACCACGAAATGATGACCAACGGAACTGGAATGATGGGTTTTATAACAACAACAATAATGCAAACCCTAACCGGATTCCTCGTTTCGTGGGAGGTGGTAACCCAAGGGATAATAGAAGAGAGGATCGAAGAGGTGAAAGACGGGATAATAGAAGACCGGTCGATCAAGAAGTCAACGGTCCACATCGTCGTCCACGACCTCCACGGGGAGTGAATGATGGTTTTAGGCCGGTTGTCACCGAGAACGACTCACCAATCGTTTGTGAGAGGAGGATGTTTGATTGTAAACCACATTACATCAACATACTTCCTCATTTTAATGGAAGATCTAACGACGAACCGTATACACATTTGACAGAGTTTTCTTCCATTTGCAGCACTATCAGGGGGCATAACTTTGCACTAGATGAGGTTAAACTTCGTTTGTTCCAATTCTCATTGAAAGATAAAGCGAAGCAATGGTTCCTTACACTCCCGGCCAATAGCATCCGCACATGGGGAGAAATGCAACAAGCTTTTCTAGATGAATCCTATTCTATGACGAAGACCGATGATGCTCGTGATGAAATAAGGTCTTTTCGCCAATTATCGGGCGAGCCGTTGCATGAAGCCTTTACAAGATTCAAAGAAATGATGCGAAGATGCCCAAATCATCAAATCGAGAAGTGGGAGTTGGTTAAGTGCTTTGTACGGGGTTTGGATGACACAACTTGGAATCGTCTTGAGTCAACAAGCAATGGAACACTCTTGAGCAATCACGAAGACGACGATTGGGAATTCTTGGAAAGAATGGGCAAGCGGTCTAAAGAAACAGAATCAGCCGATAGAGCAAAGAAACATCCAATTTCCCGGTCACTTCCCGATCTTGATTCCAAGGATCGAATCTCTTCTTTAGAGCGGGAAATGGCTCGTCTGAAGAAGAAAGAGGTAAATGCGGTTCAGTTTGCGATTTGTGAAAAATGCGGAGATATTGGGCATACAACCGAGCAATGTCCAACGAGTGGCTACACCGAAGAAGTCAACCAAGTGTATGGAGATAGGAAGCAATATGACATGAACTCCAACACTTACCATCCGGGGTTGAGAAATCACCCTAATTTCCGGTACGGTAACGCTTCGAATCAAATGAACCCGAACTTTCAATCGGGTAATCAAGGTAATCAAGGTGGATCATCGTACAACAACCGTCAAAGTGGTAACCAAGGGGGTTATCAACGTAATTTCAATCAAGGGTACCAAGGTAGGGACAATAATTACCAAGGTGGGTACCAAAGGAATTACAATAATCAAGGCGGTAATGGAAGCGGGTCGAACAATCAAACCGGTGGCGATGATTTGAGTGCCAAAATGGATGCTTTGTTGAATATGCAAAAAGAATCTCAAAACAATATAAAAGAATCTCACCATGATATCAAGGAGATAAAGAAGACAAACGAGATTCGGGATAAAGCACATGAGGCATTGGCAAAGCAAGTGGGCCAACTCGCGGAGGAAATGGCTCAAATGAGAGGAAGCACGGGAAGGCTCCAACCATATCTGAAGCAATTGACTTGAGCATGGCATTAACTGAGGAAGTAATCCGTCTGGGAAAGTTCTCGATTTCTGAAACAAAGAAGAAGGAGACTCATGTAGAGTCGTCTGGGGGTAACAAAAGGAAATTTACAAATTTCAAGAAGGGTACTCGAGCGAACAACATCAACAACACCAGCAAGCGTAGGGACGCTAATCCACCAGTTGAGGCACAAGCTGGTGCTGCAAGTACTGAAAATAGGGGAAAAGGGTACATGGGTACCCTACCAAAGTGTGACATTTGTCAATTTCATCATGCTGGTCGATGCAGAATTGGGAAATGTGAAACTTGTGGAAAAGTTGGTCATTCTAAGGAGACATGCTGGTATGGTGCTGGGCGTGGAAATGGAGGACAAGGCGGTACGGTAATGGCAACCATGGTGGAACTGGTAATGGGAACAGGATTGGAAATGGAAACCGCGGGGGAAATAATAACAACAACCAAGGTGGTAATGGGAATGGACACGGCCAAGTTTGTTATGGTTGCGGTGATGTAGGGCACTTTAAGCGGGATTGCCCAAAGAATAACCAGGCACGTGGGAGCGTGTTCACAATTGGAGCTAGGGAAGCTCGCCAGGATCAGAATGTGGTTACTGGTACGTTCCCTATTAATCAACATTTTTCATCTGTGTTGTTTGATACTGGTGCCGATTATAGCGTCGTATCTCTAGAATTTAAGAATATACTTGGTTTAGTAGCAAGTAAGTTAGATATCCCGTACTCGATAGAACTAGCTAATGGAAAGCTAGTAGAAGCCAATGAAGTGATTAGAGGCTGTGTTATAGAGCTTGGAGAGCGTGAGTTTTCGATCGATCTTCTGCAGGTTGAATTGGGAAGCTTCGACGTCGTAGTTGGGATGGATTGGTTGTCGAGTAATCGTGCAGAGATTGTATGCCATGAGAAGATTAATCGCATCCCATTGGCGAGTGAAGAAATGATTGTGATACATGGGGAGAAATATGATACGCCTCTGCGGATTATTAGTTGTTTGAAGGCATGGAAGGTTTTGCGTAAAGGATGTGTTTCCTTCTTAGCTCATGTCATTGATAAAGAGGCCGAAGAACCGAACCTCGAAGACATCACGGTGGTAAGGGAATATCCTGAAGTCTTCCCCAAAGACTTGCCAGGATTACCGCCTCAACGACAAGTCGAATTCCACATTGACTTGGTTCTAGGATCCGCGCCTGTAGCCAAGGCACCTTATCGACTTGCGCCCTCAGAGATTCAAGAGTTGTCCATGCAGCTTCAGGAGTTACTAGACAAGGGATTTATAAGGCCAAGCTTCTCGCCTTGGGGAGCTCCAGTGCTGTTTGTCAAGAAGAAGGATGGTAGCTTTTGAATGTGTATCGACTACCGGGAGCTAAACAAGTTAACCATCAAGAATCGGTATCCCTTGCCGAGGATTGATGATTTATTCGACCAACTTCATGGATTAAGTTACTATTCGAAGATTGATCTTCGATCGGGTTATCACCAGTTGCGGATTCAAGAAGAGAGTATACCGAAGACTGCCTTCAGAACTCGTTATGGACATTACAAGTTTCTGGTGATGCCGTTTGGGTTAACTAATGCACCGACAGTGTTTATGGACTTGATGAACCGGGTTTGCAAGCCATATCTCGATAAATTCGTGATCGTATTTATCGATGATATTTTAATCTATTCGCAGACAAAGGAAGACCATGAGCAACACCTCAGAGGCATCTTAGAGCTGTTAAAAAAGGAGAAGCTCTACGCTAAGTTCTCGAAGTGCGAGTTTTGGATACGCGAAGTGCAGTTCCTCGGTCACGTGGTAAATGAAAATGGTATTCATGTGGATCCCACAAATATCGAGGCAATTAAGAATTGGGAAACTCCGAAGACGCCAACCAAGATCCGACAGTTTTTGGGTTTAGCAGGCTACCATCGCAGGTTCATAGAGGATTTCTCCAAGATAGCTCAACCGTTGACCTCCCTTTCTCAGAAGGATAGGAAGTATGAATGGGGAGACAGGCAAGAAGAAGCCTTTCAGCTGCTCAAGAATAAGCTATGCGATGCACCTATATTATCCCTACCCGAAGGTACCGACGACTTCATGGTATATTGTAACGCCTCGCGTCAGGGATTGGGTTGTGTGCTAATGCAACGCCAGATGGTTATCCCTTATGCTTCACGCCAACTGAAGGTCCATGAAAAGAACAATACCAGGCATGATTTGGAATTAGGCGCAATGGTATTTGCTTTGAAGATCTGGCAACATTATCTATATGGTACTCGATGTAGTATTTTTACGGATCATAAGAGCCTTCAGCACATATTCGATCAGAAAGAGCTTAACATGAGATAGCGAGGTTGGGTTGAGTTGTTAAATGATTATGACTGCGAGATTAAGTATCATCCAGGGAAGGCGAATGTGGTAGAAGACGCCTTAAGCCGAAAGGAAAGGATCAAGCCCATAAGGCTTAGGGCTTTAGAGATGACTATTCAGACGGACCTCACGTTACGTATTCATGCTACAAAAAGAGAAGCTCTTAATAAAGAGAACATTAAGGCTGAATATCTTCGAGGAATGGAGAAAAAGTTGGTACCGAACAAGGAAGGAACCTTGTATTTCATGGGACGCATTTGGGTTCCGCTTTTTGGTGTTCTTAGAGAGGTTATTTTTGATGAAGCTCATAAATCGAGGTACTCGATCCACCCAGGATCGGACAAGATGTACCAAGATCTAAAGGGTTACTATTGGTGGCCAATACTTAAAAGCGATGTTGCTATTTATGTTCGGAAGTGCTTAACTTGCGCCAAGGTGAAGGCCGAGTATCAGAAGCCTTCAGGTCTCCTGCAACAGCCAGAGATACCCATGTGGAAGTGGGAGCAGATTTCTATGGACTTCATAATAACGTTACCCAGGACTCCCAGAGGTCATGATACGATTTGGGTAATCCTGGACCGATTGACAAAGTCTGCGCACTTCTTGCCAATTAGAGAAAAGGATAACACTGGAAAGTTAGATGAGCTTTACCTCAGGGAGATAGTTGCACGTCATGGAGTGCCTATCTCGATTATATCAGACAGAGATGGATGGTTTGTGTCAAGTATTTGGCAATCCTTTCAGGAAGCTTTTGGTTCTCAGTTGAATCTGAGTACAACTTTTCACCCGTAGACGGACGGGCAGAGCGAGAGAACTATTCAGATGTTGGAAGATATTCTACGTGCTTACGTAATGGATTTAGGTGGCAGTTGGGATACTCACCTACCTCTGGTCGAGTTTTGCTATAACAACAGCTACCATACAAGCATCCAAGCTGCACCGTTCGAGGCTCTCTATGGACGTAAGTGCCGATCGCCGTTATGCTGGGCAGATGCAGGTGATAGATAGATGGTTGGTCCTGAACTGGTCCCGGAAACAACTGATAAGATCATGCAGATCTGAGAGCGCATCAAGGCGGCTCATGATCGACAGAAGAGTTATGCGATCAAAGGGGAAAGCCTTTGGAATTCGAAGTGGGTGATATGGTTTTGTTAAAAGTCTCACCTTGGAAAGGTGTAGCACGCTTTGGGAAGCATGGTAAGTTAAACCCACGTTATATCGGGCCATTCAGAATGTTGGAAAGGATTGGTACCGTAGCGTACAAGTTGGAGCTGCCAGAGAAACTACATGTTGTCCATGATACATTTCATGTATCTAATCTAAAGAAGAGTCCAACACAAGAGACAGTTGTCATCCCTGTGGATGAAGTACACATGGACGACACACTCCACTTCACTGAAGAACCCGTTGAGGTTACAGACTGGAAGGTTAACAAGACTCGGAGGAGTAGTGTTAAGCTTGTCGAAGTTCGATGGAATGCACGTCACGGTCCAGAGTTTACATGGGAGCGTGAAGATCGTATGAAAGCAAAATATCCACATTTGTTCCCTAACTCCCCTACAGCTAATAGCAGTTTAAAATTTCGGGACGAATTTTTCTTAACAGGGGGAGAATGTGACAATTGTCAAACTTTCATGTATCCGTACAATAATTAAACAATGATTAGTGCTTTAATGACTGTGTTGATTAAAATTAATGACATGAATGCTTCTGATTGTTGTCATATACATACATGTGCATCACATATTGCATAATGTCATATCATTATTGCATGCATCACCTTATTGATTCAAATGATGCATGAAACAAAGTTATCGTAGTTATTAGACAAATCAGAAAGATGCTGACGTAGTTCAGTACTTAGACAGACATGGTATTGAGACATAGAATGTGCCAGAAACCATAGGTTACACTAGTATTGTGTGTAGGAAAGTAAGGATCATAAAACTGCCTTCCTAGTGATAGTTTAAGTGCCGGAAAGTGCCTAAAACTCACACAAACTGTAGAATTCTACAGAATTCAGCAAAATTCAGCATTTAAACAACTTAATATCATGCAGAAATATGGTTAAATGGTCAAGAATGCTTTCCTAAGTGTCGGGAATCAAAACTGTCACAAAGGTAACATAAAGCACACTAAACTGCATAGTTTAGCACCTTAACGAACTGATAACCAACCGAACAACTGGACACTACCCGAAACACTAAATTTTCACTAGAAGCATTGTTTTATCATTTCCGAGCTAGTTATGGTCCCCGAACATCATAACACACTATATAACATCCTAACAACTAAACACCCTAACTAAACACTTGGATTTCAACTATTAACATAACTAATCTTTACAAGCTAGCCTACACCCCCCCCCCCTCCAATTTACGGTCACCATGAGGTGGCCCACCCTTAGATTTATTTTAATTGTTTAATGGATCTTGTTCCATCTTTAGTAGCATATAACACAATGGACTAAATGATGTTGGAAGAATTCTATAAGTGACCTCAAGACCATAACCATCTCATTCTCATCACAACACACACAACTCTCTCTTCTCTCCCTCTAGTCTCGGCCGAGATCAAGGCCAACACCACCACCACCTTCACTTCATCTTTATCCATTTTCAAGTAATCACAAAGGTGTAAGAAGCTTGTTTAAGGAGCTAGGAGCCTTTGGAAGTGGAAGGACCTCTTTCAAGTGCTATTAACCACCAAATCATCATCATCTTCATCTTGTGTTCATCCCTAGCCTTGAGCTAGTAGTAAGATCATCCTAATCTCATTTTACATCTTGTTTAGTTGGTTAAAAGATGATACAAGTAACTAATCATGAAGAACACTAATGATCAAGAACATAATCTTTAACATAAGACTAAAAATCACCATGATTCATATTGTTTAAGTGTTGTTATGCTTCTTGATTGTTGATTGTTTGTGTTAATGATGTTAAACATCATATGAACCTTGCTAGATGATGATTAAAGACATGATCTAGCAAGATGAGATGATGATTATTTTATAAATCAAGATGATCATCCTTATGTGAAACATGAACTTGAAAGGTTAAATGTTTTTCTTGAATAATGATGATCAAATTGAATATTTTTAGAAAATTATTTTACAAGTTGTAAAGATCTAAAATCTTCAAGAAGGATGTCTTTAAACAAATAACCACACTTTAAAGTGTGACACCTGTGTTACTTCAACCACTAAACAAATACCAAACCAATGAAATATTATATTTTATACTTGGGATTTGTATAGATATGTGTATCGTTTGCACATATCAATTCTTGTTCGATTTCGAGCTCTAAATCGCTTTTTGGAATGTTATACGTGAACTGATGCGTAAATATAACCAGTTTAATGCAACAAACACTTCGGAATAGTGACATAGGCTTAACATACCTTAAATAACCTTTACATAACTTATAAATAAGTTTTAAAGGGTTTGGTATGCCGAAAACAAGTTTATTCGCTCACAGGGACTATTTGCGTCCAACTGCAAAAGTCTGCCGTTTCGTAAGGCAACGTATAGCCCGGAACTTGATCATAAGCTAAACAAACCATAGATAACCTAAACATAGCTTAGAAACAAGCTTTGAGTGGTTCGGTGTGCGAAAATATGCTTATTTGATCTTAAAGGGACTAAAAGTGTCAAAAACGACGTAAGTTTGCATTTTCGCGCATATCTTACGTTCTGACCACATTTGGACATCCAAAATTTTTGTACACTCTAAAATATTTTTGTTTTAGTGATCGGCATGCGAAAATACCATTTGTCGCTTAATTTGGTTCGTTTTCGTGTCCGTTCGAGTTTCGTCGTAAGTAACCGAACAACGTGACCGTACGACCAAACGAACTGACATCCGAGATACTTCCGAGCATATTTCAGGTCCCCTACATTTTGAAGACCTTGTAGATCCTTTAGAATGACTTAACGGAGGTTAAATACGTCAAATACGCGAGTTTGTGTGTGCAGGGACCATTTCTGCCATTTTGGCAAACTTTATGGGAACTGGCACATGGTGGCGCTGCGCCACCACCACATGGCCCTGCCGTGGTGCGACGCCACGGCATGATCTGGATAGAAATCTCATTTTGTGCATCTGATTGATAGTTCAGGGGCCATTCTTGCAATTTCTTTATGTGGTAGCCAAGTTAGCACCTCCCTAAGCAAATTAGCTGGTCCATAACACTTGTATGGCTAGGATTTAATGCTTGGTGGCCACACAAACACTTGTTTTGATCTTGTTTGTTCACTACAAGTATAAATAGCGTAGCATTTCACTTGTTGCAACTCACACTTGATCAAAATTCTCTAAGTTGGGGTTTTATAACTTCATACCTGAGAATTATAAGATCAAGTTCAAGCAAGGACCCTTTGTAAGCTTCCTTCATTCTTTTATCCCTTTCTTAGCATGAAAGTCAAACAGTGTTTGACTTTCTGCTTTGACCAGTCTTTGGTCAACACGAAGTTCGTTTGAACTTCGCAACGTGAGTGTAATCACGATGGTTATGGTCCCTAGTGACTACCACGTTGACTAGGCATAGTGACGAGTCATAGTTTCGGTCAAAATGCGCATTTATGCGTATTTTGCAACCAAGCTACTTTAGGATATCAAAACACTTTGTTTTGATATAACACTTTGTTTTGATATCAAAACCTGTTTTCTAACTTAGTTAAGTATGTTTTAACATGCTTAGCTCGTCACTTTTAGTTTAGTGCTTGTTTAGAGTCGTAAGTCAAGCGTTCTAAGCCACCGCTTAGACTTTCGAACTCGACCCGTTTGGTCGATCATTAGGATCCAACCAAGCATGTTTAGTGACCATAGTTGTATATGGAATAACCTTCCGAGGTTATACCTTATGGTCACGTAGTTTAAGTAGTTGTATGATAAGTAGTTTATATGCCTTAGGTAAATGACCAAAATGCCCTTTTCATGCATAATTGGATTTTAAGCATATGTAACCTAAACATTTGTCACCTAACTAATTATGCAACATAATTAAACATGTTTAGGCATATAATACTTGTCATAGGACTAGTTAGACGTCTTGAACGCGCGTTTGCGCGAAAAACGCGTTAAAGTAGCATAAGCTACCTTAATGGGTCGTAACGGGTCGAAAGCACTTAGGTTAGGTTTCGTTTTAGTATGTAGGCTTTGTTAAACCATGTCATATGAGATCCAATACTCATTTGGTTTATGAAATCTCATCCTATCCGATCTTCCGATTTAGGTCCGGTTTATTTACTTAGTCACCTATATTAGGTGCCGTTTGATTCCATGATCCCTCTAGCTTTGCTTGGTTGTTGTTTAAGACTTCTAAGCATCCTCATGTGAGTACATAGTCCCCTCTTTTACTGTTTTCAATGTTTTGGGGTGAAGCATGTGTACCTAATTGTTATGTTCATGGTTTCAAAGTATAATTGATTATACATATTAATACTTATCTTTTGACAAACTAAATGATTATTTATGATTTAAAACACTAATTTTCCAAAGATTATAAAATTAAATTGTTGGATAGTACTTATTTTATGTTCACCAACCGATTGGTAGTATGATATAGCGCTATAGGACTAGACACCCCATTCCTGTTGTCATGGAATGTCAGAAACCAATATTTTTATCTAAATAGAAATTGCCTTTGTGGTATTTCTATAGTCTCAATTGGTGTAGTTTGATGCACTAAGGTTTGTTTGAATTCTTAAATCACATTTTTATTCTATATTTAATTATACTCCCAAAAGTATAGTTTGATATGCTCTCATGTGTGATATTGTACAAAACCAACATATATTTTGATAATCATTAAAACATAGTTTGATATGTTATTTATAAAACCAAAACATATTTTAATATGTTATTATTAAAACCAAAACATATTTTAATTTGTTATTAATAAATCCAAGGTATACTTTTGATATACTACTGGAAATTATTTTAACGACTAAAGTATATTTAATATATTATTTGTTTAACGATTGGGTTTTGGCTAGTTTTTAGATAACGGGACGGGTGTAATGTGATGAAAACATGGTAGATACGCTGCTGGTACTTCTTATATATAAGTGTTTTCATCACATTACATACCGTGACGTTCTTTAGTACACTTGGGTAAACGATTTTTGAAACTGAAATATATTTTGATATATTACTTATTCGATTTTCTTAAAACCAAAGTATATTTGATATATATACTATAAACCTTTTTATCAAAATATTTTTTTACAAACAATATATTTTATACAAACTTATTTTACTTGATTATTTATTTATATCATCTGATTTTCTTATTACTTGTTATGTGATTTATAAAAGAAATATTTTAAGGTTCATGACTATTTTCGATTAAATATTTTTCTCTAAACTTACAAGTCATGAATCCTAATCATAATAAAACCTATGTATCTCACAAGCATTTTTATGCTGACATACCTATTTTTACACATGTTTCAGGAGCTGCTATGTGGTGATTGTTGATACATGCTATACAAAGGATGGACGCGTGCCTTAGCGACTTGAAAGATAATATTTGTATTTATCTGATTTGTAATAAAAAATGAGTTCAATAATTCAATAAAAAGAAATTATTTAATCCATGGTTGTGAAACAATGATTTTGTTACAACACTCCCCGACGTTTCCACCACGTTTTGTTGTTTAACGTGGTCGGGGTGTGACAGAAAAGTTGGTATCAAAGCCAATGGTTATAGGGAATTAGGTTATTAGTAATGCGTTGACCTAGACTATAACCTTCCTAGGACCCTAACACAAGTTATCTTGTGTTTAGTTTTAAAACAATACCATAACCTATCCTTAGGTGACAACCACAACATGAATACAAATTTCGAATCCGCTTTGAAAATCAATCATCGGTTCTAGGATGATTTATTGTAAGGTTTTGAACCTTCAAAGTTTTCAAAATCTCGTCAAAGTTTGGTCTAAATAATGTGAACATGTGCAAACTGGAAGGGTGGGTGCCTGTACCCTGAGTCTTTTGTCTAAGGCTAGAGTATTCGTACAAATCCGCAGTATCAGACCAGTCACTCTTACCTGGGAACTCTTGGGGTGAGTGTCCACTTATAGGCGAGCATGTCTTCGCGATACATTATATTGACCCATTTACTTTGATTAGTCACCATCTCATTTGTTTGCCTTAGGTAACAAACAAATGATCGCAATTTCTATGCGTTGTCATTCTGTTTTGATTATCCGATATCAATTCACTTGTTTCCTCCCATATCTTTCATTATCTTCATGATGCCTCTTCATCGCCACAACAATGTCCGAACTAGGTGCTACAATTGCCCAACAAATAGGCGTCGTACTCCAGAAGACCGTTGATTTAGCTATCACCATGACTCGCCTCAGGGATGAAGCCGTACAAGGGAACCGCTTTTTGGTGCAATCGATGTAACCGTCATCATCCGAATCAAATACCCTGTTTCAAATGTACCCACGGTGGACGATGGGGACATTTGGTTAACATGTACCGCTTTGCTATCCAAGGCAAAGCTGTTGCAAACCCTGCTGCTGTTTAACCTCTAAATTCTGCTTCATATGTCGCCTTGGCATATCTAGTACCTCAACCTCATGAACTTTCTACCTTGTGTATCGAATTAAGCACGTTTAGTGCCAGGTGTCAAAACACCTCTCGTTACACAAAATTCCAAAATCCAAAATAGGATCTTTTTATCTTCACAATTAGATCTTTGTGGATGATTATCGCTCAAATCGGAGACCTTAATTGAATTATTCGTATGCCTTAATATGTATATTACGATTAAATAAGGACAAAGCCAAATTCCTATTAAGATCTTTCTATTTCCATAGTTAGATTCTTGAAGATGTTTAAAGTGCCAAATGAAATCCACGGATTGGATTCCTAGTATGCTTTAAATACCCGTGTCCAAAGATAACAAAATCAAGTTAAACAATTATGTGATTATGTGCTTATGTGATTTCTTTATGTCTATTGTTTTTGTGTGATCCGAATATTCATTATCCAAATCCTCATAGAATCTTCCATATCTCACATGAAGGATTCATAGTAGGATATCCAAAGGTACTATCTTAATTCCTTAATGGACTTCTACGTTGTAGTTAAAGTCCCTTGGATTATGAAGTACTAATCTATAATTGGACCCTTTGAGTGGTCCAGTTAAACAGATTGATTCAAAAATCGGGTTAGAAATATCATGTGATGATATAGCTGAAAAGATCCCTTAAGTGGTCAATTTAAGGAGATCGTATGACGGTCTAGTTAAGAAGATCATGTGTTGATCTAGTTAAAAAGATCGTTCGTTGATCTAGTTAAAAAGATCCTTTGGTGGTATAGTCAAATCACTTCATGTTTATTCAATTGATTTTCCCCTGCGCATTATGAAATGAACTGTGCGGACTGTGCAAAGAATTACGTAATTATGGATGCAAACATAATTATGGAATTCAGAGCACAGAAACCACAACAAATTTTGTCATGTGTTAAGACCTATAGTGATGAAAATAATGATACGGGAACAATGTAGAAAGGAGCATGGTGGATACGCCGCTGGTACTTCCTATATATAAGTGTTCCTTATTACATTGCGAACATAGCGTTATTTAAGTTACTAGAAGTCCTGGACTTTGACCAATGTCATTTTATCTTACACTCTCCAATTCATATTTCGAGCACACACAAGTTTCTTATGATAGTCTTCATAAGAAACGTTCTTTTGTCCGTAGTTCGAAACTCCATGTTTTGCTACTACAAGGACTTCCCTTTAAAAGTTGACAATTTCGCTAAGAATCCAAACATGACCCAGAGTGTGACTTAGGGTTCGAGGGATTTATTCGAAAGCGAAACAATCACAGTTGTCTTCACAAGTTTCCTCTAAAATTAAATTTCGGAACGAAATTTCCTAAAGTAGGGGAGACTGTGACACCTGTGTCACTTCAACCACTAAACAAATACCAAACCAATGAAATATTATATTTCATACTTGGGATTTTTATAGATATGTGTATCGTTTGCACATATCAATTCTTGTTCGATTTCGAGCTCTAAATCGCTTTCTAGAAGGTTATACGCGAACTGATGCGTAAATATAACCAGTTTAATGCAAAAAACACTCCGTAATAGTGACATAGGCTTAACATACCTTAAATAACCTTTACAAAACTTTGAAATATGTTTTGAAGGGTTTGGTATGCCGAAAACAAGTTTATTCGCTCACAGGGACTATTTGCGTCCAACTGCAAAAGTCTGCCGTTTCGTAAGGCAACGTATAGCCCGGAACTTGATCATAAGCTAAACAAACCATAGATAACCTAAACATAGCTTAGAAACAAGCTTTGAGTGGTTCGGTGTGCGAAAATATGCTTATTTGATCTTAAAGGGACTAAAAGTGTCAAAAACGACGTAAGTTTGCATTTTCGCGCATATCTTACGTTCTGACCACATTTGGACATCCAAAATTTTTGTACACTCTAAAATATTTTTTTTTTAGTGATCGGCATGCAAAAATACCATTCGTCGCTTAATTTGGTTCGTTTTCGCGTCCGTTCGAGTTTCGTCGTAAATAACCGAACAACGTGACCGTACGACCAAACGAACCGACATCCAAGATATTTCCGAGCATATTTCAGGTCCCCTACACTTTGAAGACCTTGTAGAGCCTTGAAAATGGCTTAACGGAGGTAAAATACGTCAAATACGCGAGTTTGGGTGTGCAGGGACCATTTCTGGCATTTTGGCAAACTTTATGGGAACTGGCACATGGTGGCGCTGCGCCACCACCACATGGCCCTGCCGTGGTGCGACGCCATGGCCTGATCTGGACAGAAATCTCATTTTGTGCATTAGATTCATAGTTCAGGGGCCATTCTTGCAATTTCTTTGTGTGGTAGCCAAGTTAGCACCTCCCCAAGCAAATTAGCGGGCCCATAACACTTGTATGGCTACAATTTAATGCTTGATGGCCACACAAACACTTGTTTTGATCTTGTTTGTTCACTACAAGTATAAATAGCCTAGCATTTCACTTGTTGCAACTCACACTTGATCTAAATTCTCTAAGTTGGAGTTTTATAAATTCATACCTGAGAATTATAAGATCAAGTTCAAGCAAGGACCCTTTGTAAGCTTCCTTCATTCTTTTATCGCTTTCTTAGCGTGAAAGTCAAACAGTGTTTGACTTTCTGCTTTGACCAGTCTTTGGTCAACACGAAGTTCGTTTGAACTTCGCAACGTGAGCGTAATCACGATGGTTATGGTCCCTATTGACTATACCTACTGATTACCACGTTGTCTAGGCGTAGTGACGAGTCGTAGTTTCGGTCAAAATGCGCATTTATGCATATTTTGCAACCAAGCTACTTTAGGATATCAAAAAACTTTGTTTTGATATCAAAACCTGTTTTCTAACTTAGGTAAGCATGTTTTAACATGCTTAGCTCGTCACTATTAGTTTAGTGCTTGTTTAGAGTGGTAAGTCAAGCGGTCTAAACCACCGCTTAGACTTTCGAACTCGACCCGTTTGGTCGATCATTAGGATCCGACCAAGCATGTTTAGTGACCATAGTTGTATAGGGAATAACCTTCTGAGGTTATACCTTATGGTCACATAGTTTAAGTAGTTGTATGATAAGTAGCTTATATGCCTTAGGTAAATGACCAAAATGCCTTTTCATGCATAATTGGATTTTAAGCATATGTAACCTAAACATTTGTCACCTAACTAATTATGCAACATAATTAAACATGTTTAGGCATATAATACTTGTCATACGACTAGTTAGACGTCTTGAACGCGTGTTTGCGCGAACGACGCGTTAAAGTAGCGTAAGTTACCTTAATGGGTCATAACGGGTCGAAAGCACTTAGGCTAGGTTTCGTTTTAGTATGTAGGCTTTGTTAAACCGAGTCATATGAGATCCAATACTCATTTGGTTTACGAAACCTCATCCTATCCGATCTTCCGATTTAGGTCCGGTTTGTTTACTTAGTCACCCATATTAGGTGCCGTTTGATTCCATGATCCCTCTAGCTTTGCTTGGTTGTTGTTCAAGACTTCTAAGCATCCTCATGTGAGTACATAGTCCCCTCTTTTACTTTTTTCAATGTTTTGGGGTGAAGCATGTGCACCTAATTGTTATGTTCATGGTTTCGAAGTATAATTGATTATACGTATTAATACTTATCTTTTGACAAACTAAATGATTATTTATGAATTAAAACACTAATTTTCCAAAGATTATAAAATTAAATTGTTGGATAGTACTTATTTTATGTTCGCCAACCGATTGGTAGTATGATATAGCTCTATAGGACTAGACACCCCATTCCTGTTGTCATGGAATGTCAGAAACAAATAGTTTTATCCAAATAGAAATTGCCTTTGTGGTATTTCTATAGTCTCAATTGGTGTAGTTTGATGCACTAAGGTTTGGTTGAATTCTTAAATCACATTTTTATTGTATATTTAATTATACTCCCAAAAGTATAGTTTGATATGCTCTCATGTGTGATATTGTACAAAACCAACATATATTTTGATAATCTTTAAAACATAGTTTGATATGTTATTTATAAAACCAAAACATATTTTAATATGTTATTATTAAAACCAAAACATATTATAGTATGTTATTAATAAATCCAAGGTATACTTTTGATATACTACTGGAAATTATTTTAACGACTAAAGTATATTTAATATACTATTTGTTTAACGATTGGGTTTTGGTTAGTGATTAGATAACGAGACGGGTGTAATGTGATGAAAACATGGTAGATACGCCGCTGGTACTTCTTATATATAAGTGTTTTCATCACATTACATACCGTGGCGTTATTTAGTACACTTGGGTAAATGATTTTTGAAACTGAAATATATTTTGATATATTACTTATTCGATTTTCTTAAAACCAAAGTATATTTGATATATATGCTATAAAGCTTTTTATCAAAATATTGATTTACAAACAATATATTTTATACAAACTTATTTTACTTAATTATTTATTTATATCATCTGATTTTCTTATTACTTGTTATGTGATTTATAAAAGAAAATATTTTAAGGTTCATGACTATTTTTGATTAAATATTTTTCTCTAAACTTACAAGTCATGAATCCTAATCATAATAAAACCTATGTATCTCACATGCATTTTTATGCTGACGTACCTATTTTTACACATGTTTCAGGAGCTGCTATATGATGATTGTTGATACATGCTATACATAGGATGGACGCGTGCCTTAGCGACTTTAAAACTTGAAAGATAATATTTGTATTTATCTGATTTGTAATAAAACAATGAGTTCAATAATTCAATAAAACGAAATTATTTAATCCATGGTTGTGAAACAATGATTCTGTTACAATACTCCCCGACGTTTCCGCCACATTTTGTTGTTTAACGTGGTCGGGGTGTGACATAAAGGGTAACTAAGGTTTCCAAACACACTACCAAGTTACAACAAATTTTTATAAATTTTCAAGTTCATGAAGTAGTTATTATGGCTTGATTTTGGCACTTGGTAAGTATTGTTTGCTTTGTTGATGATATGTGGTGATTTATAAAAGAAAATGATATGCTTTGAAAGCATGGAAACCTCCATTTTTAAGGGGAAACTATGGCAAAATTTTTCTAGAAATTAAACACTTAGAAAAATATTTTTAAACAAATATTTACAAGTATATTTAAACCATGAATTTTCATATAAAGTTCGGCATAAATTTTTGTTACAAAAATTACAAAATATTGGAGGTTGGTTTTTGATAATAAAAGTGACTAAATAGGTATTTAGGAGAATATATATTTAGATGTCACCATGTGTGTGATTATTTGTATATTATGTGTATTAGTTATATTATTTTAGGACTTGAAATAAAATAACTCACCAAAATACCAAGAATTACAATACAAAATGTTACCAAAATCCCAAGAGATAAATACATAATTTATACCCAAAATATTGGAGAAACCGAACAAGGAATATAAGCTACAAAATATTCTGGAATTTAATTTTATAAGTATATTTTGATAAACGGTATTTTGGAAACCAAGAGAACAAAAATATTATTACAAAATTATATCATATTTTTTACAAGAAGAAAATACATTATTTTTAAGTAAAGAAAAATATATATGTTTTCTTGAATTACTAGAAAATATATTATTTTGGAAGAAAATATATATTTTCTCAAACAAATTTAGAATACATTATTTTTGAGTGACAAATGGATTTATTAATATTTTCTAAGTTAAACTTGAAAATATATTATTTTGAGGTTTAAATGAAAATACAATTATTTTTGCCAAGGGAAAAATTATAGATAATTTTTCTATGTAAGTTTTCTTAAAATATATATTTTAAGAATATATATTGGTGAATTTTTATTAGAAATATTATTCCGGAAAAAAATAATACAAAAATTAAGTATAGGAATACTTAATAAACACAATAAAAATACGTATTCTCGTACGTATAAATACACCGGAATACGCCACCGATACTTGGCAAAAATATAAAAGTTTAAGAATACGAGTATGAATACCCCCATCCTTGGGGAAGATATACATGTATAAGTACCCAAAGTGTCAAGTTAAAATATATTATTTTATCTAATTTTTCCAAAATTCATAAATATAATTTAAGTTAAAATATGTATTATTTTAACAAATAATTATATACTTTGAATAATATTGAGGACACAAAGAAACGTAACTCAAAGATACTAAATAAGACTAAGGTCAAGGCACGACCCACTCGTCTAATAAACCGTAGTACGTTTGTAGGTAGTCGTGTGATCGAGTAGCAGCTTGAGTTACACCGGATTCGAGATGCAAGACTGTGAGTTCATATCCCCCTTTTCTCTTAACTGTTTTCGGTTTTATAACTCTCAGGGGTGAAATGCATGTTACAAAATGTTTACAAATGTTTATAAATGGTATGGTTAGCTAAGGAATGAACTGTTAGATCATGTGAATGGGTAGGCGCACACTTAAGACCATTAATCCTTGGATAAGGACCGAGGGACATGAGTGATAGATCTATTTGGGTGTTGCGAGCCCCACCCATGAGGACCGGGATTTGGCCCATGACGTGACTATGTCTTCCAGCCGGAAGCCCGGCACAAAATCTGCTAGGTTTGAGCCTTCCTACGCTGTTGCACACATATTAATAGCCTTGCAAACCATTAGTTGATCTGTTTCCTTGTTGCTTTCATATCGGGTTTACAAATACATACTTACAATGATTACAAAGTTTATTCGTGTACACATACAAAACACATGAACTCGCTCAATTTTTGTTGATGTTTTCAAGCTACATGTATTTCAGGAAACTAATTATGGATCTGGCGGGCATTCAAGATTTCAAGTCGTGTCGTTAATAAAAGATATCATCCAGTGTTAAAGGGTTTGGATCGTGTATTCTATCCTGGATAAGATACATGGTTCGAAGCCTAGTTTGTAGTGTCTTTTGTGAAGTCCGATATGGAAGTTAAAAACTTTGGTTATTATGTACTTTAAACTCAAAGTCTTGGTGTGTTGTTAAACAACGTTGGATGTAATATTTTGTAACATAATTATTGATGAACATCTTGGTTTTATTATATAGTTGTTTGTTATGATTGAATGCAATGATATTAAGCAAGTCACACATAATCACGCTTCCGCAAAAGTCAGGGTGTGACAGTATGGTTTATATCATTTAGTAAACATCGTTGCGTGACATCATTTGAAAACATTCATCCAAGTCATCTAAATAATGCCACGGAATGTAATATGATAAAAGCACTTATATAGGAAGTACCAGCGGCGTATCCACCATGCTTTTATCACATTATACCCATCTCGTTATCTAATCACTTACCATAAACCAATCGTCCAATTCGTCCGTGTTATCAATCGTCCGTGTTATCATCGTCCGTGTTATAAACAAATCATCATTCATCTTGGTTATATACCAAATCGTCATTCGTCCGTGTTATAAAATCATTCATTATTCGTCATTGTTTTAATTGTGAAAACTTTTGGTCGTTCTTATTTGAATACATTCAAACTTGTGTGACTCATCTATACCACCAAAGAGTATCTTTAAATCGACTAACAAACCACCAAAGTGTTTGTTAAAATAACAGATTCTGTCGTTATCCCAAACTATCCACCAAATCCAGTGGATAGCTCGATAATGGGATTTGTCAAATCCTATGGTACCATAACATACTATTGGTCAGCTTGGCCAAAGCTAATGAATGTCATTCGTGTTATGAATTAACGCACCAACAAGTTCGTTCACATTATTGAAATCGTCATGTTTAATATAAACCATAGTCTTTGTTTTTGAAAACTTGAAATCGTTGTAGCACATATGAATCACCCCAAAACAAATGCAAACATAAAATAAGGGAACTATGTACTCACTTGAGATTTCAAAGTATCCTTGATCAAGTGAAATAACAAAGCTTGGGAAATCAAGTGGCACTTCGTATTGAATCACGATGTCAATAAATCGGAACCTAAATCGGGGAATCGGATAGAATGAGGTCTTGCAAACCAAATGAGTGTTAGAACTCATATGAAATGGTTTAACAAAGTCTACATTCTGATTTGAAAGGAATCCTAAGTGCTTTTGACCCGTTATGACCCGTTAAGGTAGTTTACACTACGTTAACGTGTCATTTGCGCAAATGTGTGTTCGGATGGTCAAACTAGTCCTATGATAAGTCTTATATGCCTAAATATGTTTAATAATGTTCCAATATCAGTTTAACTATCAAAATTTAAGTTACAAATGCTTAAATTGAATTTATGCGCAAAATGGGCATTTTGGTCATTTCCTAAAGGCATATAAACTACCTATCATACAACTAACCAAACGAAGTGACAATAAGGTATAACCTCAGGAGGTTATTCCCTATACAACTATGGTCACAATATATGTTTGGTCGGATCCTAATGATCGACCAAATGGGTCATGTTCGAAAGTCTAAGCGGTTGTTGAGACCGCTTGACTTACGACCCTAAGTAAGCACTGAACTAGAAGTGACGAGTTAAACATGTTAAAACATGTTTAACTAAGTTGGAAAACTGATTTGGTATTAAAACAAAGTGTTTTGATACCTAAAACTAGTTCCATCGCAAAATGCACATAATCGTGCATTTTGACCGAAACTTTGACTCGTCACTTCGACTAGTCAACGTGGTAATCAGTAGGTATAATCGCTAGGGATTATAACCATCGTGATTAAGATCACGTTGCAAAGTTCAATTAAACTTTGTCTTGACCAATTCATGGTCTAAGCCAAAAGTCATACACTGTTTGACTTTTAGCTTGAAATAGCTAAAAATAAATAAACAAGACTAGTTAGAACACTCACTTTGTTCTAGGATGAAAAGAAGACTAAGAAAACTTAGATGGGAGGCCTCCTAATAAGGTAGCAACTCCACTTAGAGCTTAGAGAGAAGAAGAATGGAAATGAGCAAGTTTTTGAGGTTGTGAAGATGGGTATTTATAGTGTTCAAGGAGCTTTAGGATCTTCACATGTGGATTATGTGTTCTCCATGGAAGTGTAGGATTAAAACAAGTGTTAGGCCAAGAATTAAAGCCTTGATTATCACACAAAAAATGCCCACAAGTTTGAATAAACAAGGATTGAAAACCAAGGCTGCATATAGTGTTTAACATTCTGACTCCGATGCCTCGCGCACCCCGTGACCCAGTAGACGCAGTGGGTCGCGCCCCGCCAGCCACCTCAGATTAGAAGTTTCATTTTTTGGCAAAAATGGTCCCTACAGCCTCCAAACTTGTTTTCTGACGCGTTTAACCCCGTTAACCCAATTTTAAGGCTTTACAAGGATGTTAAAGCATGGGGGACTTAAAATATGCTTGGAAACATTGTGGATGTCGGTTCGTTTGATCGTACAGTCGCTGTTTTCGGTTAATTACGACGAACGTTTGAACGGACGCGAAAACGATGCAAATTGCGAAACGAATGATATTTTTGCATTCCAGTCACTAAAATACAATATTTTAACGATTACAAAAATTTTTGGATCTTCTGATATGTTCAGAACACAAAATATGCACGAATTTGCATACTTTCACAGTTTTGACGCTTTTAGTCCCTATGATCAAATAAACGTATTTTCACATACCGAATCCTTCTAAACTTATTTCTAAGCTATGTAAAGGGTATTTAGGGTATGTTTAGCTTATGAACTTGTTCTGGAGTGTACGTTGCTATGAGAATTGAAAGACTTTCGCAGTTTTTCGCAAATAGTCCTTGTGATTGAATAAATTTGTTTTTGTTATACCGAATCCTTCAGAACTTATTTCTCAGCTATGTAGAGGATATTTAGGGTATATTTAGCTTATGTCACTATTCTGGAGTGTTCGTCGCATTAGACTGATTACGTTTACGTAACAGTTTGCGTATAACTTTCCAGAAATTGTTTAAAAGCTCGAAATCGAGCAAGATTAAAAACGTGAAATTGTTAAACATAAATAAACAAATTTTGTGATCAAAACACATTGTTTTATTGATATTGAAGTTGTTCTAAATCATACAAGCTTTGGATTCGTTTGTGCTTTAGTCTCTTGACTTCACGGTCCATTATCTCCACAGGTTTCTCGGCAAAGTGCATAGTGTCATCAACTTGAATTTCGTCGAGGGGAATTTGGAGATTCGTATCGGCTAAAAACTTCTTTAAATTGGACATGTGGAATGTTGGGTGAATATTACCAAGTTCAGGAGGTAGCTCAAGTCAGTAGGCCACCTTTCCGATTCTTTCAACGATCTTGAATGGTCCAACGTATTGTGGTGCAAGTTTTCCTTTCTTTCCAAATCTCACCTTTCCCTTCCAAGGGGATACCTTGAGTAGGACATGGTCTCCGACTTGAAATTCCAAGGGCTTGCTTCACATGTCCGCATAACTCTTTTGACGACTTCTAGATGTCAGTAGGTTATCGTGAATTTTCTTGACTTTGTCTATTGTTTCCAGAATGAGTTCAGGTCTAGTAAGCTGAACATCACCGACCTCATTCCAATAAACAGGTGAACGGCATTTTCGATCGTATAAAGCTTCAAAAGGCGCCATGTTGATGCTAGCATGATAACTATTGTTGTAAGAGAACTCGATCAACGGTAGATACGAATCCCAATTACCACCAAAGTCTATCACACATGACCTAAGCATATCCTCCAATGTTTGTATCGTCCCCTCGGATTGTCCATCCGTTTGGGGATGATAGGCAGTGCTCAAATTGAGTTAGGTTCCCATGGCAGATTGCATGGTCTTCCCAAAGTGAGATGAGAATCGAGCATCACTGTCAGATATGATGTTCAAAGGAACACCATGTTGAGATAAAATCTCATCAACGTAGTCTTGGCGAGTTTATCAGCAGATAGATCCTCCCGAATTGGAAAAAAGTGTGCTAACTTTGTTAGGCGATCAATGACTACCCAGATGGGATCATGACCCCTAGATGTGTGCGGTAACTTAGTAATGAGATCCATTGCAACGCTCTCCCACTTCCATACCGGTATTTCTGGTTGTTCAAGTAAACCAGATGGGCGTTGATGTTCAGCATTGACTTTGACACAAGTTAGGCATTTAGACACATACAAGGCAACGTCCTTCTTCATACCCGGCCACCAATACTGAGTACGAAGATCCTTGTACATTTTGTCAGCACAAGGATGGATTGAATAACCAGACTTATGAGCTTCGTCCATCACTAAAGTGCGAAGATTATCTTGGCTCGGAATCCATAGTCGGTTTTTGAAATAATGTAACCCATTTTCTTTTGTTTCGAGTTGAAGCTCGAGATTAAGTGGTAGCTCATTTTTTAACAAGCCTTGGGTTACACATGTTCGTTGTGCTTGAATGATACGTGTTTGGATATCAGATAAAATTCGAACACAATGTAGCTTGACACGTTCCTTTCGACTTAGTGCATCGGTTACAACATTTGCCTTACCAGGGTGGTAGCAAATCTCGCAGTCGTAATCGTTCAAGAGCTCGATCCAGCGTCGTTATCTCATGTTTAGCTCCTTTTGATTGAATATATGTTGGATACTTTTGTGGTATGTGATAACCACACACTTCGTACCATAAAGGTAGCGTCTCCAAATTTTGAGAGCAAAAACCACAACACCTAACTCAAGATCATGAGTTGTGTACTCTTCTCGTGAATTTTCAATTGCCTTGACACATAGGCTATGACCTTGTCTTGTTGCATAAGAACACAACCAAGACCTAGATTCGATACGTCACAATAGAAAACAAAATCATCATTTCCATCAGGTAAAGATAAGACAGGAGCATCACAAAGTTTTCGTTTCAGTGTTTGAAAAGCTTCATCTTATTTGGGTCCCCACTTAGAAGGCTTATTCTTTTGAGTCAAAGCAGTGAGAGGAACCATAATCTTTGAGAAGTTCATGATAAATCGACCATAATATCCAGCAAGACCAAGAAATTAGCGAACTTCTGTAGGAGTAGTGGGTGTGTTCCAATCCATTATAGTAGTGATTTTGGAAGGATCCGCATGAATAACTTGCTCGTTGACAATGTGGCCCAAAAATTGAACTTCCTCAAACCAAAATTCACACTTGGAGAACTTGGCGAAGAGTTGTTCCTTCTTGAGGAGTTCCATTGTCAGACGAAGGTGTTGTTCGTGATCGGCTTCTGACTACGAATAAATAAGGATGTCGTCGATGAAAAAAATGATGAACTTGTCTAAATAAGGTTTACAAACCCTATTCATTAAGTCTATGAAGATAGCTGGAGCATTCGTCAAACCAAAAGGCATGACAGTGAACTCGTAATGACCATATCTCGTGCGAAAAGCAGTCTTGGGAATATCTTCTTCGAGTACACGAAGCTGATGATATCTAGAACGCAGATTGATCTTGGAGAAACATGTAGCACCTTGTAGCTGATCAAAAAGATCATCAATTCGTGGTAGGGGATATCGATTCTTGATCGTGAGTTTGTTGAGCTCACGATAATCGATACAAATATGAAAAGATCCATCTTTCTTTTTCGCAAACAGGACAGGAGCGCCCCAAGGTGAAAAGCTCGGACGGATGAATCCTTTGTCAGATAACTCTTGTAATTGCGACAACTCTTGCATCTCAGATGGTGCAAGACGATAAGGTGCTTTAGCAATTGGATTTGCACCAGTTACAAGATCAATATGAAACTCGACTTGACGAGCTGGTGGTAAACCAGGCAGTTCTTCAGGAAACACCTCTCGATAATCTCAAACAATAGGTGTTGGGTTTTTTCACATTTTTATCAAAGTTATTTTATCCATATAAAATAAAAACGCAATGGAAATATTATTTAAAACATGTTACTTTCTAGATATAAAACTCTTTTATATGCAAAACCCAACAACCGGATCCAAATATGAACATGCATGCTATCAAAAACACAACCATATGGTGTTACAAGAATACTACCTTCCAAGAGCAAAAGATATGAAGAAGATGATGTTCTTGATTGGAAATCTTCAAAGGAGAAGACCTCAAGCTTGTATACCCCAAGCCTCCAATAAACACCTTATGTTGCTAGGATCTTCACTAGTGAACTCACTTGAAAAACCCTCTTGACAACCACCCTTTGGCTGAAAATTTGAGATAAACAAAAAGGAGTTCTTGCAACTTGAATTAGTTAGTGAAAGTTTGTATCAAAAATGATAAAATCTACTGTGATCTTGTGAGATTTCTTGCATGTATTGGAAGTGGGAAAACCTACCTTGGGAAGCAAAGGGGGCCGGCCATAGGGCCATAATTTTTAGCCAATGAAAATTTGTGTCCTTTTTATTTTATGTATTGTATTATTTTTTAACTTTTATAAATATAACATCATATGTTTACAAGACTTTATGCAACAAATCATAACCTTTTATGATGTTATTTAACGCATTAAATAACAAGATAAAATATTCTCTCAAAATAAATTATCCATATAATTTATTAGTTTCTCAAGTGCAATTATTTAGGAAACCAATTTCTAAATATTCTAAGTGTTAATATTTATTTTTTTGATCATTTCATAAATAAATGTTCTAGGTGTTTTTCTAGCTTGTTATTGGGTATGACCTGACTTGGATCATAACGTTCTAGCCACACAATTTAATATGTATCTTGGGCATACAGAGTCCAACAATCTCCCACTTGCACAAGATACATAGAAGATTGATGCAAGTAGCTGTAACACTTGTGCTCTGTAAACACTGTATGAGGTAGAACAACATAAATTATCAATGAAACGATGTGTTTTGGTCTCAATGTTTGTTTATTTGTGTTTGACAATTTCACATTTTGACTCTACAGTAGAAACTCTATAAAATAATACACTTGGGACCACCAAAATTTATTAATTAAAAGAGTTATTAATTAATCGATAAATTAATAATTATTAATTTATATATTAATTAATATTTTATTAATTTATAGTAGAATACTTAGTTTACAAACACCTTTCAAGCTTCCACTTAATTATTGCCACCAAACACAACTTCAAAAATTCAACCTTGTGACGCGGGGATCATACGAGCTTTTAAGATGCATTATCGTCGTCGATTTTATAGAAGTCTTTTGGAGGGTTGTGAATTAGGGGTTCCAAATCCAGCAAAAATAAATGTATTAGATGCAATGAATCTTTAAATTACAGCATGGACTATGGATGTTCGTGCAAATACAATTGCGAACTGCTTTCGTCATTGTAAACTTCGATCAACAGATAACATGACTTTTGAGAACTCAGATGAAGGTGGTGAAAGCACTCAAGAACTCCAGAATTTGATCAAAGAGTTGGGTTATCGCAATGCAATGGATGTCGAAGATGTTCTGACTCACCCAGAAGAAAATGTAGTTGCACAGTTGTTGACTGATGAAGAAATTATTGAAAGCGTTATTGGAATTAATAAAGATGATATCGATGAAGAAGATGATGAAAGTTCTACAATGGAGCCCCCTTCGCGAAACGAAGCTATTAAAGCGGCAATTACATTGAACAATTTCTTGTTGAGCTATGAGAAAACAACACCAGAAGTTCTTACCATGCTAAGGAAAATTAGAGACGAGATTCAAGGGGAAATTGATTTCAACAAAAAACAAAAGACAATTGAGTCATTTTTCAAGAAACCTTCATAAATCATTCATGTAATATGCTATATATAAGGAATTATTAATTTATATTTTATATGGGGTCTAAAGAAATTATCAAAAATGTATTATCTTATAATTTTAGCGAATTATTAATTTAGCACCCTATCCCCAAGTCGGGACCGGCAAAAAATATTATCTTAGAGAGTTTATTAAATAATCGAGTATTAATTTATCGAGTTTCTACTGTAGTTTGATTTCAAGCTTGTAATCGCTTTCTGGAAAGTTATATGCAAACTGTTACGTAAACGTAATCAGTTTAACGCGTCAAACACTCTGGAATAGTGACATAATCTTAACATACCTTAAGTAACCTTTACATAACTTAGAAATAAGTTTTGAAAAGTTTGGTGTGTCAAAAACAAGTTTATTCGATCATAGGGACTATTTGCGACAAACTACAAAAGTCTGTCGATTCTTATAGCAACGCACACTCTGGAACAAGATCATAAGCTACACATACTATAAATACCCTTAACATAGCTTATAAATAAGTTTTGATGGGCTCGATATGCGAAAATACGCATATTAGATCATCAGGGACTAAAAGCGTCAAAAACTACGTAAGTTTGCATTTACGCGCATATCTTACGTTCTGACCATATCCGAAGACCCAAAAATTTTTGTAATCATTAAAATATTTTATTTTAGTGAGTGGAATGCAAAAATACCATTCGTCGTGTCACACCCCGACCACGATAAAACAACAAATCGTGGCGGAAACGTCGGGGAGTGTTGTAACAGAATCATTGTTTCACATCCATGGATTAAACAGTTTCGTTTTATTGAATTAAATGTATTACATTAGATTGGAATAAGAAACAAAACATGAACAAATAGACTTTCATTGTTATTAAGTCACTAAGGCCTCGTCCATTCCTATGTGAGCGTACACAAATATCATCATCAAACATCATCAACTATGGTACCTGAAACACACGTGAAAATACGTCAGCATAAAAATGCCGGCGAGTACATAGGTTTTATATGAGTGTCAGATTCATGGCTCATTTTACATGTTGCAGTACTTATTTAAAAACCTTATTTTGAAAAGTATAGTATTGCGACATAATTAACCAACCCAAATCAAGTTGGTTATAATTTATAAAATCTCGTAGCCATGATTCTTAACCCCAAAACATTTATTTAATTAAATCAAATTCTAAAACATCTCGTAAAAACTCGTTAATAAAACTCGTATATAAAACGCGTATGGTTTATATTTTTAGAGAAACCTCGTAATATAACTTCGTCCTAATAACCTTTGCCCAAGTGATCTAGATAACGCAACAATATATAATGTGTTAAAAGCACTTATATATAGGAAGTACCAGCGGCGTATCCACCATGCTTTTAACACATTACACCAGCCCCGTTACCTAATCACTTCCCTAACCCAACGGTTCAAATAGTTTCACACAGTTCACGTAAATCAAACGGTTACAAACGGATCACATAAACAGTTACAACAGTTCACATAAATCAAACGGTTACAAGCAGATCACATAAACAGTTACAACGGTTCACATAAATCAAACGGTTACAAATGGATCACATAAATCAAGCAGTTACAATGGTTCAAAATGTAAAACAATGTGCTAGCATGTTAAGTGAACATACATAGCAAAACATAACGAAATCATGTACTATAAGCGTACTAATCAATATAGCAAGTACATATTATAAAATCATGAAAAACATGAAAGTAACAAGTAGGCACATGTGTTCCACCCCAAAATAGTTTGAAAACAGTAAAAGCGGGGTCTATGTACTCACTTGAGGATGCCTAGAAGTCTTGAACAACAACCAAGCAAAGCTAGAGGGCTCACGGAAAATCAAACGGCACCTAATATAGGTAACTACATTAATAAACGGACCTAAATCGGAAGATCGGATAGGATGAGGTTTCGTAAACCAAATGAGTGTTGGAACTCATATGACATGGTTTAACAAAGCCTACATCCTAAAACGAAACCTATCCTAAGTGCTTACGACCCATTACGACCCGTTTAGGTAGCTTATGCTACTTTAACGCGTCGTTCGCGTAAAACGCGTTCGGAATGCCTAACTAGTCCTATGACAAGTATTATATGCCTAAACATGTTTTATTATGTTGCAAAATCAGTTATGTGACAAAAGTTTAAGTTACATATGCTTAAATACCAACTATGCATAAAAAGGGCATTTTGGTCATTTTACCTAAGACATATAAACTACCTATCATACAACTACTTAAACGAAGTGACCATAAGGTATAACCTCGGAAGGTTATTCAATATATAACTATGGTCACAATATATGCTTGGTCGGATCCTAACGATCGACCAAACAGGTCGGGTTCGAAAGTCTAAGCGGTTGATTAGACCGCTTATCTTACGACCCTACGTAAGCACTAAACCTAAAGTGACGAGTTAAACATGTTAAAACATGTTTAACAAGGTTTGAAAACAAGTTTGATATCAAAACAAACGATTTTGATACCCAAGAATAGTTTGGTTGCAAAATACGCATAAACGCGCATTTTGGCCGAAACTATGATTCATCACTACACCTAATCAACGTGGTAATCAGTAGGTATAGTCACTAAGGACTATAACCATCATGATTACGCTCACATTGCGAAGTCCAAACGAACTTCGTGTTGACCAAAGATTGGTCAAAGCAGAAAGTCAAACACTGTTTGACTTTTACGCATAAAAGAACAAAAGAAGCTTACAAAAAGGTCCAAGCTAGGAGGAACTTGATCTAAATACTCAGGTATGAAGCATAAATGTGACACCTGTGTCACCATGAACACCAAACAAATGCCAAATCAATGAAATATTGTGTTTCATACTTGGAATTTGTATAAATATGTATATCTTTTGCACATATCAATTCTTCTTCGATTTCGAGCTTTAAATCGCTTTCTGGAAGGTTATACGCACACTGGTGCGTAAACGTAAACAGTTTAACGCGACAAACACTCCGAAATAGTTAAATAGGCTTATCATACCTTAAACGATCTTTACATAACTTAGAAATAAGTTTTGGAAGGTTTGGTATGGCAAAAACAAGTTTATTCGATCACAGGGACTATTTGCGTGAAACTGCGAAACTATACCGATTCGTAAGGTAACGTACAGTCCGAAACCTGATCATAAGCTAAACACACCATAAATAACCTAAACATAGCTTAGAAATAAGCTTTGTATGGTTCGGTGTGCAAAAATCTACTTACATGGTCTTACAAGGACTAAAAGTGTCAAAAACGGCGTAAGTTTGCATTTTCGCGCATATCTTACGTTCTGACCACATCTGGACATCCAAAATTTTTGTACACACTAAAATATTTTTATTTTAGTGATCGGCATGCAAAAATACCATTCGCCGCTTAATTTGGTTCGTTTTCGCGTCCGTTTGAGTTTCGTCGTAATTTAACGAACAACACGACCGTACGACCAAACGAGCCGCCATACGAGAGTATTCCGAGCACATTTTGAGTCCTCTAAACTTTATTGACCTTGTAGAGCCTTGAAAATGGCTTAACGGGGGTCAAAAGGGCCTGAAATGGATTTAAAATCATGCAGGGACCAAAGCTGTAATTATATAAACTGTTGCTGAACTGGGGAGCCCAGGCGGGCCACGTATGGTGTCACCCTATTCTTACGCGGGCCGTGTGAAGTGCCCAGCGACCAGAAATGTGTTTTCAGCAATCTATTGCTAAATCAGGGGCTGTTTATGCAATTTCTTGGTGTGTTGAGCAAGTTTAAGTGTTCTCCAAGTTCTCTAATCAGTTCCTAACACATGTGTGGCTATGATTTAATCCTTGTTGGCCACACAAACACTTGGAATGATCTTGTGATCCCATGATCACTATAAATAGCAAGGCCATTCCATTGTTTCATTTGCTCATTTCTCTCATTCCTCTCCTCTCATCTGCTTTGGGAGCATTCTCATCTGATTTTGGGAAGCTTTTTCTTTATAGAAAAGATAGCAAGGACCCTTAGTGAGCATTCTTTCATTCTTTTATTGTTTACTAGTTTAAAAGGTCAAACAGTGTTTGACTTTCAGTTTGACCAAGTCAATGGTCAACGCAAAGTTCATTTGAACTTTGTAACGTGATTGTAATCACGATGGTTATAATCCTTAGTGATTATACCTACTGATTACCACGTTAACTAGGTGTAGTGACGAGTCAAAGTTTCGGTCAAAATGCGTTTTAGCATGCATTTTGCAACGGAACTACTTTTAGGTATCAGGTGTTTTGATACCAAATCAGTTTTCTAAGTAGGTTAAACATGTTTTGAAATGTTTAACTCGTCACTACTAGTTTAGGGTCGTAAGTTAAGCGGTCTAGACAACCGCTTAGACTTTCGAACCCGACCTATTTGGTCGATCATTAGGATCCGACCAAGCATACTTAGTGATCATAGTTGGATAGGGAATAACCCCTGAGGTTATACCTTATGATAACATAGGAATGGTTAGCTATTCGTTAATTGGTTTACATGCCCATAGAAAATGACCAAAATGCCCTTTTGAAGCATAAACCCATAATGTGCATATGTGAACATGTTGTTGACATATAATCTGATTTAGTAACATGTTTAGGGTTAATTGGGCATTGTAAGACTTAACATAGCACATAGTTAACCATCCGGACATAGTTTTACGCAAACGACGCGTTATAGTAGCTTATACTACCATAATGAGTCGAAACGGGTCAAAAGCACTTAGGTAGACTTCCAAATCAGAATGTTCGGTCTATTAAATCATGCCATATGAGTTCCAATACTCATTTGATTTATAGAACTTCATTCTATCCTATCTTCCTATTTAGGATCCGATTGTTTAACATAGTGATTCCATACTAGGTGCCACTTGATTCCTTGATTTCCTGAGCTTTGTTAGGACACTTAATCAAGGAAACTTGCAATCTCAAGTGAGTACATAGTCCCCTCTTTTACTGTTTTAAAATATTTTGGGGTGAAACATATATGCCTATTTGTTATTTTCATGATTTTAAACTATATGACTACACATGATTAGTACCTATTCTTTTGACAACTTAAACGATTATCTATGGTTTAAACACAAATTTTCAAAACTTGTAAATCTAATTGTTGGATTGTACCTATTTTTATACATTCACCCATCCGATTGGTAGTACGATATAACGCTATAGGACTAGACACCCCATTCCTGTTGTATGGAATGTCAAATTTTAACCAAATAGAAATTGCCTTTGTGGTATTTCTATAGTCTCCAAAGTGTAGTTTGATACACTAAGGCTTGATTGAATACCAAATCACACTTTCTTTGTATATGTTGATATACTACAAATTACAGTTTGATGTGCTCTCAAATGTGATCTACCAAAGTATATTTTGATATACTACGTACAAAATCCAACATGTGTTTTAACATACTACTTTGTTATTTACCAAAGCATAGTTTGATATGCTACTGTTTACCAAAGTATAGTTTGATATACTACCAAAGCATAGTTGATATGCTATTTTCAAACCAAAGCATAGTTGATATGCTGTTTTCAAACCAAAGCATAGTTGATATGCTATTTTCAAACCAATGCATAGTTGATATGCTATTTTCAAACCAAAGTATAATTTGATATACTACCAATACTTTTATCCTTAAATCAAAGTATACTTGAGATATACTAACAAATCTATTATCTTAACTACTAAAGTATATTTCGATATACTATCTATTTAACTATTTCAAAACTAAAGTATACTTTGTTATACTATTTATACAAACATTTCAAAACCAAAGTACATTTTTTGTCTATATTATAAACCCTTTTCCAAAATGACATGTTTTCATAAACAAAACTTTTACATTGGATTCGTGGCTTTGAAAACATAAAACCTTTTCTTGCATTATCCAAAGCCATTAATCTAATACACAAAATCCTATGTTACTCACAGGCATTTTTATGCTGACGTACCTATTTTCATATATGTTTCAGGTACTGCTATGTGATGATTGTTGATGCATGCTACACGTAGGATGGACTTGTGCCTTAGCGACTTTAAAACTGAGAAACAATCATTTGTATTTATCTGAATTGTAACAAAACATTGAGTTCAATAATTCAATAAAACAAAACTATTTGATCCAAGGTTGTGAAACAATGATTATGTTACAACACTCCCCGACGTTTCCGCCACGGTTTGCTGTTTTAACGTGGTCGGGGTGTGACAGAAAAGTTGGTATCAGAGCTAATGGTTATAGGGAATTAGGTTATTAGTAATGCTTTGACCTAGACTATAACCTTCCTAGGACCCTAAAACAAGCTATCTTGTGTTTAGTTTTAAAACAATACTGTCACCTATCCTTAGGTGATAACCACAACGAGAACACAATAACGAATCCGCTTCGAAAATTAATCATCTGTCCTAGGATGATTGATTACTAGGTTTTGAACCCTCTGTTGTAAGGTTTTGAACCCTCTCAGTTTTCAAAATCTCGTCAAAGTTTGGTCTAAATAATGTGAACACATGCAAACTGGAAGAGTGAATGCCTGTACCCTGAGTTTTCTGTCTAAGGCTAGAGTGTTCGTAAAAATCCGCATTATCGGACCAGTCACTCTTACCTGGGAACTCTTGGGGTGAGTGTTCACTTATAGGCGAGCATGTCTTCGGTGATACATTATAATGATCCATTTACTTTGATTAGTCACTGCGTGTCGTTTGTTTGTTTGAGGTAACGAACGAATGATTGCCTTCCTTATGTTTTGTCGATGTTTTCAATACCTCTTTTGTTTTCCAATCATCAACCTCACTCATTTCCCTTGTTCCTTTTAGACAATGCCTCCTCGACGTGATGCTCAATCTTTTACTGCCGAGGAAGTCGCAGCCCTTGTTGCTCAACAAATGGCTGCAGTGCTTCCAGGCATAGTAACTCAGATTCATGAGTTATATAACAAAAATAACAACAACAACACCCAGTGTAATTTCAAGACCTTCAACTCTGCCAAACCTTCGAAGTTTTCTGGATCTCAAGGAGCAACCGCGCTCCTGCAATGGTTCAAAAGTTTGGAGAGCACATTCAGGCACGTGCAATGCCCGAATGAGCGTAAGGTTGAGTTTGCATCCAGTGCGTTCGAAAAAAGAGCACTCACATGGTGGAATGGCATAATGAGGGATCGAGGTGCCAATGTGGCAATGGCACAAACCTGGGAAGAGCTTCGGGCTCTAATGATGAAGGAATTCTGTCCTCGTCATGAGCTTAGGGCTTTAGAACGGGAATTTGATGATCTCAAACAAGACAGTGGTGAACATCGAGCCTACACTGATCGTTACGAGGAATTGAGTCTGTTATGTCCTACCATGGTTACGCCTTTGGAGAAAGCAATCGAAAAGTACATTGATGGTCTCCCTAACCCAGTTCAGGATATTGTTACTGGTAGCAACCCTACTACCATCAGATAAGCCATTGAACTATCTGCTACCCTAACTGAATCTCAAATCAGGAAGGGTAAGCTTTTTCGAAAAGGCGATCTGAAACCATCTGACAAGACAGCACAAGATAAACCAAAGGACAAACAGACCGAGTCCTCTAAGAAGTCGAAGAAGCGTAAGGCTCACAAAACTTCACAGTGGTCGCTCAGAATGATCAGGTTGCACCAAATCAGCCAGCACAGCCTCGTGCTAGGAAGAACTATATTGGTACTGCACCCTTGTGCAACCAATGCAACCGTCATCATGTAAATCAGACACCGTGTCACAAGTGTACCCGCTGTGGGCGATTGGGACATTTGTTCAATACATGTCGCCATGTTATCCAAAACCAGAATGCTGCAAATCCTGCTGCTATTCAAGCACAGTTTCCACCTGGATCGTGCTATAACTGTGGTGATCTTACTCACTACCGGAACAATTGCCCGAGACTTGTTAATGCAAATCCAGCACGCGGACGAGCATTTAACATAAACGAGGCAAATACAAATGACAATGCAGCAGTGAACAATTAGACTTTTGTATTTTCTTATTTGTTATCGTTTGAGACAATTCAGTTGTTATAAATAAAATGGTTGTTCCAATTTTATTTCCAAAACTGATACGATTGTGTGTATGTGTTGACATACCCCTACAATACCGACACTAAAGAACCATGTTCTTTGTAGAACGAACTTCTCATGTGGTTCTCTCATCTTGTGATCACTTGTGATCTTCCCTAAAATCCCAAGTACTAGTTTCTTTTAAAGAGACAAAAGTACAGGGTACGAATTGTAAATTCTTAAACAAATACTTGAAATACCAATTCAAATCTTTGATTTGATATCTAAAGGTATTTTCATGAGTCCTTAATTGGATTCCTTACGTGCCTAAATACAAATGTCACGATACAGACAAAGCCAAATCCTTATAAGGTCTTCCTATCTCATAGCTAGACTCTTGAGGATACTTAAAGTACCAATCGAAGTCCGTGATTGGATTTCTGGTGCCCTTCAAATGCATTATGTCACACCCCCAAAATCCACCTGCGGAGTACTACCGCTTGGAGGCGTGACTGACCAGGATCCAGCCACCAATCATATTGAACAAGCATATAAGTAGTTATTAAAATCCAACCAATACAATTGGTGTTCAAACAAAACATAGTTAAGTTGCAAGCGGAAGCATAAGTCTTAAAGTCAAAACATAAGTTTAATAGTTTCAAAGTTTAACATGGCACACAGCCGTCCATGTCCCACAACGATCCTCCTCCATGCAAGCTCCAGCTAAGAACCTAAGGACCTGCAAAGCATGTAGTAACGAGTCAACAACAAGTTGAGTGAGTTCACAGTTGGGTGTTCGTTTTAAGTTGTTTCGAAAACAGTTTCCGTTATCTGGCATCCTGCCGTGGGGGTTACCCCATAGTTTAAAACGTGACTTGTTTATTCCCGGTTACTCTGGCAATCCAGCCGTGGGGGCTACCCCGTGTTAGTTATCTGGCATTTCGGCCGTGGGGGCTACCCCATGTATACACTAGACTCGTTACCATATCGACTGCTGACTGTAGTCATGTTTATGTGCCCTGAACTGTCAATGTCTATCATCATTGACGTGCCAGTAGTCCATTAGTTCACGCCCGTCCTCTACGGCACGGTGTGAGGTTTGTCAAACCTAAATAGCGCTATCTAACTAATGACCCGCTCGCCATTGGCCTCGGCGATTAAGTCAATACAAAGATGAGGGACTTCGTGATAGAGTTTTGGTCTAGTACGAGTTATCTGTCCGTGAGGACGAGGAATTACATTCCTGAACCGATACTGTCCTACCCAAGGAGGACGAGGAACCCACGTTCCTTAACCACATTCCCAACCCAGGGAATCCCATGCTTTGTAGAGGGTGTGAACTCACCTTGGTTTGCTCGGTAGATACACAGAAAAGTCAAACAAGCAATATTGTGGCTACTCGCGTCCTATCATAGTTGTATCATACCAATTAGGTTCGTATTCAAGCAGTACACGTATGTTTCTAGCACAATGCATTCAAGTATGATCATAGCAGTTCAACAATATTCACGTTCAACAGTAACATATAAGGTCTGTGCATTAGGCCCAAGAGTCCGGCCCAATCAATTAAGCCCGAAAAGGGGTGCAAGTCCAAACAGTGTGCACATGCACTTGGTTTCGAGTCGCAACTGATGCAGGTTCTGGTCTCGAGTCGCAACCGGACTCGCAAACACGGTTTCGGTTCGTGCTGTTTTGGTTACGAGTCGCAACTGGACTCGCAACCGAGATTTCGAGTCATAAGGTTTGTGCTGATCAAGTGTGGTTTCGAGTCGCAACCAGGTGTTTGCGACTCGCAACCAATGTCGCAACCGGGAGATTTCGACTCATCATGCAGTGGTTTCGAGTCGCAACTGGAGGTTTCGGTTGGACAACTGCTGATTCGGTACAGTGTACTATCCAATAGGGTTTTGTTATCATGCAACAATTTGTACTATCCACTTAAACATGTTTATTTGTCTAACCTTAACCAAAAACGGATCAAACACATACATTTCAAATATTCATATCATGTCCAACGTATCGTGGGTTAAGTTTGCCGCGTTTACCAAAACGAACCACACCCTTCCAGGGTGAAACTTTGAGTAGTACCCGCTCCCCAACCTGGAGCTCAAGTGGTTTCCTGCCCATGTCGGAGTAAACTTTCTGGCGTTCGCGAGCTGCCGTCATGCGTTTTCGTATTTGAGCAATTTGCTCGGTTGTATCTACCACATATTCCGGACCAGTGATCTGACTATCCCCCACCTCTGCCCAAGAAAGAGGTGACCGGCATTTACGTCCGTACAATGCCTCAAACGGAGCAGCTTTAATGCTGGTGTGGTAGCTGTTATTGTACGAGAATTCCACAAGTGGCAGATGCTTTTCCCAGCGGTTGCCAAAATCGATTACACATGCACGAAGCATGTCCTCTAAGGTTTGAATAGTGCGCTCGGACTGCCCGTCCGTCTGAGGATGGTACGCTGTGCTCATGTCTAATCGTGAGCCGAAGGATTTGTGCATTGCTTGCCACAGTTCTGAAGTAAAACGTGCATCTCGATCCGAGATAATGGAGGTGGGCACCCCGTGCCTCGACACGACTTCCTTAAGGTATATTTCTGCTAGAGTGGAGAACTTATCCGTTTCCTTGATAGCCAAGAAGTGTGCAGATTTTGTGAGTCGATCCACGATCACCCAAATAGTATCGTTCCCGCGCTGGGATCTAGGTAGGCCAGTAACAAAATCCATGGAAATTTGCTCCCATTTCCATTGAGGTATCTCTGGTTGTTGGAGTAGGCCTGAGGGTTTCTGGTATTCAGATTTGACTCTTGCACAAGTCAAACACTTGCTGACGTAAGTTGCTATGTGGGCCTTCATGCTAGGCCACCAGTACGTAGTTTTGATGTCGTGGTGCATTTTATCCGATCCAGGATGTACCGAGTAGCGAGACTTGTGTGCTTCGTCCATCACAAGTTCTCGTAGGTTGCCATAGAGTGGGACCCAAACGCGTCCCGTTACGTAGTAAGCACCGTCTTCCTTCTGTTCTAAGTGTTGCCTCGATCCGCGTAGGGCTTCAGCCCTAACGTTTTCTGGTTTCAGTGCTTCTATCTGAGCAGCTCGTATTTGGGAAGGAAGACTAGAATGGATCGTGAGTTGTAAAGCTCGCACGTGCTTAGGCGCAGTGTCCTTTCGACTGAGGGCGTCGGCCACCACATTGGCCTTGCCCGGGTGATACCTGATTGAGAACTCGTAGTCATTCAGTAGCTCGACCCATCGTCGTTGCCGCATATTCAGTTCCTTCTGCTTGAAGATATGCTCGAGGCTCCTGTGGTCGGTGTAGATTGCGCACTTGGTACCATACAGGTAATGCCGCCATAACTTAAGTGCAAAAACAACAGCTCCCAGCTCTAAGTCGTGCGTAGTGTAGTTCTTTTCATGAACTTTGAGTTGGCGTGAAGCGTAGGCTATAACTTTATCTCGTTGCATCAACACGCAACCAAGACCCTGAATTGATGCGTCGCAGTAAACCACAAAGTCGTCTGTGCCTTCCGGCAAGGAAAGGATAGGTGCGCTACAAAGTCTATCCTTTAGGTGCTGAAATGCCAACTCCTGTGCGTTTCCCCAGCGATAAACAACGCCCTTCTGCGTTAGTGAGGTGAGAGGCTGTGCAATCTTAGAAAAATCCTTTATGAATCTCCGGTAGTATCCCGCCAAACCCAAGAATTGGCGAATTTCCTTTGGTGTACGAGGTGCAGGCCAGTTCTTAATCGAGTCTATCTTGGATGGATCAACATGAATCCCATCCTTGTTTACCACGTGGCCTAGGAAATGGACTTCTCGAAGCCAGAAGTCGCATTTCGAGAACTTTGCATAAAGCTGTTCTGTTCGAAGGAGTTCCAGAATAAGTCACAGATGCTGCTCGTGTTCCTCCCGACTCTTGGAATAGATCAGGATGTTGTCGATGAAGACTATAACGAACTTGTCCAGGTAAGGCTTGCATACTCGGTTCATCAAGTCCATGAAAACCGCAGGTGCGTTTGTCATCCCAAAAGGCATGACCAAAAACTCATAGTGCCCGTATCGAGTTCTGAAAGCTGTTTTGGAGACGTCCTCTTCCCGGACTCTCAGTTGGTGATGACCCGATCTCAAATCGATCTTCGAATAGTAGCTTGACCCTTGCAACTAGTCGAATAAGTCGTCGATCCGCGGTAGAGGATAACGATTCTTCACCGTCACCTTGTTGAGTTCTCGGTAGTCAATGCACATTCTGAAAGTACCGTCCTTCTTCTTTACAAATAATACTGGAGCTCCCCAGGGCGATGAGCTAGGACGAATAAAACCCTTATCCAAGAGCTCTTGTAGTTGCGTAGAGAGTTCTTTCAACTCCGATGGGGCTAAACGATAAGGTGCACGGGCTATGGGCGCAGCTCCAGGAGCTAGTTCAATCTGAAACTCGACTTGGCGATGAGGCGGAAGACCAAGTAATTCCTCAGGAAATACCTCTGGATAGTCGCGTACAACTGGAAAATCTTCTATCTTCTTCTCTTTTTCTGAGGTGTCGGTAACGAGAGCCAAAATGGCAGTGTGGCCCTTTCGCAAGCACTTTTGGGCCTTAAGGAGAGAAATGACGTTCTCAACAGCACTCCTTTTGTCGCCATGAATCATGAGAGGTTCACCATCGGGACCTGGAATACGAACAACCTTCTCGTTGCAAAGAATCTCTGCTCGGTGTTGGGATAACCAATCCATCCCAATGACAACGTCGAAACTACCCAAGACGATAGGAATGAGGTCGATAGAGAAGGTCTGGTCAGCGAGAATAAGTTTACAACCATTGACTACGTGTGTGGCTTCTAAACTCTTACCGTTTTCTAGCTCTACGGTGTGTTTGTTGTTCAAAGGTGTTGGGATACGCTTAAGCATTCGACTAACTTCTAGTGACATGTAGCTAGTATCGGCACCCGAATCAAATAAAACTGAAACATAAAAGTCGTCGAGAAGGAACTTACCCGCCACAACATTGGGGTCATTCCTTGCTTCACCTTGGCCAATCACAAACACTCGCCCCCTGGCGCCATTGTTGTTGTTGTTCCCATTGTTACCATTCCCCTGATTGTTGTTATTGTTGTTGTTGTTGTTGTTCTGGTTCCTGTTCAGTTGGGGACAATCTCTCTTGAAGTGGCCCTCAGCTCCACACTGAAAGCACCCTTTGTTATCACCTTGCTGTTGCTGCTGGCGTTGATTCTGTTGAGCTTGCTGACGATTCTGATTGGCGGGGTATAAGCTCCTGCAATCCTTTGCAGCGTGACCAGGCTTGTTGCACCGATGACAGTTGCCCCTGGTGCATGGCCCGCTGTGGTGCAGGCTGCAGCGATTGCATTTGGGGTGGTTCCCTTTGTACCCACCATGGCCTTGACCACCAGACGATTGCTGATTAGGGCTCTTGTAGTCATCAGTCTTCCTCTGCTGAGACTGGGACTGAACAGAAGTCGAACCCTTACTTGAAGTTCCATCCCATTTCCGTTTGTTGTCACTAGAGGTACCAGAAGTAGTTGCAGCACTTATGCGTTTTGGTAACTTGTTCTGCTCCACCGCCTGATCCGTGAGACGGTGAGCCAACTGGACAGTTTGCTGGTAGGTGGCGAGGTTCGCAGAAGTCACATGACTTTGGATTTCCGGCACTAAACCCTGAAGAAATAGTTCGATGCGTTTGATGGGAGGATCCACCATAGTAGGGCACAGAATTGCCAGTTCGTTCGACCTTTTTACGTAAGCTTCAATTTCTGACCCCGTCATTTTGAGGTTGAAGAACTCCACTTCCAGTTTGTGAATTTCATCACGACTGCAGTATTCTTCTTTGATCATTTCCTTAAAAGTTTCCCAAGGGGTGGCGTTGGCAGCAACCAACCCCAGCATCTGACCTTGAGCGTTCCACCATGTGAGGGCCAAACCCTCGAGAGTACCAGTAGCGTACTTCACCCTGCGCGCCTCAGGGCATTCGCACATTTCAAACACAGATTCTAGCTTCTCAAACCAGTGTAGGAGACCTACCGCTCCTTCAGTGCCGCTAAAAGTAGTCGGTCGGCAGTCCATGAAAGTCTTAAAAGTGCACACGGGTGGCTGAACGTGTTGACCTAGTGTGGGCGAAAGAAAAGACAGACTTTAACACAAAAGTTGGTTCACGAGAGTAGGATTCTAAAGATCCTAGAATGAGTTCGGACTGCAGGATATACCTCCTGCGTGTGCAGCTGCAAGTGCTGCGGCAACTCGTTCGTTGATCAGAGCCGTCAACTGGGCTTGTGTCATGTTAACGCGTCCAGACATGATTCTTCATATCAAGAGTAACACGAGTGAGAGAGGTTCGCGAAGGTACAACGATAGGATAGAGTAAGCACGCATGTGTTCAAGCAACAGTAGTTATACTAACCAAGCATACCATAAGCAATGTACTATGTAACTAACAGGTAGGTAATATATATACACAGATCATATCACCTAGAATGTCGAGCCTTGCATGTGGAGTGAAGCGTCGTTGTGGACCGTTGAGCACTGTACAGGTTATAGTCTGGTTTTAACAAAAAACGTTTTCCCCCTTTATTAAAACCAAGTTCACTATAACCAATGGCTCTGATACCAATCTGTCACACCCCCAAAATCCACCTGCGGAGTACTACCGCTTGGAGGCGTGACTGACCAGGATCCAGCCACCAATCATATTGAACAAGCATATAAGTAGTTATAAAAATCCAACCAATACAATTGGTGTTCAAACAAAACATAGTTAAGTTGCAAGCGGAAGCATAAGTCTTAAAGTCAAAACATAAGTTTAATAGTTTCAAAGTTTAACATGGCACACAGCCGTCCATGTCCCACAACGATCCTCCTCCATGCAAACTCCAGCTAAGAACCTAAGGACCTGCAAAGCATGTAGTAACGAGTCAACAACAAGTTGAGTGAGTTCACAGTTGGGTGTTCGTTTTAAGTTGTTTCGAAAACAGTTTCCGTTATCTGGCATCCTGCCGTGGGGGTTACCCCATAGTTTAAAACGTGACTTGTTTATTCCCGGTTACTCTGGCAATCCAGCCGTGGGGGCTACCCCGTGTTAGTTATCTGGCATTTCGGCCGTGGGGGCTACCCCATGTATACACTAGACTCGTTACCATATCGACTGCTGACTGTAGTCATGTTTATGTGCCCTGAACTGTCAATGTCTATCATCATTGACGTGCCAGTAGTCCATTAGTTCACGCCCGTCCTCTGCGGCACGGTGTGAGGTTTGTCAAACCTAAATAGCGCTATCTAACTAATGACCCGCTCGCCATTGGCCTCGGCGATTAAGTCGATACAAAGATGAGGGACTTCGTGATAGAGTTTTGGTCTAGTACGAGTTATCTGTCCGTGAGGACGAGGAATTACATTCCTGAACCGATACTGTCCTACCTAAGGAGGACGAGGAACCCACGTTCCTTAACCCCATTCCCAACCCAGGGAATCCCATGCTTTGTAGAGGGTGTGAACTCACCTTGGTTTGCTCGGTAGATACACAGAAAAGTCAAACAAGCAATATTGTGGCTACTCGCGTCCTATCATAGTTGTATCATACCAATTAGGTTCATATTCAAGCAGTACACGTATGTTTCTAGCATAATGCATTCAAGTATGATCATAGCAGTTCAACAATATTCACGTTCAACAGTAACATATATGGTCTGTGCATTAGGCCCAAGAGTCCGGCCCAATCAATTAAGCCCGAAAAGGGGTGCAAGTCCAAACAGTGTGCACATGCACTTGGTTTCGAGTCGCAACTGATGCAGGTTCTGGTCTCGAGTCGCAACCGGACTCGCAAACACGGTTTCGGTTCGTGCTGTTTTGGTTACGAGTCGCAACTGGACTCGCAACCGAGATTTCGAGTCATAAGGTTTGTGCTGATCAAGTGTGGTTTCGAGTCGCAACCAGGTGTTTGCGACTCGCAACCAATGTCGCAACCGGGAGATTTCGACTCATCATGCAGTGGTTTCGAGTCGCAACTGGAGGTTTCGGTTGGACAACTGCTGATTCGGTACAGTGTACTATCCAATAGGGTTTTGTTATCATGCAACAATTTGTACTATCCACTTAAACATGTTTATTTGTCTAACCTTAACCAAAAACGGATCAAACACATACATTTCAAATATTCATATCATGTTCATATGACATTCATCAAGTTCTTCACATATTAAAGTCATGTTCATGTTGGTTAATCGAATTTGTTCATCCTATTCCCGGTTTCTAGCATCAATCACAAACGAAATCATGAACAACAAGGCAACACACTTGAATATACTCATCTAATAGTTTCAAATCATCACATAACATATCAAAATCAACTCTACACTAATCTCATTAACATGGTACTACACATATGCAAGCCGGCTTTCATGAACATCAACACTCAATGGTTTGAATCATATTTAGACATAAAATATTGTGTGTTCATTATGCCACATATCCGAAATCAAAGCATGTTAACCAAGCATCATCATATACATCCGATACATGAGAACATCATCATTTGTACCATTATTCTAGCTACACCATGTCATTCACAACATTTAACAATAACAACAACATAGAACACTAACCGATTGTGAGGTGGTGCCGAGTTGGTAAGGAAGATGAGTGTCCGAGTGATGATGATGAGCTTAACCGGGTCTCCTTGTGGTCACCGGTTTGATCCGAGAAGAAGGAGAAGAGAGGTGATGTTGTGGTTTAGGGTTTTTGATGAGGGAGAGTGGAGAGTGTGTGTGTGGTTTGTCCAAAGAATGTCAAGACTAGCATCACTAAGGGTTATATACTTGATTCACATTGTGCACCCTAATGGGCCTTCGGATGAGGTGCACGGCCCAACCGGCCCATATGTTACACTAGTTCACTCGAGACCACATGGTCTCGAGTCGGGTTCATGGCTTTCGGCTCATTTATGTTTATCTACACACTATACATACAAGCACAACACATAAAAATCACATAGTCATATAAGAGGTTCGTTTACCATTAATCACATAAGTTAACTAGTTCCACGTTTAAGCATGATATAACGGGATACAAGAAGGTTCTAAATTTCGAGTTGTCACACATTAATTCAAATTAACAAAGAGCTAATGACTAAATTAACGAACGAGCTGATAACTAAATTAACGAATACACAATTTGGTGATTTTGTGTTTATGTGTAATTCCAAAGCTCGCTATCTAAATCCTGGTAGAATCTTCCGTATTTTCATATGTTAGATTCTCAGAAGGATACTCAAAGTACTATCTTAAATCCTTAAGGAGCTTTCTATGCAAAAAGTTAGACCCTTGGATTCCAAAGTGCTGGTTCAAAACACTTATTTGGTTCTGAGTTACAAAGATCCCTTAAATGGTATATTTAAAGAGATCATACAACGGTCTAGTTAAAGAAGATCATGTGTTGATCTGTTTAAAAAGGATCGTTCGTTGATCTAGTTAAAAAGATCCTTTGGTGGTCTAGTCAAGTCATTTCATGTTTGTTCAATTGATTTTACCCTACACATTATGAAATGAACTGTGCGGACTGTGCAAGGAATTACGTAATTATGGATGCATACATAATTATGGAATTCAGTGCACAGAAACCACAACTAGTTTTGTCATGTGTTAAGACCTATAGTGATGAGAATAACGAGACGGGAACAATGTAAAAAGGGCATGGTGGATACGCCGCTAGTACTTCCTATATATAAGTGTTCCTTATTACATTGCGAATGTAGCGTTATTTAAGTTACTAGAAGTCCTGGACCTTGACCAATGTCATTCAATTTTGCAATCTCCGACTCTGATTCCAAGCACACACAAGTTTCCTATAATAGTCTTCATAGGAAACATTCTCCTATCCGTTGTTCGAAACCCCATGTTTTCGTTAGTACAACAATAACATTTTGGCAGTTAACAGATTCGCTAAGAATCCAAATGTTACCTAGAGTTTTACTTGGGGAAAACAGAGGATTCATTCGAAAGCGAAACAATCACATTTGTCTTCAAAAGTTTCCTCTAAAATTAAATTTCGGGACGAAATTTCCTAAAGTAGGGGAGACTGTGACACCTGTGTCACCACGAACACCTAACAAATGCCAAATCAATGAAATATTCTGTTTCATACTTGGAATTTGTATAAATATGTATATCTTTTGCACATATCAATTCTTGTTCGATGTCGAGCTTTAAATCGCTTTCTGGAAGGTTATACGCACACTGGTGCGTAAACGTAAACAGTTTAACGTGAAAAACACTCCGGAATAGTTAAATAGGCTTATCATACCTTAAACTACCTTCACATAACTTAGAAATAAGTTTTGGAAGGTTTGGTATGGCAAAAACAAGTTTATTCGATCACAGGGACTATTTGCGTCAAACTGCGAAACTATACCGATTCGTAAGGTAACATACAGTTCGGAACTTGATCATAACCTAAACATACCATAAATAACCGAAACATAGCTTAGAAATAAGCTTTGTATGGTTCGGTGTGCAAAAATCTACTTACATGGTCTTACAGGGACTAAAAGTGTCAAAAACGGCGTAAGTTTGCATTTTCGCACATATCTTACGTTCTGACCACATCTGGACATCCAAAATTTTTTACACACTAAAATATTTTATTTTAGTATTCGGCATGCAAAAATACCATTCGCCGCTTAATTTGGTTCGTTTTCGCGTCCGTTTGAGTTTCGTCGTAATTTAACGAACAACGCGACCGTACGATCAAACGAGCCGACATCCGAGAGTATTCGGAGCACATTTTGAGTCCTCTAAACTTGATTGACCTTGTAGAGCCTTGAAAATGGTTTAACGGGGGTCAAAAGGGCCTGAAATGGACTTAAAATCATGCAGGGACCAAAGCTGTAATTATATCAAACTGTTGTTGAACTGGGGAGCCCAGGCGGGCCGCGTAAGGTGTCACCCTATTCTTATGCGGGCTGTGTGAAGTGCCCAGTGACCAGAAATGTGTTTTCAGCAATCTGTTGCTAAATCAGGGGCTGTTTATGCAATTTCTTGGTGTGTTGAGCAAGTTTAAGTGTTCTCCAAGTTCTCTAATCAGTTCCTAACACATGTGTGGCTATGATTTAATCCTTGTTGGCCACACAAACACTTGGAATGATCTTGTGATCCCATGATCACTATAAATAGCAAGGCCATTACATTGTTTCATTTGCTCATTTCTCGCATTCCTCTCCTCTCATCTGCTTTGGGAGCATTCTCATCTGATTTTGGGAAGCTTTTTCTTTATAGAAAAGATAGCAAGGACCCTTAGTGAGCATTCTTTCATTCTTTTATTGTTTACTAGTTTAAAAGGTCAAACAGTGTTTGACTTTCAGTTTGACCAAGTCAATGGTCAACGCAAAGTTCGTTTGAACTTTGTAACGTGATTGTAATCACGATGGTTATAATCCTTAGTGATTATACCTACTGATTACCACGTTAACTAGGTGTAGTGACGAGTCAAAGTTTCGGTCAAAATGCGTTTTAGCATGCATTTTGCAACGGAACTACTTTTAGGTATCAAAACACTTTGTTTTGATACCAAATCAGTTTTCTAAGTAGGTTAAACATGTTTTGAAATGTTTAACTCGTCACTACTAGTTTAGTGCTTGTTTAGGGTCGTAAGTTAAGCGGTCTAGACAACCGCTTAGACTTTCGAACCCGACACGTTTGGTCGATCATTAGGATCCGACCAAGCATACTTAATGATCATAGTTGCATAGGGAATAACCCCTGAGGTTATACCTTATGATCACATAGGAATGGTTAGCTATTCGTTGATTGGTTTACATGCCCATAGAAAATGACCAAAATGCCCTTTTGAAGCATAAACCCATAATGTGCATATGTGAACATGTTTTTGACATATAATCTGATTTAGTAACATGTTTAGGGATAATTGGGCATTCTAAGACTTAACATAGCACATAGTTAACCATCCGGACATAGTTTTACGCAAACGACGCGTTATAGTAGCTTATACTACCATAATGAGTCGAAACGGTTCAAAAGCACTTAGGTAGACTTCCAAATCAGAATGTTCGGTCTATTAAATCATGCCATATGAGCTCCAATACTCATTTGATTTATCAAACTTCATTCTATCCTATCTTCCGATTTAGGATCCGATTGTTTAACATAGTGAATCCATACAAGGTGCCACTTGATTCCTTGATTTCCTGAGCTTTGCTAGGACACTTAATCAAGGAAACTTGGAATCTCAAGTGAGTAAATAGTCCCCTCTTTTACTGTTTTAAAATATTTTGGGTGAAACATATATGCCTATTTGTTATTTTCATGATTTTAAACTATATGACTACACATGATTAGTACCTATTCTTTTGACAACTTAAACGATTATCTATGGTTTAAACACTAATTTTCAAAACTTGTAAAACTAATTGTTGGATTGTACCTATTTTTATACATTCACCCAGCCGATTGGTAGTACGATATAGCGCTATAGGACTAGACACCCTATTCCTGTTGTATGGAATGTCAGAAACCAAATTTTAACCAAATAGAAATTGCCTTTGTGGTATTTCTATAGTCTTCAAAGTGTAGTTTGATACACTAAGGCTTGATTGAATACCAAATCACACTTTCTTTGTATATGTTGATATACTACAAAAGTACAGTTTGATGTGCTCTCAAATGTGATCTACCAAAGTATAATTTGATATACTACGTACAAAATCCAACATGTGTTTAACATACTACTTTGTTATTTACCAAAGCATAGTTTGATATGCTACTGTTTACCAAAGTATAGTTTGATATACTACCGACTTTGATATTTCATAAACTAAAGTATATTTTGATATACTACCAAAGCATAGTTGATATGCTATTTTCAAACCAAAGCATAGTTGATATGCTGTTTTCAAACCAAAGCATAGTTGATATGCTATTTTCAAACCAAAGTATAATTTGATATACTACCAATACTTTTATCCTTAAACCAAAGTATACTTGAGATATACTACCAAATCTATTATTTTAACTACTAAAGTATATTTTGATATACTATTTATTTAACTATTTCAAAACTAAAGTATACTTTGTTATACCATTTATACAAACATTTCAAAACCAAAGTACATTTTTTGTCTATATTATAAACCCTTTTCCAAAACGACACGTTTTCAGAAAGAAAATTTTACATTGGATTCATGGCTATTTTGAAAACATAAAACCTTTTCTTGCATTATCCAAAGCCATGAATCTAATACACAAAATACTATGTTACTCACAGGCATTTTTATGCTGACGTACCTATTTTCATATATGTTTCAGGTACTGCTATGTGATGATTGTTGATGCATGCTGCACGTAGGATGGACTTGTGCCTTAGCGACTTTAAAACTAAGAAACAATCATTTGTATTTATCTGAATTGTAACAAAACATTGAGTTCAATAATTCAATAAAACAAAACTATTTGATCCAAGGTTGTGAAACAATGATTCTGTTACAACATTCCCGACGTTTCTGCCACGGTTTGTTGTTTTAACGTGGTTGTGGTGTGACAATAAAGCTTCAAATTAGATCAAGGTGTGAGGAAAACGGATTGAGAGCTTAGGTATTTATAGATTTCGGAGAACCGATAAGATGGTTTCTCGCATTTCGTGCCTTGATCTTGGCCCTCCACTTGGGCATATGGTTTTTCAAAACCATGGGAATACTTAAAACCATCAAATTTTGCAAAACCTTGGGTTAAAACCATCAAAACCTCAAAAATGGACCAAGTTCAATGTATCTGCCAGAAATTTCAAAAATGGTCCCTGTACTTGTAAAACTTGATTTTTTTGGCACTTTTAAGCCCCGTTAACCCCATTTCGAGGCTCTAAAATAAAGGTAAAGTATAGGGAACTTGAAATGTGCTCAAAAATATCTCGGATGTCGGTTCGTTTGGTCGTACGGTTGCGTTGTTCGGTTAATCACGACGGAAATCGTAACGAACGTAAAAACGATCCAAATTACGCGACGAGTGGAATTTTATCATGCCAATCACTAAAATAAAATATTTTAATGATTACATAAATTTTTGGATGTCCGGATATATTCAGAACGTAAGATATGCGCGAAAATGCAAGCTTACGCACTTTTTGACGCTTTTAGTCCCTACGATCGAACAAACTTGATTTCGACACACCAAACCATCAAAAACTTATTTCTAAGTTATATAAAGGTTATTTAAGATATGTTAAGCCTATGTCACTGTTCCGGAGTGTTAGTTGCATTAAACTGGTTATATTTACGCATCAGTTCGCGTATAACCTTCTAGAAAGCTATTTAAAGCCCGAAATCGAACAAGAATTGATATGTGCAAACGATACACATATTTTTACAAATCCCAAGTATGAAACACAATATTTCATTTATTTGGTATTTGTTTGATGGTCGCAGTGACACATGTGTCACAATCTCCCCTACTTTAGGAAATTTCGTCCTGAAATTTATTCGTAGGACTCTGTCTGTGACGCTGTGTTAAATAAGTGTCTTGCATGGAATCTAGGGTGTTTATCTATTTGCGTAGAATAACCCATCAAAGATAAGCAAGGCATAATCCTTTCATTTTCCTCAATGGACATTCTTTAGAAACGAAAATGAACGGACGGAGTCATTTTCAACAGGTATTCTTCAGAAGCGGAAAATGAAGGAATAAACAAAAAGGATATTCATTTTCCTCAACGGATATTCTTCAGAAACGAAAATGAACATACGGAGTCATTTTCAACAAATATTCTTCAGAAATGGAAAATGAACGAATAAACAAAAGGAAATTCATTTCCCTCAACAGACATTCTTCAGAAATGAAAATGAACGGACGGAGTCATCTTCAACAGATATTCTTCAGAAATGGAAAATGAAGGAATAAACAAAAGGATATTCATTTCCCTCAATGGACATTCTTCAGAAATGAAAATGCACAGACTGAGTCATTTTCAACAGTTACTTCATCAGAAATGGAAATGAAGGAACATGATATTCATTTCCCAAAACAGACTTTCTTCAGAAACGAAAATGAACGGACGGAGTCATTTTCAACGGGTGCTTCATCATAAATGGAAATAAATTGAGTCAACTTTTAGACACATGACAAAACTTGCTATGGTTTCTGTGCACTAAATTCCATAATTATGTATGCATCCATAATTACGTAATTCCTTGCACAGTCCGCACAGTGCATTTCATAATGTGTAGGGGAAGAAAAATCAAACTTGTGATGAGTGTGACAAGACTACCATAGGGTCCGTTTAATTAGATTGACAGATGATCTCTTTAAATAGACCACCAAGGAGTCTTTTCAGCTATATCATCACATGACATTCCTAACCAGATTTTTGGATTAATCTGTTTAACTAGACCACTCAAGGGGTCTAATTATGTAATAGTACTTTATAATCCAAGGGTCTTAACTATTACTTAGAAGCCCATTAAGGATTTAAGGTAGTACCTTTGGATATCCTACTATGAATCCCTCATACGAAGATATGGGAGATTCTACGAGGATTTGGATAACGAAAATTCGGATTGCAAAAATACCCAACACATAAATATAATCACACAATTACATAATCATATAATCACATAATTGTTTATCTTGACCTTTAATTTGTTTTCTTTGGACATGGGTAATTAAAGCACACCAGGAATCCAATCCGTGGATTTCATTTGGCACTTTAAACATCTTCAAGAATCTAACCATAAAGATACGAAGATCTTAATAGGAATTTGGCTTTGTCCTTATTGAATCGTAATGTACGTATTAGAGCATACAAAGAATTCAATTAAGGGCTCCGATGAATGATATCCATCAACAAGGATCTTAATTATGAGGATAGAAAGATCCTATACAGATTTTGGAATTTGTGTAACGGGAGGTGTTTCGACACCTTGCACTAGGCGTGCTTAAGTCGATACACAAGGTAGAAAGTTCACGAGGTTGAGGTGCTAGATATGCCGAGGCGACATATGAAGCAGAATCTGGAGGTTGAGCAGCAACAGGATTTGCAACAGCTTTGCTTTGGATAGCAAAGCGGCACGTGTTAACCAAATGTCCCCATCGTCCACCGTGGGTACATTTGAAACATGGTATTCGATTCGGATGATAACGGTTACATTGATTGCACCAAAAAGCAGTTCCCTTCTACGGCTTCATCCCTGAGGCGAGTCATGGTGATAGCTAAATCAACATTCTCTGGAGTATGACGCCTATTTGCTGAGTAATTGCAGCACCTGGTTCGGACATTTAAGTGTTGTTGTGATGAAGAGGCACCTTGAAGATAGTGAAAGGTATAGGAGGAAACAAGCGAAAGATAATCAAAAGAGAATGACAACGTATGAAAAATGTGACCATTTGTTTGTTACCTAAGGCAAACAAATGAGACGGTGACTAATCAAAGTAAACGGGTCATATTAACGTATCGCAAAGACATGCTCTCCTATAAGTGGACACTCACCCCAAGAGTTCCCAGGTAAGAGTGACTGGTCCGATACTGCGGATTTGTATGAACAGTCTAGCATTAGACAGAAGACTCAGGGTACAGGCACCCACCCTTCCAGTTTGCACGTGTTCATATTAATGAGACCCAAACTTTGACGGGATCTTGAAAACTTTGAAGGTTCAAAACCTTATAATAAATCATCCTAGAACAGATGATTAGTTTTCAAAGCAGATTCGAAATTTGTGTTCTTGTTGTGGTTGTCACCTAAGGATAAGTGACGGTATTGTTTTATGACTAAACGCAAGTAAACTCGCGTTAGGGTCCTAGGAAGGTTATAGACTAGGTCAAAGCATTACTAAACCTAATTCCCTATAACCATTGGCTCTGATACCAACTTTTCTGTCACACCCCGACCACGATAAAATAACAAATCATGGCGGAAACATCGGGGAGTGTTGTAATAGAATCATTGTTTCATAACCATGGATTAAACAATTTCATTTTATTGAATTAAATGTATTACATTACATTGGAATTAGAAACAAAACATGAACAAATAGACTTTCATTGTTATTAAGTCACTAAGGCCTCGTCCATTCCTATGTGAGCCTACACAAATATCATCATCAAACATCATCAACTATGGTACCTGAAACACACGTGAAAATACGTCAGCATAAAAATGTCGGCGAGTACATAGGTTTTATATGAGTGTCAGATTCATGGCTCGTTTTACATGTTGCAATACTTATTTAAAAACCTTATTTTGAAAAGTATAGTATTGCGACATAATTAACCAACTCAAATCAAGTTGATTATAATTTATAAAATCTCATACCCATGATTGTTAACCCCAAAACATTTATTTAATTAAATCGAATTGTAAAACATCTCGTAAAAACTCGTTAATAAAACTCGTATATAAAACTCATATACAAAACTCGTATGGTTTATATTTTTAGAAAAACCTCGTAATATAACTTCGTTGTAATAACCTTTGCCCAAGTGATCTAGATAACGCAACGATAATATAATGTGTTAAAAGCACTTATATATAGGAAGTACCAGCGGCGTATCCACCATGCTTTTAACACATTACACCTGCCCCGTTACCTAATCACTTCCCTAACCCAACGGTTCAAACAGTTTCACACGGTTCACATAAATCAAATGGTTACAAACGGATCACATAAACAGTTACAATGGTTCACATAAATCAAATGGGTACAAACGGATCACATAAACAGTTACAACGGTTCACATAAATCAAACTGTTACAAACGGATCGCATAAATCAAGCAGTTACAACGGTTCAAAAGGAAAAACAATGTGCTAGCATGTTATGTGAACATACGTAGCAAAACATAACGAAATCATGTACTACAAGCGTACTAATGAACACAGCAAGTACATATTATAAAATCATGAAAAACATGAAAGTAACAAGTAGGCACATATGTTCCACCCCAAAACAGTTTGAAAAAAGTAAAAGAGGGGTCTATGTACTCACTTGAGGATGCCTAGAAGTCTTGAAAAACAACCAAGCAAATCTAGAGGGCTCACGGAAAATCAAAAGGCACCTAATATAGGTAACTACGTTAATAAACGGACCTAAATCAGAAGATCGGATAGGATGAGGTTTCGTAAACCAAATGAGTGTTGGAACTCATATGACATGGTTTAACAAAGCCTACATCATAAAACGAAACCTATCCTAAGTGCTTACGACCCATTACGACCCGTTTAGGTAGCTTATGCTACTTTAATGCGTCGTTCGCGTAAAACGCGTTCGGAATGCCTAACTAGTCCTATGACATTTATTATATGCCTAAACATGTTTTATTATGTTGAAAAATCAGTTATGTGACAAAAGTTTAAGTTACAAATGCTTAAATACCAATTATGCATGAAAAGGGCATTTTGGTCATTTTACCTAAGGCATATAAACTACCTATCACACAACTACTTAAATGAAGTGACCATAAGGTATAACCTCGGAAGGTTATTCCCTATACAACTATGGTCACAATATATGCTTGGTCGGATCCTAATGATCGACCAAACGGGTCGGGTTCGAAAGTCTAAGCGGTTGATTAGACCGCTTATCTTACAACCCTACGTAAGCACTAAACCTAAAGTGACGAGTTAAACATGTTAAAACATGTTTAACAAGGTTTGAAAACAAGTTTGATATCAAAACAAACGGTTTTGATACCCCAAGAATAGTTTGGTTGCAAAATACGCATAAACGCGCATTTTGGCCGAAACTATGATTCGTCACTACACCTAATCAACGGGGTAATCAGTAGGTATAGTCACTAAGGACTATAACCATCGTGATTACGCTCACATTGCAAAGTCCAAACAAACTTCGTGTTGACCAAAGATTGGTCAAAGCAGAAAGTCAAACACTGTTTGACTTTTACGCTTAAAAACACATAAAAGAACGAAAGAAGCTTACAAAGGGTCCAAGCTAGGAGGAACTTGATCTAAATACTCAGGTATGAAGCATAAAGCTTCAACTTAGAGCATAAAATTAGATCAAGGTGTGAGGAAAATGGAATGAGAGCTTGGGTATTTATAGATTTCGGAGAACCGTTAGGATCGTTTCTCGCATTTCCTGCCTTGATCTTCGCCCTCCACTTGGGCACATGGTTTTTCAAAACCATGGGAATACTTAAAACCATCAAATTCCAGCCCATAGAGTGCAAAACCTTGGGTTAAAACCATCAAAACCTCAAAAATGGACCAAGTTCATTGTATCTGCCAGAAATTTCAAAAATGGTCCTTGTACTTGTAAAACTTGATTTTTTGGCACTTTTAAGCCCCGTTAACCCCATTTCAAGGCTCTAAAATAAAGTTAAAGTATAGGGAACTTGAAATGTGCTTAAAAATATCTCGGATTTCGGTTCGTTTGGTCATACGGTTGCGTTGTTCGGTTAATTACGACGAAAATCGTAACGAACGCAAAAACGATCCAAATTACGCGACGAGTAGAATTTTATCATGCCAATCACTAAAATAAAATATTTTAATGATTACATAAATTTTTGGATGTCTGAATATATTCAGAACGTAAGATATGCGCGAAAATGCAAGCTTACGCACTTTTTGACGCTTTTAGTCCCTACGATCGAACAAACTTGATTTCGACACACCAAACCATCCAAAACTTATTTCTAAGTTATGTTAATGTTATATAAGGTATGTTAAGCCTATATCACTGTTCCGGAGTGTTCGTTGCATTAAACTAGTTATAATTACGGATCAGTTCCCGTATAACCTTCCAGAAAGCGATTTAAAGCCCGAAATCGCACAAGAATTGATATGTGCAAACGATACACATATTTTTACAAATCCCAAGTACGAAAAACAATATTTCATTTATTTGGTATTCGTTTGATGGTCACAGTGACACAGGTATCACACGTCGCGTAATTTGGATCGTTTTCACGTCCGTTCGAGTTTCGTCGTAACTAACCGAACAACGCGACCGTACGACCAAACAAACCAACATCCATGATATTTTCAAACATATTTTAAGTTCCCTATGTTTTAACAACCTTGTGGAGCCTTGGAATTGGGTTAATGGGGGTTAAACGCGTCGAAAAACAAGTTTTGGAGCTGGAGGGACCTGTTTTGATAAGTTTGAAAGTTCTGACCTGCACTCCCTGGCGGCCAGCGAAGACTGTTGTTGTTTCCTTCACGGCCCGCGTGAGCTGGAGCTGGGCAGATTCATTAAATCCTTCAAATCAGCTGCTGAATTGGTTTTTAACCATTGTTTTTGCATACCATGAGCTGGTTTATGTGTTCCCCAAGTTGCCAAATCAGTGTATAACATGTGTAGGGTGTTGATCATGCTTTGATCCATTCAAAACACTTGTCATGATCCTAAAGGCACTTGATTTCCTATAAATAGCAAGGGGTTTTTCCATTGTTCCTTGCTCATTTGCTTTCTTCTTCACTCCTGCTCTAAGTTGAGGCTCTCACACTTGTTGAAGGCCTCGTACCTGAGTTTTCTTTGTCCTCTTTCCAAGCTTGGATTCTTGTAAGTGTTCTTTCATGCTTGGTTATGTATTTCAAGCAAGAAAGTCAAACAGTGTTTGACTTTCAGCTTTGACCATGAATTGGTCAAGACAAAGTTTGATTGAACTTTGCAACGTGAGCGTAATCACAATGGTTATAGTCCCTTGTAACAATACCTACTGATTACCACGTTGATTAATCATAGTGACGAGTCATAGTTTCGGTCAAAATGCCTGATTATGTGCATTTTGCGACGAAACTATTTTCGGGTATCAAAACACTTTGTTTTGATTTCAAAATATGTTTTCTAACTTAGTTAAACATGTTTTAACTCGTCACTTTTAGTCTTGTGCTTATATAGGGTCGTAAGTCAAGCGGTCTTGACAACCGCTTAGACTTTCAAACCCATTTGGTTGATCTTTAGGATCCGACCAAACACATTAGGTGACCATAGTTGTATAGGGAATAACCTTCCGAGGTTATACCTTATGGTCACTTCGTTTAGTTAGTTGTATGAAAGGTAGTTTATATGCCTTAGGAAAATGACTAAAATGCCATTTTTACGCATAATTTCATTTTAAGCATATGTAACCAATGTTTTGACATCTAAACTGATGATGCAACATAATTAAACATGTTAGGGCATATAATACTTATCATAGGACTAGTTAGGCTATCCGAATGCGCTTTTGCGCAAATGACGCGTTAAAGTAGTATAAGCTACCTTAACGGGTCATAACGAGCCATAAGCACTTAGGATAGGTTTCAACTCAGAATGTAGGCTTTGTCAAACCATATCATATGAGTTCCAACACTCATTTGGTTTACAATACCTAATTCTATCCGATTCCTCGATTTATGTCCCGTTACACTAACATAGTATCCGATACACTAGGAACAACTTCGCCAATTGAACAATTGATCTTTTGAGCTTTGTTATATCATTTGGACAAGAACTACGCGCAATCCCAGGCGAGTACATAGTTCCCCTCTTTTACCGTTTTCAAATGTTTGTTGGGATTTTAACATGTTTATCAAAGTATTTCATCCATATGAAATTAAAACGCAGAGGAAAATTATTATTTAAAACATGTTATTTTTAAGATATAAATTTCATTTATAAGAAAATCCCAAAACCCGGATCCATATACGAACATGCATGCTACCAAAAAATTAAAACACAACCATAGGGTGTTTAGAATACTACCTTCCAAGGAGTAATGGATATGAAGAAGATGATGCTTCTTGAACGGTTGCCTTCAAGTGTAGAAGACCTCAAGCATGCATACCCCAAGCCTTCCAACAAACAGCTTATGTTTAGCTAGGATTTCTACCTATGAACTCACTATTGAAACCCTCTTTAAACCATCATGTGGCCAAAAATATGAGAGGATGTAGTAGAGTTCTTGCACTTGATTTATGAACATGAACAAGCCTACTAGATAACCATACATGACCCGATTTTTAGAGAGTCTTACACTTGATTTTTCCAAATGAAAAACCCTCTTGGATGATCATGTTATGGCCGAAATTTTCAGCCATTTTTCTCTAGTATTCTTAAGTTCATTCTTCTCTATTTTGTCATCCAAAATGTTTATAAATGTAGAGAGAATCTTGCCACCTATCTTGCCCAATGAATGAGTCTCTAACACATGCATTTGCATGCATTGTTATTGGACCAAAAGATTTAGGGAATACCACCCAATCAAAGGGTCTGTAGCATGTAAGATGTGCATGTAACTTGATTGGTGGAAAATCTTTAGGGAAGAACAAAGGGGGGGGGGGGCACTCTTTACTTTATAAAAAAAAATAATAATTTCTTTTATAAAATTTATAAGTCTTATGTATATTTTATAACTTTTATAAAATATAACAACATATGTTATAAGACTTATACAACTTTTATTATGTTATTTAACCCATTAAATAACAAAATAAAATATTCTCTCAAAATAAATTATCCATATAATTTATTAGTTTGTCAAGTGCAATTATTTAGAAAACCAATTTCTAAATATTGTAAGTGTTAATATTTATTTGTTTGATCATATCACAAATAAATAATATAAGTGTTTGTCTAGCTTGTTATTGGGTATGACTCGACTTGGATCATAACGTACTAGCCACATCAATTTAATATGTGTCTTGCGCATACAGAGTCCAACAATCTCCCACTTGCACAAGATACATAGAAGATTGATGCAAGCAGTAAATAACGCCTAACTACGGTTTACTACCCCTAATACGTATGACTATATGTGCCATTCAATAACATCATCCCCTTCAAGTCCCTTACTTGAAATGATTTAGGTGAATCTATCATTTATCCTTTTGTTACAGATGTCATGTCAAATCCAGAGACATAGAGTGATCACTCTCTGTTGATTTAACTTTAGCAGGCCTTAGACATCTTACTCTCAACGAATAAGAGGAACAAATCCCATCTTGACTACATACGTCTCTCACAATCACCTTGTACCACACCTGAGCTTAGCCTTATGTACTGTCATATTACTAACAACGAAGAAATAAGTCAAGGTACAATATTTGGTGAATATCAAGACCCAATATGTATCTCAGGTCTGAGGATACTATGATATTCTCCTTTACTCCAATTTACTTATGATCAATCACAGAGGATTCCATGCAGTAATATTTGAGAGCGAGTCAGTCCAATATTTGTATCCCACAAATATCTATGAACTTTGGCAGCAACACTTTGCTCTATATTCATACCTAATGAATATCTACCAATCCTAGTTCATAATAGTCTTACATTCATATTTGTTCCCACAAGTATGATCGACTACGAACATTTAGAATAAGTAACTTATTCACGGATTTAAACATGCTAAAATGGAACATAACTCAACATACCATAAAGAGTTATAATAACAGTTGTTCCAATATCCAAATACAAAATAGATCAAATACAATCACTAGAATATCGAAGTCCCATGGCACAAGTATGACCCTTTCATGCTTTGCCCTTTCAAGGAGCTTCGTGAGTGGATCCGCAATATTTTGATCAGTTTGAACTTTGCGAATACATATCTTTTGCTTTTTCAACTTCATCCCTTATGTAGTTGAAATTCCGCTCAATGTGCCTAGTCTTTCGATGTACACGAGGTTCCTTGATTTAAGCAATCACACCTTCGTTATCACAAAGATCTCTAGGGGTCTTGAATGGTAGGGACTACCCCTAGATCGGCAATAATTCAAGTGGTAGATCCATATGAATTATCTCAATTAAAGAAGCGGCGATGTATTCTGATTCTGTAGTGGTCAATGCTACCCTGATTGTGATCGAGAACAATCTCGATTAGTTTGGAAACTCGTATCCATGTAACCCTTTACAACGAATTCCGAAACTCGCATCCCTGTAACCTTTTACAACGAGTTCTTTTCACCAGATCTATATATTAGAAATATATCCTTAGTTCTTCTGAGGTATTTCAATATATTTATAACAGTCACCCAATGACCATTACTTGGATTTCGCTGGTATCTTTTCGTCATGCTTAATGCGCACGACATGTCCGGTCTAGTGCATATCACTACATACATAATGAATCCTATAGCTGACGCATATGGGATTCCTTTCATTCTTTTCTGCTCATCCTTTGAGCTTGGACATTGAAACGCTTTCAATATTGTCCTATCTTTGAATAGGTACCAAACCTTTCATAGAGTTCTCTATCTTGAACCTTTTCAAGACTTTGTCAATGTATGCATTTTAGTTTAAACCTATCAAGTGCCTTGATCTATCCCTATAGATCTTTATTCCCAAAATATAGGCAATTTCTCCAATATCCTTAATGAAAAAACAACTTCCAAGCCAGGTTTTACACCTTCCATGGTTGGGAGGTTATTTCCAAATAGTAGAATGTCATCGACATACAACATTAAAAAAGTGATGATGCTCCCACTAGCCTTCTTAAAACACAAGCTTTATCAACGTTCTTGATGAATCCATATACCCTAATCTCTTCATCAAAACGGTGATTGTAACTTCTTGATGCTTGTTTCAATCCATAGATTGAATTCTTTAACTTGTATACTTTGTCAGGATGTTTTGGATCGGCAAAACCTTCAGGCTGAACCATATTGACATCTTCCTCAAGATATCCATTTAGGAAAGCCGTTTTGACATCCATTTACCAAATCTCATATTCATAATATGCATGTATGGTAAATAATATCCTTATTGACTTTAGCATCGCTATAGGCGAGAAGGTCTCATTATAATCAACCCCTTGAGTTTGATTGAAACCTTTTGCTATAAGTCTCGCTTTACAGGTATCCAAGTTACCATGCATTACGGTTTTCTTCCTGAAAACCTACTTACTTCCAACTACTTTGGAGTTAAGACACAACCAATTTCCATACTTGGTTGTTATACATGGATTGCATCTCTACGTTCATGGCTTCAAGCCACTTGTCATAATCGGATTTTGACATTGCATCATGGTATGTGGTTAATTCACCTAAATCTACCACGTAGCATCCATCCATGAAAAATCCATATCTTTCAGGTGGACTACTAATTCTACCAGATATGTGAACGTTTTTGTGTGTATTGATCAACCACTTGATCATTTTCAACAACCTCTTGTTGAGTGCTAGTATTAACCAAATGTGTATCGGCTTGTGGTTCTTGATCCTCATCAAGTTTCATTGTTCTACTAATTCCTTCCACAAGGAACTTAGCTTCCAAGAACTCAGCCTTTTGAGCAACAAATACCTTTTGCTCTGTTGGATCGTATAAATAATATCCTATATCATTTTTAGGATATCCTACAAAGATACACTTAGTGGATCGTACTTTCATTTGTTTGGGGTGCATAGCTTAACATAAGCTTCACAACCCCATAATTTTAAATATGATAATGATGGAGCCCTTCCATGCCATATTTCAAAAGGGTGTCATATCCACTTTCTTGGTTTTGGGCCATATATAATATGCGGACCACGGAGAGCAAAGCATAACCCAAAATGATAGAGATGATGCGCTCCTAGCCATCATAGATCGAACCATATCCAAATAGAGTTCGATTCCTCCTCTATCGGAACGAAGAACTTTAATTGAGTTGATTTTGTACTTCACCTTTTGAAGATTTTGAACGTTTCAAAACTTCTTCTTTGTGTCAAGTACACATAACCTTAACTACTATAGTTGTCGGTAAAAGTAATGAAGTATCTTCCACCATTCCTAGTCATTGGCTTAAAAGGATCACATACATTCGAATGTATGATACCTAATAAATCTTTTGCCCTTTCTCACTAAGGGATTACTTGGTCATTTTACCTTGTTAATAAGATTCGCATGTATCAAATGAACCAATTTCATTTGTTTCCAAAAGACAATTCTTTCGAAGTGTTTACATGCGACATCTGTTTATATGACCAAGGCGATAATGCCAAAGATAGGTCTTGCTCAAATCCATTTTGAGTTTCCTTGGTGATTACTTGGTACATTGAACTATCAAATGATATATTATTATGAGCCAATTCATAAATACCATTTGAAAGCATAGCTTTAAAGTAAAACATGTCATTTATTAAAATATCAATGTTTGCAAACTTTAAGTCAAAACCATATTGTCTTATTAGGGAAACTTGAATAATGTTCCTAGTCAAACTAGGAGCATTCAAGACATTTTAAAACAATTTCCAAACCATTTGGAAGTTTCAAAACATAGTCTCCTTTCTTGTAATGTTTATTTCTTTTGAACCTTTTGCAACGAATTGCAAACATGAGTTCCACATCCGGTATCTAATACCCATGTGTTAGAAGAAATAACATTAAGGTCAATATGTATCATTAAGATTGTACCTGAGGTTTGCCTAGCATCCCTCTTGTTTTTCAATTCTTTGAGATAGGTTGGACAATTCCTATTTAAATGCTGTATCTCACCACACTCAAAGCATGGATCGTTCATGGCAACCTTTGCCTTCTTCTCTTTTGGTTTCGGTGGTTTCGCTTTAGTCTTTCTAATCATTTCCCTTTGAATTACCCGTTTCCATTTTCAACATTTGCTTTGGTGTCGGGGTGATGCCTTTTCTAGTTGCCACCCTCATTGATCGTTAGAATGGATAAAACCCTTTTATCCATATTGAGCCTTTCGAGGTGATCAATGTGGCTTTTCATCTTAAAGACATAAGATGAGTCCGATTGGGTTTCCTCCATTTGACATGCATGAAGCGCTCGAACCGTTTCGAAGCTTTCTACCCTTAGGAACATTTCCTACAATTGGGTAATCATGTCGTATGCTCATGATGTTCAAAAACCTTTTGAATCTCGGGAATCATAATTCCTAACATGAGGCAAGAGGTTGCGTTGTATCCTTGATATACTTAATCCAATCGTTATAGGCATCCTTATCTTCCATAAGATGTTCATCGGGATTAGGATCGTTTTCAATGATAGGTTACGGATGGTTTGGGTAATACTGTTAGCGGCCATCTACAAAATTTTAACAAGGTTCAATTTTAGTATTTTCGATATTATTATATTTTAATCATTATTACCCTTATGTGTCTCATAGACAATTAATAATTAAAATCTAGAATCCAACGTTACATTTAAATATCGGTTAGGTGACCTTTATCCCTCTATTTAAATTAACAAGGTAGTCAACGTTTGAAAATTGCAACTCTTTGCAACTTCTAGCCATATGGGATCGGTTAAACATCTTTATATTTAGTTGGCATGTTTAATGCCATCAACACCTTTTGTTCCCCATGCTTCGGTGACCCTAAGTTCATGGTTTCCAAATCAAGTCATCCAACTTACACACACGTGTGAGTTTATACACATAAGTGGTTAGGTGACCTTTATCCCACAAACATGGTAAACCCACCTCGAATATACAAGTTCCCTCAAATGTGGTTAGGTGACCTTTATCCCACAATAAGAGTTCCCAAGTGATTCGAGTGTTGTATAAAAGGATGGTGTTTGACTTGTTTTATAAAAGGGATTTTGTGTTTTCAAAATTCTAGTTTTAGAAAACTTTATGTACCATACATTTGCATGCATTCAAATCAATGGTACTTTAGTGAAAACTAATTTTCAAGGTTCTTTTTAATAAAACCCATTTTATTATAAAATCGTTAATTTTTAATAAAACCTTTTATTAACCATTTTTAATGATCTTTTAAAGAACCAATTTTAAGCCTGTTGTTGATTATTAGTTTGTTAAGCATGCATATCAACATATCATCCAAACAACATAAATAAACAACCACACAAGCACAACACACATATCAATAGGTGCATAACCATAGCCAACTATTTTGACCACACTTGTTAGCCAAAACATGTGTGCCAAAAGGTCCTTCCTAAAGGGTGAAAAATGACACAAGAAATGTGTCGTTGAACTCCCACTTGATCCCGCATCCAAATGCTTCAAGTCTCCTTCTTGTGTTGTGATTTCTCCACCTTCTTTGAGCTTTCAAAAGTCTTTTATATTCAGCTCCAAACTCTTTTGGACTTCAAAAATGTGTTTTGGTTATCGGGTTAAAATCCCGTTGAGAACGATGAAGTTCTTTGGACCGAATATTATGGTCCAAACCAAAACCGTATTTTGTGTGCATCTTCTTTTACAAAATATATCCTAATACATTTTTTCTAGTAAAACAAAATGCACCTAATCTATTTATTTTACATACCAAATGAAAATAAATAAGTTACATATCTTACAAATGGAAGAACAAAATAATAATTATTACAACCCATTGAATAATTAATAAAATAAATCACAACACAATCAATCAACACAAGGTCATGGCTAGGTTATATGCACCAAAATATATATCCATATATATATATATATATATATATATATATATATTAATTTCAAGAAGCATAAAAAAATAGTTCCCTTTTATAACCATTTTCGGCTATGTACTAAAAAACCGAAAAGGTAAGTTTTGTCCAAACAAACAAATCATCCATATGAAATAATTTTTCAAGATTCATTTATGCATGTAAGAATATAATCTTGAAAAACAAAGGGATAACCATACTTAAAATTTCGGCCATAGGGTTTTCACCAAACCCGAAACCCGAAAATTTTAAGTCTATTGAAGCATGCACTCATATAAGCGGCTCTGATACCACTGTTGGGATTTTAACATGTTTATCAAACTATTTCATCCATATGAAATTAAAACGCAGCGGAAAATTATTATTTAAAACATGTTATTTTTAAGATATAAATTTCATTTATAAGCAAATCCCAAAACCCGGATCCTTATACGAACATGCATGCTACCAAAAAATTAAAACACAACCATAGGGTGTTTAGAATACTACCTTCTAAGGAGTAATGGATATGAAGAAGATGATGCTTCTTGAACGGTTGCCTTCAAGTGCAGAAGACCTCAAGCTTGCATACCCCAAGCCTTCCAACAAACACCTTATGTTTAGCTAGGATTTCTACACCTATGAACTCACTATTGAAACCCTCTTTAAACCATCATGTGGCCGAAAATATGAGAGGATGTAGTAGAGTTCTTGCACTTGATTTATGAACTTGAAAAAGCCTACTAGATCAACCATACATGACCCGATTTTTAGAGAGTCTTACACTTGATTTTTCCAAATGAAAAACCCTCTTGGATGATCATGTTATGGCCGAAATTTTCAGCCATTTTTCTCTAGTATTCTTAAGTTCATTCTTCTCTATTTTGTCATCCAAAATGTTTATAAATGTAGAGAGAATCTTGCCACCTATCTTGCCCAATGAATGAGTCTCTAACACATGCATTTGCATGCATTGTTATTGGACCAAAAGATTTAGGGAAGACCACCCAATCAAAGGGTCTCTAGCATGTAAGATGTGCATGTAACTTGATTGGTGGAAAATCTTTAGGGAAGAACAAAGGGGGGGGGGGGGGCACTCTTTACTTTATAAAAAAAATAATAATTTCTTTTATAAAATTTATAAGTCTTATGTATATTTTATAACTTTTATAAAATATAACAACATATGTTATAAGACTTATACAACTTTTATTATGTTATTTAACCCATTAAATAACAAAATAAAATATTCTCTCAAAATAAATTATCCATATAATTTATTAGTTTGTCAAGTGCAATTATTTAGAAAACCAATTTCTAAATATTGTAAGTGTTAATATTTATTTGTTTGATCATATCACAAATAAATAATATAAGTGTTTGTCTAGCTTGTTATTGGGTATGACTCGACTTGGATCATAACGTACTAGCCATATCAATTTAATATGTGTCTTGGGCATACAGAGTCCAAAAATGTTTTGGGGTGATTCATATGTGTAACCGATTTGATTTTCAAATGTATGGCATATATGTGTTTACTAAGTGCTTTTATGTGTATTATTCCGATTATGAAAACACGATGTTTATCCAAATCCTTATAGGATCTATCTATCTTCATAGTTAGATTCTTATAGGATATTTGAAGTACAATCTTAGATCTTCCTATCTTCATAGTGAGATTTTTAAGAAGTACTTTACGAGATGATGGTTATGGTTTATGTGTAGAGATTGTTGGTGATTTAGATAACGAAACAAGAGTAATACAATAAACACATGGTAGATACGCCGCTGGTACTTCCTATATATAAGTGTGCTTATTGTATTACCCTTCGTAGCGTTATCCCGAATCGCCATTAGGATTTAGGATGTTATGATGCAACGATTCAATGTGACAGAAACGAAATCCTTTTAGCATCAACCTATTTTCATAGATTGATTCTTCTAGGATGTTTAAAGTGCTACTATTGGAGTCCTTGTTTGGATTCATTGTGTACTTTAATGCGTATGTGACAAGACGATGTGACGAAAACCTAATCCCTGTAGTATCTATCTATCTTCATAGCTAGACATATATGGGATGTTTAGAGTACTAATATTGGAGTCCTTGTTTGGATTCATTTTGTACTTTAATGCGTGTTTACAAGTTGGTGACGAGCTGACGATTTATGTGTTTATGCGGTAGTTGTGATTTAGATAACGAAACAGGTGTAATAAAATAAGAACATGGTGGATACGCCGCTGGTACTTCCTATATATAAGTGTTCTTATTTTATTACTCTTGTAGCGTTATCCGAATCACTTTAGGATTTTGTGTACGATTGATTCAATGTTCGATTATCCAAATCCTTGTAGAATCTTCCATATCTTCATATGTTAGATTCTTAGAAGGATGTCCAAAGTATTATTTTAAATCATTGACTTGTTTTACATAATACTCACACAAATTTTGACATATTTCAAAACAGTTATTACTAATCCTTGATTGGATTTCTAATAACACATTAACGAGTTTTACGATGATTTCTACGAGATACCAATGTCCGATTTCAATGGCATAAAAATTACTTAGTAATAATCATATTGCCATATACAATACTTTTTGCCACGAGTTTTCACTATCAAGATTATGTATTACAATACTTAACTTTTGCCATTCTTTGGCTTCAAGATTCATTTTCAATCGAAAACTGTTGTAGTTGTCAAAATATGTATTACGCGATTGGGGTGTTGCAGATTGGTATCAGAGCACTGGTTATAGGGAATTAGGTTATTACTATGCCTTTAACCTAGTCTATAACCTTCCTAGGGACCCAAACATGAGTAGACTTAGGACTTCTTTCCTAATCCTCATCCTTATTCATGCCACAACTACTCTATGATTTACGAATCATCTAACCTTAGATGATTTATCCTAAACCCTTAGGCTTAATGCCTTAAGGTATTCCTCAAAATATTTTTCTCAAAACATTTTCATTAAAATATTTCTCAAACGTTTTCATCAAAATATTTCACAACGTGTTAATCTCAAACAATTTTTATCAAAAGATTTCTCAAATGTTTTTCTCAAACATTTTTCATCGAAATCTTGGGTTTTAATAATGTGAACACATGCAATCTGGAACGGTGGATGCCTGTACCCCGAGTTTTCTGTCTAAGGCTAGAGTGTTCGTACAAATCCGCATTATCGGACCAGTCACTCTTACCTGGGAACTCTTAGGGTGAGTGTCCACTTATAGGCTAAAGCATGTCCTTGTGAAACATTATAAAAACCTATCCACCTTGACCATGTCGAGCGATTTCTAAACAATACAACCTTTGTGAAACTACTCATTCATATTACCCTCGGTAATATGTTTACTATTCACAACAATCGAAAACAAATTTCCCTTTTACAATACTATTTCATCATATTACCTTCGGTGATATGTTTGAATCCAGACAATTGAAATGAATTTAATTTCGTTTCACGACACAATGTAATCTTATGTCATTTTCAAAACACTACCTTTTGTCTTTCAAAATTTTTACCATTTGGATGAGAATTTTCAAAATTTCAAACACAAAGTTTCTTTATTTTAAAAATTTTTAATTTCAAACATTTTATTCTAAAAACAATAGATTTTTAAAAGGTAAAGAAATTATAACACAAACCATTAACTTGGTTTGTATTCTCTCATCCAAAAATATTACAAAAATTTATTTCTCAAAACAATTTCAAAACAAAATCCACAACACTATATTATCCAAGTACAATAACAAGATTTTTGAACAAGATTGTTACCAAGCCAAGATTTTTCACTACACAATAATGTTTCAAACTCATGACAATTTGATGGATCTCACTTATTTGATTCTCACTATAGCTATACCTTCAAGATGCCTCCTCACCGCGACATCACTTGGAACGCTGAAATGGCAGCAAGGATTTCTCAGCATCTAGATACTTTACTCCCAGGCATTGTGACCCAAGTCAACTAAGTCCAAAACATTAACAACAACAACAATGTTATATCGCCGTGTAACTATAAACAATTCAAATCGGCTAAACCACTCAGGTTTAATGGGTCTGAAGGAGAAACTGCGCTCCTACAATGGTTTGAGAGTATAGAAAACACATTCCGCCATGTTCAGTGTCCCAGTGAACGCAAGGTGGAGTTCGCCTTGAGTGTCTTTCAAAGGAGAGCACTCACTTGGTAGAACGGTATCATGAGAGACCGAGGTGCCGAGATAGCAATGGCACAAACGTGGGAAGAGTTTAAAAATCTTATGAAGAAAGAATTCTGCCCACGAAGCGAAATAAGGGCACTTAAAAACGAATTCTATTATCTAAAACAGGACAGTGGGGAGAACTGTGCTTACACTGACCGGTTTGAATAGCAAACCCTACTCTACCCCAATATGGTCACACCTTTGGATCAGGCCATTGAAAAGTACATTGATGGCCTACCTGTTCCAGTCCAAGACATTGTCACTAGCAGCAAACCTGCAACACTTAGGGAGGCTAAGGAATTAGCCGTAACCCTAACCAACTCCCAGGTTAGAAAAGGGAAACTTTTTCGAAAGGGAGACAAGAAACAAAACACTGAAACTTCTAAGGAGAATTCAAAGGAAACAAAGACTAAATCTTCCAAAAAATTCTAAGAAGCGAAAGACTTCAATGAATTTTGCAATTCCTGCACCAATTCCACTAAACTCAGTACCCTTTAAGGGATTTTATCTTGGAAAACAACCTCAGTGCAATCATTGCAACCATCATCATGCAAAAAATTCTCCTTGTCGCCAGTGTACAATCTGTGGTCTATTTGGACATCTAGCTATGACCTGTCGTATCCAGAACCGAGCAGCCCCTACTCAGAATCGCACTCGAGTATGTTTCAATTGCGGTGATTTAAATCATTTCAAGTGAAACTGCCCTAATCTTGGCAATGCTAATGAATGAGTGTTCATTGTCAATGAGGCTCAAGCTAATGATCAAGCACTTATGATCATTTGAACCTCTACATTTTCTGTTTATTTTCAAAAACAATGTACATATTTCAACTATGTTTGTAATGACAATGGAAATTTCAAGAAGTTTATCTTTATCCTTGTTATTCGTATTCCAATTACAAATTCCAATATGATTACACTATGTGTGATTACAACAACATGCCAACTTCGAGGATTCCGTTCTTTAGGAACCAAATCTTGTAATTTAGCATACTATGATTGCACTCTAGTGCATTCATACGAACTTGACAACACGATCGCTACAAATACTATGTGCAAGTTACTACTATTTTTGTGATCATGACATTACATACATGATTACAAATACATCTTGCTTCGTATGTTGATCAAGCATACTTAGTATACGATTTTCAAATACAGTTGCTAGTATGTTGACTTAGCATACCTAGCACATGATTTGAAAACATTTTTTCGATATGCTTACATTATGACGACAATGCATGTTTAGTATATGTTGCATACTACCAGTTTGGTTAGAATGAAACATGTATTAACATTTGTACTAGGATGAAATACCTACTACTAAATTTGTTGTATGCAAACTAAGTAGTGATATCATTGCTAGTATGAAACACGATTCGATTTGATAGATACTAAATTGTGACAATGTTATTTGATTTAGATGATAGTTCGACTTTATTATTTGTTTACCCTTTCTTAACAAGAGGAGCTATGTGGACCGTGCGACGAAACGAGTAATTATGGGTGCACACTTAATTATGAGATTCGACGCATGAGAATCATATTAAGCCTTGTTAAGTATGGTGGCATAAAATCTAGAGTGATTAAGGTAACGGGAGGAGTATGATGCGATAAGAACATGGTGGATAAGCTGATGGTACTTCCTATATATAAGTGTTCTTATTGTGTTATTCTTCAGAAGGTTAAGATCACTTGGTGATTTTATGTTATCTTGGACCATTATGTGATTATTTGTTATTGTGTGATTATTTGCAATGGACGATGACGAGTACATTCATTAACTCAAATCGAGCCGACCGGGAGTATATTATGGTGTTAAAGGTGACGATCTTGATGCCATAGGTATGTTGACCCATCTCATATGCATGAGATGCTCATGGTACATGGGATGTACCTCGTGGGACGTTAGAAACCGTGTACGTATGGACAAGGCTTGAATGTACACCCCTTTGTTTGCTTGGATTTACACCACAAGCTTAGTATAACATAGTGCCATGGCAAACGATTTTTGTACACTGATTTACACTTTTAAAGATTCACAAGTTTCAAAGGGTTGAATACCTTGAGATACTTTGAATATCCCAAATCACATTTTGAATCCCCCAAAATTTCCAACACCAAACGATGCTCTGCATCTTTGGGATCTAGTAGAGTTTATGTGTGGGGTTGGGAAACTATCGTTTGAGTCTGTTTAGTGTTAGTTTGAGTCATAAAATTGTAAAAAATAGAAAAAAATTATAATTAAAAAAAATTTAAAATAGAAAAAAAATTGAAAAGTAAAAAAAATATCTTTTGAATTTGAGTTTGCAAATAAAGACGGAAAATAATAGGAAAGATGGGTTTCTATTCGGGTTATAATAATAATAATAAGAGATAAAAATAGTCATCCTTATGTCTAGTTTGGGATATGTGAATAGGCCCGGTCTGGTTTTAGGTTCTTTGATCTAATATACCTTAATTGTCGGTTTGCTAGTGGGTGCTCATCTAGGAAAAATGGGAAGTTGAAACTGCCGATAATAGTATAAGGAACACCGTTATAAGTTAAAATCGTTAGAATTTTTAGTCATGAAAAAAAAAGAAAAAAAAATATGAGCTAGAAACTGAATGAAAGTAGCATAGGCTTATGTAGTCTTGGTTGGGGATAACGACTCTACAACCGGAATGCCTCTAGGATGTGTGAAATCGAAATTGCAAAGAAAAAATTACCGACACCTATGTAATCCGAGTTGGGGATAGCGACTCTACAGCCGGAATACCTCTAGGTAAGGTAAATCAACGTCTAGGCTCGAACAGAAAAAAAGAAGAAAAAAATGAAAAAAATATATTTGATTTTAATTTCTCTTGATTTTGATATAAAACGGTTAGGAATTGGTCCAGTGATCGTTCTTTTTGTTCCATAAGCTTGAGGCTGGATTAGATGGACTGTGGATTCTAGTGTGAGACCCTAGGTAGACTGACCGCATTTGAACTAAATTTGCATGATAAGGGCTTGGGGCCGGATTCGGGTTTAAAGGGACAAATATATTTGCAATCGTGGCTAACATAAGTTTTTGATTTTAATAAATATAAATAGTTTTTAACCCGATTATTTGCTTATCTCTGATTCCGTCGCATAAGTCTTTTTCGGGGACGAAAAAAGGTTAAGTGTTGGGATATTTTATATGGGGTAAAATACACATGCTTGTCCTGTGTAAATTGTATAGTTTTTGTTTAGTTTTTATTTATTATTTTTAGTTTTTAGTAGTATATTATATTATTTTTTGTTTTGTCAGGTCCTGGTGCAAATGGAGCAAAAACGAGTAATATGGAAATGACCAGCCCGTTGGGCAAAGTAGAATGCCAGTGACTGAATTAAAATTGCAGCTATTTTCTGTGAGTGAGGCGAAGCCACTATCCCTATTTTTAAGTTAGAGGGTTGCTACAAAAATATATATATATTTGGATTGAAAGAAAGGGCTAGGCCAACATCAATATATAGTTTTATAATTTGAGTTAAATGCCCACAATACGAGGGATCCTCTGCAGATTATTATACTAACTCCTTTGTGCAGCCGCAACAATATTCTTCGCAGGGGTATTCCACAAATACTATTGAGCGGCTTTCCCATTTTTTAGGTTCATGGAAATAATTATAAGTGTCGTGCAGAAGATGAAAGAATTTCAGGAGTACGGGGATCCAAGGTTTTCGAAAATGGTCAACATACTTGAGCTACTGATCGGGCTAATAGGCCTAATGAGAGAGTAAGTACTCAGTCAGCAGAGGGATCCAAGGTGTGAAGAATGTGGTGGACAGCACTGGTATGAAGAATGTGCGATCGCTGATCGGTTGGAAATTGGTTGGGGAAACCGAGTGCGGAAGCAACAAATACAGTGGGGCGATGATGATGATGAGTGGATTACAGTTCGAAGCATGAATTACAAGGCGATAGTGATCCCCGAGCTTACTGATGGGGAGACGATATGGGGAAATATGGAGAGTAAAGAAGAAAAAGTAGAGATAGAAAGAAAAGGAGAAGAGGAGGAACAAGTTGAGCAGCCATCTAGTGAAGATCAGGTGTCCTGGGAAAATGAATTTAGGGAAGAACTAGATGGGTTGTCGATAGATGAAGAGGTAAAGGAGTTTGATCCGGAGGGAGACCTTGCTTACTTAGAAGCTTTACTTGAAGGAAGCCCAATGACGGATATCAAACAAGAAGAAGAAGTGGTGGAAGAGGAAGAACACCATAACTGGTCTGTGGTATTAGTGATAAATGAAACTAAAAAATCGAAACCACGGGAGAAGGCAAAGAGAAGAAAAAGAAAAGATGGAAAACGGAAGAGGATTGAAGGCTCGTACAAGAAGGAGCCGTTGGTGCAAGATCAATATTCGCATTACATGTCGCGCATCCGATTCCTTCCAAGTAAGTTAAAATTCTGGTGGTCTGGCCCGTTTAAAATTTTTAAAATATTTTATGATTCCGCCAATGAATTTTTAATTATTTTTGAAGATCAGGTCGAATTAAATGGGTTAGACCGGGTTCAGATCAAAGAAAAACCTCCTGATTAAATTTAAGTGTGGGGAGGTTTTGTAGAGTTTGTTAAATTTATTTATTCAGTGGATTTTCAGTAGTTTGTAGTTTTTGTATATTGAGTCTTAGTTAGTAGTTTTTGAGTCGTTTTTTTTAGATTCGGTACTGCTTTGGTTTTTGCTTGTTTTTGTTTATGCAGGTTTGAATCGTACCACCCGTACTCAGTCTCCATTCGGGTGATTTTGGAGCTGATTTTCAAATTTCAGGCATTTACTAAGTATACCAGTTAGAGTCAAAGCCAATCGCGAACGAAATGCTATACGATCGAGCTTGATTGGACAAGAGTTTTGGAGCTTATACGATAATTAACCAGCTAAGTCCTTTCCAATTATGCCCTTAGTATTTTTAATTCTTATTTATTTTAGTCTTTTGAGTCGGTTTCCATCCTACATTGAGGGCAATGTAGAGTTTAAGTGTGGGGATGGGAAACTATCGTTTGAGTCTGTTTAGTGTTAGTTTGAGTCATAAAATTGAAAAAAATACAAAGAAAAATTATAATTAAAAAAAATTTTAAAATAGAAAAATAAAAAATATGTCTTTTGAATTTGAATTTGCAAATAAAGACGGAAAATAATAGGAAAGATGGGTTTTTATTCGGGTTATAATAATAATAATAATAATAAGAGATAAAAATAGTCGTGCTTATGTCTAGTTTGGGATATGTGAATAGGCCCGGTCTGGTTTTAGGTTCTTTGATCTAATATACCTTAATTATCGGTTTGCTAGTGGGTGCTTGTCTTTGAAAAATGGGAAATTGAAACTGCCGATAATAGTATAAGGAACACCGTTATAAGTTAAAATCGTTAGAATTTTTAGTCATAAAAAAAAAGAAAAAAAATATGAGCTAGAAACTGAATGAAAGTAGCACAGGCCTATGTAGTCTTGGTTGGGGATAGCGACTCTACAACCGGAATGCCTCTAGGATGTGTGAAATCGGAATTGCAAAGAAAAAATTACCGACGCCTATGTAATCCGAGTTGGGGATAGCGACTCTACAACCGGAATACCTCTAAGTTAGGTAAAGCAACGTATAGTCTCGAAAAGAAAAAAAAAGAAGAGAAAAATGAAAAAAAATATATTTGATTTTAAATTCTCTTGATTTTGATATAAAACGGTTAGGAATTGGTCCAGTTTTAGTTCCATAAGCTTGAGGCGGGATTAGATAAACTGTGGATTCTAGTGTGAGACCCTAGGTAGACTGACCGCATTTGAACTAAATTTGCATGATAAGGGCTTGGGACCGGATTCGGGTTTAAAGGGACAAATATATTTGCAATCGCGGCTAACATAAGTTTTCGATTTTAATAAATATAAATAGTTTTTAACCCGATTATTTGCATATCTCTGATTCCGTCGCATAATTCTTTTTTGGGGACGAAAAAAGGTTAAGCGTGGTGATATTTGATATGGGGTAAAATACACATGCTTGTCCTGTGTAAATTGTATAGTTTTTGTTTAGTTTTTATTTATTATTTTTAGTTTTTAGTAGTATATTATATTATTTTGTGTTTTGTCAGATCCTGGTGCAAATGGAGCAAAAACGAGTAATATGGAAATGACCAGCCAGTTGGGCAGAGTAGAACCCGAGTGACTGAATTAAAATTGCAGCTATTTTATGTGAGTGGGCCGATGCCACTATCTCTATTTTTAAGTTAGTGGGTTACTACAAAAATATATATATATATTTGGATTGAGAGAAATGGCTAGGCCAACATCAATATATAGTTTTATAATTTGAGTTCAACTAATTTATTGGTGTTGGGCCGCATGAAGTTTGGGCTAGGCCAACATCAATACATGACACGTCCGGTCTAGTGCATATCATTGCATACATGATGGATCCTATAGCATACGCATATGGGATTCCTTTCATTCTTTCTTGCTCATCCTTTGAGCTTGGACATTGAGACGCATTCAATATTGTCCCCTTTTGAATAGGTACCAAACCTTTCTTAGAGTTCTCCATCTTGAACCTTTTCAAGACTTTGTCAATGTATGCACTATGGTTTAAACCTATCAAGCACCTTGATCTATCCCTATAGATCTTTATTCCCAAAATATAGGGGGCTTCTCCAAGATCTTTAAGGGAAAAACAACTTCCAAGCTAGGTTTTTACACCTTCCATGGTTGGAATGTCATTTACAAATAGTAGAATATCATCGACATACAATAGTAAGAAAGTGATGGTGCTCCCACTAGCTTTCTTATACACACAAGCTTCACCGCCGTTCTTGATGAATCCAAAATTCTTAATTTCTTCATCAAAACGGTGATTCCAACATCTCAATGCTTGTTTCAATCGATAGATTGATTTCTTTAACTTGCATACTTTATCAGGACGTTTTGGATCGACAAAACCTTCAGGCTGAACCATATAGACATCTTCATCAAGATATCCATTTAGGAAAGCCGTTTTGACATCCACTTTCTAGATCTCGTATCATAATATGCAGCTATGGCAAATAATATCCTAATTGACTTTAGCATTGCCACGGGAGAGAAGGTGTCATCATAATCAACCCCTTGAGTTTGAGTGAAACCTTTTGCTACAAGTCTCGCTTTATAAGTGTCCAAGTTACCATGCATATTGGTTTTCTTCTTGAAAACCCACTTACTTCCAACTACTTTGTAGTTAAGAGGAGGCAAAACCAATTCCCATACTTGGTTGTCATACATCTTTATTCACAACCCAGCTTAAAAACTCAAACGCCCACCAGATCCATTTACTAAATCCCTGAAATACATGTAGTTTGAAACATCAACAAAAGTTTAGCGAGTTCATGTGTAAGTGAGTATGTATAAACCTTTGTAATGTGTCTGTATGTATGAAAATCCCTGGTATGTAGCAATTAAGGAAAAAGAGATCACCGTTGGGTTGCAAAGCCGATGATATGTGTGAAGTGATGCAGGAAGACTCAAACCAAGCAGATTTTGGCGTCGGGCTCATAGTCACCTCATGGTCCACTCAGCGGACTCAGGAGTGGGGCTCGCTACACCCGAATAGATCTATCACTCATGACCCTCGGTCCTACAAAGAGGATTAATGGCCTCAAGTTCCACCTACCCACTCACATGATCTAAGTAGTATACCCTCCTTAAGCTAACCATACCATGTATAAAAGTGTCTGTAATTATTGTAACATGTATTCCACCCCTGAAGTATAAAAACTGAAAACAGTTAAGAGAAAAGGGGGACATGAACTCACTGTATTACGTCTTCGTACTTGTAAACCAAATCTCCGCGGCAAACATGACTACCTACAATGGTCTAACGTCTATTAGACGAACGGGTCGTGCCTTGTCTTAGTATTTATGTTTTTGAGTTACGATTTCTTGACATTATTCCAAGTTGTAATCACTAGTTAACGTTTGGATTATTTGCCAAACAATATTTCATATTCCTACTTCCCAAGTATTTTAACTTCGTTTTTCCTTCCCAAGGATGGGGGTATCTCATACATGTATTTTCGTATTTGTATTAGTATATCTTGCCAAGTAATGGCGTCGTATTTCAGTGTATTGTTCCAAATAAAAATATGTTAATGTATTCTCAAAATATATATTTCCAAAACCATATATTTCAAGTCTTAATTAAATATATATAAACTCATTTTGTTCAATCATGCATTGTCCTAGAAAATATACATTTTTCTCAAAAATTATATATCTTCTAAATATACTAGGAAAATATATTTTTAACTCCCAAAAATAATATATTTTCTTGTTGTCAAAAATATGATATACTTGGTAATATTTACGAAATCATATTTTCACTTCTTTCATTCCAAAAATAATATTTACCAAAAATATAGTGTAATGGTAAATCCCGGAATAATTCATAAGTTACGTTTTCTTGTTCGGTTTCACAATATTACGTGCGCAACTTAAATATTTTATGCCTTGCAATTTTTGGTATTATTTTGGAGTTGTAATTTCTATGGTATTCTGTAAGTTATATTATTTTACCCTAAAATAATATAACCAGTTCACAAAATTTAAAAATAATCACACAAGTGTCTCAGTAATAAATATATATTCTAAATATATATTTACTCACTTTTATTTGCCAAAACCAACCTCCGATACTTTGTATTTCGTAACAAAATTTATGGCGAAGTTTATATTTGAAACACAAGTTATAAAATATACTTGTAACACTTGTTTTAGAAAAATATTTTCTAAGTGTTGGAATTTTTAGAAAATTTCGCCGGAGTTTCCTTTGTAAATGGAGGCGTCCACGCTTACTAGCGTATCATTTTCTTTTGTAAAATCATTCAATCAATTCTCAATCATCAACACACAACTTCTACTTACCGAACTCGTAAAAAATAAGCATAAACCATAAACTCATGAACTTGAAAGTTTAACAAAACATGTAGGAACTTACTAGTATACTTAGTAAGTCTCGTTACCTTTAAAAATGTGATTGGTTCTTTGAAAACTTTATTTTTAAACAGTTTGTATTTTCACAACTTCTAGTCTTAATTTCCAAAAATATTTCTTTGTGAAATTTTCTTGTTACATAAGTGTTTCTACACTTGTTTATCCACTAAAAATGTGTTTAGTTCATATAAGCTCCAAGTTTTAACAAAACCTATACCTTTCACTTGGTTCTTTCGAAATACCACTCATAGATCTTTAGATCTACATGGTTACAACCTACTTTGATCTTTATTTTTCAAGAAAACATGTATTTATTCAAGTTCATAGTTTATGTGTGGATGATTCCATCATCCACAACATTTCTAACCTTCACATCTTGCTAGTTCATGTCTTTAAACATGATCTAGCAAGTCTATATGATGAACCATGTCATTTTATCTAATCAACAAACATAGCAACATAAGAACAACATGATTTCATCTTCATTTTAACACTACTTCATCACTAGTTAGTTTATACTTCAAGACTTTGTTTATGTTCTTTAGAGTTCTTATATTTTCACCATTCTTTTCACAATTAACCAACAAAAATATGAAGAGTATGAAGATCTAAGGCACTTACTACTAGCACAAGGCTAGGGGAGTTCAAGTGATGAAAAGTGGTGGATAAAAGAAAACGAGAGAGGTCCTTGAGCTTCCGAACACACCAAGCTTACTTGTATGATTACTTACACCTTTAGGTATGTATGGATTGCTTGTAGGAAGCTTGGAGGTGGTGGTATGGTGGTGGTATGGTGGTGGCCGAACAAGAGAAAGGAGAGAGAGAGATGAGTGTTGTTTTGGTGGTGAAGAAAAGAATGTTCATGATCCTAAGTGCAAATTTATAAACCAAGTTCACCTCTTAACCTTTGTGTAATGTGCTCCTATTTGTCCAACATAATGCAAATAAAATATTGAAAAGAAAACAATGGGTGGGTCACCCAATGGTGACCGTCCCAAGTGGGGGGGGTATGGGGTTGGGTTCTAATGATCTAGTTACAATCTAGTTAGGATTAGAATGTTAAAGTTAGTGTGTTATTGTGTGTTGTTAATTATATAGTGTGTTAGGGTCTTCGGGGACCCTAACTAGCTCAGAAAAATAAAAACAATGTGTTTGACAATATTTTTGTGTTTCGGGTAATGTCCGGTTGTTCGGTTGGGTGTTGTTCCGTTAAAGTGCTAAATTAATCCATAAAGTGTCTTTTACGTTACTTTTTGTGACAAATTTAATTCCCAACACTTTGGAAAGTATCTAGGGCTATTTTGCAAGTTTTTGAACTTTACTAGCATAGTTAAATGCTGAATTTTGTTCATTAAGTGCAGAATTCTGCATTTAAAGTGTGTTTTAGGCACTTCCCGGCACTATAACTATCACCTAGTGACGCAGTTTTATGGTCCTCACTTCTCTACACTCCCTACTAGTGTAGTACCCTGTCCCTGGCTAATACTGGCCTCAAAAACATTGTCTGTCTAGGTGCTGGTATTGTCAGCATGTTTTCTGGGTTATCCGCTCAGTGTGCTAACTATGCTTTGTGCATCAAGTTTGTCACTAAAGTCTGCGTGTAATAAATGGAGTGACAATATAAATGTGATGCATATGTATGTATGTAACAGAAATCAGAAAGCGGTTTAATCAACAGTTGTAATCAAGCACAGTCATTAAGCACAAATTAATTATTAATTAACTGTACGGATGCCTGCAAATTTGACAGTTGTCACATTCTCCCCCCGTTAAGAAAATTTCGTCCCCGAAATTTGTACTACCTTAACTCCTTATGGTTCCGTCACATGTGTATGTATATAAATAATACCGAGGTAGATAATCACCAAACCGAATCAAACCTTACTCACATCAGGTGAGTCCAAGAATATATAACAACCGAACCCTATGGTTAAAAGGCATGTGCTTTTAGCATTTGATGTCAAAGGTACAAGACGTATTTGACGTATAGTCTAGTGTAATCCAGCTAGCAGGGGGGGTTTCCACAAAAGAGGAGTCTTGTCCTATGGATTCCTCATACAATCGGTCACAATATGCAGAAGAGTTTTCACAAACCATAGCCTCCGCTATATGAACTCAAAAATCATCAGCTCAACTGTGATAGCAACATGAAAAGGATCTGTCAACTTCCGAATAAATGAATGGTAAGGTTTAGTGTGTTGACATTCTTGAATTGCGAATATGCGCCGAATGGAATACAAGTGAATCTAGTGTATCATTGTCTTGATTAGTAGTTGCATCAGAAATGCTTAAATGACGAGTCAAACGAAGGTATATGCAGTTTTGTATGAAACGGTTGACCTTGATTAGCACAAGTTACAAGTTTGTAATGACACCACAAGGTGTCGTACTGACATAATTCAAGTATAGTGGTGATTGAACAAGTTCACCGTGTTGGAAGTCAATTGAATATATACCGGACAAGCCTGAAGATTTGGTTTACACAATGTCATAGAGTTTTTAGCTGAGTATGGAACCTCAAAGAGCCACTGTTTTTGTTCGCAGGTGAGAAAGCGATAAATACCGCAGTGTATTCAATTTATAATGAAAGAACCGTTCGGAGGTACACCGTGGTATGAAATGAATCTATGTACCGTTGTCTTAACACACAACTGTGTTGAGTCTGCTTTAATTGTGAATAAACAAAACGGATTTAGAACAAATCAATAAATAATTAAATCCGTGTATGAGGTGCGTAACCAACTTAGCGCAAGCTTCAATTCTGTGAAAGTATCACTGTAAGGTATCGAGATCAACTACAATTTAGTGGAGTCGTAGACCAATCAAGTCCTACTACGCCTCGAAACAAAGAACCTTTGCGAAAGTATTAGAATATGATGCTCTCAATACATCATATGGCGTCTCAAATCAAACATGTGAGCTGGATAAGTTCAAGCAATTGAACTTAGTTTCAGCGTAACCCGACAATAAACGTACGTATCAACAAAGGAATCTTGGCATGGTAGCAAAAATAAACCATGAATGTAACTTGAAATGGAAGGAGTTTCAAGAGAGTGTGTTGACTTGATAGCAAAAGAGCCAACAATAACAATAATGTAGGTCATTCGAATCATGAATCAGTAATTAGGGTTTGCAAAATAATATTTAAATTTTAATGAAGTGTTTGTCCGAAACGAAACCACATGCGTATCAAATGATGCATGTATGTCAGATAAGTTTCCAAGAAAAGGAATAATGAGTATCCGCTAAAATGAAGAAATAACCAGATATCGAAGCAATTGTGTGTTTGCTCTCAGCGAAGAAAAATATTCGTGATGCAACTACCATTAAGGGGAGTAGAGATGCAAACATCTACTCGTTAGAAGTAAAAGAAATTCAAGTACTTTCTGTTTGGTCAATGGAACTGGCATATACGTCAGGTTAATGGTGTCTGTTTGAGTTAACAGATGTGGTTCCTAAGTAACAACCTTTGTGAATTTGGTCCTGGGTTCCCAATGGTCCTAAGTACATGTTTTCTAGATTCTCAAAGTTTCGTATTTGGTGTAGAATCGTTATGTGCATCGTGTAGGAAACACCATTCTTGTGTACGTTTAAAACAAGTTATCGTCCCAAAATTTTCCGGTATACTTTCTTCCTGAATTAACAGCTACTCGATCATCGATCAATAGGGAAATACTGGTTGGATCCTCGAAGTTAATCAAATAAGTAAGTCGTCAGTTCTTAACAAGAGTCGCTGACTCTTGTTGGCTAGCTCGTTCGGCTCCTGGTAGTTTGATGTTCATTTGAAAATCATCGTCCTTCCTCCTGATGAGCAGAACTGGGGTTTCCCAAAACGGAAATTTTGGTCTGTTATCTTCCTTCTCTATCCACTACTGAAATTACACTGACAATCCTTGCGTTTCCGAAGGTGTAATCCGTTAGGGTGCGTTGGTTGCAGGCGTGACGCCTGGAAATCAAATCGATGCAAAAATTGGACTTGTCGTTGAGGAGATAATTCTGGCAAGTCTTCGAGGAAGATTTCAGGATATTCTATGATCACAGGGGTATCTTCGAGTTTTAGTTCTTCGGCTCCCTTGTCCCCGACATGAGCTAAGAAAACAACACATCCTTTACGCAACAATTTCCTGTGCCTTTAAGCAATTGGTAAATTGTAGAGCCATATCCTGCTTCATGAGTCAAGATCATTTCTTCGTTTGCCATTGTGATGCGGTTATCAATCTCCGCTCGAACACTCGGCAGTTAATCCATCCCAATTACCTCTTCGAAGCTTCCCAATTCAACTGGCAGTAGCTCAAGCGTAAACTCACGCTCTCCGGGTTCTATCTTGCCGTTTCCAGTTACTTCTTTGGCTTCCACTAGCTTTCCATTAGCTAGTACTTTCATGTGCAAATTATCTAACTTACTTGTTACTAAACCAAGTATACTCTCAAACTTTAGAGGTGCGAAGCTAAAATTTGCAACAGTATCTAGCAGCACAGACGCATAACGTTGAGTAATGTGGGATGTACCGATATCCAAGCTTGGATTCCTGTCGTGCTTCCCTAGCTACGGTGTGGAGCTTTCATCCTTGTGCCTGATTGTTTTTAGGGTAATATTTTCTGAACTGCTTTTTGCTTCCACAGTTGAGACAACCTTGAGCACGTTTCTGTTTGTCACTCGTTCTGACTTGATAATTGTCATTATCGTTGTTTCCTCCGTGATTCTTGCTACCACCTTGGCCTCCATTTTTACTTTCAGTACCTTGCCTACAAGTTTCCTTGGGATGCCCCCTCTTGCCACAGTTATCACATTTTCCATATTTACATCGCCCGACATGATAGTGTAAACAATTATCGCACTCAGGTAGGATACCCTTGTAATCCTTTCCCTTTTTGGCCTTCTTTTTGTTATTCGCACGAGTAACCTTCTTGAAATTTGCAAGCTTTCTCTTGTTATCTCCAGATGGCTCTACAGGAGTCTCCTTTTTCTCTTCCGAAGTCGAAAATTTTCCTTGTCTAATCGCTTCTTCAGTGAGTGCCACACTCATGTCGATTTCTTCGATGATGGTTGAAGGCTTAGATGTTGTTACCAGGCTTAGAATCTGGGGTGCCAATCCCCCGATGAAACGTTCGATCTTCCTAGATTCTGGTTCCACCAAACGCGAAGCAACTTGTGATAATTCGCCAAATCTCTGCACATAGTCGGCTATCTTTGGACCTTCCATTTTCAAGTTCCACAATTCAGTCTCCAACTTCTGGACTTCTGCCCTAGAGCAATATCTTTCACGCATCAGTTCCTTCAGCTAGTCCCGCGTCAAAGCATTCGCAGCAGTCTCGCCCCTTGTTTGAACCTGAAGGTTCCACCATAACAGAGCCCCATCTACAAATAGTCCAGCTACGTACGTGACCTGATGTTCTGGGGCACATTTGCTCAACTGTAAGACAAAATTCGTCTTCTCCATCCAACACACAAAAGCTAAGGCACCCCCGTGCCGTCGAATTTTCGAGGTTTGTGGTTCAAGAACTGCTCATAAGTGCAGCCGCTGGGTGGGTTTTTTCCTGAGGTACCTCCGCCGTGTTCGGAGCGAAGGGCCTCAAGTTGTGCGATGGCCTGTGTGATGCGCCCTTGCAGTTCTGACTCAGCTGTTGTCGGCAGAGGGTTGTTGGTATCGACGTTCCCAGGTATCGACATCTTCTCAAGAGAAGATTGGTTAGGTCAGGTCTTATTCGTTCGGGGAGTGCATATAGTTGTTTAAAGATCATATGCACACACACATATTAGGTTATCATACCAACCAATCAAGCAATAGTATAATCATAGTATAACCAAGTAATTTGGTAATTATGTTTAATGAGAGCATAGCAAGTAAGCACGTAGCATTATAATTATAGCACACACAAATAGATTAATAACGTGCTTGACGAAGATATAGCGACTGAGCTCTCGTTGGTCATTGGTCACAAAGTATTGTCGCATGTTTAGTAATGATTGGCTTCCCCTTATTCCCAGACCACAATTGTATTGTCTTCCAAAATGTATCATATCAAAAGGGACACAGGGTCACCCTACCCTTGTCCATTAAATATATTAGTGTATCAAAATTACGTAGTCAGATGTGGTCTTTAAAAGTCTCCACAATCCCGGCTTATCATTAGTGTCTTTACCCATGTGTGATGCAATCCGCATAATCCAGAAACCAACTATACTGGTGACTAAGGTGAAGGAGGAAAGAAAAGTAAACTATTAACATGCGTGAATTCCTCCTCGAGCTGGTATATACGTCGAAGTAAATAACTGATTTGCCGCTCGACAGTAAAGAAACGAGCATCAAAAACTTGGGAAAAGTGTAATAGCAGCAGGCGAGAGTTCAAAAGGATTCTTTGATAATTGTGGGGGATCAAAGTATACTGGAAATAGACAGGGTGGAGGACGTGGTGTTAGCTCAAGCTTTAAAACTCTGCGACTTATCTCCCCAAAGTGTAGCTGATGTTATAGTATCACTCATCCCGTGTGCAGACTCCATAATGTGAGGGATGGTAAGGGTCCAATATCAGCATAGTGTATTATAGGAACCATCGAAACGGTTTGTCCAGCGATGTAGAGGTGAATGTATGAGACGGCGCGGACTGTGAGGTCGTAGAAAATGCTGCTGTAGCAAAAAGGGACCGTTACGCGGGTACTGACCTGAAGTACCTTCCCGGGGTGCCGGTGTGTCTTGAAAGAAAGCGATAGGCACGTTGGTGCAATGGAGGTCCGTCTTCATAGGGGAAAGGAGCAATGTCCGCGGTTGTGGGTGCAATATCAAACGTCTCAACTGATATGGAGATCATTAGATGCGGGTGCTGGGTCGGGTATAAGGGATGCATTATCTGGTAAATCAAAAGAAATAGGGTTATGATCAAGTAAAGGTGCAGGTTCAGTAGCTGCAACATCAAGCGGACCCAAAAGGTGCAGAAGCTAGCTCAGGAGTAGGCTCTGGGGCGTCTGACAGTGTGGTGCCTTAAGCAGGTGATAGTGCAGCCGTTATGTCATCGTTGTCTGCGTCAGTAGTAGAAAACTGTAATCCGGCTATCTGTAAGGCTGCAGATGTCATAGACTCGAAGGAGTCTGAAATCGAATGTATGCTAGAATCAGAGTGTAGCTTGACATGTCACACCCCGACCACGTAGAACATACAAAACGTGGCGGAAATGTCGGGGAGTGTTGTAACAGAATTAATTGTTTCAAATCCATGGCAATTGAAGTTTCGTTTTATTGATTAGAAGTGTTACAATGTCTTAACAAACAAGGAAATACAACATAACTAACTAGTCTTGCATCTTTTATTGTCACTAAAGCCCAAGTCTGCCTATGTGTATCTTGATCATCTTATGCAACAGCTCCTGAAAAACACATGTGAAAATAGGTACGTCAGCATAAAAATGCTTGTGAGATACATATGTTTTGTGAAAATAGGTTTCATGACTTATGTTTGAGAAAATGTTTAGTCATGAACCTTGTAATTTGCTTTGTCTTGTAAATCATTTGAAAAACAATGAGTTCAGATGATATGTATAAATAAGTGAATAATGTATGGTTAAATAAATAACCATGTAAGATGAGTTTGTATAAGATAAGTTGTTTGTAAAACAATGTCTTGTGAAAAGTATGTTATTTGTATAAAATGTTCTATGTCTCAAACTGAAATGATTCAAATAACACTACGATATGTAATACCATACAAACACTTATATATAGGAAGTACCAGCGGCGTATCCACCATGCTTGTATCATATTACACACGCATCGTTACTTAATCACTTAATCAAACCAAACCAAACCAAACAATGTAAGATGTCTATGTTTAAACCAACTTCCAAATGTATTGAAATAATATGTTAAAATGTTTATGTCAAGATGTAAATCATGTAATGTATAACCAATGTCAAAAGTGTTTATGTGTCAAATGTAAACCATGTAATGTGTAACCAAAACGATATGTATGGCTAGTGAAATGCATCAACTAAACCATATGCACAAAAACATAGTATTGAAGTAAAACGTAGTTTAACTCAAAGTTATGTTTTGTGTAGTAAATGCATGATCAATGTAAATCATGTAATACGCATCCAAAATATAAGCATGTGATGAATAACAAATGTACTAAGTATGCAACAATAGACATACGTTGCATGTGACCTGTACTAAGTATGCAACAATAGACATACGTAGCATGTGACCTGTACTAAGTATGTAACAATAGACATACGTAGCATGAAATGTCATGTAAAACATGTACTATAAATGTACTAATGAACATAGCATGTATATGATGTGAAAACAGGAAAGCATGAAAGTAACAAGTAGGCACATGTGTTTCACCCCAAAACAGTTTGGAAAACAGTAAAAGAGGGGTCTATGTACTCACTTGAGAATGCTCAGTAGTCCTTGAGTGACAACCAAACAATGCTAGAGATCACGGATATCAAACGGCACCTAATATAGGTAACTATGTTAATAAACCGGACCTAAATCGGAGGATCGGGTAGCATGAGGGTTCGTAAACCAAACGAGTATGGAGACTCATGTAATATGGTTTAACAAAGCCTACATACTAATTGAAACCTAACATAATTGTTTACGACCCATTACGACCAGTTTAGGTAGCTTATGCTACTTTAACGCGTCGTTCGCGTGAAACGCGTTCGGACCGCCTAACTAGCCCTATAACAAGTGTTATATGCCTAAACATGTTACAAAATCAGTTAGGTGACAAAAGTTTAGGTTACATATGCTTAATTACCAATTATACATGAAAAGGGTATTCTGGTAATTTACCTAAGGCATATAAACTACCTATCATACAACTACTTAAACGTAGCGACCATAAGGTATAACCTCGGAAGGTTATTCCCTACCTACTATGGTCACCTAATGTATTTGGTCGGATCCTAATGATCGACCAAATGGGCCGGGTTCGAAGGTATAAGCGATTTATTAGATCGCTTACCCTACGACCCTAGACAACGTGGTAATCAGTAGGCATAGTCCCAAGGGACTATAACCAACGTGATTACACTCACGTTGTGAAGTTCAAACGAACTTCGCATTGACCATAAACTGGTCAATGCAGAAAGTCAAACAAACTTTGACTTTCAGACTCGAAAGACTCGAAAAGCAATAAAAGAACGAAAGAATACTTACGAAGGGTCCCCGAATGCTAATCTCGATTCAAGAATCTCAGGTATGAAACAATGGTTTCAACTTAGAGTTTCTCAAATCAAAATTCTAGTTATTTAAGCAATGGGGGGCATGGGGTATATATAGGATTTCCCGAACCGTTAAGATCGTTTCTTGGAAACCGTGCTTTGATCTTGGCCATACACCTCAAGATAATGGTTTTACAAAACCATGTGAGCCCATGGTATTTCCCAAAACCATGTGCACATCAAAACCAGCCCATAGATTCCCCAAAACCATTTGCAACAAGTGGAATGGACCAGATTCGATGTATCAGCAAACATCCTTCAGAAATGACAGTTTTGGTCCCTGTTGTGTGTTTAAGCCATTCCCGGCTTGTTTAAGGCCTGTTAAGCCAACTTTAAGGCCCTAAAATGATGACTAAACATTCTGGACATGAAACATGCTCAAAAATATTTCGGATGTCGGTTCGTTTAGTCGTACGGTTGCGTTGTTCGGCTAATTACGACGGAATGCGCACAAGCGCGAAAAACGATCCAAATGACGTGACGAGTCGATTTTTCTTATGCCAAACACTAAAATAAAATATTTTAGTGCTTACATAAATTTTTGGATGTCCGTAGGTATTCAGAACGTAAGATATGCGTGAAAATGCAAACTTGTGCACTTTTTTACACTTTAGTCCCTGAATGACACAAAAGTTTATTTTAGCATACCGAACACCTCAAAGCCTATTTCTAAGCTATGTGAAGGATATTTATGGTATGTTTAACTTATGGTCATGCTCCGGAATGTCTGTTACAGTTCAAATTGGCATACTTTCGTAGTTTGTCAACTTTAGTCCCTGTAAGCGATTTAACTTGATTTTGCAATACCAAAGCCTTCAAAACTTATTTCTAAGTTATGTAAAGGTTATTTAAGGTATGTTAAGTATATGTCACTATTCCGAAGTGTTCGTTGCATTAAACTGGTTATATTTACGCATCAGTGCGCGTATAACCTTCCAGAAAGCGATATAGAGTTTGAAATCGAACAAGAATTGATATGTGTAAACGATACACGTATTTTTACAAATCCCAAGTATGAAATACAATATTTCATTGGTTTGGCATTTGTTTGATGGTTGAGGTGACACAGGTGTCACAGTCTCCCCTACTTTAGGAAATTTCGTCCCGAAATTTAGTTTTAGAGGAAACTTGTGAAAACAGCTGTGACGGTTTCACTTTCAGACAAATCCATTGAACCCTTAAGTAAAACTCTGGGCCATGTTAGGATTCTTAGCGAAAATTTCAACCCTCAAAGTGAAGTCCTTGTAGTAACAAAACATGGAGTTTTGAACTACGGACAGAAGAACGTTTCTTATGAAGACTTATCATAGGAAACTGTGTGTGTGATTGAGATCAGAATTGGGGAGTGTGAGAATAAATGACATTGGTCGAAGTCCAAGACTTCTCCCGTATCATTACTCTTGCCACTGTTGGTCTTAACACGTGACAAAACTTCCTGTGGTTTCTGTGCACTGAATTCCATAATTATGTAGGCCTCCATAATTACGTAGTTCCTTGCACAGTCCGCACAGTTCATTTCATAATGCGTATGGGGAAAAATCAAACGAATAATCCTGTGGTGATTTAACTTGATTGTAATAGAGTCTCTTTAACTAGGTCACCAAAGGATTAGATCAACGAACAATCTCTTGAACTAGACCACCCAAGGGCCTATTTAACTACATAAACACCTGATATATTTAACTAGATTGTCGAACCAATCTATTTAACTTAGATCGACGTAGGATCTCTTTAACTATATCAACGCATGATATATTTAACTGGATTGTCGAACCAATCTATTTAACTTAGATCGACGTAGGATCTCTTTAACTATATCAACGCATGATATATTTAACTTGATTGTCGAACCAATCTTTTTAACTTAGATCGACGTAGGATCTCTTTAACTATATCAACGCATGATATATTTAACTTGATTGTTGAACCAATCTTTTTAACTTAGATCGACGTAGGATCTCTTTAACTTAACTACCCAAGAGGAATATTTAACTACATCGACGCAGGATGTATTTAACTAGATTGTCGGACCAATCTCTTCAACTATATCAACACATGTTGTCCTTAAACCTTGGAATAGTACTTTTAATCCAAGGGACTTAACTACAAAGTAGAAGTCCATTAAGGATTTAAGATAGTACCTTTTTGAATATCCTACTACGAATCCCTCATATGAAGGTATGAAAGATTCTACGAGGATTTGGATAGCGAATATCCAGAGTATACAAAAACACAAAATGCTTAAAAGGAAAAACAAGATGCATAAACACATAGTCATCTAATCACAAAATTGATTATCTATATCTTTAAATTTGTAAGTTTTGTTTTGTTAATTACGTACATGTATTTAAAGCACACTAGGAATCCATTTCATGGATTTCATTCGGTACTTTAAACATTAGCAAGAATCTAACTATGAAGATAGCAAGATCTTCCAAAAATTTGATTTCGTTTTTAAGAAAACACAATATTCGAATTAAGGAACACAAAAATTTGAAGATACGGAAATACCCTTAGGTACCCTATTAAGAATTTATAGTGGTACGTTGGGTATTCATACAGAGTTGTAACTTGCGCCTTGTACTTCGTTTCTTTGCAAGAGACGGGTACTAAGGATTTCCGTGGAAAACGCAAGAGATAATAAAATGGAAGAAATTACGGGGTAGTCTGTTCTTCAAGGAATACGATTCCTTGATTGTCGGTATTGTAGGGGATACGTTGTTTATACATGCCATCATATTTGTACATTGCAATGCAAAATAAAAAGATTTATTTATAAACAACAACAACAACTGTTTCATGGACCTTGACAACAAAAGAAAATAATACATAAGGCTTGATTATTTCTAAACAACATTGTCTTCTAGTTGGTCCGATGCTCATCCCTGCGCTGGATTCGCATTAGCAATCTTTGGGCAATTTCTTCGGAAATGGCCCATCTCGCCACAGTTGAAGCAAGGACCTCGTGGAAGACGAGCTTGAGCAGGATTTACTTGAGGTTGGTTTGGACCCGCTTGGTTCGGGGTAAAACGACAAGCATTTGCCAGGTGACCGAGTCGCCCACATGATGCACACAAACGACACTGTAGGTGAGCTAAATGGTGTGCATTACATTTGTCGCATATCGGTGCAGTACCGGCATAAGGTTTCCTTGCAGGAGGCTGAGCTGGTTGGTGGCGGATGTTTTGGTTGGGTTGAGCAGCAATCGCAAAATTCTGCGAAGCCTTACGTTTCTTAGAAGGTTCGGTTTTGCTTTCCTTGGTTTCCTCCTGAACATTAGCTTCTGGTTTCTTGTCGCCTTTCCGAAAAAGTTTATTCTTCCTGATGTGGGATTCTGTTAGAGTAGCAGACAATTCAATGGCTTGTCTGACAGTAGTAGGGTTGCTGCCAGTAACAATATCCTGAACAAGGTCAGGAAGACCATCAGTATATATCTCGATCGCCTTATCCACAGGAGTAACCATAGCAGGACATAACAGGCTCAATTCTTCAAAACGGTCAGTATAGGCTCGATGTTCACCACTGTCTTGCTTCAAATCATCAAACTCCCTCTCCAAAGCTCGCAGTTCATGACGAGGGCAAAACTCCTTCATCATAAGAGCCCTAAGCTCAGCCCAAGTCTGTGCTAATGCAACCTCAGCCCCGCGGTCTCTCATAATCCCGTTCCACCACGTAAGAGCCCTCTTCTGAAACACGCTCGAAGAAAACTTGACCTTGCGATTTTCAGGACACTGAACGTGACGGAACGTATTCTCAATGCTCTCGAACCATTGAAGAAGCCCAGTTGCTCCCTCAGAACCACTAAACTTGAGCGGTTTAGCCGAGTTGAAACTCTTGAAGTTGCATGGAGCATTGTTGTTGTTGATGGCTTGCATCATTTGAGCATAAAGATTTGGGAAGGCAGCAGCCATTTGCTGCGCGATGATTTCTGCCAGTTCGGCAGTCGCTATCTGGCTTTCGCGTCGAGGAGGCATTCTAAAAGAGGAAACATGAAAGGAAACGAGTGAGAGAGTTAGACGAAAAGAATGAGATGAAACAAATCTGATGAAAGCAAGGATAGTGGTCATTTGTTTGTTACTACAAAGCAACAAACGACCTCGGTGATTAATCAAAGTAAATAGGTCAAAAATAAGGTATCGCGAAGACATGCTCGCCTATAAGTGAACACTCATCCCAAGAATTCCCAGGTAAGCACAACTGGTCTCGCGTCTGATGAGATGTATACGAAGTGCTTGCCTAGACAGAAAACCCAGAATACAGGCATTCACCCTTCTAGTTTGCACGTGTTCACATTATTTAAAACCCAAAACCTTAACGAGATTTTGAAAATTCAAAGGGGTTCAAAACCTTACAATAGAGGGTTCAAAACCTTGTAATCAATCATCCTAGAACAGATGATTAGTTTTCAAAGCGGTTTTGAAATTTATGTTCTTGTTGTGGTAGTCGCCTAAGGATAGGTGACGGTATTGTTTTATGACTAAATGCAAGTAAACTCGCGTTAGGGTCCTAAGAAAGTTATAGACTAGGTCAAAGCATTACTAATAACCTAATTCCCTATAACCATTGGCTCTGATACCAACTTTTCTGTCACACCCCGACCACGTAGAACATACAAAACGTGGCGGAAATGTCGGGGAGTGTTGTAACAGAATTAATTGTTTCAAATCCATGGCAATTGAAGTTTCGTTTTATTGATTAGAAGTGTTACAATGTCTTAACAAACAAGGAAATACAACATAATTAACTAGTCTTGCATCTTTTATTGTCACTAAAGCCCAAGTCTGCCTATGTGTATCTTGATCATCTTATGCAACAGCTCCTGAAAAACACATGTGAAAATAGGTACGTCAGCATAAAAATGCCTGTGAGATACATATGTTTTGTGAAAATAGGTTTCATGACTTATGTTTGAGAAAATGTTTAGTCATGAACCTTGTAATTTTCTTTGTCTTGTAAATCATTTGAAAAACAATGAGTTCAGATGATATGTATAAATAAGTGAATAATGTATGGTTAAATAAATAACCATGTAAGATGAGTTTGTATAAGATAAGTTGTTTGTAAAACAATATCTTGTGAAAAGTATGTTATTTGTATAAAATGTTCTATGTCTCAAACTGAAATGATTCAAATAACGCTACGATATGTAATACCATACAAACACTTATATATAGGAAGTACCAGCGGCGTATCCACCATGCTTGTATCATATTACACACGCATCGTTACTTAATCACTTAATCAAACCAAACCAAACAATGTAAGATGTCTATGTTTAAACCAACTTCCAAATGTATTGAAATAATATGTTAAAATGTTTATGTCAAGATGTAAATCATGTAATGTATAACCAATGTCAAAAGTGTTTATGTGTCAAATGTAAACCATGTAATGTGTAACCAAAACGATATGTATGGCTAGTGAAATGCATCAACTAAACCATATGCACAAAAACATAGTATTGAAGTAAAACGTAGTTTAACTCAAAGTTATGTTTTGTGTAGTAAATGCATGATCAATGAAAATCATGTAATACGCATCCAAAATATAAGCATGTGATGAATAACAAATGTACTAAGTATGCAACAATAGACATACGTTGCATGTGCCCTGTACTAAGTATGCAACAATAGACATACGTAGCATGTGACCTGTACTAAGTATGCAACAATAGACATACGTAGCATGAAATGTCATGTAAAACATGTACTATAAATGTACTAACGAACATAGCATGTATATGATGTGAAAACAGGAAAGCATGAAAGTAACAAGTAGGCACATGTGTTTCACCCCAAAACAGTTTGGAAAACAGTAAAAGAGGGGTCTATGTACTCACTTGAGAATGCTCAGTAGTCCTTGAGTGACAACCAAACAATGCTAGAGATCACGGATATCAAACGGCACCTAATATAGGTAACTATGTTAATAAACCGGACCTAAATCGGAGGATCGGGTAGCATGAGGGTTCGTAAACCAAACGTGTATGGAGACTCGTGTAATATGGTTTAACAAAGCCTACATACTAATTGAAACCTAACATAATTGTTTACGACCCATTACGACCCGTTTAGGTAGCTTATGCTACTTTAACGCGTCGTTCGCGTGAAACGCGTTAGGACCGCCTAACTAGCCCTATGACAAGTGTTATATGCCTAAACATGTTACAAAATCAGTTAGGTGACAAAAGTTTAGGTTACATATGCTTAATTACCAATTATACATGAAAAGGGTATTCTGGTAATTTACCTAAGGCATATAAACTACCTATCATACAACTACTTAAACGTAGCGACCATAAGGTATAACCTCGGAAGGTTATTCCCTACCTACTATGGTCACCTAATGTATTTGGTCGGATCCTAATGATCGACCAAATGGGCCGGGTTCGAAGGTATAAACGATTTATTAGATCGCTTACCCTACGACCCTAGACAACGTGGTAATCAGTAGGCATAGTCCCAAGGGACTATAACTAACGTGATTACACTCACGTTGTGAAGTTCAAACGAACTTCGCATTGACCATAAACTGGTCAATGTAGAAAGTCAAACAAAGTTTGACTTTCAGACTCGAAAGACTCGAAAAGCAATAAAAGAACGAAAGAATACTTGCGAAGGGTCCCCGAATGCTAATCTCGATTCAAGAATCTCAGGTATGAAACAATGGTTTCAACTTAGAGTTTCTCAAATCAAAATTCTAGTTATTTAAGCAATGGGGGGCATGGGGTATATATAGGATTTCCCGAACCGTTAAGATCGTTTCTTGGAAACCGTGCTTTGATCTTGGCCATACACCTCAAGATAATGGTTTTACAAAACCATGTGAGCCCATGGTATTTCCCAAAACCATGTGCACATCAAAACCAGCCCATAGATTCCCCAAAACCATTTGCAACAAGTGGAATGGACCAGATTCGATGTATCAGCAAACATCCTTCAGAAATGACAGTTTTGGTCCCTGTTGTGTGTTTAAGCCATTCCCGGCATGTTTAAGGCCCGTTAAGCCAACTTTAAGGCCCTAAAATGATGACTAAACATTGTGGACATGAAACATGCTCAAAAATATTTCGGATGTCGGTTCGTTTAGTCGTACGGTTGCGTTGTTCGGCTAATTACGACGGAATGCGCACAAGCGCGAAAAACGATCCAAATGACGCGACGAGTGGATTTTTCTTATGCCAAACACTAAAATAAAATATTTTAGTGCTTATATAAATTTTTGGATGTCCGGAGGTATTCAGAACGTAAGATATGCGCGAAAATGCAAACTTGTGCACTTTTTTACACTTTTAGTCCCTGAATGACACAAAAGTTTATTTTAGCATACCGAACACCTCAAAGCCTATTTCTAAGCTATGTGAAGGATATTTATGGTATGTTTAACTTATGGTCATGCTCTGGAATGTCTGTTACAGTTCAAATTGGCATACTTTCGTAGTTTGTCAACTTTAGTCCCTGTAAGCGATTTAACTTGATTTTGCAATACCAAAGCCTTCAAAACTTATTTCTAAGTTATGTAAAGGTTATTTAAGGTATGTTAAGTATATGTCACTATTCCGAAGTGTTCGTTGCATTAAACTGGTTATATTTACGCATCAGTGCGCGTATAACCTTCCAGAAAGCGATATAGAGTTTGAAATCGAACAAGAATTGATATGTGTAAACGATACACATATTTTTACAAATCCCCAGTATGAAATACAATATTTCATTGGTTTGGCATTTGTTTGATGGTTGAGGTGACACAGGTGTCACATGACAACAGGGGTCTCAAAAGTGAAATTTGTAACGACGTTCTCGTCTAACTTTCCATCATCATGAGCGTTATCGGAAGGGCCATCAATATCACGCCAATATCGTTATCAATTGTTCGTCGAGTAACCAACCTTCGGAAGGAATGTCCACAAGAGGCGCATTGTCGGGGATCGGAGCCGTGGTGTGCTTACCCACGGGATGACCAGTATTGAAGTGGTCATAGGCCGAAACATGAATGACAAAGGGATCTTCGTCAAGAAAGCCATCAACAAGGGTAATTCATCACCAAAGTCTGGCAGCACGGACGGTTGGAAGTCGTCCTCGTCCTTGGTCAGCATGTCAGGGTCACTCTCGGTGTCTAACGTAAACATCTCTGGCGTAGGTACAGTCTCATCATCTGTGGCGGTGGCCGTAGGGTCGTTATCATCTGGAAATTCGTTCCCAGAAAAAGGTGGCGTGGGTGCCGGTATATAGTAGTCATAGCATGCATATTTACAGTACTCTTTAACACTTTGTGTATTGCAAATAAAGACAATTCATAATGTAATCATGTATCCACATATTCGTCCTAGTCTTCCCAGACTATCCCACCCAGTCTCTCAGACTAAACTCCCTAGTCTCTCAGACTAAACTCCCTTGTCTCTCAGACTAAACTCCCTAGTCTCTCAGACTAACTCCCTGGTCTCTAAGACCAACTCCCGGGTCTCTAAGACCAACTTTCCTAGCCTCTAAGACTAAATCCCTGATCTCTAAGGCCAACCTCCCAGACTCTAAGACTAAGTCCCTGGTCTCTAAGACTAACCTCCCAGTCTCTAAGTCTAAATCCCTGGTCTCTAAGACCAACCTCCTAGTCTCTAAGACTAACTCCCTAGTCTCTAAGACCAACTCCCAATCTCTAAGACTAATTCCCTGGTCTCTAAGACCAACTCCCAGTCTCTAAGACTAATTATCCCCAGCCTCTAAGGCTGATCCTCTCTCAGCCTCTAAGACTGAACATCCCTTAGTCTCTAAGACTGATCCTCCCTCAGCCTCTAAGACTGATCCTCCCTCAGCCTCTAAGACTGATACTCCCTCAGCCTCTAAGACTGATCCTCCCTCAACCTCTAAGACTGAACATCCCTCAGCCTCTAAGACTGAACCTCCCTCAGCCTCTAAGACTGAATTATAAATGTGAATTTTGAAATATGTATTTGTGCCTTTTGTTTGTAAAAATGTTTGTTCCCTGGATCTGGACGTTTTGTGTATGCAATGAAACACAAGTCGTGAAAACATTTTCGTGAGAGCCCTAATGATCGTAGTCTAGACTCGAGAAAGAATCCTAGTTCGCTACGATCGAAGCTCTGATACCAAGCTGTCACACCCTGACTTTTGCGGAAGCGTGATTGTTGGTGTGACTTCTTAATACCATTGCATACGATCATAACAACACTATATGATAAAATCAGTAGATGTACATCCATTAATTTAAGTTTAAAAGTAGTACAACATAATTGTCTGAGATGTCAATACCAAATTCAAGTTACAAACCATAACATGTTTTAAGGAGTTCAAAAAGACTCAACAAAAGATTTTAAAACAAACCCGAGTTTAGGACCACATATCTCGTCCAGGATTAAGATACGTCTCCTAAGCCCTAATGACTTGGATGACATCTTTATTCACAACGCAGCTTAAAAACTCCAACGCCCGCCAGATCCATTTACTAAATCCCTGAAATGCATGTAGTTTGAAAAATCAACAAAAGTTGAGCGAGTTCATGTGTAAGTGAGTATGTATAAACCTTTGTAATGTGTCTGTATGTATGAAAATCCCTGGTATGTAGCAATTAAGGAAAAAGAGATCACCATTGGGTTGCAAAGCCAATGATATGTTTGAAGTGATGCAGGAAGACTCAAACCTAGCAGATTTTGGCGTCGGGCTCATAGTCACCTCACGGTCCACTCAGCGGACTCAGGAGTGGGGCTCGCTACACCCGAATAGATCTATCACTCATGACCCTCGGTCCTATAACGAGGATTAATGGCCTCAAGTTCCACCTACCCACTCACATGATCTAAGTAGTATACCCTCCTTAAGCTAACCATACCATGTATAAAAGTGTCTGTAATTATTGTAACATGTATTCCACCCCCGAAGTATAAAAACTAAAAACAGTTAAGAGAAAAGGGGGACATGTTGCGTCTTCGTACTTGTAACCCAAATCTCCGCGGCAAACACGACTACCTACAATGGTCTAACGTCTATTAGACGAACGGGTTGTGCCTTGTCTTAGTATTTATGTTTTTGAGTTACCATATCTTGACATTATTCCAAGTTGTAATCACTAGTTAACGTTTGGATTATTTGCCAAACAATATTTCATATTCCTACTTCCCATGTATTTTAACTTCGTATTTTCCTTCCCAAGGATGGGGGTATCTCATACATGTATTTTCGTATTTGTATTTGTATATCTTGCCAAGTAATGGCGTCGTATTTCGGTGTATTGTTCCAAATAAAAATATGTTAATATATTCTCAATATATATATTTCCAAAACCATATATTTCAAGTCTTACTTAAATATATATAAACTCATTTTGTTCAATCATGTATTGTCCTAGAAAATATACATTTTTCTCAAAAATTATATATCTTCTAAATATACTAGGAAAATATATTTTTAACTCCCAAAAATAATATATTTTCTTGTTGTCAAAAATATGATATACTTGGTAATATTTACGAAATCATATTTTCACTTCTTTCATTCCCAAAATAATATTTACCAAAAATATAGTGTAATGGTATATCCCGGAATAATTCATAAGTTACGTTTTCTTGTTCAGTTTCACAATATTACGTGCGTAACTTAAATATTTTATGCCTTGCAATTTTTAGTATTATTTTGTAGTTGTAATTTCCATGGTATTCTGTAAGTTATATTATTTTACCCTAAAATAATATAAGCAGTTCACAAAATATAAAAATAATCACACAAGTGTCTCAGTAATAAATATATATTCTAAATATATATTTACTCACTTTTATTTGCGAAAACCAACCTCCGATACTTTGTATTTCGTAACAAAATTTATGGCGAAGTTTATATTTGAAACACAAGTTATAAAATATACTTGTAACACTTGTTTTAGAAAAATATTTTCTAAGTGTTGAAATTTTTAGAAAATTTCGCCAGAGTTTCCTTTGTAAATGGAGGCGTCCACGCTTACTAGCGTATCATTTTCTTTTGTAAAATCATTCAATCAATTCTCAATCATCAACATACAACTTCTACTTACCGAACTCGTCAAAAATAAGCATAAACCATAAACTCATGAACTTGAAAGTTTATAAAAACACGTAGTAACTTACTAGTATACTTAGTAAGTCTTGTTACCTTTAAAAATGTGATTGGTTCTTTGAAAACTTTATTTTTAAAGAGTTTGTATTTTCACAACTTCTAGTCTTAATTTCCAAAAATATTTCTTTGTGAAATTTTTTTATTACGTAAGTGTTTCTACACTTGTTTACCCACTAAAAATGTGTCTAGTTCATATAAGGTCCAAGTTTTAACAAAACTTATACCTTTCACTTGGTTCTTTCAAAATACCACTCATAGATCTTTAGATCTACAAGGTTACAACCTACTTTGATCTTTATTTTTCAAGAAAACATGTATTTATTCAAGTTCATAGTTTATGTGTGGATGATTCCATCATCCACAACATTTCTAACCTTCACATCTTGCTAGTTCATGTCTTTAAACATGATCTAGCAAGTCTATATGATGAACCATATCACTTTATCTAATCAACAAACATAGCAACATAAGAACAACATGATTTCATCTTCATTTTAACACTACTTCATCACTAGTTAGTTTATACTTCAAGACTTTGTTTATGTTCTTTAGAGTTCTTATATTTTCACCATTCTTTTCACAATTAACCAACAAAAATATGAAAAGTATGAAGATCTAAGGCACTTACTACTAGTACAAGGCTAGGGGAGTTCAAGTGATGAAAAGTGGTGGATAAAAGAAAACGAGAGAGGTCCTTGAGCTTCCGAACACACCAAGCTTACTTGTATGATCACTTACACCTTTAGGTATGTATGGATTGCTTGAAGGAAGCTTGGAGGTGGTGGTATGGTGGTGGTATGGTGGCGGCCGAACAAGAGAAAGGAGAGAGAGAGATGAGTGTTGTTTTGGTGGTGAAGATAAGAATGTTCATGATCCTAAGTGCTAATTTATAAACCAAGTTCACCTCTTAACCTTTGTGTAATGTGCTCCTAATTGTCCAACATAATCCAAATAAAATATTGAAAAGAAAACAATGGGTGGGTCACCCTATGGTGACCGTCCCAAGTGGGGGGGGGGGGGGGTATGGGGTTGGGTTCTAATGATCTAGTTACAATCTAGTTAGGATTAGAATGTTAAAGTTAGTGTGTTATTGTGTGTTGTTAATTATATAGTGTGTTAGGGTGTTCGGGGACCCTAACTAGCTCAGAAAAATAAAAACAATGTGTTTGACAATATTTTTGTGTTCCGGGTAATGTCCGGTTATTCGGTTGGGTGTTGTTCCGTTAAAGTGCTAAATTAATCCATAAAGTGTCTTTTATGTTACTTTTAGTGACACATTTAATTCCCAACACTTTGGAAAGTATCTAGGACTATTTTGCCAAGTTTTTGCACTTTACTAGCCTAGTTAAATGCTAAATTTTGTTCATTAAGTGCAAAATTCTTCATTTAAAGTGTGTTTTAGGCACTTCCCGGCACTATAACTATCACCTAGTGACGCAGTTTTATGGTCCTCACTTCCCTACACTCCCTACTAGTGTAGTACCCTGTCCCTGGCTCATACTGGCCTCAAAAACATTGTCTGTCTAGGTGCTGGTATTGCCAGCATGTTTTCTGGGTTATCCGCTCAATGTGCTAAGTGTGCTTTGTGCATCAAGTTTGTCACTAATGTTTGCGTGTAATAAATGGAGTGACAATATAAATGTGATGCATATGTATGTATGTAACAGAAATCAGAAAGCGGTTTAATCAACAGTTGTAATCAAGCACAGTCATTAAGCACAAATTAATTATTAATTAACTGCACGGATGCCTGCAAATTTGACAGTTGTCACAATTTAGTCTAGCTTTAGTTTAATTTAGTAGTTTAAATTAGATTTGCTTAGTTTTTCCGTAACCCCCCCCCCAAAAAAAAAACAAATAAACATTTTAAGTCGTGTCTGTCAGTGTCTATTAGAGTCTAGTTTACATGATACATAGAGTCTCGTGGTTCGATATCCGGACTTCCTAGGGTTATACTACATTGATCGGTACACTTGCCGATTGTGTGGTTTTAGGTCGAGTCTAGAATTAAAGCTTTTTAGTGTCTAGCTTAGAGAGTTTAATACAATTAATTTTTATAGTCTGTTTAGCACACATCAAGTTTTTGGCACCGTTGCCGGGGACTCTTGGCGATTGCGTTTATTAGCTTTGATTAGACTTAATTGACATAATCTGTGCTACTTGTCTTTTGTTTTATGTTTTCGTGGTGAGTCTTGTGAGTCTATTTTTGTTCTGTATATTGAGTCGTAGGAGTCTAATTTTCCGTGTCTACTATTCCTTTTGAGTTTTAAATATGAGTGAAATTTGTGGAGGGCCCCATTTTACAGTTAAATGCCCACAATACGAGGGATCCTCTGCAGATTATTATACTAACCCCTTTGTGTAGCCGCAACAATATTCTTCGCAGGGGTATTCCACAAATACTATTGAGCGGCTTTCCCAATTTTTTAGGTTCATGGAAATAATTATGAGTGTCGTACAGAAGATGAAAGAATTTCAGGAGTACAGGGATCCAAGGTTTTCGAAAATGGTCAACATACTTGAGCTACTGATCAGGCTAATAGGCCCAATGAGAGAGTAAGTACTCAGTCAGCAGAGGGATCCGAGATTGGTTGGGGAAACCGAGAGCGGAAGCAACAAATACAGTGGGGCGATGATGATGATGAGTGGATTACAGTTCGAAGCATGAATTACAAGGCGATAGTGATCCCCGAGCTTACTAATGGGGAGACGATATGGGGAAATATGGAGAGTAAAGAAGAAAAAGTAGAGATAGAAAGAAAAGGAGAAGAGGAGGAACAAGTTGAGCAGCCATCTAGTGAAGATCAGGTGTCCTGGGAAAATGAATATAGGGAAGAACTAGATGGGTTGCCGATAGATGAAGAGGTAAAGGAGTTTGATCCGGAGGGAGACCTTGCTTACTTAGAAGCTTTACTTGAAGGAAGCCCAATGACGGATATCAAACAAGAAGAAGTGGTGGAAGAGGAAGAACACCATAACTGGTCTGTGGTATTAGTGATAAATGAAACTAAAAAATCAAAACCACGGGAGAAGGCAAAGAGAAGAAAAAGAAAAGATGGAAAACGGTAGAGGATTGAAGGCTCGTACAAGAAGGAGCCGTTGGCGCACGATCAATATTCGCATTACATGTCGCGCATCCGATTCCTTCCAGGTAAGTTTAAATTCTGGTGGTCTGGCCCGTTTAAAATTTTTAAAATATTTTATGATTCCGCCAATGAATTTTTAATTATTTTTGAAGATCAGGGCGAATTAAATGGGTTAGACCGGGTTCAGATAAAAAAAAACCTCCTGATTAAATTTAAGTGTGGGGAGGTTTTGTAGAGTTTGTTAAATTTATTTATTCAGTGGATTTTCGGTAGTTTGTAGTTTTTGTATATTGAGTCTTAGTTAGTAGTTTTTGAGTCATTTTTTTTAGAGTCGGTACTGCTTTGGTTTTTTGCTTGTTTTTGTTTATGCAGGTTTGAATTGTACCACCCGTACTCAATCTCCATTCGGGTGATTTTGGAGCTGCTTTTCAAATTTCAGGCATTTACTAAGTATACCAGTTAGAGTCAAAGCCAATCGCGAACGAAATGTTATACGGTCGAGCTTGATTGGACAAGAGTTTTGGAGCTTATGCGATAATTAACCAGCTAAGTCCTTTCCAATTATGCCCTTAGTATTTTTAATTCTTATTTATTTTAGTCTTTTGAGTCGGTTTCCATCCTACATTAAGGGCAATGTAGAGTTTAAGTGTGGGGATGGGAAACTATCGTTTGAGTTTGTTTAATGTTAGTTTGAGTCATAAAATTGAAAAAAATACAAAAAAAAATTATAATTAAAAAAATTTTAAAAATAGAAAAATAAAAAAAATGTCTTTTGAATTTGAGTTTCCAAATAAAGACGGAAAATAATAGGAAAGATGGGTTTTTATTCGGGTTATAATAATAATAAGAGATAAAAATAGTCGTGCTTATGTCTAGCTTGGGATATGTGAATAGGCCCGGTCTGGTTTTAGGTTCTTTGATCTAATATACCTTAATTGTCGGTTTGCTAGTGGGTGCTCGTCTAGGAAAAATGGGAAATTGAAACTGCCGATAATAGTATAAGGAACACCGTTATAAGTTAAAATCGTTAGAATTTTTAGTCATCAAAAAATATATATATATATATATATGAGCTAGAAACGGAATGAAAGTAGCACAGGCCTATGTAGTCTTGGTTCGGGATAGCGACTCTACAACCGGAATGCCTCTAGGATGTGTGAAATCGAAATTGCAAAGAAAAAATTACCGACGCCTATGTAATCCGAGTTGGGGATAGCGACTCTACAGCCGGAATACCACTACGTTAGGTAAAGCAACGTCTAGTCTCGAAAAGAAAAAAAAAAGAAGAGAAAAATGAAAAAAAAATATATTTGATTTTAAATTCTCTTGATTTTGATATAAAACGGTTAGGAATTGGTCCAGTTATCGTTCCTTTTGTTCCATAAGCTTGAGGCGGGATTAGACATCCACTTTCCAGATCTCATAATCCGGAATTGGTCCAGTTATAGATTGATTTCTTTAACTTGCATACTTTATCAGGATGTTTTGCATCGACAAAACCTTCAGGCTGAACCATATAGACATCTTCATCAAGATATCCATTTAGGAAAGCCGTTTTGACATCCACTTTCCAGATCTCATAATCATAATATGCAGTTATGGCAAATAATATCCTAATTGACTTTAGCATTGCCATGGGAGAGAAGGTGTCATCATAATCAACCCCTTGAGTTTGAGTGAAACCTTTTGCTACAAGTCTCGCTTTATAAGTATCCAAGTTACCATGCATATTGGTTTTCTTCTTGAAAACCCACTTACTTCCAACTAATTTGTAGTTAAGAGGAGGCACAACCAATTCCCATACTTGGTTGTTATACATGGATTGCATCTCTACGTTCATGGCTTCAAGCCATTTGTCACAATCGGATTTTGACATTGCATCATGGTATGTGGTTGGTTCATCCAAATCTACCAAGTAGCATCCATCCATGAAAAATCCATATCTTTTAGGTGGATTACTAATTCTTCCAGATTTGTGAACGTTTTGTGTATGTTGATCAACCACTTGATCGTTTTCAAGAACCTCTTGTTGAGTGCTAGTATCAACCAAACGTGTATCGGCTTGTGGTTGCTGATCCTTATCAAGTTCCACTGTTCTACTAGTTCCTTCCATAAGGAACTTAGTTTCCAAGAACTCAGCCTTTCAAGCAACAAATACCTTTTGCTCTGTTGGATCATAGAAATGATATCCTATATCATCTTTAGGATATCCTACGAAGATACACTTAGTAGATCGTACTTCTAATTTGTTTGGGGTGTATTGCTTCACATAAGCTTCACATCCCGATACCTTCAAATATGATAGTGATGGAGCCATTCCATGCCATATTTCAAAAGGTGTCTTATCCACTTTCTTGGTTGGGGCCATATTTAGTATACGAGCCGTGAAGAGCAAAGCGTAACCCCAAAATGTTGGAGGCATTGTGCTTCTAGCCATCATAGATCGAACCATATCCAAAAGAGTTCAATTTCTCCTCTCAGACACACCATTATGTTGTGGTGTTCCAGGTGGAGTAAGTTGTGAGATGATCCCACAACTGCTAAGATGATCTTGAAAAGCATCACTAAGGTATTCACCTTCTCTATCGGAACGAATTTATTGTCTTGGTGAGTTGATTTTCTACTTCACTTTGGAAGATTTTGAACATTTCAAAAACTTCATCTTTGTGCCTTAGCAAGTACACATAACCATAGCGACTATAATCGTTGGTAAAAGTAATGAAGTATCTTTCACCATTCCTAGTAATTGGCTTAAAAGGACCACATACATCCGAATGTATGCCACCTAATAAATCTTTTGCCCTTTGGTTGGTGCCACTAAAGGGTTTCTTAGTCATTTTATTTTGTAAACAAGACTCACATGTATCAAATAAACCAACTTCATTTGTTTCCAAAAGACCATTCTTATGAAATGTTTGCATGCGATTTCTGTTTATATGACCAAGACGACAATGCCAAAGATAGGTCTCACTCATATCCATTTTGAGTCTCTTGGTGGTTGCTTGGTACATTGAACTATCAAATGATGTATCATCATGAACCAATTCATAAATACCATTTGAAGGCATAGCCATAAAGTAAAACATGTCATTCATCGAAACATAAATGTCATTGTTTACAAACTTTAAATTAAAACCGTATTGTCTTAAAAGGGAAACTGAAATAATGTTCCTAGTCAAACTAGGAGCATGCAAAACATTTTTCAAAAACAATTTCCAAACCACTTGGAAGTTTCAAAACATAGTCTCCTTGGGCTTCAACTTGAACTTTTGCTCCATTGCCCATGAAGAGACTAGTGTCTCCCTTCTTGTAAAGCTTATTTCTTTTGAACCCCTGCAACGAATTGCAGATATGAGTTCCACATCCGGTATCTAATACCCATGTGTTAGAAGAAATAACATTAAGGTCAATATGTATCATAAAGATTGTACCTGAAGTTTGCCCCGCATCCCTCTTGTTTTTCAACTCCTTGAGATAGGTTAGACAATTCCTTTTCTAATGTCCTATCACACGACACTCAAAGCATGGATCGTTCATGGCAACCCTTTGCAATTTCTAGCCATATGGGACGGGTTGAACATCTTTATGTTTAGTTGGCATGTTTAATCCCATCAACACCTTTGTACGCCATGCTTCGGTGACCCTAAGCACATGGTTTCCAAATCAAATCGTCCAACTTACACACACATGTGAGTTTACACATACAAGTGGTTAGGTGACCTTTATCCCACAAATATGGTATCCCCACCTCAAACACACAAGTTCCTTCAAATGTGGTTAGGTGACCTTTATCCCACAAAGAATTCCCAAGTGATTCAAGTGTTGTATAAAAGGATGGTGTTTGACTTGTTTTGTAAAAGGGTTTTTAAGTTTTCAAAATTCTAGTTTAGAAAACTTTATGTACCATACATTTGCATGCATTCAAATCAATGGTGCTTTAGTGAAAACCAATTTTCAAGGTTCTTTTTAATAAATCCCATTTTATTATAAAATCATTAACCTTTAATAAAACCATTTATTATCCACTTTAATGATTTTTAAAGAACCAATTTTAAGCTTGTTATGGATTATAAATTCTTAAGCATGCATATCCAAATATTATCTAAACAATCGTAAATAAACAACCATATAAGCACAACACATATTATCACAAAAGGTGAACAACCATAGCTAACTATTTTTGACAACACTTGTTAGCCGAAACAAGTGTGCCAAATGGTCCTTCCTAAAGGTGAATATTGACACAAGAAATGTGTTGTTGAACTCCCACTTGAACCCGCATTCAAATGCTTCAAGTCTTCCTTTTGTGTTGTGATTTCTCCACTTTCTTTGGGCTTCCAAATGATCTTTAAAATCAGATCCAAACTCCTTTGGCTTCAAAAATGTTTTTTTGGTTATTGGGCTAAAATCCCGTTAAGAACTATGAATTCCTTTAGGCCCAAAATTGGCCCAAACCAAAACCGCATTTTTGTGTGCATCTTCTTTTACAATAAAGTATCCTAATACATTTTTCTAGTAAAAGAAATGAAACTAATCTATTTACTTACGTACCAAATGAAAATAAATAAATTACACATTTTACAAATGGAAGAACAAAGATATTTAATTATTACAACCCATTGAAATAATCAAATATAAATCACAACCACAAACATTCAACATATTCAAACATAAGGTCATGGCTAGGTTATGAACACCAAAATATACATCCACATATGTATATTATTCAAGAGCAAAAAATGGTTCCCTTTTATAACCCATTTTCGTCCAAGAATGAAAAACCGAAAAGGTGGGTTTTTGACCAAACAAACAAATAATCCATATGACATAATTTTTTCAAGATTCCTTTATGCATGTAAGAGATAAATCTTGAAAAAAACAAAAGGAGAACCATGAAGCATGCGCTCATATAAGCGGCTCTTGATGCCATTGTTGGGTTTTTTTCACATGTTTATCAAAGTTATTTTATCCATAAAAAATAAAAGCGCAGCAGAAATATTATTTAAGACATGTTACTTTCTAGATATAAAACCCTTTTATATACAAAACCCAATAACCGGATCCAAATATGAACATGCATGCTATCAAAAAACACAAACACAACCATAGGGTGTTACAAGAATACTACCTTCCAAGAGTAAAAGATATGAAGAAGATGATGTTCTTGAATGGAAATCTTCAAAGAAGAAGACCTCAAGCTTGTTTACCCCAAGCCTCCAACAAACACCTTATGTTGCTAGGATCTTCACTAGTGAACTCACTTGAAAAACCCCTCTTGACAACCAACCTTTGGCCAAAAATTTGAGAGAAAAAAAGGAGTTTTTGCAACTTGAATTAGTGAGAGAAAGTTTGTATCAAAAAATGATAAAATCTAGTGTGATCTTGTGAGATTTCTTGCATGTATTGGAAGTGAAAAAACCCACCTTGGGAAGCAAAGGCGGCCGGCCATAGGGCCATAATTTTCAGCCAATGAAAATTTTTGTCCATTTTATTTTATGTCTTGTAATATTTTATAACTTTTATAAATATGACATCATATGTTTACAAGACTTAATGCAACAAATCATAACCTTTTATGATGTTATTTAACCCATTAAATAACAAGATAAAATATTCTCTCAAAATAAATTATCCATATAATTTATTAGTTTCTCAAGTCCAATTATTTAGAAAAACAATTTCTAAATATTCTAAGTGTTAATATTTATTTGTTTGATCATATCATAAATAAATGTTATAGGTGTTTGTCTAGCTTGTTATTGGGTATGACTCGACTTGGATCATAACGTACTAGCCACATCAATTTAATATGTGTCTTGGGCATACAGAGTCCAACAATCTCCCACTTGCACAAGATACATAGAAGATTGATGCAAGTAGAAAATACCGCCTAACAACGGTTTACTACCCCTAAAACGTATGACGAAGTGCCATTCAATAACATCATCCTCTTCAAGTCCCTTACTTGAACATGATTTAGGTGAATCAATCATTTTTCCTTTTGTTACAGATGTCATGTCAAATCAAGAGACATAGGGTGACCATTCTCTGTTGATTTAACTTTAGCAGGCCTTAAACATCTTACTCTCAACGAATAAGAGGAACAAATCCCATCTTGACTAGATACGTCTCTCACAATCACCTTGTACCATACCAGCTTAGCCTTATGTGCTGTCACGTTACGTACAGTGAAGAACTAGGTCAAGGTATAATAATTGGTGAATATCAAGACTCAATATGTATCTCTGGTTAGCGGATACTATGATATTCACCTTTACTCAAATTTACTTATGATCATTCACAAATGATTCCATGCAGTAACATTTGAAACTGGGTCAGTCCAATATTTGTATCCCACAAATACCTATGAACTTTCGCAGCAACACTTTGCTCTATATTCATGCCTAATGAATATCCACCAATCCAAGTTCATAATAGTCTTACATTCATATTTGTTCTCATAAGTATGTTCGACTACGGACATTTGGAATAATTAACTTATTAATGGATTTAAACATGCTAAAATGGAACATAACTCAAAATACCATAAAAGAGTCAAAATAACAATTGTTCCAATATCCAAATACAAAATAGATCAAATCCAATCACTAAAATATCGAAGTCCTAAGGCACAAGTATGACCCTCATGCTTTGGCCATTCAAGGAGCTTCGTGAGTGGATCCGCAATATTTTGATCGGTGTGAACTTTGCAAATACATATCTTTCCCTTTTCAACTTCATCCCTTATGTAGTTGAATCTCTGCTCAATGTGCCTAGTCTTTTGATGTGCACGAGGTTCCTTGATTTGAGCAATCACACCCTCGTTATCACAAAAGATCTCTATGGGGTTTTGAATGGTTGGAACTACCGCTAGGTCGGCAATGAACTTCTTTAACCATGCAGCTTCTTGCGCTGCCAATGAAGCGTCGATGTATTCCGATTCTCTAGTGGATAATGCTACAACATCCTGCTTCGAGCTCTTCCAAGAGACTGCAGCTCCATTCAAAATAAAGACATACCCAGATTGTGATCGAGAACAATCTAGATCAGTACGGAATGTTCTATCGGCACCAGAATCGAAAAGAACAGATTCAGGGGGATGGTTAACAAGGAACGTACGGTTAATGACTTCGTTATCAGCACGAGCCTCGTTGGCGTTTATGTTGAATGTACGTCCACGTGCTGGGTTAACGTTCACATTCACTAGCCTTGTACAGTTGATCCTAAAGTGACCCATCTCACCATAATTATAACATGAACCAGGTGGGAATGGAGGTCTAGCGGTGTTTCCTTGATCTTGTATGGGGTTCTGTGCAGCTTGATTCAGAGAAGATCGACATATATTGGCTGTGTGGCCAAGTTTCCCATTGTTTAAGCACTGATGACATGCTAGCTGAACCTAATGATGACCATTTCACCGATTACACAATAGTTCAGTACCAACATATGGTTTCCTCGTAGGAGGTTGTGCTGGTTGGTTCTATGGGGCTTGGCTTGGCTGAGCAACAACTACAAAGTTTTGGGAAGCCTTACGCTTCCTCGACTTCTTCGACGACTCCTCTTTCTTCTTGTTTTTCTCCTTGTCTTATGTGGTCTTGGCTGCCTATTTCTTGTCACCTTTTCAAAACAGTTTACCCTTCCTGACTTGGGACTCAGTTAGGGTTGCAGCCAACTCGATGGCCTGACGAATAGTGGTAGGGTTTCTACCAGTAACGATATCTTGCACAGGGTCAGGCAGACCATCGATATACCTCTCAATAGCTTTATCTAGCGGGGTAACCATTGTGGGACACAGTAAGCTCAACTCCTCGTATCGATCCATGTAGGCACGGTGTTCTCCCCCATCTTGTTTAAGATCATCGAATTCCCTTTCCAATGCCCTTAGTTCATGACGAGGTCAGAACTCCTTCATCATTAGAGCTCAAAGCTCTTCCCAGGTTTGAGCCATTGCCACATCGGCACCCCTGTCTCTCATCACACCATTCCACCATGTTAGTGCCCTTTTCTCAAAGACACTAGATGCAAACTCAACCATTCGCTCGTTTGGGCATTAAACGTGTCGAAATGTGCTTTCCAGACTCTCAAACCATTGCAGGAGCCCAGTAGCTTCTTCAGACCCAGAAAATTTAAGCGGTTTAGCCGAATTGAATGTCTTATAGCTGCACTGAGCATTGTTATTGTTGTTCGCTTGATTTATCTGAGTAATAAGGTTCGGGAACACAACATCAATTTGCTGAGTTACTATGGCTGCTATTGCAGCATCTTGAGTTTGATCGCTTCTAGGAGGCATTTAAAAAAAAGAACAAGGAAAGATGAGAAATGTGTGAGATTGACATTTGGATAAACAAAAGAGGTATTGAAAATATCGACGAAACATATGGAGGGTGATCATTTGTTCGTTACCTCGAACAAACAAACGACACACAGTGACTAATCAAAGTAAATGGGTCTATATAATGTATCGCGAAGACATGCTTTAGCCTATAAATGGACACTCACCCCAAGAGATCCCAGGTAAGAGTGACTGGTGTGACAACTGTCACTTTCTTGTAATTTTCGTACTAATAAAGCAATCATTTAAGTAATACAATTATCTGTATTGAACGTCCGAACTGCATGATTTCATGAAATACACCTAGAATACTCATGGAACACATATTTACGGTGCACGTTATTCATTTCATTGGTCACATATGAAAACAGTTTAAACAATGCATCGAAATAACTAGTATAGTACCTAGTAGACTATTAGTGCTGATAGAAACGCAGGATGCGTAGAAACCAGCTTAATGACCTATTTAGGAATTAGACGAGAGTCTAACATCAAATATACATTAAACCCAAAATGGTAATGCAAGGGTTTGGTTTAATACCTTCTCGAAGTCCGACAAACACTAAAAACTGTCCGTAAAGCACTATAAGTCACAAATTCAGCACTTTTCTGCAGAAAATCAGCAGAATTCAGCACTGTAATTTTAATGCAATGTGTAAAAGTGTTGTTTAACTCAAAATTCATATGAGAATATGTAACACCCCAACCCAGAAGGGCTGACGTGTCACAATAACAATGGTATCATAAACAAAAGTCATAATTCCATTTATTTATTTATTAAGGATATAACCACACGACAACTAAACTTAAGGTTAATATACAAACGGAGACATTCGACTTGATGAACTAACATCTTTAGATTTATTCCTAGGCTTTATTCTTCTCTCTTTACCCCGCCCGAAGTAACCTGTAAACCTGTATATACAAAAAGTTTACGGAATGAGCCAAATGCTCAGTACGGAATAATAGGCTCAAATAACAAATAATGCTTATATGAAATGTTATTCGGATGAAACTTTACGTTAAAATGATATGATGCAAGTAACGTAATTTCATAATCATATCATACGGATGTACCCATGAGCCAACTTAAAACGTGACAATACACAAGTAGCTACTCCTGCATAATTATCACACGAGATGGCGAGTTGGCATACCCGCTACCCACCTCCTTAACTTAAATCCTAGGATCGATCCATACGCCTCCTAGTAGCTTTGTACCTCACTTGTACATAGGGACGCCGTGAACTGATCTCTCCGTCACGGATGGAGCACATGATGTCGATGCCACAACAACATGCTCGTGGGACACTCCACGAGAAGCGACACTCAGGGTATCAGAGTACAAATGGTCTTATTCACATAACTTATCAAAATATGTAACTTATATTGGAACATGCGATAATGAGTACAACTAACATAATACTATCGCATGACATGAAAGCTAAATCCAAAGTTATGATTAGAATAGGAATCCAACGGACTGTCAAATGAATCGATAATCAAAGACGTGAGGAGTTTGAAAAGATATATGAATTTAATGGGTTTATACCAATTTGAATATGAAGCAATAAGAAGTGAGGGTAAGGATCCGTACCTTAATAATTCCAAAGTTATGCTACCTTGTGATAATATTTCAGATTTATACAGGCAGAGTTTAGACTACTGATTAGTCTTTTAACCTAATTTAAATAACATGCACACAAACTAGGTTAGTAACTTAATACAGCATTTACGATAACTCACGAGATTAAAATTCTCACAACGAATGACAAAGTGCGATACTTAAACATCCATCGGATTCACAACTAATGACAAAGTGAAATCACTTAAACATCCATCGGATTCACAACGAATGACAAAGTGCAAACACTTAAACATCCATCGGAATCACAACTAATGATAAAGTGAAATTACTTAAACATCCATCGGAATCACGACTAATGACAAAGCATAACCCAAATTTGAGCAGCACTTAAACATCCATTGGATTGATTTCAATCAATCGGACATTGAATCGTATCAGCGATCGAGTTATTACCCTATGCAGCAGCACCCCGCTATACTAATTAGTGATTTCGTGTGTGTTTTGAGAGTATTTGGACGATATTTCAGCGTATATTTTGAGTTTCTTCGTCGTTTTTGTGTCCAGAATCAAGTCCCAATCGCTGCTATTTATGCATAAATTTGGACATGCTTACGGACCGTAAGGCTCCTAATGTTACGGTCCGTAAGGGTCTTACGGTCCGTAAGACTCTTAATGTTACGGTCCGTAAGGGACACCAAATCACTATAGGGTAGCCACGCGTGGGAGTAGCCTAGCTGAGTCGACAAAATGGATAAATTCGAATTTGACAGCTTATTTTGTGGATAATCGTAACTAGAAAATACCCCCCCTGAGTTTTAGGGGCCCTGATCCTGAAAATTCTGAAAATTCTAGGGTTTGTACAGAATTACTTGGGTGTCTTAATTAGGGTTTCCTATTGGATAATTTATAAATAATAATAATAGTTTTGGTTGATATACAGAAATATGGATCATAAGATAAGTGTTTAGTTTATTATAAATTATTACTATTCTTTTATTTCTAGAATAATGATTTTAAATTTATGGTCATTACAGAATACATTGGGGATACCATTTAAATCAATAACCATATCATTCCCTACCATTTACATAATCTAAGCATTCAACTATCTACTAACGGAACAAACACCAAACAAATATCCGAACACTATCTAAATTTTTTTTCAAACTAGTTAACACTATTTTTGGCATCTTTAAAGCTAGTTATGACATCTAAACATCTTAAAACAATTGAAATCCCTAAACATCTAAACACGTAAAACCTTTGCTAAAAATTCTAAAACTTTAAACACTTATAAACAATTCACCACACAAGACTCCCCCCCATTGTTCGACCGCCCCTAATGTGGGACCCACCCCTCTTGGTCACTTGGTTAAATATCTAGATATTTACTTGTTTTTACAAGTGGTGAACTTGGTAAATGATTAAATCATGTAATCTTACCATTACTAGACCTTTTCTATCATAATTCACACCTTACAAAACACACAAAAGCTCCCAACTTCACCCTCATTTTTGGCCAAGAACACCCACAAATCACCTTCATTTTCAAGCCACTTTTTGATAATCAAGATGCATTTCCATGGAACTTGAGAAGATCTAAGACACCTACAAGTTGAAGCAAGCATTTTCATCCATCTTAGAGCTTTCAACCATCAAATCCTCATCATCCTTGCTTTTCATTTTCTTCAAGATCATCCCTAGCCACGAGAGCTAGAAGCGAGCATTCTAATCTTTTTTTCCATACTTGTTTGTGTATATATTACTTAAGAACAAGTTATATCTAAAAGATTCATGCAAGAATAAAGATGAAAATACATAAAAGCAAACTAAGAATCATAATATATAAGATTGTTTATGTTGTGATTTGAAGCTTGTTACTTGTTTATTTGATCTAGTTATGATGAACATCATATGAAAACTTGTTAGATGATGTTTAAAAACATAATCTAACAAGTGTACATGAAAAGTTTTGAAAGGGGTATTTTAAACATAGTGTTTAAATGAATGAACATAAATATTGGTGTAGAAAAAGTGTATAAAAGATTTCACTAAAAATTATAAACTTTGAAAGGTTTATAAAAGTAACATACAAGATGGGTTTTATTTTAAAAGTTTGACAAAACTTGAAGACTAATATGATTTTTTAACTAAGGAACATAGTTAAAAATCATACCAAAACCCTACATGATAATAAGTTCATCTTGATAAACTTTGTTATAAAAATTTTCAAGTTATTTTTGTGTAGAAATAATCTGAGTACCTTGTTGATGAATTTAGAAGAAAATGATATGTTTTGGTAACATGGAAAAGTCCATATTTCAAAGGAAACTATGGCCAAATTTTTATTAGAAATCATGTGTTATAAAAATTATCATTTTTAACAAAGTTTTTACAAAATTAGAAAGTGTGATCTTTCTAAAAATAAAAATGCATATCAATATATATTTTGGTAATATATATATTTAGTGATCTTAACAAGTATGTGCTATGTGTTTATTATTTGTATTAGTTATATACAAAAGTTAAGGACTTGATAACAATGATACAAATAAATACAAGACATACTTACAACTAAAGACTTACAATAATACATATATACACATCTTGAATACAAGTTATGGACAAATCAGACATTTAGACAAATAAAGGGACTAGATAAGTATTTCGGACAAAGTATACGATATATCAAAGATTGGTGAATTACATTTTCAAAACCGAAAAAGTGACTAAATATATTTTAAAAGTATACAAGATATATTACATTTGGCCTATCATAAAAAGGTATTATTTTGAAGTATATAAGACATATATATTTCATAACATCTAAAAATGTATTATTTTGATGAAAAACTAAAATTATATATTTTCTAAAACTAATCTTAAAAAATAGATTATTTTTAAGATAAACATTATACATACCTTTATCAAGCATACGTGATATATATTCATATAAACATATCTTAAAATATAATTATTTTAAGAATACAAGATAGTGTATAATGGATAAAAGGATATACGTATTCCTATGCGTACAATTATATACTCACTTAGAGTATGGTACTTAACAAAGATACATAGTTATGTATACAAGTGCTTATAATACAAGTATGCCCATGCATGGGAAGTATTCATACACATACAGTTTACTCATACAAGACACATTCATACAAATACAGTTTACTCATACGAGACACATTCATATACATACAGTTTACTCATACGAGACACATTCATACACATACAGTTTACTCAAACGAGACACATTCATACACATACAGTTTATTCGTGCGTGACGCTATTTATAGGCACTATGACATTAATACGAATATACATACGATTTGGGAGTTGGTAATGTGGATAGTCACTAATAAATAATATATTCATAACACTTATTGACTTATTGGTTTTCTCACCATAAAATCTAATCCAAACATTTTTTTTTATACTACTTTTGAAAAAGTCATAGGTTAATAAGGATTTTAGAGTTAAATAAGCAATCACAAACACCCTCTAAATATTGTAATCACCCACTTTACCATGTCAATTTTACATTAAGACGTGCTTAGTTAATAGTCCAACAAGCTCATTTATACTAAAAATTCTTGTCCTTATTGCTGTTTGTACGTCAATTTTTTTACTAAAAATTTCTTTTCCTTATTGCCGCTTCACCCCAGTGCGCATATGTAGCTTAATGTCTTTACGTTTATTTTTGGTTTGGTTTGACGGTCACACGGGTCCTAAAAACTCGTTATGGTTAAAGCAGATAAAGATAATTTAATATTAATCATCGGTACAAGGAAAAGTAAAAGGCATACCATTCTTAATAAAATATAGAGTTAATTGCTCGGATGGTCCCTGTGGTTTCACATTTTTTCACGTTTAGTCCCCACCTTTTGAAAATAACATGTATGCTCCCTATGGTTTGTCATTTTGTTACTCGGATAGTCCCTGAGTAGATGTCAGTTAGTTTGGAAATAGCAGGTATGCTCCCTATGGTTTTTCATTTTGTTACTCGGATAGTCCACAGAGTAAATGTTTGGGGACCATCCGAGTAACAAAATGACAAACCATAGGGAGCATACATGTTATTTTCAAAAGGTGGGGACTAAACATGAACAAGCGTGAAACCACAGGGACCATCCGGGCAATTTAACTCTAAAGTATAGAAAAAAGAAAAAATGATGACATTTCTTATCACAAGATAAACCTGATGTAGGAAAGCTTAACTTATGGACGCAATACATACATGTAACTTATCACAAGATAAAATCTAATGTAGGCAAGCTTAACTTATGCACCGAATATATACATGTAAGTATATAAGGTGCATATTATTTGTACCATCACACCCCAACACGTGAAATTATTTATTTATTAGTTATTATTATATATTTTATTAATTAAGTAGATGGTTGAGCCTCAACAACCTCTTGTACGTCAGCAGATTTTTTAATAGCAATATACAGGTGAATTCTCAAACACCCTCTTAGTTATTTTTTTCAATAATAATGTTTTATGTTCCGGTCTAAATTTGACAAGTTATCACCCACATTGCTCTTGTGTGGCTGAACGTCTTTCCGTCTATTTTTTGTTTGGTTTGACAGTCACGACACAGTACACATGTCCTAAAAACTCATCATAGTTAAAGCAAATAGAGATAATTTAATAATAATCATCAACACAAGGAAAAGTAAAAGGTAAACCCTTCTTATTAAAATATATATAAAACAAGAACAAGGTGACACTTATTATCACAAGATAGAAAACCTGAAGTAGGCAACCTTAACTTATATAAAACGAGAACAAGATGACACTTCTTATCACAAGATAGAAAACCTAAAGTAGGCAAGCTTAACTTATGCACGCAATATATACATGTATGTATGTATATAAGCTGCATATTATTTGTACCATCACGCCACATACACGTGAAATTATTTATTTATTAGTTATGATTTTACGTTTTATTAATTAAGTAGATGGTTGAGCCCCAACAACATCTTGTGGGTCGGTCGAATTTTTACGGTAGAATTTTCCTTCGTACCAAACAGGCATTTTCTTGGATACAACATCTTTAACCGCAGATTCTTGTTCGTTTGGAGGATTGATTGTACTTTTTACCTCCACCGTCAATCCAAACCCCGTCTTAGAATCCTGTTTGAGATTATTTCCTTCCATTTTCTTGTAGACATCAGAGGGATGTGGATCTGCCCCATCATAGATGTCACAGTACACCTGCGCGCAACATATTTACAAATTTAAGTCAGTAAACTAATATAAATTCTGATTACTTAAAAAGGAGGTCCAATGACTGAGGATATGCTTACTAGTTGCTTAGAGGTCGTGCTCTCCAGGGTGTACCAAGCCATTAGCGATTTGCAGTCTTTTTTATCATCGACCTTGAGGTCATACACCACATACGCTTCAGATCCAGTATCCGAACCCTCGTTTTCCACATGCCTAAACGCACCCCACTGGCCATTCTTAACAGTGAATGGATAGCCACCATCGTCAATCTTCCCATGTTTGCTGTTGCCACCACTGGGGTTCAAAGTCACGGGGTTACCAGTAGCATTATAAAAGATACCTAATGTGGATAGTTGACTCGAGTTTCCATTCCTTTGCGTCAAATAGGATGTTGCTTGCTTTTTTTTGCCACCTACGGTTTGATTTTCGAAAGCTTCTCGTGCCCTGTCCTCCAAATTTCCGGTTTCGATAGGCTCGCCGAACACATTATAAGCCATTACTTATAAGAGTGAGTGTATGAGGTTATATGTTTTGCTTTGGGATGTTTCCTCAACTTAGGCAGGCACTGTATATATAGTGCATGCATCGTTCCTCGGTTCCCTTTTGAAAATTAGATTTTTTTTTTCATATTAACCATGGTTGGAAAAATGTGATTAAATGTTAGTCCCCGCGTTTGTCTCTTTCGATGAATACATTTAGGGTCTGTTTGGTATGGGGTAATGGAATGGACGAAGGAATGGAATGAACGAGGTAATGGAGTAGACGAGGGAATGCAATGGATCATTACCATTCCCTGTCGTGTTTGGTTACCATGTGTGAATGGAATGAATTATTATTGTGTATTGTTCGGTAGGCAAGAAAAACGGAGTAATAGAATCAGCGGTGAGTGGTTGTGGTGGTAGTAATTGTGGGTGGTTGGTTATAGGTGGCGGTGGTGGGTGTCGGCGGCAGCGGTTGGTGGTGGCGTCGACGATGGTGGTGTGCGACGGCGGGCGTTGGCGGTTGGTCGCAACTGTGGGTGATAACGGTGGCGAGTGGGTGGCGGCAGCGGGGGTGGCTGTCGGGGTGAGGTGGTGGCGGGTGGCGGCGATGGCGTCGGTGGTGGGTGGTGGTGGTGGTGGGTTGTGGCGAAGGTGGTGGGTTGTGGTGTTGTTGATGAATGGTGCAAGAGGGGATGGAATAGAAAAAAAACATGGGGGTGGAAGGAATGATTTTAAGGGAATGGAATGCCTTTTGGAATGAGTGATTTCATTTCATTGACCAACAAAACACCCTTTTCTTTATTCCCTCGTAATCATTCATTCCATTCCACCTCTCATTCCTGCATACCAAACACTAACTTAGATTTTCATATTTACATATTATTAGGTTTTAGGGCTAATTTATAAGTGATATTTATGTATATATTTAATAAAGATTTCTTCAATAATTTTAAGTATATATATATATATATATAATGTAAGGTTTAATTTTTTTTTTTGAATGGTAAATTTTATAAAGCAACTGGCCGGCCTGCCAAAAAACCGCAGGACCGTGCCAAGACACTACAAAATATACAAAGGAAAATTACACTATTCTCTCTAATCTATGTACATATGCTTTGATCGACATTTTAACAATAAAAAACCTAGGGACCTCACCTCCCCAAAAATCTCAACACTTTTACCATTCCTATTCAAAAAGATCTTGGCATTCCTCGCTTTCCAAATACACTAGTAAACCACGAACATAAGCCCCCGAATAATCTCCTTTGCTATCTTGTCTCCTGCTAAACCCCTTTGGAACTCCATAAGGTCTTTAAAAGAAAAGGCGAATATGTGAGGTTTAAATGATAACTCATATATTTTTTTGAACTCCAAGAAGTTGATAAAAACCATTTGACTTCAAAAAATTAAAAACAAAAGAGTTAATTACTATTTTCGTCCCTTTGGTTTTTCAAAAATCACTATTTCAGTCCATTAGTTTAAAAATTGCGATTTCAGTCCCTGTGGTTTCACTTTCGTAACCATTTCAGTCCACCTCCGTTAACCCCATCCATTTATTCTGTTAAGTACACATGAATTGACCATAATGCCCTTATTAATAAAAAACAAAAAGATATCTAAATGAGTTAATTACTGTTTTCGTCCCTATGGTTTATCAAAAATTACTATTTCAGTCCCTTTGGTTTCACTTTCGTAACCATTTCAGTCCAGTCTCCTAACACCGTCTATTTTACTGTTAATTTTTTAATGAAATACCTAAATTACCCTTGTGTTAATTAAATAAAAAACCATGGAAATTTAAAAGATTGTATTCTAGGACCCACTTGTTAAAACACAACCCCACGCTACCGCACCCCACTCCATCCTTGCTCTCATTTCCAGCAAAAGTTTCCGGTCATCTTCTTCGGCATCACAACCGCACCCTCTTAATATCTTTCTAGGAGCATCAGTTAACATAATAACTTTGAAAAATAATGCTTACCTGGACATTTTCTCATTCTAAAATACAAAATTAAAATTTTGGAACCATATATGTAAAAATAGTGCCAGACTTCTACTTCTACTGAAGCCATGGTGGGTCGAACCCTACAATCCAATTTAAGTCCATATGTCATACAACAATAAAATCATATAAATCCAATAGTAAAATCATATAAGTCCATATTTAAATAACACAAGGGTAATTTAGGTATTTTATTAAAAACTTAACAGTAAAATAGACGGTGTTAGGAGACTGTACTGAAATGGATACGAAAGTGAAATCATAGGGACTGAAATCGCAAATATTAAACTAATGGACTGAAATAGTGATTTTTGACAAACCACAGGGACGAAAACAGTAATTAACATATTTAGATATCCTTTTGTTTTTATTAATAAGGGCATTATGGTCAATTCACGTGTACTTAACAGAATAAATGGATGAGGTTAACGGAGGTGGACTGAAATGGTTACGAAAGTGAAACCACAGGGACTGAAATCGTAATTTTTAAACTAATGGACTGAAATAGTGATTTTTGACAAAACACAGGGACGAAAATAGTAATTAACTCAAAACAAAAATTACACCTACTTATCATATTAATAAAAAATAAAATTTTCGTGTTTAAATTTATATCTATTCGAAAACGTGTGACACGTGCATTAGTTGTTATCATTTACACTTATATAAAAAATACGCTAAACCTAATTTAGATAGTGGAGATGAATTAATTATAGAGATTCTTTTTATAATCTTGTATTTTAATAATAATTATTAAAAAAAAAGCATATTACACAATCATAATTATCATTTGTATCCCAATTAGGGGAAGATGTTGAGGTAACTCTATTCTCCACCTGTTCGGGATGCCGCCATTCCACCAAAATGAAAAGCTTCCGGTTGGGATCAAGAAGCCGAAATTTCTTTGAAACACGACAGGGTCAACTGTAATCTTCTCAAATCGAACAAAATGTAGAAAACCAAGTTTTCAAGTACTAAATTGTTAGGAATTTGTTATTATGAACAAAGGCCTAAGGTAAACTCATGAAATTAACCAACCAAGACTGTGACAATCCGTAAATCCGAGAAAATATTAGTACATCATTAATTACATTCATTAAGAATTAATTTTATTAACTGAGTGCATAATGTCTAGAAAAGTCTAGGTAAATAGGTAAATGCATGGGTTTGCGGTAAACTTTTAAAGTTGGAATTGTTCGATATGCATGGAACATTCAATCAGTGTACATACCAAGTGTTAGTGAGTTTCCGGTAAACTTTTAAAGTTGGAATTATTCGATATGCATGGAACATTCAATCAGTGTCATTATTATGTGTTTGGTGTGAAAAAATAGATAAAACACAATACCGATATATTAATATGGTATTTTCCGGTTTTCTCGCATATATATGTTAATTTTGTCCCAAATTTTACACATATACTTACCATTTTACACTAAACTGTGTAACTGTGTGTTTGTTGTTTGTCTGGTAATGTTTGAACACTAATTATGTGTATATAAGTGTATCTAGACATAAAATAACCATTTGGAATCAAATTAACATGTGGAACACATGATTCTTACACTACCTTACCTTGTCATCATCACCTAACTCTCACACCCCTCTAAAGCAGAAACATGCGGATGTAACCAAAAAGGTTTTCTCAGCAAAAAATAAAGCAAACACTTTACAACCTAAATCACTATAAATCAAATACAAGCCTACACTGTATGGCTTAAAATAAGACTATTCCAAGAGCTTGATATCCTAGGATGCATGCAAACTCAATTGTAGACCTTCCACTAGAATTTAATACCTGAAAAAGATGCTTAAAAACATAAATATAATATTGGTGAGTTCATAGGTTTATATGTTGAACTGTAAATTGGTTTTTCCAAATAAACAAATTATTAAAAATCTTACGCATAGTTTATGTAATGCTAATTGATCTACCTAATGACTAGCTAGGTCACTAACTTCAATATGATATTACGGACCTATAACCAAACCAAGACAAATGCCTACGCCCCGCAAATCTAACAAGCGCCTACCCCCGCAAAGCGAGACAAGCACTACTATAATGATTGGAGCGACAAATCAGAAGTGAGGGTGTCAACCCAATGGATCTATTCGAGATTTTGTTGGCTATAATCATACTAATGGTTACAGTAACGAGGACCATCTATCTCACAATATCAACCAAACTCGAACCGATGAAATCATAAAGATCGCATATTATATGCATAACCAGCATAAAACAGTAAAAAAAGGGTCGTGAAACTCACATGAATTCCGAATAAAAGATAAAAATTAAGTTAAGTTCGAGAAATGATATTCAAGCTACACATGTCCTTAAATATATAAGACACTAGTGATCTAATAGCATGTCTACATGGCAAGTTGATCACCCACCTTTTTAGACGCAATGAGATGTATATGCTTATGGAAAAATAATAAATCTTATGTTATATATGTTTATCAAACCGTTCGACCACGTGGTTTGTTGCCAAATCCACTCTCGTTTCTAGTAAAAACTGAAAATTACAAACATTATACCGATGACATACGGTCGGAAAATGTTTTCACATGGCCCGTTTATTAGAGTAAAAATCTCTTAGTGATATTATAGTATAGGTGACTTATTAATTTCTTTCATTTCTGATCGGAGTGTCGCGCTCCGGTCAAAGATAATATTTATAACGCTATTTACCCTTAACAATTAGCTAGTGGTAGTAAGGGGTCGAACCACGAAGAGTATGTGGTTTGCGAGTGGATTCGATTGAATTAGAACAAATGTCACAAATTATGAAGCTTGCTAGAATATTTTTGTATTTTTATTTAGTTGAAAAGATATGAATTAGAATAATAGAATTGGTTTAATTGATTTAAAGACTAATGATTAACGATTGCAAGAAAACTCGATTAATAAACAATAATGATTAAAAGGGTTCACACCCGGTTTCAGTAATTGCCAACCTAGGGTTTCTACAAGTTTTAGATTCAACTCAATTGTATAATGATTAATGGATTTAGTGTACCGTGACCTAGGTGCCAATAACTATCAACGTTTCGAAGAACGGACAAGAATGCACTTTGTAATCAACACAAGTAAAACCTAACCATGACAACGCATAACTACACATAACCATTTCGCAAATTCATAACTTTACAATCGTTCGACAATTTACGAATACAAAACAAATGTAAACTATTGTCAATGGTTTCAAAAATCAATACAAATTGTCACAAAGTTGAATCAAGAAACAATTCAAAACCCTAAATTAAACAACTACCTACATCGGGGTGAAACTAAGGTGATTAGCAGCTCATGGTGGAAGGAACTTGATCACCGGATGATTGGGACTTGATTGAGACCATCTTGAAGCTTGAGAGATGATGAAATGATGAGGTGTAGGGTTTGTGATAGTGAAAGGTTCAATGAGTATGGATGAATGGATGATTAGGGTTTAATGGGATGATTGGTGAATGATGATGATCTTCTTGATGATTCGAGTGATGTTATATGTTGGATATGGATTGGTGATGAATGATAGTGAAGATAGGCTCCAAGGATGATTCAAAAAACTCCAGAGAGATGTGTAACTTATGAGTTTTAATGCCCAAGAACCAATCAAAATCGATTTTATCCAAGAAAAACCCAAAATTCGCGTAACCATAATCTTCTACCCGTCGCAGACGGCTTGGGGCCCGTCGGCGACGGCCTCCCCATTTCCTGAATCCGTCCGACGGGTTGATTCACTGCTTACAGGTGTTTTGAGCGACGGGCATAACCACATGGCGTCATCGACGGGCCCTAGGGCGTTGCCGACGGCCTCTCAGGCTTATGCCTTCTGTTTTTCGCGTCTTAAGCTCTCAGTTGACCTGTTTGATATTCCGGTGATACGTTTTTCGTCCCGGTAGCTCGTAAAGCTCCCAAAAAGCTACTTAAACTCCATCAAACCAGCAAAACACATTTTTAATTAAGAGTAGGCTATTCAGAACTAAAACTCATGTAAAAACATCATGTTACACGATTACGAACACCGGTTTTCAACCACGTATCACATCCCCACACTTGTCTTTTGCTTGCCCTCAAGCAAATCTGTTTTTTACTTCAAATGGGTCAAACAACGAACACACTCCCCATTCCCGAGATGAAGGTTAAGGTCTATTATCATACAAAAGTTCAAACTCTTTACAATTTCCAACATATTTAACGGTAAAATGAATAATCTCATTTGCAATGGTTATCCAAGATTAACCCGCCCGTGAAACCATCCATTCATGCACATCCCTCACAATGTTCTCTCCACTCGGTTTATAAATTTGCTTATTTTCATAATGTATTAGCACTTCAAAGAATAATCGCTCAAAACCGATTAGAACACGTACCCGCATAGGCTTGCAACTCAATCATTCTCCACCACCGATCACGAATACTAAGCACAAGTCATAAGGTCTTTGTAAGGGTTGTAACGGGGCTAGGCTAAGGGTAGGAAATAGGCTAATTTAAAGTGGCTAAGGTGATGAAAATTCGATTTTTATTACAAAACAACAATTATAAACAAAACTAAACTATACGTCAACTTCGAGGCAATGATGTTTGTCTTTTATTTCTCAAACTAGGAACATATATTTTTTTTTTTGTTCTTTTCTCAACAACTTCTATTCTTTTTCGTGACATTTTCTGATTTTTCTCTCTGTTAGGATCTGAGTTTGGTTTTGATTGTGTTTTACGTTTGAATTAAGATGAACAATGAATGAGTAGTGCAGCGGAAAATAATGGAAACAAACTTTTCACAATCAAACAGGAGAATTGCTTTCAACAAACATTTTCAACAATGAACCGAATGATTGAATTTATTTCATTCAACGATTACACTTGCATGTATGTAACAAACTCCCCCTCAGCCTGAGCTCACTGTGATTTGTTCATGCAGGAAGAAGATGGTGAAGAGCTAATAGAACAGTACATGATACTGTTCTATTTATAGGCACAGAGAAACCACTGCGGCATCTTTGCTGACGTCACCATGAAAGTGACATCTAACCTCCTAACAAACTCTAATCTCTGATCTATACAAGTACTGCTATGCTAACAACTGTTATTAAAATTCATTACATAAAGACAAACTAAACTACTGCTGAATCCTTCCTTTGATGTGAACCCAGCAACACTTGATATAACCCAGCAGTGCTTGACTTAAAGTAGTAGATTAAACAGCAGGGCTTTAGTCTTCATCAGTCTTTGACTTGATCAGCAGTTCTACTGATCAGTAGATAGGAGGTCAGCAGATGTTGAAACCACTTTCAAGGGGAGAGACTTGAGCACATAACATCTGCTTATTCTGGATCCACTGCTCTGATCCTGTTTTGGATTTAATTATCTGTTCCTCTGATAGGGTTCAATCCCAACAATCTCCCCCAGGAACAGATAATGCCAAAACCCTTCATTATTGGTAGATCTTTATTGCCTCATCAACAGTTCCCTTATTTGCCCTTTGAGTTGTAACTCAAAGGCTAAGGCATCTGTGTCATCTTCATCCCTACACAGTGGAAGATCAAGGAGATCCTGCAAATCTTCAAGACTTAGGCCAAGTGCTTGTTCCCTTGTTATTTTTTTCACTTCTCCACTAGACTTGAACACTGTCAGTACATGGGTCTGTTTGTCAGTTTTCCACTTTAGTACTTTTGAGTCTGGTGGGTTTCTTGGGAGATTTTTATTAGATGAGGAGTTTGGTGATGCAGGCCTTGTGATGACTGTTTGAGCAGTGCTTGCAGGTTGGTTTAGGCCAAGAGTTTCAGCTATCATATTCTTAATGCCCTCTTTTACAAGTTCATCTCCTACCATTAATTCTGCCACTGTTTCAGTATCCAACTGTTGTTGTCTTCTTTTATAGATGGCAGCACCAGCTGGAGCAGTGGATCTCCTGATTTGCAGCTTTGGTGGTCTTGTTGAAACCTCTGCTCCAGGGTAGTCAGGTTTTTGTGGAACTTTAGGATCTTTCTTCCTTAATTCCTCCAACCTTTTGTAGGTGGTCCTGACTTTGTCTTCTCTCCATCTTGACACTTGATTTTTAGACCCATAATCAGCAACAACTAATTCCTCTTTCATTCTTTTCAGCTCCAATGTCTTTTCAGGCACATTCTTTTTGTACTTTGACCAATCAGGAGGAGTGTGTTTGACCTTATTCTTGATCATTTCCTGAATCCTGGCTGCTTCTTTTTCAAGCTCAGGAATGGTCCACTCTTTGTACATATATTTTTCCCCCTTATACTTCTTGGAAGCCATGATGCTTTCAATGTAGTGTTTTCTCAAAGTTTCATATGCTCTTTCTGAGATTTGCTGACAAACATTTTTTGCAAACTGCTCTAAGGATCTGACTTGAGTGAATAGAAATTGATAATGCCTTTGAATTTCATTGTCAGTTTTCCCTTGAAAGCTTCTTTTGGAGATATCCTCTGCCTGTTGAGCCTTAACTTTTAAATACTCTTCAATAATGTTAGGACTAGGATATCCTTCAACTGATGGCAACTTCCTTTTAGCAGGATCATCCTCATAGTAGAAGGATTTGATCTCTTCTCTGACTGCAATGAGTTCAAGAGGATATTGGAAACCTGCAGGAGTGATGATAGGGATTGGTTGTTGTACTTGAGCAGATGAGAGAGGAACAGGGTTTGGAATAAGTGCAAGGGATTGTGAACATGTTGGTGGTGGTGGTGGTGATGGAGAGACATCATCAGGTATGAAAATCCTTCTCCTTTTTATTGTAGGAGAGGCTGATGATGTTTTGGGTGGATCAGTGGTGGTGATTTGAGTGGTAGAAGGTGGCTGACTAACAGTTGTTGAAATAACTGGTGTTTCAACCACTATTGCCATTACAACAGAATTTGTAACATCTGATGTCTTCTGCTTTTTGGCAGGAGGTGATGGTGGTGAGATTGTTTTTAGTGGTGAAGGTGGTTTTGGTAGTGAGATGATTTTTGGTGGTGGTGGTAAGGCAGTGGTTGTGGTGTGTGTTGAAGTAGTATGTGTTGAAATGATAGCAGATGTTGAAACTACTGAAGTACCAACAGTTGTTGATACAGCAGGAGTTACAACAGCTGTTTCGCTAAACTGTGTAACTGTGTGTTTGTTGTTTGTCTGGTAATGTTTGAACACTAATTATGTGTATATAAGTGTATCTAGACATAAAATAACCATTTGGAATCAAATTAACATGTGGAACACATGATTCTTACACTACCTTACCTTGTCATCATCACCTAACTCTCACACCCCTCTAAAGCAGAAACATGCGGATGTAACCAAAAAGGGTTTCTCAGCAAAAAAAAAAGCAAACACTTTACAACCTAAATCACTATAAATCAAATACAAGCCTACACTGTATGGCTTAAAATAAGACTATTCCAAGAGCTTGATATCCTAGGATGCATGCAAACTCAATTGTAGACCTTCCACTAGAATTTAATACCTGAAAAAGATGCTTAAAAACATAAATATAATATTGGTGAGTTCATAGGTTTATATGTTGAACTGTAAATTGGTTTTTCCAAATAAACAAATTATTAAAAATCTTACGCATAGTTTATGTAATGCTAATTGATCTACCTAATGACTAGCTAGGTCACTAACTTCAATATGATATTACGGACCTATAACCAAACCAAGACAAATGCCTACGCCCTGCAAATCTAACAAACGCTTACCCCCGCAAAGCGAGACAAGCACTACTATAATGATTGGAGCGACAAATCAGAAGTGAGGGTGTCAACCCAATGGATCTATTCGAGATTTTGTTGGCTATTATCATACTAATGGTTACAGTAACGAGGACCATCTATCTCACAATATCAACCAAACTCGAACCGATGAAATCATAAAGATCGCATATTATATGCATAACCAGCATAAAACAGTAAAAAAAGGGTTGTGAAACTCACATGAATTCCGAATAAAAGATAAAAATTAAGTTAAGTTCGAGAAATGATATTCAATATATACACATGTCTACATGGCAAGTTGATCACCCACCTTTTTAGACGCAATGAGATGTATATGCTTATGGAAAAATAATAAATCTTATGTTATATATGTTTATCAAACCGTTCGACCACGTGGTTTGTTGCCAAATCCACTCTCGTTTCTAGTAAAAACTGAAAATTACAAATGAAATTACAAACATTATACCGATGACATACGGTCGGAAAATGTTTTCACATGGCCCGTTTATTAGAGTAAAAATCTCTTAGTGATATTATATTATAGGTGACTTATTAATTTCTTTCATTTCTGATCGGAGTGTCGCGCTCCGGTGAAAGATAATATTTATAACACTATTTACCCTTAACAATTAGCTAGTGGTAGTAAGGGGTCGAACCACGAAGAGTATGTGGTTTGCGAGTGGATTCGATTGAATTAGAACAAATGTCACAAATTATGAAGCTTGCTAGAATATTTTTGTATTTTTATTTAGTTGAAAAGATATGAATTAGACTAATAGAATTGGTTTAATTGATTTAAAGATTAACGATTAACGATTGCAAGAAAACTCGATTACTAAACAATAGTGATTAAAAGGGTTCAAACCCGGTTTCAGTAATTGCCAACCTAGGGTTTCTACAAGTTTTAGATTCAACTCAATTGTATAATGATTAATGGATTTAGTGTACCGTGACCTTGGTGCCAATAACTATCAATGTTTCGAAGAACGGAGAAGAATGCACTTTGTAATCAACACAAGTAAAACCTAACCATGACAATGCATAACTACACATAACCATTTCGCAAAGTCATAACTTTATAATCGTTCGACAATTTACGAATACGAAACAAATGTAAACTATTGTCAATGGTTTTAAAAATCAATACAAATTGTCACAAAGTTGAATCAAGAAACAATTCAAAACCCTAATTAAACAACTACCTATATCGGGGTGAAACTAAGGTGATTAGCCGCTCATGGTGGAAGGAACTTGATCACCGGATGATTGGGTCTTGATTGAGACCATCTTGAAGCTTGAGAGATGATGAAATGATGAGGTGTAGGGTTTGTGATGGTGAAAGGTTCAATGAGTATGGATGAATGGATGATTAGGGTTTAATGGGATGATTGGTGAATGATGATGATCTTCTTGATGATTCAAGGGATGTTATATGTTGGATATGGATTGGTGATGAATGATAGTGAAGATAGGCTCCAAGGATGATTCAAAAAACTCCAGAGAGATGTGTAACTTATGAGTTTTAATGCCCAAGAACCAATCAAAATCGATTTTATCCAAGAAAAACCCAAAATTCGCGTAACCATAATCTTCTACCCGTCGTCGACGGCTTGGGGCCCGTCGGTGACGGCCTCCCCATTTCCTGAATCCGTCCGACGGGTTGATTCACTGCTTACGGGTGTTTTGAGCGACGGGCATAACCACAAGGCGTCGTCGACGGGCTCTAGGGCGTCGCCGACGGCCTCTCAGGCTTATGCCTTCTGTTTTACGCGTCTTAAGCTCTCAGTTGACCTGTTTGATGTTCCGGTGATCTGTTTTTCGTCCGGGTAGCTCGTAAAGCTCCCAAAAAGCTACTTAAACTCCATCAAACCATCAAAACACATTTTTAATTAAGAGTAGGCTATTCAGAATTAAAATTCATGTAAAAACATCATGTTACACAATTACGAACACCGGTTTTCAACCACGTATCACATCCCCACACTTGTCTTTTGCTTGCCCTCAAGCAAATCTGTTTTTTACTTCACATGGGTCAAACAACGAACACACTCCCCATTTCCGAGATGAATGTTAAGGTCTATTATCATACAAAAGTTCAAACTCTTTACAATTTCCAACATATTTAACGGTAAAATGAATAATCTCATATGCAATGGTTATCCAAGATTAACCCGCCCGTGAAACCATCCATTCATGCACATCCCTCACAATGTTCTCTCCACTCAGTTTATAAATTTGCTAATTTTCATAATGTATTAGCACTTCAAAGAAAATCGCTCAAAACCGATTAGAACACGTACCCGCATAGGCTTGCAACTCAATCATTCTCCACCACCGATCACGAATACTAAGCACAAGTCATAAGGTCTTTGTAAGGGTTGTAACGGGGCTAGGCTAAGGGTAGGAAATAGGTTAATTTAAAGTGGCTAAGGTGATGAAAATTCGATTTTTATTACAAAACAACAATTATAAACAAAACTAAACTATACGTCAACTTCGAGGCAATGATGTTTGCCTTTTATTTCTCAAACTAGGAACATATACTTTTTTGTTCTTTTCTCAACAATTTCTATTCTTTTTCGTGACATTTTCTGATTTTTCTCTCTGTTAAGATCTGAGTTTGGTTTTGATTGTGTTTTACGTTTGAATTAAGATGAACAATGAATGAGTAGTGCAGCGGAAAATAATGGAAACAAACTTTTCACAATCAAACAGGAGAATTGCTTTCAACACACATTTTCAACAATGAACCGAATGACTGAATTTATTTCATTCAACGATTACACTTGCATGTATGTAACAAACTCCCCCTCAGCCTGAGCTCACTGTGATTTGTTCATGCAGGAAGAAGATGGTGAAGAGCTAATAGAACAGTACAGGATACTATTCTATTTATAGGCACGGACAAACCACTGTGGCATCTTTGCTGACGTCACCATGAAAGTGACATCTAACCTCCTAACAAACTCTAACCTCTGATCTATACAAGTACTGCTATGCTAACAACTGTTATTACAATTCATTACATAAAGACAAACTAAACTACTGCTGAATCCTTCCTCTGATGTGAACCCAGCAGCACTTGATATAACCCAGCAGTGCTTGACTTAAAGTAGTAGATTGAACAGCAGGGCTTTAGTCTTCATCAGTCTTTGACTTGATCAGCAGTTGTAGGTCAGCAGTTGTACCGATTAGTAGATAGGAGGTCAGCAGATGTTGAAACCACTTTCAAGGGGAGAGACTTGAGTACATAACATCTGCTTATTCTAGATCCACTACTCTGATCCAGTTTTGGCTTTAATTATCTGTTCCTCTGATAGGGTTCAATCCCAACAATCTCCCCCTGGAACAGATAATGCCAAAACCCTTCATTATTGGTAGATCTTTATTGCCTCATCAAAAGTTCCCTTATTTGCCCTTTGAGTTGTAACTCAAAGGCTAAGGCATTTGTGTCATCTTCATCCCTACACAGTGGAAGATCAAGGAGATCCTGCAAATCTTCAAGACTTAGGCCAAGTGCTTGTTCCCTTGTTATTTTTTTCACTTCTCCACTAGACTTGAACACTGTCAGTACATGGGTCTGTTTGTCAGTTTTCCACTTTAGTACTTTTGAGTCTGGTGGGTTTCTTTGGAGATTTTTATTAGATGAGGAGTTTGGTGATGCAGGTCTTGTGATGACTGTTTGAGCAGTGCTTGCAGGTTGGTTTAGGCCAAGAGTTTCAGCTATCATCTTCTTAATGCCCTCTTTTACGAGTTCATCTCCTGCCATTAATTCTGCCACTGTTTCTGTATCCAACTGTTGTTGTCTTCGTTTATAGATGGCAGCACCAGCTAGAGCAGCGAATCTCCTAATTTGCAGCTTTGGTGGTCTTGTTGAAACCTCTGCTTCAGGGTAGTCAGGTTTTTGTGGAACTTTAGGATCTTTCTTCCTTAATTCTTCTAACCTTTTGTAGGTGGTCCTGAATTTGTCTTCTCTCCATCTTGACACTTGATTTTTAGACCCATAATCAGCAGCAACTAATTCCTCTTTCATTCTTTTCAGCTCCAATGTCTTTTCAGGCACATTCTTTTTGTACTTTGACCAATCTGGAGGAGTGCGTTTGACCTTATTCTTGATCATTTCCTGAATCCTGGCTGCTTCTTTTTCAAGCTCAGGAATGGTCCACTCTTTGTGCATATATTTTTCCCCCTTATCCTTCTTGGAAGCCATGATACTTTCAATGTAGTCTTTTCTCAAAGTTTCATCTGCTCTCTCTGAGATTTACTGACAAACATTTTTTGCAAACTGCTCTAACGATCTGACTTGAGTGAATAGAAATTGATAATGCCTTTGAATTTCATTGTCAGTTTTCCCTTGAAATCTTCTTTTGGAGATATCCTCTGCCTGTTGAGCCTTTACTTTTAAATACTCTTCAATAATGTTAGGCCTAGGATATCCTTCAACTGATGGCAACTTCCTTTTAGCAGGATCATCCTCATAGTAGAAGGATTTAATCTCTTCTCTGACTGCAATGAGTTCAAGAGGATATTGGAAACCTGCAGGAGTGATGATAGGGATTGGTTGTTGTACTTGAGCAGATGAGAGAGGAACAGGGTTTGGAATAAGTGCAAGGGATTGTGAACATGTTGGTGGTGGTGATGGAGAGTCATCATCAGGTATGAAAATCCTTCTCCTTTTTATTGTAGGAGAGGCTGATGATGTTTTGGGTGGATCAGTGGTGGTGATTTGAGTGGTAGAAGGTGGCTGACTGACAGTTGTTGAAACAACTAGTGTTTCCACCACTGTTGCCATTACAACAGATGTTGTAACATCTGATCTCTTCTGCTTTTTGGTAGGAGGTGATGGTGGTGAGATTGTTTTTAGTGGTGAAGATGGTTTTGGTGGTGAGATGATTTTTGGTGGTGGTGGTAAGGCAGTGGTTGTGGTGTGTGTTGAAGTAGTGTGTGTTGAAATGATAGCAGATGTTGAAACTACTGAAGTACCAGCAGTTGTTGATACAGCAGGAGTTACAACAGCTGTTTGAGTGGAAGATTGTTGTTGGGGGCTTTTGGAAAGTGGTTTGGAAGTATGCTTTGTGAGTCTGGATGGTGTGGATTTGGGTTCCCTCACTTTTCTAGTGGGATTCTTTCCTTTTGGCTCAGGATTTTGAACATCCTTTGGCTTAGAACAACCCTGCGCATTCAGCTCCATATAAGCTCTTTTCTCCTCATTCCACCTGGACATATCCTTTGCCTCTCTGTCACTTTTTACACTTGCTTTTGCTTCAGCAAGTGCATTTGTGGTAACATCAATCTTTTTACTGCCATCTGGCAAGGGAATGTTTTTAGTCATATTCTCCTTTTCTGGTTCAATATAGAGACCATCATCAATTCCCTTCTTCTTCCACTGTTTGATTTTCTCCCCCTTTTTGGCATTATTTGGAGGAAGTTTATCAATGAAGAGAATAGTGGGAGGAGCAGTGCCAGTGGTGTTTAGGATGTGAGCCTTTATAGCCTTGATGTCTACTTGGGTATTTCTAAACCTTGACTCCATCATGTTTCTCAGCTCTTGAACATGTATTGCATGTTGCTGATCAGCCATTTGTTTTTGTTGTTGGAGCAGAGGTTGAAATAGATTCCATAACTCATTTGCAGCAGGTGCTTGTGGTGGAGCAGATGCTTGAGCTGGAACAGCAGTGGGTTGCACCTGTTGAACTTTCAACAACTGTTGAAGCATTTCTTTGATTTCTACAACAGAGGTATCCAGTTTGTCAATTCTATCCGTCAATTCTTGGTACTTTAAACCATCACCCAACTTAATGGGATCATCTGATTTCCCACTAACAGTGGTTTGAACAGTGGTTGACTTAGGAAATGTATTCCAATAATCATCCACTGATGCCCTTTTTTTCTTGGTACTGGGGACTTCTTCCCTCAACACTTAATAACCTTTTGATGGTACTAGTGGTCAAAACAAACTCACTAGGGGTTATCAGAGGTGCTATAGAAGGAATTGCCTCCAAGGAAGTCTTATTGATGTAACCACTATCCAAATGCAAACCAGTGGGTTCAGCACTTGTAGTGGCTGCTTCACTTGGATTACCACCAAGAGTTACTTGTAACTCAAGGGGTGTAACCTCCTCAGGTCTTGTTGGTGGGTTAGCTATGGTTGATACATCAAACCCAGTCGTGTGTTGAAGTATGTTCTCATTGATAAGTGAGTGAGAAGGACTGGTTTGTGCCTGGTTCAGATCAATAGCATCCAACAATAATTTAGTTGGTGGGGGAATTGTGGATGTGAGGTTGGGTGTAGAAAGAGAATTGGCCTCGGGCATTGGGCTGTGGATGATGGAAGCAAGTGATTCTAGAGCATCATATTGTGGTGTCCCTATTTGTACAACCTGTTCTTTTTGAGAAGAAGCAGGAGGAGTTTCAGCCATGGGTTGAGATATTTGTACCAACTGTTGTGAGGAAGTAGCAGCAGTGGTTTCTTGTGACTTTTGTCACACCCCCAAAATCCACACGCGGAGTATCACCGCTTGGAGGCGTGACTGACCAGGATCAAGCCACCAATCATATTAAACAATGTAATGAGTAAATGTAATTCATCCAAACAATATGAAAGGTGTTCAAAACAAAAGTATAGTATCAATGTTTAGCGGAAGCATAAATGAAAGACCCAACATAAGTAATAAGTTTGAAATGTCATAAACGTTTAACATGGCATCCACAATCCATGTCCCACAACGACTGTGCCTCCCCGTGCAAGCTCCATGAGTACCTAACGACCTGCAAGGCATGTAACAATGAGTCAACAACAAAGTTGAGCGAGTTCACAGTTGGTTGTTTAGTTATAGTATTCGTTCGTAAATCATTTATTCGCTTGTACCAGGTATCGTATTAATTCGTATCGCGGTCTCCCAGACATGTGTACGAAGGTTAGTGGGGGTTTCCCATGTATCCTAGACTTGTTGTATTTGTATTTGTATCGCGGTCTCCCAGACATGTTTGCGAAGATTAGTATTCGTATCACGGTCTCACAGACATGTTTGCGAAGATTAGCATTTGTATCGCGGTCTCACAGACATGTGTGCGAAGATTAGTGGGGGCTTCCCGTGTTTTACTAGTCTAGCTGTATCTATAGGTGTCCTACAACTAACGAGGTCAGTGGTACGTATTTCAGTAGTGATGTAAGTACAAGTAATCATTCAATCCCATTCCCAACCCCGGGAATCCCATGCCTTGGTAAGAGTGTGAACTCACCTTGGTTTGCTCGGTATGCTAAGTTATGTGCTCGCAAGTAATCAGTCAAATCCTATAGTTATGCACGTATTCTCAATCAGTACATGTTGGTAAAGTTTCACATGCCATTTATGTCACATAGTGTGTCCAAACACTTATCATGTATCACATAAGCAATTAATCAGAGTCATGCAGTTCACGCTTCATATAAATGTCCTTCACAGTTTGTACTAACCATGGTTATTCATTAACAGTCTGGATGTACTTAACTGTGCTAACATCGTTAACTAGGATCAAAAGAACTAACATGTATAATTGAGTTAACCCGCTAATCATAGTCAGTGCGTCATAACAGGGTTATCATGTATAATGAGTTTAACATTCATAACATAGTTAACGTAACCCAGTTAACATACATAACATAACTGACGTACATAACAGAGTTTACATGCTCAACTTAAATGTGTTTACATGCGACGAAAACTACTTTGTGATGAAAACACTTAGGCCGAAATCCCTTGGGCCGAAATCAATTGTTGGCGAAAACACTTGGGCAACGAAATCCCAAAGTGTTTTCGTCGAGATAGTGTTTTCGTCGGGCATCATCATCATCAATTACAGACTACCTTGCTCCAAGAAACCCTAACTGCCATGCTACTTTCATCGATCAAACCCTACTACTCACAGTCCCCACAAACCAATAAAAAGCATTATCACATGCAAACAAGTTTATCAATTTATGCATGCCGCCAATATCATGGTATTGCTCAAATAAATTTACACTCAAAACCTCACATGGACCCTAATCATTACTCACTGATTCATAGCATCATTACCATTATCAAAGTACACAACAAATGGCCAACAACTGTTAATGCTATCTTATTATAATTGGACCGATTCAAGTGATGGACTGCATGTTTATTCACGTGACAAATGACACACATATTCATCATATGACATCAACAATCTAGTCATGTATTCATATCAACTAAACCACAGACTGTAACAAGATTTGTCCACACAATCTAAGAATCATGCGACCTAGTGCATCAGAAGCTAGATCAATTAATGGTACAACAGACTCACCGATGAAGTATGAGGTGAAATCACGAGAGTCTTCGAAAGAAGGAGAGTGTTGCCGTCGCCGATTTAGAGAGGAGCTAGGGTTTCGATTAAAATACCCGCTTCATGCAGTCAGAGAGGGTTTTATAACACTAATCGCTACTGGGCCTAAAGCCCATTTGTTGTTTTCGGCTGCCCACCTTGTGACGAAAACACTAAAGTGTTTTCATCCAAGAGGGTTTTCGTGGGGGAGGGTAGGGGTGATTTCGGATGGTTGTTTTTGTGGGGTAGGGTGTACATCAAGGGTTTAGTGTTTCACTTAATTATTCAAAACATCCTAATAATATAAAACATAACATTAACACATAACCCTTATTATCCTGAAACATACAGTTAATCATACATTCGATGCACACCATATATAACATATCAACCACAATGCGATTTAACATATTACAAACGTATACAGTTATGAAACAAACAAGTCGTGTAAACAGACAACTTAAACAATAAACGTGCAATTAATGCAAAGATGGAAATCTTAGAAACTCGAGTTGTCACATTATCCCCAACTTGAAAGAAATTTCGTCCCGAAATTTAGCAAGTGGTTACTGAGGAAGCTAGTAGTGTTGCGTAGTTTACTGGTTTTCCTGGGGTGTCATATCATCCCCCCGTTGATTTGGAATTTCGTCCCGAAATTCTGTAGTAGCTTCAGCCTCAGTAGTGGTTGTCCTATTTCCGAATAACTGGGGATACTTGAGTTTCATTTGATCTTCTCGTTCCCAGGTAAACTCTAGGCCACGACGGGAGTTCCAATGAACTCGAACAAGAGGTATTCTAGTGTGCTTGAGGACCTTAACGTCTCGGTCCGTGATTTCAACTGGTTCCTCGACGAATCGCAACTGATCGTCGATAGTGAGCTCCTTCAAAGGAACTATGAGGGTCTCATCTGACAGACACTTCTTCAGATTCGACACGTGAAAAACGTTGTGAACTGCACTGAGTTCTGCGGGCAGGTTTAGTTTGTAGGCTACTTTTCCTATCTTCTCAATGATCTCGAACGGTCCGACATATCGCGGATTAAGTTTGCCCCTTTTTCCAAAATGAACCACACCCATCTAGGGTGAGACTTTGAGTAGAACCTGATCCCTGACCTGGAATTCTAGAGGTTTCCTACCCTTATCGGCATAGCTTTTCTGACGGTCACGAGCTGCCGCCATTCGTTGTCGTGTTTGAGCAATCCTTTCTGTTGTGTCTACCACAAGTTCTGGGCCAGTGATCTGACTATCCCCCACCTCTGCCCAACAAAGAGGTGACCGGCATTTACGCCCGTACAGTGCCTCAAATGGAGCGGCCCGAATGCTGGCGTAGTAACTGTTATTATATGAGAATTCCACTAGTGGCAGATGTTTTTCCCAACCATTGCCAAAGTCAATCACACATGCCCTAAGCATGTCTTCAAGGGTCTGGATGGTGCGTTCAGACTGCCCATCCGTCTGAGGGTGATAAGCTGTGCTCATGTCTAATCGTGAGCCGAAGGATTTGTGCATCGCTTGCCAAAGTTCTAAAGTAAAACGTGCATCACGATCGGAAATAATAGAGGTGGGCACCCCGTGCCTTGAAACCACTTCCTTCAAGTAAACATCTGCTAAAGTAGAGAACTTGTCTATTTCTTTGATAGCTAAGAAGTGTGCAGACTTTGTGAGTCGGTCCATGATCACCCAAATAGTATCGTTACCACGTTGAGATCTAGGCAGGCCGGTAACGAAATCCATGGAAATTTGCTCCCATTTCCATTGTGGTATCTCTGGTTGTTGGAGTAGGCCCGATGGTTTCTGATATTCCGCTTTGACTCTCGCACAAGTCAAACACTTGCTAACGTAAGTTGCCATATGAGCTTTCATGCTAGGCCACCAATATGTAGTTTTCAAGTCGTGGTACATCTTATCCGAACCAGGATGTACTGAGTAGCGAGACTTATGAGCTTCATCCATTACAAGCCCGCGTAAGTTGCCATAGAGTGGGACCCAGATGCGTCCCGTTACATAGTAGGCGCCGTCTGCCTTTTGTTCCAACCGTTGCCTTGAACCGCGTAGGGCTTCAGCCCTGACATTTTCTGGTTTCAATGCTTCTACCTGAGCATCTCGTATCTGAGAAGGAAGACTAGACTGAATAGTGAGTTGCAACGCTCGTACACGCCTAGGTGTAGTATCCTTTTGACTGAGGGCATCGGCCACCACATTGGCTTTGCCCGGATGGTACTTGATGGAACATTGGTAATCGTTCAGTAGCTCGACCCATCGACGTTGACGCATGTTTAATTCCTTCTGTTTGAAGATATGCTCGAGACTCCTGTGATCGGTGTAGATGGTGCACTGGGTACCGTACAGGTAATGTCTCCATATCTTGAGCTCGAAAACAACAGCTCCCAGCTCTAAATCGTGTGTAGTGTAATTCCGTTGCATTAAGTTGGCGCGAAGCATAAGCAATTACTTTATCCCGTTGCATCAACACACATCCAAGACCCTGAATAGATGCGTCGCAGTAGACTACAAAATCATCTGTGCCTTCAGGCAATGAGAGGATAGGTGCGCTACAAAGTCTATCCTTTAAGTGCTGAAATGCTGATTCATGTGTATTACCCCAACGATAAGTAACACCTTTTTGTGTCAGTAGTGTAAGCGGCTGTGCAATCTTTCAGAAGTCTTTGATGAACCTTCTGTAGTAACCTGGCAAACCCAAGAATTGGCGAATTTCTGTTGGTGTGCGAGGTGCAGGCTAGTTCTTGATCGAATCTACCTTGGATGGATCAACATGAATCCCATCCTTGTTTACCACGTGGCCTTGAAAGTGAACTTCACAAAGCCAGAAGTCGCATTTCGAAAACTTGGCGTATAGCTATTCTGTTCGAAGGAGTTCTAAAATAAGTCGTAAATGCTGCTCGTGTTCCTCCTGACTCTTAGAGTAGATCAGAACGTCATCGATGAATACAATCACAAACTTATCCAGGTAGGGCTTGCACATTCTGTTCATAAGATCCATGAAGACTGCAGGTGCGTTTGTTAACCCGAATGGCATGACTAGGAACTCGTAGTGGCCGTAGCGAGTTCTGAATGCTGTTTTGGAGACGTCCTCATCCCGGACTCTCAGTTGGTGGTAACCTGACCTCAGGTCAATCTTCGAGTAGTAGCTCGACCCTTGTAACTGGTCGAATAAGTCGTCAATACGTGGAAGAGGATAGTGGTTCTTCACAGTCACCTTGTTTAGTTCGCGGTAATATATGCACATGCGGAAGGTACCGTCTTTCTTCTTCACAAATGATACTGGAGCTCCCCAGGGCGAAGAGCTAGGACGAATGAAACCCTTTTCCAAGAGTTCTTGCAATTGTTTAGACAGTTCTTCCAGTTCGGTTGGAGCTAAGCGATAGGTTGCTCGAGCTATGGGTGCTGCTCCAGGAGCTAGCTCGATATGAAATTCGACCTGGCGATGAGGCGGTAGCCCAGGTAAATCTTCAGGAAACACCTGAGGAAAATCGCGTACTATTGGAATATCCTCTAATCTCTTCTCTTTCGCTGATGCGTCGGTAACAAGTGCTAAGATAGCAGTGTGGCCCTTTCGCAAACACTTCTGAGCCTTCAGGAAGGAGATGATGCCAACCACGGCACCACTCTTGTCGCCTTGAACTTCAAGAGGTTCTTTACCAGAACAGGGAATACGAACAATCTTCTCCTTGCATAGGATCTCTGCTTGTTGTTGAGATAACCAATCCATACCAATGACGATGTCAAAACTACCCAGAGCTATGGGAATGAGATCGATAGAGAAAGTCTGACCAGCGAGGATAAGATTACAACCATGAACTACGTGTGTGGCCTCTAGACTTTTACCATTAGCTAACTCTACGACATGTTTGGTGTTCAAAAGTGTTGGTGCGCGTTTAAGCATTTGGCTAACTTTCAGAGACATATAACTGGTATCCGCACCCGAATCAAATAATACAGTAGCATAAAAGTCGTCGAGAAGAAACTTACCCATAACCACATTAGGATCGTTCCTTGCATCACCCTGACCCAGCACAAATGCACGACCCCCAGCACCATTGTCGTTATTGTTTCCCCTATTGTTGTTCCCGTTGCCCTGATTATTGTTGTTGTTATTCTGATTCTGGTTTAACTGGGGGCAGTCCCGCTTGAAGTGGCCTTCAGCCCCACATTGAAAGCATCCCCTATTGCCGCGCTATTGTTGTTGTTGCTGGTTTCGTGGAGCGAGTGGTTGTTGTTGCTGGTTCTAATTAGCAGGTCGTGAGCTCTTGCAATCTTTAGCCTCATGACCCATCTTGAGACACCGCTGACAACGACCCTTGTTGCACTGGCCATTGTGGTGCCTGTTGCAAGTATTGCATCTTGGGAGATTTCCTCTATATCCACCCTGTCTTTGACCACCAGAAAATTGCTGACCAGGGCTCTGGTAGTTATCAGTCTTCCGTTGCTGTGCCTGAGACTGAGCTGTAGCTGAACCCTTGCTGGAATCCCCATCCCATTTCCGTTTATTGTCACTGGGAGTAGCGGAAGTAGTAGCATGAGTAGCACTGATACGTTTGGGCAGCTTATTCTGTTCCACTGCCTGATCTGTGAGGCGATGAGCAAGATGAGTAACATCCTGGATAGTAGCAAGGTTGGCCGATGTCACATGACTTTGAATTTCCGGTACCAGCCCTTTGAGATACAACTCAATACGCTTGATAGGGGGGGTCCACCATGGTTTGACACAAGATGGCCAGCTCGTTTGACCTTTGCGTATACGCCTCAATCTCTGACCCCGTCATTTTCAGATTAAAGAACTCCACTTCTAACTTGTGGATGTCATCTCGTGTACAGTATTCTTGCTTGATTAGTTCCTTGAAGTCGTTCCAAGGGGTGGCGTTAGCAGCTGCCAACCCTAACATCTGAACTTGCGCATTCCACCAAGTCAGCGCAATGCCTTCTAGAGTACCAGTGGCGTACTTCACCCTGCGAGCCTCAGGGCATTCACACATCTCAAATACGGACTCGAGATTTTCAAACCAATGGAGGAGTCCAACTGCTCCTTCCGTGCCACTAAATGTGCTAGGACGACAGTCCATGAAAGTCTTGAAGGTGCAAACAGGTGGCTGAGCGTGCTGACCTGTTGTGTATAAGAATCAGGACAAGGTTAAACACAAGAGTTGTTTTAGGAGTGTAGGATCTAAAGCTCCTAGTGTGAGTTACGACTGCAGGGTATACCTCCTGCTTGTGCGGCTGCAAGTGCCGCATCAACTTGTTCGTTAATCGGATCCGTCAGCTGGGCTTGAGTCATGTTAATGCGTCCAGCCATGATCTTCATATCAAAGGCAACATAGGTGAGAGAGGTTCGCGAGAAATGTGATGACAGAAGAGTGTAAGCACACAAGTGTTCTCAAGCAATAGTTGTTACGTTTATCTAAGCATACCATGAGCAAAGTTCTATGTAATCTAGCAAGTAGGCAATGTAAACATGAACAGTATTACCTATAGGGTTGAGTCTTGCACGTGGAGCGAAGCGTCGTTGTAGATCGTCGAGCACTGTACAGGTTATAGTCTGGTTTTAACAAAAACTTTTTCCCCTTATTAAAACCAAGTTCACTATAACCAATGGCTCTGATACCAATCTGTCACACCCCCAAAATCCATACGCGGAGTATCACCGCTTGGAGGCGTGACTGACCAGGATCAAGCCACCAATCATATTGAACAATGTAATGAGTAAATGTAATTCAACCAAACAATATGAAAGGTGTTCAAAACAAAAGTATAGTATCAATGTTTAGCGGAAGCATAAATGAAAGACCCAACATAAGTAATAAGTTTGAAATGTCATAAACGTTTAACATGGCATCCACGATCCATGTCCCACAACGACTGTGCCTCCCCGTGCAAGCTCCATGAGTACCTAACGACCTGCAAGGCATGTAACAACGAGTCAACAACAAAGTTGAGCGAGTTCACAGTTGGTTGTTTAGTTATAGTATTCGTTCGTAAATCATTTGTTCGCTTGTACCAGGTATCGTATTAATTCGTATCGCGGTCTCCCAGACATGTGTGCGAAGGTTAGTGGGGGTTTCCCATGTTGTAACACCTGTGTCATTTCAACCATCAAACAAATGCCAAACCAATGAAATATTGTATTTCATACTTTGGACTTGTATAAATATGTGTATCTTTTGCACATATCAACTCTTGTTCGATTTCAAGCTCTAAATCGCTTTCTGGAAGGTTATACACGCACTAATGCGTAAATATAACCAGTTTAATGCAACGAACACTCCGGAATAGTGAAATAGGCTTAACATACCTTAAATAACCTTTACATAACTTAGATATAAGTTTTGGAAGGTTTGGTGTGGTGAAATCAAAGTTTAATCGCTTACAGGGACTAAATTTGACAAACTGCGAAAGTATGCCAATTTGAACTGTAACAGACCTTCCGGAACATGACCATAAGTTAAACATACCATAAATATCCTTTACATAGCTTAGAAATAGGCTTTGAGGGGTTCGGTGTGCTAAAATAAACTTTTGGGTCATTCAGGGACTAAAAGTGTCAAAAAGTGCACAAGTTTGCATTTTCGCGCATAACTTACGTTCTGAATACATCTGGACATCCAAAAATTTATGTAAGCATGACTATATTATGTTTTAGTGTTCGCCATAAGAAAAATCCATCCGTCGCGTCATTTGGATCGTTTTTCGCGCTTGTGCGCATTCCGTCGTAATTAAGCGAACATCGCGTTCGTACGACCAAACGAACCATCATCCGGCATATTTATGAGCATGTTTTGAGTTCCCTATACTTTAACTTCATTTTAGAGCCTTGAAATGAGGTTAACGGGGTTCAAACGCATCAAAAAAGGCCTTAAAACACAACAGGGACCATTTCTGCCAACTTTGAAACATTTCTGAATCAGAGGAGGGCTAGCGTAGCGCGAGCCCTATAGGCTTTACCGTCGCGCTACGCGACTGCCTATGCTGGACAGAAAACATGCAGAAACTCAGTTTTTCGCATTCGGGACCAGATTCGATGTATTAGCCGTTGTTTAATTCACAACCACACATTCTAAACATGCTTAGTCAGCGGATAAGGATGGAATTTAGGCACCATAACTTTGCAACACATGTATGGATGGAATTTAAGGCACGTTTTCCATGAAACGATCTTAACGGTTCGGGTATTCCTATAAATACCCCATACCCCCCATTGCTAAAATCACTAGAATTCTGATTTGAGAACCTCTAAGTTGAAACCATTGTTCCATACCTGAGATTCTTGAATCGGGATTAGCATTCGGGGACCCTTCGTAAGTATTCTTTCGTTCTTTTCCTTATTTTATTGCTTTTCGAGTCCGAAAGTCAAACTTTGTTTGACTTTCAGCGTTGACCAGTAATGGTCAATGCGAAGTTCTTTTGAACTTCGCAACGTGAGTGTAATCACGTTGGTCATAGTCCCTTGGGACTATGCCCACTGATTACCACGTTGTCTAGGGTCGTAGGGTAAGCGATCTAATGAATCGCTTATACCTCGAACCCGACCCAGTTTGGTCGATCATTAGGATCCGACCAAACACATTAGGTGACCATAGTAGGTAGGGAATAACCTTCCGAGGTTATACCCTATGGTCACATCGTTTAAGTAGTTGTATGATAGGTTGTTTATACGCCTTAGGTAAATTACCAGAATACCCTTTTCATGTATAATTGGTAATTAAGCATATGTAACCTAAACTTTTGTCACATAACTGATTATGTAACATGTTTAGGCATATAACACTTGTCATAGGGCTAGTTAGGCGGTCCGAACGCGTTTCACGCGAACGACGCGTTAAAGTAGCATAAGCTACCTAAACGGGTCGTAATGGGTCGTAGACACTTAGGTTAATTTTCATTTTGTATGTAGGCTTTGTTAAACCAAATGACAAGAGTCTCTACACTCGTTTGGTTTACAAACCCTAATGCTACCCGATCTTCCGATTTAGGTCCGGTTTATTAATGTAGCTACCTATACTAGGTGCCGTTTGATATCCGCGATCTCTAGCATTGTTTAGTTGTTACTCAAGGACTACTGAGCAATCTCAAGTGAGTACATAGACCCCTCTTTTACTGTTTTCCAAACTGTTTTGGGGTGGAACACATGTGCCTACTTGTTACTTTCATGCTTTCCTGTTTTAACATCATATACTGCTATGTTCGTTAGTACATTATGTAACAACGAGTAAACAACAAAGTTGAGTGAGTTCACGGTTGATTGTCCATTTTAGAGTTGTTTCCAAAAACGTAGTTTAATCTCATTCAGCTATCCACCCATGGGGGTTACCCCATAGTTCGAAAACGTTTATTAGTTAACCATCCCATGTCCACCTTCCCTGGCTATCCAGCCCGGCACTTTGGCCGTGGGGGCTACCCCATTATTTAAACTACCAGACTCGTTTATCATATCGACTACTAACGAAAATTTATTGTGCCCTAGCATCGGTGTCTATCATCACCGACGTGCCATAGTCCATTAGTACACACCGTCCAACTGGCACGGTGTGAGGTTTGTTAAACCTAATAGCGCTATTAACTAATGACCCGCTCGCCATAGCCTCGGCGATTAAGTCGATACAAAGGGAGGGACTTCGCTGATAGAGTTCTAGTCCGGTAAGTCTAATCCGTCCCAACAGGACGAGGAATTTACATTCCTGAACACGTCCCAAACGACGAGGAATTTACATTCCTGAACACGTCTCAAAGGACGAGGAATCCCTATTCCTGAACCCATTCCCATTCCCACCGAGAATTACCATGCTTTGTAGAAAAGTGTGAACTCACCTCGGTTGCTCGGTTTGACTCTCAAAATAGCTAACAGTCAAGGTCGGTCAATCACGTCCTAGTATGATTACCACTTAGTTTATTAGTGACTTCAAATAGAGCACAAAGTTCCTACACGTATCTATCACATAACATGCATCACTTTAACGATTTATGCCCATACAAGCTCCCCATCTATTCCCGTTCATAAGCAAACATACGACATTGTACATAACACTTTTTATTGACATATAACATGTTAGATCATTCTCAGATAACCTACCCGACATTTAGACACGCAAATTAGTACTTATGTCGTTTCAACTTTATTCTTCAAAACTGGGCTGTTTTCGAGGATTTTAATAAAACAGTTAACTTGTTCCAAAAATTCCCAACTTTTTACAGAATATCTTAAACGATCCACATATTATTGTATAAAAATGTCGGGATCCAATTCATTACCGATATTTTATAAAAATTCATTTTCCGGACTGCAATCAGATTCATCTTTTTCTGACTGCAGTCCACGGAATAATTTAATTAAAATTCATCGAGAGTCCGATTTACGAAATTCCAGTGGGAGAATTACAAATACATCGGTGGTCATTTACAGTACAAATTTCATGATCTGACTCTACACAGAATCAAAGTTATGACAAAAAACAGAACGCTTATTTTCAGCAGTAAAAATGCAGCTTGAGCTGCTGTTACAAAACGGATGGGTCTTTAAAAATAGTAAACGAAGTCCAAAAATTATGATTCCAATGCCATTAGAACCGTATTTCATAATACATATCTCTAGACTTCAGAAAAACGAATTTTTCATTTTATTAAGGTCTGGTTACAGCCAACTGAAGTTGGCTGAAATCACCAAACAACCATCCTGTTTCAGCTTTTAACATTCTAAAGTGTGTTCGATTGATTCCGTTAACATGTTTAGTGATCAATAATGACATTTAACATTAACAAGTAATCAGCAACATATCAAAACAACTTCATACTAACATTATGACATCATGTTTCATCTTTAATAAAGCTTTATGTTCATCTTCTTGGTTCTTGTTATTTAGTGTTTCAAACATAACCATCATACTACAACTTTTAATCATGAAACAAGATGAACAAATGTGACATAAGGAACTTACTACTAGCACAAGGCTAGGGAAGAATCTAGTGACAAAGATGATGAAGAAGCAAGAAACAAAGCCCTTTTGTAGTTCCACAAGTTCAAGCACCTTTGATTCACCTTCAACACTTGAATGAAGCTTGTAAAATGGAAGAGATGGTGGTGGAATGGTGGTGATGTTGGCGGTGGTAGAGTGACCAAGAGAGGGAGAGAGAGATGGGAGTGAGAGAGAGTGAAGATCATAGAATGATATGAAAGTGATGTGCCATACTTAAAGATCTTCATCTAATATCTTGTCTAACATAACAAGCAACAAATCAAATGATATCTAACCAAAATATATGAGGAAATCTTAGTAGGATTTATGGTGATCTTGGTGGGGTCCAACTTGGGACCGAATTCGGTTTTAGGGGGGGGGTTTAGTGTAACATTTGTAACTAAGGTGTAAATACTAGTTACTTCCAAGTATAATATTCCATATGTTAGCTACTAGAGAATTTAGTGGGTGTTAGGGTGTTCGGGGATCACGACTAGTTCAAAAATAATTAAACAATGTACTTGACAAAAATTTAGTGTCCCGGGTAATGTCCGGTTGTTCGGTTAAATACCGTTTCGTTAAAGTGTTTAATTTTTCCGTAAAGTCTCTATTATATATATTTTTGTAACACTTTTAATTCCTAACACATAGGAGAATATTCAGGACCATTTAGTCAATTTTCTGTGCACGACTAGTGTGTTAACAACCACATGTAAGTATGACACAGTAATAAGGAAACAGTTAAGTAATTCAACACAATCACTAAGCACTTTAATTATCATTAAATTAATCGTACGGATACATGAAATTTTGAGAGTTGTCACATGCTACAGGGATAAATGTTTCATCATAGTCAATGCCCTCTTCTTGTCTGAAACCTTGAACCACAAGCCTGGCTTTATTCTAGACAACAATACCCCTTTCATCAGTTTTATTTTTGAAGACCCATTTTTGTGCCAATAGGACTTACACCCTCTGGCAATGGTACAAGCTCCCAAACTTGTTGTCTTCTAAACTGTTGGAGCTCCTCTTACATGGCCTCTACCCATCTGTTGTCTTTTAGTGCCTCTTGGTACTTGACTGGCTGATGGAGAGATAGAAAACCAGCAAAAAGACAAATGTTTTGGGATTGACTTCTTGTGAGCACCCCTTCATTGATGTTGCCAATGATTTGATCTGGTGGATGAGATTTCAAGAAGATAAGATCTCCTTGGTATGGAACAATGGCATTGAGTCGGGAGGGCTGCAGATGCGAATCATCTGAGCTAACCACTGCTGGTGACTTTGATGATCTAGCAGTGGCTTCAAAAGGTTGTGGAATAGGAGGTAATGGTGTGGATACATGCTGACTTTGATCCACTATTTGAGGACTTTTGTCAACAGTGTTTGATGATGTGGAAGCAGGGTTGAATGGGCTACTTTGATCAACAACTGTTGAGGTAGCAGAGGTTGAGCTTTGACAGCTGTTTTGAACATCTGCTGCTCTTCCCATTGTGGCAGACTTTTGTTGAGGAATGATGATCTCATACCCAAAGTCTGGTGATGAATCCTCTGATTTTCCTGCACTGTTAGTCTTGACACCAGTATTTTCAAAAGTGAATTTATTAATATCAAACAAATCTGTAGGCTTTGCTGGGATTTTCAATGATGAAAGTTCATTGAACTTTACATTCAAAGTCTCTTCCACTGTTCTAGTCCTTGTGTTAAACACTTTGTAGGCCTTAGCAGTGGTTGAGTATCCCAGATGATAACCACAATCAATTTTGGCTGCAAACTTCGAGATGGAATCTTTTAAGTTTAAAATGAAGCATGGGCAGCCAAAAACTTTGAAATATGAAATCAATGGCTTTATTTTATACAGTAGTTCATAGGCAGTATTTTGATGCCTGGGGTTGATTAAAACTCTGTTTTGGACATAACAAGCAGTGTTTACTGCCTCTGCCCAAAAAGTTAATGGCAAACCTGAATCAGCAAGCATGGTTCTGGCAGCCTCAATCAAGGTCCTGTTCTTTCTTTCAACAACCCCATTTTGTTCTGGTGTTCTTGGAATGCCATATTGCCTCACTATTCCTTTTGACACACAGAAATCATCTAACTCCTTGTTCCTGAACTCTGTGCCATTGTCACTTCTGAAGATTTTTACTGGAAGGGCAAACTGCTTTTCAACCTGTTTCACAAAGTCTTGCAGAATGCCTGCAGTCTCATCTTTTGAGTGTAAAAAGTAAGTCCATGTAAACCTAGAAAAGTCATCAACAATAACCAAACAATATCTCTTTTTCCTAAGACTCATGACTTTAACTATGCCAAACAAATCCATATGAAGCATTTGCAAATATTTGGTTGTTATGGACTCATCAATGGATTTGTAGGAGCTTTTATGTTGTTTTCCTTCTAGGCAGGAAACACAATGCTCAGCACAAGTGAACAGTTTTTGAGGTAAACCTCTTACTAAACCCTGTTTTGAAATGGCAGTGATTGTCTTGAGATTTGTGTGCCCCAATCTCCTATGCCATAATTCTGTCTCTTTGTTTGATGCAGCTGAGAACAGACAGGCATCAGTTCTGGGGCTCTCTTTTGACATATCCACCACATAAACATTGCCACTTCTTTGAGCAACAAGTTTTATTTTTCCAGTTTTTATTATTGCTTCAATCTTCTCAACCATTTCTGGTCCAACAATCCTACAACACCCCTTTGTGAAGAATGATCCATACCCCTTATCACTCATTTGTGAAACACTCAGAAGGTTAAATTTTAGATTGTCTATAAGATTGACATTTTCAAATTTTACATTACCAGACTGTACTGTACCAGACCCCAAAACTTTCCCTTTACTATTATTACTAAAGGATATATCACCCCCTCCATGGATTTTGAAATCTTTGAGAAGGGCTTTACATCCTGTCATGTGCCTGGAGCCTCCACTATCTACATACCAAAGGCTATGTAAGCATGCAGAAGCTCCCAGCACATGAAGTAAAAGGATTAGTTCATTAGGGTCGCCAAAGCCAATAAGGCTTTGGATGGGGTCTCAACAATGTCTGGGATGAGTTCAGATGGATGGACAATGGTTAGGTCAGGGGTTTGCACAGTTTTAGGACTGTTTTTCTCTAACCACGGTTGGGGTTCTTGACCAATCACCTGTTGATAACCAAAAGGATGCCTGTTCACTCTTGGTTTAGAGGGCCTTTTGTAGGTCTCATAAACATGAGGGATCCTTTGGTATGGTGGTTGTCCCTTGCTTCTTCTGTATTGATTGGCAGGGGGTGCATCAGTCACTTGAACATCTCTTTGGACAGATGTTTGATTCAGCTGTTTTGTAACAGCTGTTTGGACTGGCACAAACAGTGGTTGATTCTTGGTGAATTTAACAGATGATGTTGATGGACTCAAGGATGTTTTAGCAGTGTACTCATTCTTTTTCACATCAAAGTTCTTGAGATACACACATTCTTGAGTTTTGTGGTTATTTTTACCACAGATGGTGCAGCTTTCAGCAGGTATAATGATACTTGTTTTGTTTAGATCATATGCTTTTAGATGAAAACAGTCTTTTATTAGATGATTCCTCTTTTCACAAAAATCACAAAAAAGGTTTTCGATCTTTTCTCTTTTCTTCCTTTTCTCAGACTCCTTAGCAACAAAGTTTTGAACCACTGTTGGGATGTCTTTGATAGGAATTACATTTGCTTTTAGAGCTGTGACACCATCAGTGGTTGTGAAATCCATGGGTTTGAAATTTTCAAGAATGTCACACTCATCAGACCATGTGGGTTTAAATTGGTATTTCTCAATTTCCTCAAAAGTTGAGGACCCCATGCACAGTTTTCAAAAATATTTCAAAAGTATTATATATAAGGTTTCAAAAAAAACGGTAAACACATTTTTTCTTAAAAGAACCCCATGCATAGTTTTCAAAAATATTTTCCTCGTACATCGACTTAACTTTCAAATTTAGCTTCATATGTCGCCTTGGCATATCTGGCATCTCAACTTTGTAAAGCATTTCAACTACATGTTTTGACATAAGCACGTCCAGTGCAAGGTTTCAAAACATCTTCAACTTCTAAAATCCATATGGGATCTTTTTATCTTCATATTTAGACCCTTGTGGATGATCATCATTCAAATCAGAGTCCTTAATTGGATTCTTTATGTACCTTAATTCGAACATTTCGGGTTCTAGTAATCGAAATCGAATTTTCTTTTTGAATCTTTCTATCTTTATAGTTAGATTCTTAAAAATCTTTAAAGTGCCAAATGAAATCCACGAGATGGATTCCTATTGTACTTTAAATACATGTACTCTGTTAGCATAACAAACTTCTAGTTAAACAATTTTGTGGTTATGTGACTATGTGTTTATTCATCTTGAGTTTTCATTTATGCATTTTTGTGTTTTTAATACTCTGGATATTCGTTATCCAAATCCTCGCAGAATCTTTCATATCTTCATATGAGGGATTCGTAGCAGGATATTCAAAAGGTACTACCTTCAATCCTTAATGGGCTTCTATGTAATAGTTAAGACCCTTGGGTTATATAGTACCATTCCATGTTCCATAAGAGACCCTCTTAGTGGTCTAGTCAAAAAGATTGATTCACAATTTGGTTAAAGAACGACATCTAGTGATGTAGCTGAGCAGACTCCTTGATAGTCTATTTAGATCATTTATTGATTTAATTCAAAGGACTCTATGGCGGTCTAGTCACACTCATCACAGGTTCATTCATTTGGTTTCACCCTACACATTATAAAATAGACTGTGTGAACTGTGCAAGGAATTGTCTGATTATGGACGCGTACATAATCATAAAATTTAGTGCACAGAAACCCAGTAAGATTTGTTATGTGTAAGAACCGATAGTGACAACAATAACGAAATGAGAACGATGTAATGGAGGTACGGTGGACGCACCAATGACGCTTCATATACTTGTATATAAGTATCCCTCTTACATTGCAATCATGATGTTATTAAAGTTACTAGAAGTTCAGAACCCAAACCAATGTTGTTCGATCTTTTCAACTTCATGCTTTCAAGCTCTCACAAGTTTCCTCTAAATAAATTTCGGGACGAAATTTCCTAAAGTAGGGGAGACTGTAACACCTGTGCCTTCACGGCCATCAAACAAATACCAAATCAATGAAATATTAAAATTCATACTTGGGATTTGTAAAGATATGTGTATCATTTGCACATATCATTTCTCGTTCAATTTCAAACTCTAAATCGCTTTCTGGAAGGTTATACGCGCACCGATGCGTAAATATAACCAGTTTAATGCAACGAACACTCCGGAATAGTGAAATAGGCTTAACATACCTTAAATAACCTTTACATAACTTAGAAATAAGCTTTGAGGGGTTCGGTGTGCTAAAATAAACTTTTGGGTCATTCAGGGACTAAAAGTGTCAAAAAGTGCCCAAGTTTGCATTTTCGCGCATAACTTACGTTCTGAATACATCCGGACATCCAAAAATTTATGTAAGCACTAAAATATTTTATTTTAGTGTTCGCCATAAGAAAAATCCATTCGTCACGTCATTTGGATCGTTTTTCGCATTCGGGACCAGATTCGATGTATTAGCCGTTGTTTAATTTACAACCACACATTCTAACAATGCTTAGTCAGCGGATAAGGATGGAATTTAGGCACCATGACTTTGCAACACATGTATGGATGGAATTTAAACACCTAAACACCATGACTTTGCAACACATGTATGGATGGAATTTAAACACCTAAACACCATAACTTTGCAACACATGTACGGATGGGATTAAGGCACGTTTTCCATGAAACGATCTTAACGGTTCGGGTATTCCTATAAATACCCATCCACCCCCATTGCTAAAATCACTAGAACTTTGATTTGAGAAACTCTAAGTTGAAACTATTGTTTCATACCTGAGATTTTTGAATCGAGGTTAGCATTCGGGGACCCTTCGTAAGTATTCTTTCGTTCTTTTCCTTATTTTACTGCTTTTCGAGTCAGAAAGTCAAACTTTGTTTGACTTTCAGCGTTGACCAGTAATGGTCAATGCGAAGTTCGTTTGAACTTCGCAACGTGAGTGTAATCACGTTGGTTATAGTCCCTTGGGACTATGCCCACTGATTACCACGTTGTCTAGGGTCGTAGGGTAAGCGATCTAATAAATCGCTTATACCTCGAACCCGACCCAGTTTGGTCGATCATTAGGATCCGACCAAACACAGTAAGTGACCATAGTAGGTAGGGAATAACCTTCCGAGGTTATACCCTATGGTCACATCGTTTAAGTAGTTGTATGATAGGTAGTTTATATGCCTTAGGTAAATTACCAGAATACCCTTTTCATGTATAATTGGTAATTAAGCATATGTAACCTAAACTTTTGTCACATAACTGATTATGTAACATGTTTAGGCATATAACACTTGTCATAGGGCTAGTTAGGCGGTCCGAACGCGTTTCACGCGAACGACGCGTTAAAGTAGCATAAGCTACCTAAACGGGTCGTAATGGGTCGTAAACACTTAGGTTAAGTTTCATTTAGTATGTAGGCTTTGTTAAACCAAATGACACGAGTCTCTACACTCGTTTGGTTTACAAACCCTAATGCTACCCGATCTTCCGATTTAGGTCCGGTTTATTAATGTAGTTACCTATAGTAGGTGCCGTTTGATTCCGTGATCTCTAGCTTTGCTTGGTGGTTATCCTAGGACTTCTGAGCAATCTCAAGTGAGTACATAGACCCCTCTTTTACTGTTTTCCAAACTGTTTTGGGGTGAAACACATGTGCCTACTTGTTACATTCATGCTTTCCTGTTTTCACATCATATACTTGCTATGTTCATTAGTACACTTATAGTACATGATTTCATGGTGTTCTATGCTTTGTATGATGACTTTTCATACTTAGTACATTGTTTTACATGACTTTTCTACTTTGTATGATGACTTTGCATACTTAGTACATTGTTTTATACTGCATCTCTGTTGCATATGTTCCAGTAACATATGGACACATTGTTTTACAGCTCTACCCTGTTTGTTTACTCTAGCATACTAGGTACATTATCTTCATAAAACATGCTTACATTTTGGTATGACATTTGGTTTGTTTAAACTATACTATACATTCATTAACACCGATCATGCCGTTCGTTAGTAGGTAGTGGTACCATAGGACTTGACAAATCCCGTTCCGGACATCCCAGGGAAAGGGGATGAAAGGAATGACCGAATCCGAATACATATTCTCTTGATAACTCACTTTTACATAGTTATCCGTCTGTCTTAAGGCTTGGATGTATGAATTTTCACAATACCGCATAAATGTTCATATTCAGTATAGCATGCATATATCTTACAAAACATAACTTTGATTTAAACCAAGTTTTACTTCAATACTTTGTTTTGTACATTTTTACTTATGGTTTAAGTAGTCTAAATTTTACTTACCATACATATCATTTTGGTTATACATTACTTGACTACTTTTGGACTATAAACATTTGACATGGTTTATACAAGGACTTTTGACTATTGGTTTAAACATAGACTTATTACATTGTTGGTTTGGTTTGATTAAGTGATTAAGTAACGATGCGTGTGTAATATGATACAAGCATGGTGGATACGCCGCTGGTACTTCCTATATATAAGTGTTTGTATGGTATTACATATATCGTAGCATTATTTGAATCATTTCAGTTTGATACATATAACATTTTATACAAATAACATACTTTTCACAAGACATTGATTTACAAACAACTTATCTTTTACAAACTCATTTTACTTGGTTATTCATTTAACCATACATTATTCTCTTACTTATACTTATCATCTAATCTTATTGTTTTTCAAACGGTTTATAAAGACAAAGCAAACTAAAAGGTTCATGACTAAACATTTTCTTAAACATAAGTCATGAATCTCATTTTCACAAAACCTATGTATCTCACAGGCATTTTTATGCTGACGTACCTATTTTCACATGTGTTTTTCAGGAGCTGTTGCATAAGATGATCAAGATACATATAGACAGACTTGGGCTTTAGTGACAATAAAAGATGCAAGACTAGTTAATTATGTTGTATATCCTTGTTTGATTAAGACATTGTAACACTTTTTATCAATAAAACGAAACTTAAATTTCCATGGTTGTGAAACATTAATTCTGTTACAACACTCCCCGATGTTTCCGCCACGTTTTGTATGTTCTACGTGGTCGGGGTGTGACAGAAAAGATGGTATCAGAGCCAATGGTTATAGGGAAGTAGGTTATTAGTAATGCTTTGACCTAGTCTATAACCTTCTTAGGACCCTAACGCGAGTTTACTTGCGTTTAGTCATAAAACAATACCGTCACCTATCCTTAGGCGACGACCACAACAAGAACATAAATTTCAAAACCGCTTTGAAAACTAATCATCTGTTCTAGGATGATTGATTGTAAGGTTTTGAACCCTCTGTTATATGGTTTTGAACCCCTTTGAACTTACAAAAAAAAAATCTCGGCAAAGTTTTGGGTTTTAAATAATGTGAACACGTGCAAACTGGAAGGGTGAATGCCTGTATTCTGAGTTTTCTGTCTAGGCAAGCACTTCGTATACATCTCATCAGACGCGAGACCAGTTGTGCTTACCTGGGAATTCTTGGGATGAGTGTTCACTTATAGGCGAGCATGTCTTCGCGATACATTATTTTTGACCCATTTACTTTGATCAGTCACTGTGTGTCGTTTGTTGCTTTGTAGTAACAAACAAATGACCACTATCCTTGCTTTCATCAGATTTGTTTCATCTCATTCTTTTCGTCTAATTCCCTCTCTCGTTTCCTTTCATGTTTCCTCTTTCAGAATGCCTCCTCGACGCGAAAGCCAGATAGAGACTGCCGAATTGGCAGAAATCATTGCGCAGCAAATGGCTGCTCAATTCCCAAACCTCTTTGCTCAATGGAACCAAGCCAATAACAACAACAATGTTCTATGCAAATACAAGGATTTTAACCAGGCTAAACCACTCAAGTTTAGTGGGTCTGAAGGAGCGACTGGGCTTCTTCAATGGTTCGAGAGCATTGAGAATACTTTCCGCCACGTGCAGTGTCCTGACAATCGCAAGGTCGAGTTTTCTTCAAGTGTGTTTCAGAAGAGGGCTCTCACATGGTGGAACGGGATTATGAGGGATCGTGGTGCAGAAGTTGCTCTAGCACAGACATGGGCTGAACTTAGGGCTCTCATGATGAGGGAATTATGTCCTCGTCATGAGCAGCGAGCTTTGGAGAAGGAATTTGATGAGTTGAAGCAAGATAGTGGTGAGCACATGGCGTATACTGATAGGTTTGAGGAGTTGAGTCTGCTTTGCCCGACAATGGTTACCCCACTTGACATAGCTATCGAAAGGTACATCGACGGCCTACCTGACTCGGTACAAGACATCCTTACTGGTAGTAACCCTGCCACACTCCGTCAGGCGATCGAGTTATCAGCGACATTGACTGAGTCGCAGATTCGGAAGAATAAATTACACAGGAAGGGTGACAAGGGCGAGAAACATTCGTCTGACAAGGAGGATAGCAAGAAAGGTCGAAACAAGAATGGGAAGGATTCTAGTTCATCGAAGAGGGCAAGGAAGCGTAAGGTTTCCCAAAACTATGCCATTACTGCACAGGCCCAAGCTGCACCAAATCAGCTTGCGCAACCACTAGCCAAGAAGCCTTATTTTGGCAATGCACCTTTGTGCAACAGGTGTAACGGCCATCATCAACCACACCTCCAGTGTCATCAGTGCACCAACTGCGGAAGATCCGGTCATCTTGCTGACACCTGCCGCATCCCTGCTAATCCGAATCTCCCAGTTCAGAACCCGGCTCAACAAGTTGCTCAGCCTCTTGCTCAGCAACAGGGTCAAGCTGCACGACCACACTACCCACCTGGTGCCTGTTACAATTGTGGGGATCTGACCCACTATAGAAACCGATGCCCAAAGCTTGCTAATGCAAATCCGACCCACGGATGAGCATTTAGCTGAACAAAGGATGTTGCTGTCTTATGCCTTTGTTTCTTTTGTTTTCGTGTATTGTGAAACAATATGTCTCGTTCATAAATAAAATTTGTTGTTCACAATTCTGATATACAAGTATAATTACATGTGTGTATGACTTTTCCTATGATACCTACATCAAGGAACTATGTTCCTTACAAACTACTCTTGTGATTCTCTCTTTCAAATGATCACTCATGATTCCTTCGAAAATTTTAAGTACTCGTTTCATTCTAAGATACGAAGTACAGAAAATAAAGTGAAATTATGAGTAATCATGCTTTTTGCACATCAGTACCTTTGAATCCTTGGTTGGATAACTAAGGATATTTTCAAATCTCATACCCATTACGTTTTGATTTTTCAACATACACAGTACCAGTATTTCAAAACAATCTTCATGATCTCAAAACATTTCATATAGTTTGAAAATAATTTTTCTAGATGCATTGTCTATGTTATTTCAAAAACATTGGCCATGTTATCAAAACCAACCTTTCTAATTTCAAAATATTTCATATAGTCTGAAGACAATATTAACACAATACATTTCCTTATCAAGTGCATGATTTCGAAAAGCATCATTCATGTCTTTCAAAAACCTTATACATAATTTCAAAATTCATCTCTCATGATTTTAAAACATTTTTGTAAATATATCTATCTAATACACCTACTTTATTTCAAAAGTATTATATATAAGGTTTCAAAAAAAACGGTAAACACATTTTTTCTTAAAAGAACCCCATGCACAGTTTTCAAAAATATTTTCCTCGTACATCGACTTAACTTTCAAATTTAGCTTCATATGTCGCCTTGGCATATCTGGCATCTCAACTTTGTAAAGCATTTCAACTACATGTTTTGACATAAGCACGTCCAGTGCAAGGTTTCAAAACATCTTCAACTTCTAAAATCCATATGGGATCTTTTTATCTTCATATTTAGACCCTTGTGGATGATCATCATTCAAATCAGAGTCCTTAATTGGATTCTTTATGTACCTTAATTCGAACATTTCGGGTTCTAGTAATCGAAATCGAATTTTCTTTTTGAATCTTTCTATCTTTATAGTTAGATTCTTAAAAATCTTTAAAGTGCCAAATGAAATCCACGAGATGGATTCCTATTGTACTTTAAATACATGTACTCTGTTAGCATAACAAACTTCTAGTTAAACAATTTTGTGGTTATGTGACTATGTGTTTATTCATCTTGAGTTTTCATTTATGCATTTTTGTGTTTTTAATACTCTGGATATTCGTTATCCAAATCCTCGCAGAATCTTTCATATCTTCATATGAGGGATTCGTAGCAGGATATTCAAAAGGTACTACCTTCAATCCTTAATGGGCTTCTATGTAATAGTTAAGACCCTTGGGTTATATAGTACCATTCCATGTTCCATAAGAGACCCTCTTAGTGGTCTAGTAAAAAAGATTGATTCACAATTTGGTTAAAGAACGACATCTAGTGATGTAGCTGAGCAGACTCCTTGATAGTCTATTTAGATCATTTATTGATTTAATTCAAAGGACTCTATGGCGGTCTAGTCACACTATTCACAGGTTCATTCATTAGGTTTCACCCTACACATTATAAAATAGACTGTGTGAACTGTGCAAGGAATTGTCTGATTATGGACGCGTACATAATCATAAAATTTAGTGCACAGAAACCCAGTAAGATTTGTTATGTGTAAGAACCGATAGTGACAACAATAACGAAATGAGAACGATGTAATGGAGGTACGGTGGACGCACCAATGACGCTTCATATACTTGTATATAAGTATCCCTCTTACATTGCAATCATGATGTTATTAAAGTTACTAGAAGTTCAGAACCCAAACCAATGTTGTTCGATCTTTTCAACTTCATGCTTTCAAGCTCTCACAAGTTTCCTCTAAATAAATTTCGGGACGAAATTTCCTAAAGTAGGGGAGACTGTAACACCTGTGCCTTCACGGCCATCAAACAAATACCAAATCAATGAAATATTAAAATTCATACTTGGGATTTGTAAAGATATGTGTATCATTTGCACATATCATTTCTCGTTCAATTTCAAACTCTAAATCGCTTTCTGGAAGGTTATACGCGCACCGATGCGTAAATATAACCAGTTTAATGCAACGAACACTCCGTAATAGTGAAATAGGCTTAACATACCTTAAATAACCTTTACATAACTTAGAAATAAGCTTTGAGGGGTTCGGTGTGCTAAAATAAACTTTTGGGTCATTCAGGGACTAAAAGTGTCAAAAAGTGCCCAAGTTTGCATTTTCGCGCATAACTTACGTTCTGAATACATCCGGACATCCAAAAATTTATGTAAGCACTAAAATATTTTATTTTAGTGTTCGCCATAAGAAAAATCCATTCGTCACGTCATTTGGATCGTTTTTCGCATTCGGGACCAGATTCGATGTATTAGCCGTTGTTTAATTTACAACCACACATTCTAACAATGCTTAGTCAGCGGATAAGGATGGAATTTAGGCACCATGACTTTGCAACACATGTATGGATGGAATTTAAACACCTAAACACCATGACTTTGCAACACATGTATGGATGGAATTTAAACACCTAAACACCATAACTTTGCAACACATGTACGGATGGGATTAAGGCACGTTTTCCATGAAACGATCTTAACGGTTCGGGTATTCCTATAAATACCCATCCACCCCCATTGCTAAAATCACTAGAACTTTGATTTGAGAAACTCTAAGTTGAAACTATTGTTTCATACCTGAGATTTTTGAATCGAGGTTAGCATTCGGGGACCCTTCGTAAGTATTCTTTCGTTCTTTTCCTTATTTTACTGCTTTTCGAGTCAGAAAGTCAAACTTTGTTTGACTTTCAGCGTTGACCAGTAATGGTCAATGCGAAGTTCGTTTGAACTTCGCAACGTGAGTGTAATCACGTTGGTTATAGTCCCTTGGGACTATGCCCACTGATTACCACGTTGTCTAGGGTCGTAGGGTAAGCGATCTAATAAATCGCTTATACCTCGAACCCGACCCAGTTTGGTCGATCATTAGGATCCGACCAAACACAGTAAGTGACCATAGTAGGTAGGGAATAACCTTCCGAGGTTATACCCTATGGTCACATCGTTTAAGTAGTTGTATGATAGGTAGTTTATATGCCTTAGGTAAATTACCAGAATACCCTTTTCATGTATAATTGGTAATTAAGCATATGTAACCTAAACTTTTGTCACATAACTGATTATGTAACATGTTTAGGCATATAACACTTGTCATAGGGCTAGTTAGGCGGTCCGAACGCGTTTCACGCGAACGACGCGTTAAAGTAGCATAAGCTACCTAAACGGGTCGTAATGGGTCGTAAACACTTAGGTTAAGTTTCATTTAGTATGTAGGCTTTGTTAAACCAAATGACACGAGTCTCTACACTCGTTTGGTTTACAAACCCTAATGCTACCCGATCTTCCGATTTAGGTCCGGTTTATTAATGTAGTTACCTATAGTAGGTGCCGTTTAATTCCGTGATCTCTAGCTTTGCTTGGTGGTTATCCTAGGACTTCTGAGCAATCTCAAGTGAGTACATAGACCCCTCTTTTACTGTTTTCCAAACTGTTTTGGGGTGAAACACATGTGCCTACTTGTTACATTCATGCTTTCCTGTTTTCACATCATATACTTGCTATGTTCATTAGTACATTTATAGTACATGATTTCATGGTGTTCTATGATTTGTATGATGACTTTTCATACTTAGTACATTGTTTTACATGACTTTTCTACTTTGTATGATGACTTTGCATACTTAGTACATTGTTTTATACTGCATCTCTGTTGCATATGTTCCAGTAACATATGGACACATTGTTTTACAGCTCTACCCTGTATGTTTACTCTAGCATACTAGGTACATTATCTTCATAAAACATGCTTACATTTTGGTATGACATTTGGTTTGTTTAAACTATACTATACATTCATTAACACCGATCATGCCGTTCGTTAGTAGGTAGTGGTACCATAGGACTTGACAAATCCCGTTCCGGACATCCCAGGGAAAGGGGATGAAAGGAATGACCGAATCCGAATACATATTCTCTTGATAACTCACTTTTACATAGTTATCCGTCTGTCTCAAGGCTTGGATGTATGAATTTTCACAATACCGCATAAATGTTCATATTCAGTATAGCATGCATATATCTTACAAAACATAACTTTGATTTAAACCAAGTTTTACTTCAATACTTTGTTTTGTACATTTTTACTTATGGTTTAAGTAGTCTAAATTTTACTTACCATACATATCATTTTGGTTATACATTACTTGACTACTTTTGGACTATAAACATTTGACATGGTTTATACAAGGACTTTTGACTATTGGTTTAAACATAGACTTATTACATTGTTGGTTTGGTTTGATTAAGTGATTAAGTAACGATGCGTGTGTAATATGATACAAGCATGGTGGATACGCCGCTGGTACTTCCTATATATAAGTGTTTGTATGGTATTACATATATCGTAGCATTATTTGAATCATTTCAGTTTGATACATATAACATTTTATACAAATAACATACTTTTCACAAGACATTGATTTACAAACAACTTATCTTTTACAAACTCATTTTACTTGGTTATTCATTTAACCATACATTATTCTCTTACTTATACTTATCATCTAATCTTATTGCTTTTCAAACGGTTTATAAAGACAAAGCAAACTAAAAGGTTCATGACTAAACATTTTCTTAAACATAAGTCATGAATCTCATTTTCACAAAACCTATGTATCTCACAGGCATTTTTATGCTGACGTACCTATTTTCACATGTGTTTTTCAGGAGCTGTTGCATAAGATGATCAAGATACATATAGACAGACTTGGGCTTTAGTGATAATAAAAGATGCAAGACTAGTTAATTATGTTGTATATCCTTGTTTGATTAAGACATTGTAACACTTTTTATCAATAAAACGAAACTTAAATTTCCATGGTTGTGAAACATTAATTCTGTTACAACACTCCCCGATGTTTCCGCCACGTTTTGTATGTTCTACGTGGTCGGGGTGTGACAATCAGCTCTAACTTCTTTCTCACCTACTTTCTTCTCTTTCTATTCTTCTTTGTCTTATTTGGACCAGGGGTCAGACAGTGGTTCAATCAGTGTTTCTGAATTTTCTCCCAGCAGTAGTTCACCAGCAACTGCAGTAACCACTGCTTCAGCCACTTCATCCACTGTTTCATTACTTAGCTATTCACCTTCAGTTTCTACCCCTTCTGGTATTGACTCTAATGCTATCAAACAAAATTCATCATTAAAAGTATCATTAGAAGCATAGAATGCAAAATTTTCATCACCAAGCTCATCAGGCATACTGCTCCAATCAACAAAGCCTTGAGTGAAAAAGCTTTGCTGATCTGGTTGTACCACTGTTGGAGCAGCTTGTTGAGGTGCAACAAGTTGCACTTGTACCTGAGGGACAGGGGTTTGAACATACTGAATTTGTGGAACAGTGGTTTGAACATAATGCACAGGCACAGGGGTTGCAGCATAGTGAGCAGTGTTAACATGTGCTGCAGGGGTATATTGGGTATGGTGCTCAGTGCTTTGATGTTGTGTTCTAGGGTTTGAGCTGGGATGAGTTATTATTGGACCAATGGTTTGACTCCTGCATTCCCTAGCAAAATGACCTAGCCTATTGCACTTGTAACACTTCAGTTTTGATTTATCCAACCCCACTCTTAAATTCCCATGTAACCCTGGGAATTTTCTCCCTGTTCCTTTATAGAAGTTGCTTGTTCTTACGCTCTGATACCACTTGTAGGTCCCGATATGAATCGTCGGACTTAGATGATTTCTTGTTTCGGGTGCCGGAACGAGTGCGGAATCCTCGTTGCGACACAAACCGAGCGAGAGAGTAAAACACAAAACAAATATTCAATGATTAACAGTTGTGTATTGACTTTGGACAAAGTTTCGGTACAAGATTCAACAAATACAAAGCTCACTGGAAATCTCTCTCTCTAAGCTCCTACCGGCTCTATGGTGTGCTCTCTCTTCTAACCTCATCTGTTTCTGAGTTAGCTTTTTATAGCAACCTTATCCACACATGGCCAACGAACCATCAGTCTTCATCACAAGTAGACTTCATTGTGAGAAGTCTTCGTCCAAAAGGAGTGTTCGTCCAGGAGTGAGTGTTCGTCCATGGAGGGTTCGGCCAAACAGTCTTCGTCATGTGTAGTCTTCATTACAAGATGGAGTGTTTGTGACATGATCAGTCTTCGTCTACTTGAGTGTTCGTTGGAGTATTCTTCGTCACTAGAAGCCATGGAGTCTTCGTGACACACCTTGGAGTCTTCGTCCACTATGGTTCTTTGTGAGAGTAGTATTCTTCTTTGCATGGATTCTTGTCAACATGCATAGCATATTTTATAATATAGTTCTTCGTGGAAGACTTAACCTTTTTCAATGCACACATATGTTATAACATGACATCATCATGACTTCATCATGGTGATGTCATGGTGATGTGGCTTGATGATGGTTCGCGGCTCTTCGTGCTTCGTGTGTCGATCTCTGGGCACACGACGGAGGAATGTCGTGACGGCGGTCTCGAACCGAACTGAACCGAGTCGAATCTAACCGAGCTGAGTTAAACCGAACCGAGCCGCATCCATAAAATGCATCAACATTTTATGGTTCTAAGACCATGAGAAACATATTTCAAAACTATTTTTATTCTCATTTTGAAGATCCATGCTTAAACTTGTTAGATCTAAGCTTCTAACAAGCTTACACATGATGGATCTAACTAAAAACATAAGATCAATGTTCACAACTTCATATGATACATCAAACAACTTCATATCAACTTGTTTTCATCATAGTTATGTTAGATTTTCATGTTTTCATCTTTGAAAGTTTGATTTCTTTGATTATGTAACTTGTACAAAGTATGAATATGAAGTAAAAATGAGTGTAAAAGACTCACCACTAGTTCTTGTGGCTAGGGAAGTGGCAAAGAACAAAAGAAGAAGAATGAAGAAGATGTAGTGGTTAAAAGCTCCAAATGAAGGTCCTTCCACTTCTCTTGCTTGTAGCCTTCTTAGATCATCTTCATGCACCTTGTGTCACCCTTAGATTTACTTGAAAGTTGCAAGAAAATGGTGGTGGTAGTGAGTGTGGGTGTGGCCGAGAATAGAGAAGAGAGGAGGAAGAAGATGGAGTGAAAATTTGAATGTGATAATGAGAAAGATGAACTAGTGGTTTAAGATATAATCTTCCAACAACTCTATGTCCATTGGTTCTCTTGTCCCATATCTCGACATCATTTGAATTATTTTAATGGGAAAGGGTGTGGGTCACCCTTATGGGCCGGTTATGGCATGGGGGGGGGGGTTAAATGTAAATTTTTAGAAGTCTAGAGTGGACGATGTAAATTGAAGTGTTAAGTGTAGTGTTATGAGTGTTTAAGTGTTTTTAAGGTTTTTATGGTGTTTTATCCTCATGATTAGCTTTAAAACATAAAAACAATGCTTCTAGTCTATTTTTGATGTTTTGGGTAGTGTCTGGTTAATCGTTCGGTTATCGGTTCGTTAAAGTGCTAAATTGTGAATTTTACAAGGTATGAATTAGTTTTTTGTGACAGTTTTAATTCCCAACACTTTACAATTTATTTTGGACATTTAAAACTTAATTCTGCATGTTATATTGATGTTTAAATACTGATTTTTGCTGAATTCTGCATTTAAAGTGTGTTTCAGATAGTTTTTAGTGCTTATTTTATCTTCCGAAAAGTGTTTATGTTAACCTTTGTTCACCCACTTAGGTTTTAATGTATTTTTGATGTTGGACCTATATCTAAGTCCAAAATCTGTTGTTTAACTGTATTCTGAAGCTGCGTCAGCAAAGCTTGCTAATCATTTTGACGCAACGCTTATGTATTGTATAATGTGACAATTAAGGTATGAAACATGCATGAATTCCATTGCATAACAAGTTAGCATATTATGTTCACGTGTAAACACATAAATGATAGAAATAATAATAATTAAAATAGTACGAAAATTAGCGGTTTTGTGCCAGTTGTCACAATCTCCCTGTGTTAAAATAATTTCGTCCCGAAATTCAAGCGGCGCTATCCCTTGCAGGGGCTTCCTCGAACAAGTGGGGATACTTGGCTTTAAATTGATCCTTGCATTCCCAAGTATACTCGGGCCCGTGTTGAGAATTCCAACGTAACTTGACCAATTTTATGCGACTTCTCCTAGTTTTCTGGACCTTCCAGTCCATCAGCTCAGCAGGTTCTTCTGTGAATCGGAGCTTGTCGTAAATATGAACTTCATCCGCATGGATGATGATGGTGTCTTGGGTTGGCCTCTTTTTAAGGTTTGACACATGGAATGTATCATGTACACCATTAATTTCCTTCGGTAATTCCAACTTGTATGCTACGGTACCAAATTTCTCCAACATCTTTAATGGACCAATATACTGTGGATTAAACTTTCCACGTTTCCTGAACCTTGCTGCACCCATCCAAGGAGAGACTTTCAAGAGAACCTTGTCTCCTACCTCAAAATAAATGGTTTTCGTCTTCGATCCACGTAGCTCTTCTGTCGATCACGAGCCGTCTCGATACGGTCTCGGATCTGAAAGATCTTGTCAGTCGTTTCTTAAACTAGTTCGGAACCAATTAGCTGTCTATCTCCATCTTCTGCCCAACACAGCGGTAAGCGACACTTGCGACCATACATAGCTTCAAACAGTGCGGCTTTTATGCTCGTGTGATAGCTGTTATTACAGGAAAACTCCACCAAGGGTAGGTGAGTATCCCAGCTGCCGCCTAAATCCATAACACATTCACGGAGCATGTCTTCAAGGGTTTGTATGGTCCATTCGCTCTGGCCGTCGGTTTGTGGATGGAAGGCCGTGCTTAGATCCAGCTGTGATCCAAGGGCCTCCTGGAAGGATTGCCAGATCCTTGATACAAAACGTCCGTCTCTGCCTGAAATAATTGAAATAGGCAATCCATAACGTGCCACAATTTCCTTTAGGTACAATTCGACAAGCTTTCCAGTACTATCCTTTTCCCGTATCGGTAGGAAGTGCGCAGACTTGGTCAAACGATCAACTATCACCCATATCATATCGTGTCTTCTAAGGGTCTTGGGTAATTTTGTTATAAAATCCATCGATATTTGCTCCCACTTCCAAACGGGATGTTAGGTTCAAGTCTTCATTCCAGAGATACCCGTTCCTTTCGACTCAAGGCGTCTGCTACCACGTTCGCCTTTCCTGGGTGGTACTTAATCTCGCAATCATAATCATTCAGCAACTCAACCCATCATCGCTGACGCATATATAATTCCTTCTGATTAAATATGTGCTGCAAGCTCTTGTGGTCTGTGAAGATAGTACGCCGAGTACCATACAGATAATGCCGCCAAATCTTCAAAGAAAAAACCACCTCGCCTAATTCCAGGTCATGGGTGGTATAATTCTATTCACGAACTTTCAACTGTCACGATGTATATGTGATGACCTTTTGTCGTTGCATGAGCATGCAACCCCAGCCTTGACGCGAAGCGTTGTAGTACACCATAAAATCTTCAGTACCATCGGTGTTGGTGCATATTTCGTACGTCTGCCACTGTGTGAATAACTAGATATAGCGTGTGTTGAATATTGTATAGAATAGAGATAGCTGGACACGGTATTGTAAATGTCAAAGTGCATCCAGACGGATGGGAATGTTCATCCAGAGGGATGGACAACATACAATCCATTAGGCACCCCATCCGGATCAGGTGGTAAATTGTAAAGTCCATCCAAATGGATGACCATCTGGACGGATGGACATAGAGTCATCCGGATGGGCAGTTGTCTATAAATAGGGACTTGGGGTTCCCATTTGGACAAGCTTTTGGTCCCTGAGGGGAAATGTTGTCCAACTGGTCTCATGGTGCTGTAACTTGTCAAGATATGAATAGAGACTAGATTATAAGTGACTGCTTGGTGTGGTATCTATCTTCTACTCCTTTCTTAGTAATAATAACAAACCGAACACGTTTGTATCGGGACCGAGGCTCCATCAAACTCGCCGGCTCTTGGACTAGCAGTGGTATCAGAGCTACGGTACCGATTTAATCGATCTAACAGTCGGTTAAATCTGCCAAGCACATCAATTTTGGGTTAAACGGGAGTTTTGACGTTAAAACAGAGAAAATCATCAAAATAAAGGTCGATTCACTGATGGATTTTGGAATTGAAGACATCAATCTATTCGGAATTGACTCACGCATAATCTAGTGAAGTTTCATCATGAAATTTACACAAATAAAGATTCTGGATTGAAAAATCGTGATTTGGAGTGTTCTTGAATGTTCATCAGTGAAACTCGTATGACCATCCGAACCATATAAAGTAACTTTCACTCGGATAACCATCCGAGCGAATGACCATCTGAGCAGATGGTCATCCGGACAAGTCAACCCATTCGATTGAATGAACTAATTCCTAAAAAAAAATTTGGTTATAGAAAATTTTTTCGGGTTTTTAACGACCAAGCTGGGTTGTTCAGGGACACCGTCTGGGGCTTCAGTGAACAGATTTGATGATACGATCACGGATTGTTGAAATTAGTTCGGTAGTCATGATATTGGTGTAGAATGTTTATCATTCAGGTTATCTGACTATTTATGGGCCAAAACGTAAAATCCCCAATGATGAAAAACTGACATTTTGAGGATAATTGTCATATTTTCGGTATAGTCGAGTTTTTCAAAGATAAAAGAGGACTGAATTGCTCAATTTGAGGGAGAATTCAGTGATAGAGACGTCAGAATTTGCAAAAATGAGGGGGAATAAAAATTTTTCAGATGTTCAAGCATTTTTGAAATTCATGACGTACAAAAGTATTTGGGTGGTTTCGACTTTAGATTGTCAAGGGGAATGTGAATTTGATCGTGGGTGAAAGCTTTCGAGATCAAGATGATCCAAGGTGTTGATATCTGATCGTGGACGAAAGCATCGGAGATCTGAGAGTGATCATGGATGATCGCTTCTGAGATCTAGATTATCTGAGGAGATCAACCTGATTATGGACGAATGCTTCGGAGATCAGATTACATTACCAGATGATTTGTTTTCCGATGAAGATTTGCTGATTGTGGAGAATACCATTTACACGGATCTGTCATTCTTACGATGCGTTAACGTTGATCACAGTAAATGGGATATCAGATCTTCAGGGGGAATCACAGATTTGAAGTTAACGAGTGGAGTATTTGAAGTTTGAATCAATTGCCGGTTGAGTTTTTGTACATTCTTAGATCGAGTAAGCGGAATGCGAGATCGTGGTGCTGACATGTCATATAAAAAACTGAGCTCGGATGCAGTTAAAGCTGAAAAAGAGGATGCTACGTTGACTAGTTTCAAATTGGTGATTGTTCGTGAAGGTTGAAGTTTAGCAAATCAGAGGAGAGTCGTGAACTGTGCAAAAGACCTGAAGATTCATTTCAGGGGGAATTGGTGCTCTATACTGTCAAAAGCAAACCCGAATCATCAATCAAGGGGGAATCTATTGTTAGATTTCAAGATACCTGATTAAAGTTGCAGAAAAGTTGAAGATTGTAGAATATTCAAACACGGCTCAAGGTTCTCAAAGTGTTAGAGACGATTCGACAGTGACAGCCGAGGGGGAATCTATTGGTGCATATTTCGTACGTCTGCCACTGTGCGAATAGCTAGATAGAGCGTGCGTTGAATATTGTATAGAATAGAGATAGTTGGACACGGTATTGTAAATGTCAAAGTCCATCCGGACGGATGGGAATGTCCATCCGGACGGATGGACAACATACACTCCATTAGGCACCCCATTCGGATCAGGTGGTAAATTGTAAAGTCCATCTGGATGGATGACCATCCGGACGGATGGACATATAGTCACCTGGATGGGCAGTTGTCTATAAATAGGGACTTGGGGTTCCCATTTGGACAAGCTTTTGTTCCCTGAGGGGAAATGTTTTCCAACTGGTCTCAACGTGTTGTAACTTGTCAAGATATGAATAAAGACCAGATTATAAGTGACTCCTTGGTGTCATATCTATCTTCTACTCTTTTCTTAGTAATAATAACAAACCGAACACGTCGTATCGGGATCGAGGCTCCGTCAAACTCGCCGGCTCCTGGACTAGCATTCGAGAAGTGATAAGATCAGTGCATCGCGTAGCTTACCTTTATGAAGTTGAAATGCCTCCTCTTGTTTGTCTCCCCAGTCAAACTTCTTGTCCTTCTGTGTAAGGGAAGTTAGCGGTTGAGAAATTTTGGAAACGTTCTACATAAATCTTCGGTTATAGCCCGCTAATCCTAGAAACTGTCGTACTTTAATCGGAGTTTTGGGCGCTTCCCAATTCTTGATCGCTTCAATCTTTGACAGGTTTACATGAATACCGTTCTCATTCACAACATGACCAAGGAATTGTACCTCGCGAATCCAAAATTCGCACTCTGAGAATTTCGCACAAACCTTCTCTTTCTTCAGTAGTTCCAGAATGGTTCTTAGATGTTGCTCATGCTTTTCCTTCGTTCATGAATAGATCAGGATCTCATCGATAAATACAATCACAAATTTATCGAGATATGGTTTGCATACGCGATTCATCAAATCCATAAAAACTGCTGGTGCGTTCGTCAATCCAAACGACATAACGAGAAACTCGTAGTGCCTATAACGAGTCCTGAACGCTGTTTTAGGTATGCTCTCCTCCTGAATCCTCAACTGATGGTAACCAGACCTGAGGTCTATCTTGGAGTAATTGCTTGATCCTTGTAACTAGTCAAATAAATCATCAATCCTCGGTAGTGGATACGGATTCTTGATTGTGAGTTTATTCAACTCTCTATAATCAATGCACATCTAAAAAGTTCCATCCTTTTTCTTCACGAACAACACTGGAGCTACCCAATGCGAGAAACTTGGCCTTATAAATTCCTTATCCAACAACTCCTAGAGTTACGTCGATAATTCTTGTATCACGGATGGCGCAAGTCGATACGGTGCCTTGGCTAAGGGCGCGGCACCCGGAACCAAGTCAATATGGAATTCGACTTGTCTCTGTGATGGTAATCCCGGTAAGTCTTCTGAGAAGACTTCAGGAAAATCCTTCACCACTGGAAGGCTTGAGTGTTGGAGTTCTTGTGTCATTTTTCTTGTTGTTGTTGGAGTTCTTGTTGTTGTTGCAGGTTACTTGGTTAAGGCTTGAGTGTTTCCTTTTCTTATCCCTAGATGACTCAGCATATGTTTCCAGTTTCTCAGTTATCTTCAATGATAACTTCTTCATTCTAACAGCATCTTCAGTAAGGCTGACAGCTAGAGTTATAGCCTGAGTGATGGTTGCAGGGTTTGCCGCGGTCACCATACTACGAATCTCTGGATCCAATCCCCAAATATAGTGCTCGATGTGCTTAAACTCAGGAGTTACAAGATAGGGGATCACTCACGAGAGATCATGGAACCTTTGAGTATACCCTACAATATTTGCACCAACCATGGATAAGATCCAGAAACCGGTCTCTAATTTCTGAAGTTCGGCACGTGAACAATACTTTTCCCTCATTCTTTCCTTCAAGTCGTCCCATGATATACCATACGCCGCATCATCACCCAAAGTTTGAACTTGTAAATTCCACCAAATCAGGGCTTCATCAACAAACAACCCGGTAACAAAAGTAACTTTTTGATCCGCAGTGCACTTGCTCATTCGGATCGTGGAATCAGTCTTTTCCGTCCAGCGCACGAAAACCACTGCACCTCTAGTGCCGTCATAATTCAGTGGCTTGCAGTCTAGAAACTTCTTATAGGTGCAACTTGTAATTTATACAACCGATTCATGAATGAGCAAACAATGAAACAATGTTCATTCACAAGTTCCATCAATTTGTAGCAATTTAACTTAATGTTACCTTGGTTAAGGTTTCCACAAGATGAATCTCCATGACCGTGCCTGCCAGATCCTCCTGTACCGCCACTATGTTCAGCACGGTTCGCCTCATACTGGGCGATGGCTTCAGAAATTCTTTCCTCAAGAAGAGAGTTCATCTCCTCAGTAGTCCTTGGTATCGGTGGGGGTGGAGGTTGATCTGATCCTCGGGTGTTCACCATTCTCCTGGGAGCCATGTTTCTTTCAAAACATAACACAATATGGTTAGGCGTTTATTGGATACCACCATACTTTTATTAACTATACAATAAAAGAATATATATATATATATATATATATATATATATATATATATATATATATATATATACACGTATACTTGTATACACAACCAAACCGTCACACCCTGACCGCGTAATACAACAAAACGTGGCGGAAGCGTTGGGGAGTGTCGTAACAGAATCATTGTTTCACAACACATGGTAATTGAAGTTTTGTTTTATTTCATTAATTGAGTCATTGTTTTGATATAAACCAAATAATTACAACAACTGTCTTTCAAGTTTTAAGTCACTAAAGCCCACGTCCATCCTATGTGTAGCAAGCAATCAACAATCATCACATAGTAGAACCTGAAACATATGTGAAAACAGTCAGAATAAAAATGCTGGCGAGTACATAGGTTTTGTATGTCAAATTCATGGCTTTGAATCCATATTGCAATACCTTGACCAACTACGAGAGTTGTCGAGTATGTACCTTGAAATCAAAAAGTGTTCGATGTTGCAATATGTTTTATCATCTTTACAAGATGATATAAGTAAACCAAAACCATTGTAGCCATGAATCTTGACTGAAAACATTTATCTTTGTAAAACCAAGTAGTGAATCGACTTTGAAAGTAAACATTGTATGGTTCAAATCGTTCATATCGTTCAAATTTTTCAAATCGTTCGTGTTATAAACCATCGTTCAATCGTCTGTGTTTTAATTGTGAAATACAACTTTTGGTCATTCTTTAATGAATACATTCAAACTTGTGTTTTGACTCGACTATACCACCCATGGGGTATCTTTAATAGGCCGTGAAAGACCTCTTTAACAAGACTAACAAATCAACAAATGATTTGTTAATAAGAAAACAGTTTCTGTTGTTACCCACATTACCCACCAAGGGGATAGTCCGATAACGGGATTTGTCAGATCCTATGGTACCATAACATACTACTGGTCGGCTTGATCATTGTTAATGAATGTCATTCGTGTAATGTATTAACGCACCAACAACTTTCGTCCACATTATTGAAATCGTTGTTTTAATATAAACCATAGCATTTGTTTTGTAAACTCAAAATCGTTTAGCACATATGAATCACCCCAAAACAGTTGAAAGCAGTAAAATAGGGGAACTATGTACTCACTTGAGATTGTAAGTATCCTTGATTAAGTGACCTAACAAAGCTCGGGAAATCAAGGAATCCAATTGGCACCTAGTATGGAATCACTATATTAATAATCGAGGCTTAAATCGGGAGATTTGATAGAATGAGGTCTTGTAAACCAAATGAGTGTTAGAACTCATATGATATGGTTTAACAAAGCCTACATTCTGATTTGAAACCTATCCTAAGTGCTTATGACCCGTTATGACCCGTTAAGGTAGTTTACGCTACTTTAACGTGTCATTTGCGCAAATGCGCGTTCGGATGGCCTAACTAGTCCTATGATAAGTATTATATGCCTAAACATGTTTAATAATATTGCATAATTAGTTTAAGTGTCAAAATTTTGGTTACATATGCTTAAATTGAAATTATGCGCAAAAAGGGCATTTTGGTCATTTTCCAAAGGCATATAAACTACCTATCATACAACAAATTAAACTAAGGGACCATAAAGTATAACCTCGGAAGGTTATTCCCTATACAACTATGGTCACAAATTATGTTTAGTCAGATCCTAATGATCGACCAAACGGGTCAGGTTCTAAAGTCTAAGCGGTTGTCGAGACCGCTTGACTTACGACCCTAAATAAGCACTAAACTAGAAGTGACAAGTTAAACATGTTAAAACATGTTTAACTACGTTAGAAAACTGATTTGATAGCAAAACAAAGTGTTTTGATACCCAAAAATAGTTTCATCGCAAAATGCACATAATCGTGCATTTTGACCGAAACTTTGAGTCGTCACTTCGACAAGTCAACGTGGTAATCAGTAGGTATAGTCACAAGGGACTATAACCATCGTGATTACGCTCACGTTGCAAAGTTCAAACGAACTTTGTCTTGACCAAATCGTGGTAAAAGCTAAAAGTCAAACACTGTTTGACTTTCTTGCTTGAAACAAATAAACAAGCATGAAAGAACACTTACAAGAGTCCTATGCTTGGAAAAATGAACTAGAATGATGAATTATGAGGCCTCCAACTTAATGTGGTAGCCTCAAATCAGAGCAATAGTGAAAGAAAGAAGGAATGAGCAATTTGTTGAATGAATGAAGGTGGCTATTTATATTAATCCTTGAATCATAGGATGATAACAAGTGTTTATGTGTTGCCCAAGGATTAATCTCATCCCTACAAGTGTTTGGATCAGGTTACAAGCCTTGGGGAACACTTAAATAGCCCACAAGATTGCAAAAACCAAGTTAGAAATCAGTTTGCAATTGCTGGGAAGCGGTTCGGAAAATTATGAAAAATGGCCTCTGTCGCATGTCGTGCCAGAGCACTATGGCTCCCTCGCGTGGCGCAAGGGGAGTTATTTTGCCAAAAGTTTCAGAAATGACAGAAATGGTCCCTGCAGCCTTTAAAGTGCATTTTTAACGCATATAACCCCCGTTAACCCAATTTCAAGGCTCTACAAGGATGTTAAAGCATAGGGGACTTGAAATATGCTTGGAAATATCAAGGATGTCGGTTCGTTTGGTCGTACGGTCGCTTTTTTCGGTTAATTACGACGAAACTCGAACAGACACGAAGACGATCCAAATTGCGCGACGAAGGGTATTTTTGCATTCCTATCACTAAAATAAAATATTTTAGTGATTACAAAATTTTTTGGATTTCCGGATGTGCTCAGAATACAAGAAATGCACGAAAATGCAAACTTTCGCAGTTTTTGACGCTTTTAGTCCATGTGATCAAATAAGCGTATTTTCACATACCGAACACCTAAAACTTATTTATAAGCTATGTAAGGGTATTTAGGGTATGTTTAGCTTATGATCTTGTTTCAGAATGTACGTTGCTATGCGAATCAGCAGACTTTTGCAGGTTGTCGCAAATAGTCCCTCTGATCAAATAAGCGTATTTTCGCATACTGAAACCCTCAAAACTTATTTCTAAGCTATGTTATGGGTATTTAGGGTATGTTTAGCTTATGATCTTGTTTTAGAATGTACGTTGCTATGTGAATCGGCAGACTTTTGCAGTTTGTCATAAATAGTCCCTGTGATCGAATAAACTTGTTTTTGCCAAACCAAACCCTTCAAAACCTATTTCTAAGTTATGTAAAGGTTATTTAAGGGATGTTAAGCTTATGTCACTATTTTGGAGTGTACGTTTCATTAACTGATTACGTTTGCGTAATAGTATACATAAAACTTCCATAAAAGCTTCTCGAGAGTTCGGAATCATACGAAATTTGATATGTGTACTTGTCATATGTAATTGTACAAATCCCGAGAATGAAATGCAAGATTTCATTGCATTCATAATTGTATGATGATCGTAAAGCACAAATGTCACATTCTCCCCTACTTTAGGAAATTTCGTCCCGAAATTTTATTTAGAGGAAACTTGTAGGAGCAGATGTGGATGATTCGCTTTCAAATAAATCCTCCGTTCCCTGAGTAAAACTCTGGGCCACGTCTGGATTTCCAGCGAACTTTTTTAATTATACTCGTCTGTTGTTTGTAGGGAAGAGTTTAGATCTGAAGATTTAAACTCCATTCCAATAGGTTTGTGTATGATTGTACCGAATCTCAAGAGTGATATGTAATTGTTAAAATGATATCCTTGTTGTAGTAAAATATGGAGAGCGTGTGAATTCGTCAAGAAGTTGGAGTTTCGAACAACGGATAGAGAGAATGTTTCCTATGAAGACTATTATAGGAAACTTGTGTGTGCTCAAAATTAGAGTCGGGGAGTATAACATAAAACAACATTGGTCAAGGTCCAGAACTTCTAGTAACTCAAATAACGTCACGCTTGCAATGTAATAAGTAACACTTATATATAGGAAGTACCATCGTCGTATCCACCATACCTTTATTACATTGTTCCCGTTTCATTATTCTTATCACTATAGGTTCTTACACATGACAAAACTTGTTGTGGTTTCTGTGCACTGAATTCCATAATTATGTATGCATCCATAATTACGTAATTCCTTGCACAATCCGCACAGTTCATTTTATAATGTGTAGGAAAAAAATCTGTGATGTCTTGACTAGACTACCATAGAGTCTCTTTAATTAGATCAATGAATGATCTCTTTAAATAGACCACCAAAGAGTCTCTTCAACAAGATCACCAAAGGATCTCTTTAACTAGATTGACAAATGATCTCTTTAACTAGACCACCAAAGGGTCTCTTTAACTAGATCAACACATGATCTCTTTAACTAGATTGACGAACGACCTCTTTAACTAGACCACCAAAGGGTTTCTTTAACTAGATCAACACATGATCTCTTTAACTACATTGACGAATCAATCTCTTTAACTAGACCACCAAAGGGTCTCTTTAACTATATCAACACATGATATATTTAACTAGATCAACTCATGATCTCTTTAACTAGACCACCAAAGGGTCTCTTTAACTATGTCAACACATGATATCTTTAACTAGATCAACGCATGATCTCTTTAACTAGACCACCAAAGGGTCTCTTTAACTATATCAACGAATGATATCTTTAAGTAGATCAAAAAATGATCGCTTTAACTAGACCCCCAAAGGGTCTCTTTAACTATGGAACAGTACTTCACAATCCAAGGGTCTTAACTATTGCATAGAAGCCCATTAATGATTTAAGATAATACTTTTGGATATCCTTCTAAAAATCCATCATATGAAGATATGGAAGACTCTATAAGGATTTGGATAGTGAGCATTTGGATCACACATAAACACATAATCACATAATCACATAGTTGTCAACTTGGTCATCATCTTGTTATCAATTTGTTATCGATTGCACACATGCATTTAAAGTACACCAGGAATCCAATCAATGGACTTCAACTAGTACTTTAAACATCCTCAAGAATCTAACTATGAAGATAGGAAGATCTTATAAGGGTTCGGTTTTGTCCTCATTGAATCGTAACATACGTATTAAAGCATACAAAGAATCCAATTAAGGACTTTGATTTTCCACTTTAAACATCCACAAGGATCTAACTATGAAGATAGGAAGATCCTATAAGGATTTTGGAATTTGTGTAGCGAGAAATTCTTTCGAAACCTTGTACTAGGTATGCTAAGTCAACATACGAAGTATAGTGTTTATGAAATCAAGGCGCTAGATATGCTAAGTCAACATATGAAGCAAATAGGATCCTTGAAATCAATGTGCTAGGCATGTTAAGTCAACATACGAAGCAGAATGTCCTTGAAAAATGTGTACAACGTATGCTAAGTCAACATATAAGCAAAGTGTTTTTGAAAATCATGTACTACGTATGCTAAGTCAACATACGAGCAGAGTGTTCTTGAAAACTATGCATGAGATCTTTGAAAATATGTTTAATGTTTTTGAAACCTTATGTAATGTTTTTGAAATCATGTACTAGGTTTATTAGGTAAATATGTTTATAAAATGTTTTAAAACCATGTGAGATGATTTTGAAATCATGTATGAGGTTTTTGAAAACATGGATAATATTTTTGAAATTATGCACTTGGTATATTGGGAAAATATACTATGTTTATTGTTTATGAAAGCCAGAACGTAATGATATATACATAGTGTGACAATTGTCAAAATTGCATGTATTCGTACAATAATTAGACAATGATTAACGCTTAATGACTGTGCTGATTTAACATTTATGACATGAATATTTCCTGATTATTATTATCATACATACATGTGCATCATATGTTGCAAAATGTCATATCATTATTGCACATAACACTTTATTGATTCAAATGATGCACGAAGTAGAGTGAGCACACTTATCAGACAAACCAGAAAAATGCTGACAGAATTCAGTACATAGACAGACATGATATTGAGACGCAGAATGAGCCAAAAGCCAAGAGTTACACTAGTATTGTGTGTAGGAAAGTAAGGATTATAAAACTGCCTTCCTAGAGATAGTTCAAGTGTCGGAGAGTGCCTAAAACTCACATAAACTGCAGAATTTTGTAGAATTCAGCAAAATTCAGCATTTGAACAACATAATATTATGCAGAAATATGGTTAAATGATCCAGAATGCTTTCCTAAGTGTCGGGAATCAAAACTATCACAAAAGGTAACATAAAGCAAACTAAACTGCGTAGTTTAGCACCTTAACGAACCGGTAGCCAACCGAACAACCGGACACTACCCGAAACACCAAATTTTCACTAGAAGCATTGTTTTAAAATTTCTGAGCTAGTTATGGTCCTCGAACATCATAACACACTATATAACATCCTAATAACTAAGCACCTAACTATAACACTTGGATTTCAACTATATAACCTAACTAACAATTAAGCCCTAATCTATACCCCCACTCCTATTTACGGACCATCAAGGGTGGCCCACCCTTGATTTTTCTTGCTTATTAAATTGGATCATGTTTCATCTTTATGGACATATGACACATTAGAGAAAGCATGGTTGGAGATTATAGGTTTAACCTCAAAGTTCATAACCATCATTCTCATTCCAACACAACACACACCATACTCTCTCTTCCTCTCCCTCTCCTCTCGGCCGTAACCCACACCACACACCACCTTCATCATCATTCAACTATCATCCATTCTTCAAGCATACAAAGGTGTAAGAAGCCATACAAGGAAGCTAGGAACTCTTGGAAGTTGAAGGACCTCTTGCAAGTGCTTTTAACCATCTCATCTTTATCTTGTGATCATCCCTAGCCTTGAGCTAGTAGTAAGATCATTCTACACTCCATTTTACATCTTATTTAGTTGGTTAAAGAATGATACAAGTAACTTAACATGAAGAACACTATGAATCAAGAACATGAAACTTAAACATAAGCTTAAAGATCATAAGAATACATGTTGTTAAGTGTTGTTTTGTTTCTTTAATGATGATTACTTGTGTTTATGATGTTAAACATCATATGATCTTGCTAGATAGTGATTAAAAACATAATCTAGCAAGATGAGAGGATGATTATGTTTAAGATCAAGATGATCATCCTTATGTTAAAGCATGAACTTGAAGTATAAATTGTTTTCTTGAAGTATGATGATCAAAGTGTAATATGAATCTTGTAAATATGTGATTTCAAGAATGATTTTTCAAGAAACCAAGTTAAAATACAAGATTTAAATAAACTTGGTTCTTAAAGAAACTAACCACATTTTTAGTGGTTAATCAAGTGTAGAATCATGTGTTTAACAAGAAAAACTCAAGAAGAAATATTTTTAGAAAAATGATTAACAAATATTTAGAAATATATTTTAAACCATGAATTTTCATATGAAGTTTGCCATAAATTTTGTTACAAAAATTATAAATATTGGAGGTTGGTTTTTGATGATAAAAGTGACTAAATATGTATTTAGGAGAATATATATTTAGATGTCACCATGTGTGAGATTAGTTGTATATTATATGTATTAGTTATATTATTTTAGGACTTGAAATAATATAACTCACCAAAATACCAAGAAATTACAATACAAAATATTACCAATATTCCAAGAAATAAATATATAATTTATACCCAAAATATGGGATAAACCGAAGAAGAAATATAATTTACATAAATATTACGGAATTAAATTCATGAGTATATTTTGGTAAATGGTATTTTGGACACCAAGAAAACAAAAATATGATTCTTACAATTATTACAAAAATATATCATATTTTTTATAAGGAGAAAATATATTATTTTTGGGTAAATAAAAATATATATGTTTTCTTGAAATTATTAGGAGATACATTATTTTTGGGAGAAAATGTATATTTTCATAAACAAACATAAAATACATTATTTTTGGGTGAAAAATAGATTGAAATATATTTTCTATGTAAGATTTCCTAAAATATATAGTTTGAAAACATATATTGGTGAATTGTTGTTGGAAATATTATTCCGGAAATAAATACAAAAATTAAGTATAAGAATACTTAATAAATACGATAAAAATACGTATTCTCGTATGTATAGAAATACACCGGAATACGCCACCGATACTTGGCAAAAATATACGAACTCAAGAATACAAGTATGAATACACCCATCCTTGGGAATGATATACATGTACAAGTACTTAAATGTGTCAAGTTAAATTGTATTATTTTAACAAATACTCCAAAATTTAATAAATATAATTTGAGTTAAAAAATTTATTATTTTGGCAAATAATTATATAACTTGGAGTAATATTGAAGACACAAGGAACGAAACTCAAGGACACTAACTAAGACCAGGTCAAGGCACGACCCACTCGTCTAATAAACCGTAGTACGTTTGTAGGTAGTCGTGCACTCTAAGGATAGCTTTGAATTACTTGATTGAAGGACGCAAAAATGTGAGTTCATGTCTCCCTTTTCTTTAATTGTTTTCGGTTTTATAACTGCGGGGGTGAAGTACATGTTACAAAATGTTTATAAATGTTTACATATGGTATGGTTAGCTAAGGAATGAACTGTTACATCATGTGAATGGGTAGGCGCACACTTAAGACCATTAATCCTCGTATATGGACTGAGGGACATGAGTGATAGATCTACTTGGGTGTAGCGATCCCCACCCATGAGGATCGGGATTTGGCCCATGAGGTGACTATGTCTTCCAGCCGGAAGCCCGGTACAAAATCTGCTAGGTTTGAGCCTTCCTACGCCGTTGAACACATGTTAATGGCCTTGCAAACCATTAATTGATCTGTTTACTTGTTTCTTTCATACCGGGATTACAAATACAAACTTACAATGGTTACAAAGTTTGTTACGTGCTCACATACAAAACACATGAACTCGCTCAACTTTTGTTGATGTTTTCAAACTACATGTATTTCTGGGAATTAAAATGGATCTGGCGGGCGCTCAAGTTTTCAAGTCATGTCTCTAATAAAAGATGTCATCCTAAGTCAAAGGGGTTTGGGTTATGTATTTTATCTTGGATAAGATACATGGCACAAAACCTAGTTTGTGAATGTCTTTTGTCAAGTCATGTTTGGAACTTAAAACTTTGTTAGTGTTGTATTTTGGACATGAAGTATGTGTTTGGGATTTAAAACAATGTTGTTTGTGACGTTTTAAAACTACTTATGGATGAACATCTTGGGTTCTATCATATAGTTGTTTGTTATGGTTGAATGCAATGATATTAAGCAAGTCACACATAATCACACTTTCGCAAAAGTCAGGGTGTGACAGTTTGGTATCAGAGCTTCGATTGTAGCGAACTAGAATTCTTTCTCGAGTCTAGACTACAATCATTAGGGCTCTCACGAAAATGTTTTCACAACATGTTTTCATTGCATACACAAAACGCCCCGATCCATGGAACAAACGTTTTACAAAAGGAAAGACAAGAAACACAATGCAAGGTCACATTGGTGGTTTAGTCCTGGGTAGACTAGGAAAGATAGAGAAAGATTCATGAGGAATAATGAGGATACATGATTTATGATACATTATCTTTGATTGCATACTAAGTGATAGTGCTGATATATGTGCATATGTTATGATTGCTATGTTACAGGCACTATGTCTTCTTCTGAGAGCGGACTATCAGATATTGATGACCCGATGGCTGTCGTCTCAGATGACAAGATTGCACCGGAGCTGGAGATTTTTACGTCAGAAATGGAGAGTGATCCTAACATGCTATCAGATGACGAGGACGACTTTCAGCCATTCGCGTTGCCCGACTTTGGAGATGATTTACCCCTTGCTGATGGTTTTCCTGACGAGAATCCTTTTATCATTCCTGCTCCAGTCCATGATCATCTCATCATCGCTCATCCCGATGGTGAGCACATCGTGGCTCTGGTCCTCGATGCTGTACCTCTCGTGGTCATCCCTCCTGAGGATTGACCTTTTGATGACTTGTTTGATGACGATATCGATCTGTTTGTAGACGGTCCTCCTGTTGATGTCCAGGGTGATGGAGAGATAGACGAGGACATTGTAGCTATCCCACCTCCTGAGATTCCTGTTGTTGAGATATCCTCTAATTCCAGCTTGCACTCGGTTTCAGATTCCTTTGAGTATGTGACGTCTTCAGCTTTACAGGTGGTCGGATTACAACGTTACGCTACTGATTCTGTTGATGACACTGCTATGTTAGCTGCACCATCTCCTCCACACGACCCCGAGCCTGGTCCTGATCCAGATCTTGATCCTATTGATCAGCCTGATGTTGCACCTGCTGATCCTGAGCCGATACCTGAGCCTGACCATGTTCCATTTGGCTTACCAGACATTGCACCTCTTATTCCTGACCCAGTTCCTGCACCTGTTGAGCTCCCAGTTGTTGAGCCATTTATTCCTCCACTCGCACGCGCTGATGTTGCTCCTTTCCCTCCTGTAGGGTCTGATGTCCACTGCACTGACTTGCCGATCGTTTTCTTAAAGGACATCCCTGCACCCCGTCCAGGGGAAGGTACTTCAGGCCAGCAGCCTAGTTACGATCCTTTTGCTTCAGCAGCTCATCCTCAGATCCCTCAGACTGCACCGTTTGCTCCCTACACTTCTTCACCACTTGACGAGCCATTCCGATGGTTCCTACCGTACTCTATGCCGATCTCAGATCCCTATCATCCCTCTCATTTTGTTGGCTACACACGGGATGATTTACTTTTATCACTTCAGCTCCAGTTTGAGAATATGAGCCGTAGAGTTTTGGAGCTTGAGCTGACTCCACGTTCCTCACCGTGTCCCTGTCAGTCTACTTCTGTTCCTCCACGTTCATCACCGTCTCCTTTTGCACATCCACCTGCTCCTCTTACTCCTTTCCCAGGTTTTGATGCTCGATTCCTTACAGTCGAGCAGCAAATCAGTTACTTACTTCGTCATGTATATGAGCTAGAGGAGGAACTTGCACATGTGCGCAGCTTGCTTTTCTTCCCTCCTCCTCCTCTTCCTCCACCTCCACCATCAGCATAGTGGTTTTTGGTTTTATGCAGATTGCATTACTTTTGGTGAGAGCACTACTATTGAGCAGAGATTGTGAAGACTTTTTGAAGACCATATTTGATTATGTGATTTTGTATAGCGACAGACTTTTTGGACAAGGGTTGTGTGACCCTATGTCCCTTTTGATGTGATACGCTTTGTAAACAATGTAACCGTGGTCGGTAATTAATAAAAGCTCAATCGTCATGTTCTCACTAAACACATTGTTGATTTACATGTTTATGCTATGATTATGTTGTTGCATGATTGCTTGATATGATGATTGTTTATATATACGTACATACGACCTTTAGAAAATTATGTAATTATGTAACGAATAAGACCTGAACTACCAAATCTTCTTATTAGAAGGAAAATGCCTCCTCAAAGGAACAATCAATTGCCCACGACCGAGGTAGAATTACAAGAGCGCATCTCACAGGCCATCGCACAACATGAGGCCCTTCGCTCCGAACACAGCGGGGGTACCTCAGGGAATAATGTAACAACCCTGATTTCAAACATGTACTTGTTTGATACACACATCGCATTTTGAGATGCAAATTTGTTGATTCATGCTTTGTTTTGTGCTCTTACATGATTTACCGGCCCAAATACGTGAGGAATTGCTTTAATAGTTTGGTTTCATGCTTGAAAACAAGGTTACATTAGTTACAGGGACCTAACGTGTCATTATGTGAAAGCATAAGTATAGGGACCTAATTGTCATTCTTTGAAACTTGCTTGAAAACTTTGATTTCAAGTCCGAGGACTAAAACCGTTATTTTTAGAAAGTACAAAAGTCCGGGGGCTAAATTCTCATTTTTGAAATCTTATAAGTTCGGGTTAAAAGTAAAAATTTTGAAAAAACTATAAAGTTTAGGGTCCCTTATGACATTTCTGAAACTTGTTTTATAAATAAAATATAAACTTTTAAAAACTTTTAAAAGTTTAGGGTCTAAAATGTCATTTTTGAAACTTACATTTTAAATAAAATAAATAAATTTATTTTTGAAATAAAGTCAAGGGGTCTTCTGGTCATTTTTCGAAACTTATACTTCAGGGACTGGTTTGGACATTTTTAAAACTATTTTTGGTTAAATTACCCTAACCGGGTTAAATAATATGAAAGGATTTCTTGTTTAAAAAAAAAAACTAACTAAGTTAGTCTTTTCAGTTAACAAGTCCAGGGACTGTTCTTGTCATTTCTAAAACTAATTTAACCCAAGGATCTAACCAGGTTAAGTATTTCATAAGACTTCTTAATAAAAAGACTAACCTAGTTAGACTACCTAGTTAACTATTTGAAGGACCATATGTGACTTAACTGAACCAACAGGGACAAAATTGAAAATTTGTTTTTAAACCGGTAAACACCGCGTATGTTGCCGGATTCGAGCCAAATCGCAACCAGACAAGATTCAATGTTCCAATACACACGCCTGCTTGTTCTCCATGACAAAATGAACCCGTCCAAACCTGTTTCTTGACCGAGGCCATGCATTTACAGTTTCAAAAACAAAAAAATTTATAAAAAGTTTAGTGGGAATCAATTCCACTGTTTTGTATCGAAATCGAATCAATTGAACCGTTATATAAGTCCCCCGAACATCCCTTAACCTCACACCACTTCCAATTCACTCAAAAACATCGTAAAACCCGTCTGTATCGTCTCTGCAACTGGTCGCCGGAATCGAGTCGCCGGAGCTAGCCGATACGTCAACCCCACCGATACCGGTCCGATGTTTCTCGATTAATTGGTATGATTACGCTTATTTAATGTTCCTGCAAACTTAATTAGATTATAATCACAGTTTCAGTCGAATTCGGGTTCTGTTGACTTCTGTTGACCGCCATTTTGGGGAAGATGACCAGTATTATTTTTTTCTTTTATTTTTATTAAAACTGTTAAACTTTAAATATTCATATTAAATCTATTTTTAGTAGTTAAATTCTGAAAATTTTAACATAAATACTTTCGACACTGATATATTTATTGAAAATATAAAACTTACAAAAATATTTATAAAACTATTTGTTATATTATTAAAACAGTTTTATTCTTCAAAAATTCATATTAAATCTGATCTTCAGAAATAAAATCTGAAAATTTTATGATAATTAGTTTAGACAGTAAACTCTATAAAAATAATATTGTTTCTGGTTTTGCATGTAATCTTGATACCTTTATAATTAAATCAGTATTTGCACTTTAAAATATAATTTTGTTTAATTGATTTAGATTATAAAAACTATATAAATTTTGTCCGAAATTATTTTTATGACATTTCATGCATTATTCTGAGATTGTATAAAATTTGTTACTATTTTATCATGTACATGTTATTTTACATAAATAAATCAGTTAAACCAGTTAAATTACATGGTTTAATTTAATATAGTTAAATTATATAATTTATGGCAGAAAATATTATTATAATATTTCATGAGTTGGTATAAATTCATTCACTGTTTGGTTATTTACAGAATATTTATTTTAAATAAATCAGTTAAATCTCATATTTTAAAGAGATAATTACATTAATTTAATCATTCTGATTTGTAAATTATTTCCAAAATTATTTTTATAATTTCATCCATGTTATTTTGAGATTATTAAAAATCAGAAACCATGTTTAATTATTTTGCATGTTATTTTTATATTATAACCTTTATAAAATCAGTTATTTGTAATAATCCCTTTTAATTCTAGATTATTTTTATAAAAAAAAAATTTTGGCCATAATATTTATTTTAAATCTGTATTATTGCATATTGATTATTAAAAATGTTATTTCTAAATTTTCTGATATAAATTAATTACTTAGACAATTATTTAAATAATTATTCTGCTATTTCATTTTTAAACAAATAATTAACTATTTATTTAATATATATATATTTCTGTCATGATAATTATTTTAAACCTGATTTATACTTGTTATATAATTAAAATGTTATTTTGATTATTCTGTCCTAAATTAATTATTTAGATAATTAATCTGTATAATTATCATGTTATTCTGAAAATATATACATTTTTAGAACACCGGAATTAATTTATAATTTTTATAAATTAATTTAACATTTGGACTATATTGTTGTGACTCTCATTTTAAGCTGATTGTTCACTTAAACTCTTGTAAGTGAATTGTACATATATATATATATATATATATACATATATAATTGTTGTTTTAAAATATACAAATATTATTATTTGTATAACTTGTATAAAATATACTTCATAAATTAATCCCTTTAAAAGGTTAACCAAGTTATCAAGTCTTCCTCAAACCGGATTAGTCAAACCGGACAAACGTTTTAGACATAGTGAACCGTTTATACAAAATTACAGTTTTGCCCATTTGTTAATGCCATACCCAATATTGTTTATGCATGTTAAATTACAAATAGAGTGACGTGGAAAGATCCTGTGTTCCCGCTAAAACTCTACACATATACTTGCCTAGGAATTTACACGCAGACCAGGTGAGTTCATAGTCCCCATTTTCTGTTTTACAATATTTTCGGGGTGAAACATATGTAATAATGTGATACAAATTCATTTGCATTGTTGTGGCTATTTTGATTGTTTCCTCTCAATTGTTTGATTACTTGATGCTTAATCATTACGTTCATTAACTCCGTACAAGCCGAATGGTACATTATAGCGCTATAGGGGCGACACCCCATCCGACTTCCAGTGCAGCTCTATTGTTGTTGTTGTTATTGTTGTTGTTGTTGTTGTTGTTCATGTTATTCATTGCGGAAGTCTGGATGATCAATGCCGTGTTCCGTCTACAAGGTTTGAATGTTCACCAAGCGGGACTTGTTTCATTCAATTGTTTAGAACATATCAAATGCCACATTGTTAAACATTTTATTTCATTATCACTTATTTGTTTATTACCAAACTAAACAAAACCTATGAACTCACTCAACCGTTTGTTGACCCGTTTATTTTAACATATGTTTCAGGTGTTGATTGTTTGAAGTTAGCTTTGCTTATGGATCACATAGGATTGCTCAAGACAAGTGTCTTAGCTAAATAAAAACAAGACTTTTGTGAACAATGTGTTATAGTTGTTATGTACTAGTTTGGATGAGAATGCAATCCTACCAATCAACTTAATTATATTTCAACTTTAATTTAACCACCATGTGCTCATATGCATTCTATCAAGTTTCGTGATGCCCTCGACGTTTCCGCCTCCGGTCAGGGTGTCACAGGTTGGTATCAGAGCCATGGTTATAGGGATTTAGGTTATTAGAAAATACTTTTGACCTAGACTATAACTTACCTAGGGCACCTATCCACTAGATACACTGTCCGCTTCCTCATCCTTATTTCTATTCTTATTCTTTGAAACCAAAGCCTCGACACGACGGATTTCCCTCCTTAAACTTTTTGGATATACAAGTTATTCATCATCTGTCCTCAGGTGATTTAAAAAAAAAAATCTTTTTCAAAACCGTCACTGATTTTTACTCTCGTCAAAGTCTTGGGCTCTCATAACGAACTCGTGCAATCTGGAAGGGTGGATGCCTGTATTCTGAGTTTTCTGTCTAGGCAAGCACTTCGTATATATCTCATCAGACGCGAGACCAGTTGTGCTTACCTGGGAATTCTCGGGATGAGTGTCCACTTATAGGCTAAAGCATGACTTCATTAAGTTATAAGAACCCAACTACTTTGATTAGTCACTGATATTGTTTATTCGTATAATAAACGATGTACATCTTGTTATGTTTTCTCCCTCGTCTTCATTGATTTTATGAAACAATTTCACCAAAAACATTTCTTTCTAATTCCTATGACCTTTTGATTTCCCCTACTATTTGGAGATACATAGCTGGTCCAATGACTCTCTTGCCCATGATTTTTCCTAGTCATTAAAACACAAGCACACTTCATCATTTTACCAAAGACATTTATTCTCAAACAGAAACCAAACCAATTTTTCTCATACCTATAAGATCCTATAGATATTATAACATCGTTTTACTAAAATTCTTTTTAAAATCAATAAATCATTTACTTTTCAAAAATCACTAAGTTCATCATGCTAAATTTCCCCTCAAGGATCAATGTTTCCACTAGAACCTTCAAATTTCAAATTTCTTAATAATGCAAACTTACCATCCATCGCACGATATGTTGTTTAAAATTTAAGACCATGGGCAAGAAAACTTCATAGGAACCGACAATTTTCAACTTATATAAACCCTTTTTAAAACAAAAGTAATTTCTTACAAAATATGGCATGCATAACTAGTAAGTAATTTATATTCTTTTTACATGTATGAACTAGATCCTACCTTGCAAAACAAACTCAGTTTACCTTATTCGGTAAACTCAACGTTTTACACGCGCATATAATCATGCACGTTTTAGTCAATATCTCGCAAAGATTTCACCTATGCCATCCGTTTTACATCCTCAATCTCTCGATCGTTTTATATGCCTAAATTGTTTTATACTATATACACAATCATTTTTATTCGTATTTACACTCATAGTCATATTCATAACCATACGTTTTTAAGCTTAACCTCATACTCATATCCACATTGTTATACTCATAAGTGTTATTAGTCACACTTATACTTATATCCATACATTTATAGTCCAAAGTTTATACATTGTACGTTTATACCCATACTCACAATGATACCATTACATCACACGGTATTAATATTCGTACTCACATTCGTGCATTTTACGTTTACGTTCCCGCTTATACTTTACACTTGTACCTACACCCATACTCCCAAATTAGCAAGGGTTACAGATCGAAAACCTCAAGGCTTAGGAGTTTACAACTCGTAAGTATATATACGACCACTGTATAATGGTCACATACAACGGTTACATAGTCGTTGTAAAACGGCTATATTCCACCCCTATAAATAACCAATCAACACTCTCATTTTATTCAAAACACCCTTTCTTCTCGTCCTCTTCAAAAATGCATCCGAGTAGCCTGGTTCTGGTGATTGCTGGTGTGATGCTTGGAGTATTGCTATTTCTAATTCTTAACCTTCCACCAGAAGAAATGGGTCACTTTCTTCTCATATACTGTTTCGTTGTTGTACCATTGTATTATATTTGTATCATGATGAGCCTATGAATGTTGTGTTTAGTGTATTTATTTTAGAAATGAATTATTAATGTTTTCAAAGTGTGTTGTGTGGTGAACAAAACCATTCAGTCCATATAACAATCATGCATTACGAATTCACTCTTATATTCACTTCCCCTCGTTGCGTTTATACAAATATTCTCATACGTACTCACACTTATACGCTTTTCATACTTAAACATGTTTTACATATATATTCATATACATTTCACTTATCCCTACACCTGTACGATCATGTTTACATTGACATTCACAATCATGTTGATACTCACACCTCCTACTTATTCAAAAGTGCTCACACTTGTACTCACATTTATACTCATCTACCATACCCGATATGCCTATACTTATAATCATGCTCTTATTCATACATTTGTGTTATGCTCGCATATGTGTTCATATTTAAACTTATACTGTGTTTACGATCTCATTCATACTCAAAATATTATACACACTTACTAACTCATGATTTCAAAACATTTTCATGATAAATTTACATTTCATGCGTAATGCACACTATCGGTTTGGCTAGATGTGAAATTTATGTTAACATTTCACTTAAACGAAACACCTGCTAATAAATTCGTATTATGCAAAACAAACATATTATCATTGCTAGTATGAAGCATGTCCTGATCCAATTATTGTTGTGATGTGACAATGCCTATTTAATTTAGATGTGTTTTGACCTTGTTTGTTTCCCTTACGTACTTAACTAGAAGAGCCATGTCGACCATGCGATGAAACGCGTAATTATGGGTGCACACTTAATTACGGGGTTCAACGCATGAGAATCATAGTAAATCTTGTTAAGTATAGTGGCATAAAATTTAGGGTGATCAGGTAATGAGACAAGTATAGTGCAATACGAACATGGTGGATACGCCACCGGTACTTCCTATATATAAGTGTTCTTATTATGTTATGCTTTGAAATGTTACCCGAATCACTTGAAGATTTTATGTTACCCTGGACCGTATTGTTGTTATCTGATACATGTTGTTTGCATTTATACCCCATGTCTGCGTGTAAAACATTGCCTAACAAGAATCAAAACCATATTCATTTCCGTTTCTGAGAAATGAATTATTCATTACATGCTTGTACATACATTTGTTTACATTGCAATTACATTTTTACGGACTCTTTCGAATAAATTTCGGGACGAAATTTTCTAAAGTAGGGGAGACTGTAACAACCCTGATTTCAAACATGTACTTGTTTGATACACACATCGCATTTTGAGATGCAAATTTGTTGATTCATGCTTTGTTTTGTGCTCTTACATGATTTACCGGCCCAAATACGTGAGGAATTGCTTTAATAGTTTGGTTTCATGCTTGAAAACAAGGTTACATTAGTTACAGGGACCTAACGTGTCATTATGTGAAAGCATAAGTATAGGGACCTAATTGTCATTCTTTGAAACTTGCTTGAAAACTTTGATTTCAAGTCCGAGGACTAAAACCGTTATTTTTAGAAAGTACAAAAGTCCGGGGGCTAAATTGTCATTTTTGAAATCTTATAAGTTCGGGTTAAAAGTAAAAATTTTGAAAAAACTATAAAGTTTAGGGTCCCTTATGACATTTCTGAAACTTGTTTTATAAATAAAATATAAACTTTTAAAAACTTTTAAAAGTTTAGGGTCTAAAATGTCATTTTTGAAACTTACATTTTAAATAAAATAAATAAATTTATTTTTGAAATAAAGTCAAGGGGTCTTCTGGTCATTTTTCGAAACTTATACTTCAGGGACTGGTTTGGACATTTTTAAAACTATTTTTGGTTAAATTACCCTAACCGGGTTAAATAATATGAAAGGATTTCTTGTTTAAAAAAAAAAACTAACTAAGTTAGTCTTTTCAGTTAACAAGTCCAGGGACTGTTCTTGTCATTTCTAAAACTAATTTAACCCAAGGATCTAACCAGGTTAAGTATTTCATAAGACTTCTTAATAAAAAGACTAACCTAGTTAGACTACCGAGTTAACTATTTGAAGGACCATATGTGACTTAACTGAACCAACAGGGACAAAATTGAAAATTTGTTTTTAAACCGGTAAACACCGCGTATGTTGCCGGATTCGAGCCAAATCGCAACCAGACAAGATTCAATGTTCCAATACACACGCCTGCTTGTTCTCCATGACAAAATGAACCCGTCCAAACCTGTTTCTTGACCGAGGCCATGCATTTACAGTTTCAAAAACAAAAAAAATTATAAAAAGTTTAGTGGGAATCAATTCCACTGTTTTGTATCGAAATCGAATCAATTGAACCGTTATATAAGTCCCCCGAACATCCCTTAACCTCACACCACTTCCAATTCACTCAAAAACATCGTAAAACCCGTCTGTATCGTCTCTGCAACTGGTCGCCGGAATCGAGTCGCCGGAGCTAGCCGATACGTCAACCCCACCGATACCGGTCCGATGTTTCTCGATTAATTGGTATGATTACGCTTATTTAATGTTCCTGCAAACTTAATTAGATTATAATCACAGTTTCAGTCGAATTCGGGTTCTGTTGACTTCTGTTGACCGCCATTTTGGGGAAGATGACCAGTATTATTTTTTTCTTTTATTTTTATTAAAACTGTTAAACTTTAAATATTCATATTAAATCTATTTTTAGTAGTTAAATTCTGAAAATTTTAACATAAATACTTTCGACACTGATATATTTATTGAAAATATAAAACTTACAAAAATATTTATAAAACTATTTGTTATATTATTAAAACAGTTTTATTCTTCAAAAATTCATATTAAATCTGATCTTCAGAAATAAAATCTGAAAATTTTATGATAATTAGTTTAGACAGTAAACTCTATAAAAATAATATTGTTTCTGGTTTTGCATGTAATCTTGATACCTTTATAATTAAATCAGTATTTGCACTTTAAAATATAATTTTGTTTAATTGATTTAGATTATAAAAACTATATAAATTTTGTCCGAAATTATTTTTATGACATTTCATGCATTATTCTGAGATTGTATAAAATTTGTTACTATTTTATCATGTACATGTTATTTTACATAAATAAATCAGTTAAACCAGTTAAATTACATGGTTTAATTTAATATAGTTAAATTATATAATTTATGGCAGAAAATATTATTATAATATTTCATGAGTTGGTATAAATTCATTCACTGTTTGGTTATTTACAGAATATTTATTTTAAATAAATCAGTTAAATCTCATATTTTAAAGAGATAATTACATTAATTTAATCATTCTGATTTGTAAATTATTTCCAAAATTATTTTTATAATTTCATGCATGTTATTTTGAGATTATTAAAAATCAGAAACCATGTTTAATTATTTTGCATGTTATTTTTATATTATAACCTTTATAAAATCAGTTATTTGTAATAATCCCTTTTAATTCTAGATTATTTTTATAAAAAAAAAAAAATTTGGCCATAATATTTATTTTAAATCTGTATTATTGCATATTGATTATTAAAAATGTTATTTCTAAATTTTCTGATATAAATTAATTACTTAGACAATTATTTAAATAATTATTCTGCTATTTCATTTTTAAACAAATAATTAACTATTTATTTAATATATATATATTTCTGTCATGATAATTATTTTAAACCTGATTTATACTTGTTATATAATTAAAATGTTATTTTGATTATTCTGTCCTAAATTAATTATTTAGATAATTAATCTGTATAATTATCATGTTATTATGAAAATATATACATTTTTAGAACACCGGAATTAATTTATAATTTTTATAAATTAATTTAACATTTGGACTATATTGTTGTGACTCTCATTTTAAGCTGATTGTTCACTTAAACTCTTGTAAGTGAATTGTACATATATATATATATATATACATATATAATTGTTGTTTTAAAATATACAAATATTATTATTTGTATAACTTGTATAAAATATACTTCATAAATTAATCCCTTTAAAAGGTTAACCAAGTTATCAAGTCTTCCTCAAACCGGATTAGTCAAACCGGACAAACGTTTTAGACATAGTGAACCGTTTATACAAAATTACAGTTTTGCCCATTTGTTAATGCCATACCCAATATTGTTTATGCATGTTAAATTACAAATAGAGTGACGTGGAAAGATCCTGTGTTCCCGCTAAAACTCTACACATATACTTGCCTAGGAATTTACACGCAGACCAGGTGAGTTCATAGTCCCCATTTTCTGTTTTACAATATTTTCGGGGTGAAACATATGTAATAATGTGATACAAATTCATTTGCATTGTTGTGGCTATTTTGATTGTTTCCTCTCAATTGTTTGATTACTTGATGCTTAATCATTACGTTCATTAACTCCGTACAAGCCGAACGGTACATTATAGCGCTATAGGGGCGACACCCCATCTGACTTCCAGTGCAGCTCTATTGTTGTTGTTGTTATTGTTGTTGTTGTTGTTGTTCATGTTATTCATTGCGGAAGTCTGGATGATCAATGCCGTGTTCCGTCTACAAGGTTTGAATGTTCACCAAGCGGGACTTGTTTCATTCAATTGTTTAGAACATATCAAATGCCACATTGTTAAACATTTTATTTCATTATCACTTATTTGTTTATTACCAAACTAAACAAAACCTATGAACTCACTCAACCGTTTGTTGACCCGTTTATTTTAACATATGTTTCAGGTGTTGATTGTTTGAAGTTAGCTTTGCTTATGGATCACATAGGATTGCTCAAGACAAGTGCCTTAGCTAAATAAAAACAAGACTTTTGTGAACAATGTGTTATAGTTGTTATGTACTAGTTTGGATGAGAATGCAATCCTACCAATCAACTTAATTATATTTCAACTTTAATTTAACCACCATGTGCTCATATGCATTCTATCAAGTTTCGTGATGCCCTCGACGTTTCCGCCTCCGGTCAGGGTGTCACAAATAACCCACCTAACGGTAATGTTTAAGTCACCTAAGACACATTACAATACGTTTGGACATTCCATGTCTGCTTTGCTAATGCTTTCTGTGAATGATGTTGCTTGTGTACAGGTTGTACCTACAAGCGGTTTTTAGACTGCAAGCCTCTAAACTTCGATGGCAGTGGAGGTGCCGTAGCTTTTGTGAGATGGGTTGAGAAGACAGATTCTGTTCTAAGGATGAGTAAGTGTGCACCAGAGCAGCAAGTCACGTACATTTCTGGACTGTTTCTAGATGGAGCTCTGTCATGGTGGAACCTTCAGGTTCAAACGTTGGGTGAGACTGCAGCGTATGCATTGTCTTCGGATGAATTGAAAGAGCTGATGTGAAAGAAGTACTGTTCGAAGGCAGAAATCCAGAAGTTGGAGACTGAATTCTAGAATTTGAAAATTGAAGGTCCAAAGGTAGCTGAGTATGTGCAGAGATTTCATGATTTATCTCGTGTTGTCCCTTATTTGGTACAACCGGAGTTTAAAAGGGTTGAACGTTTCATCTGGGGTTTGGCACCTCAGATTCTCAGCATGGTAACAGCTTCTAAGCCTCTAACCATTACCGAGGCAATTGACTTGAGCGTGGCACTGACTGAAGAAGCAATCCGTCTGGGAAAATTCTCGATTTCAGAGACAAAGAAGAAGGAGAATCATGTAGAGTCGTCTGGGGAAAACAAGAGAAAGTTTTCAAATTTCAAGAAGGGTACCCAAGGGAACAACAACAGTGCTAGCAAGCGGAGAGATGCTAACCCACCAGCCGAGGTCAGGACTGGTGCTGCAAATGCTGAGAACAAAGGGAAGGGGTATATGGGCACTCTGCCTAAGTGTGATGTATGTCAGTTTCATCACACAGGTCAGTGCAGGTTGATGCGTGTGAAGTGTGTATATAAGTTTAAGTATATTTTAAGCCCTTTTACACTTTCTTTAGCCAAGTTTTAAATTTATTAAACACGATATTTACTGACACTAGACACACATATGGGCAAGTGCACCCATCGTGAGCGTAGTATAGTGTTGGTAAGATACCGAGGTCGTCCAAGGACACAAGAGCTTTTAGTACCAGTTTATCCTCAACGTCTAATCAAATCAAAAATTTAGAAAAAAGGTTTTAAACTAGAAAAGATAAAAACTAACTAAAAATGCTGAAAATAAAAATAAAAAGAAAAACAGATAGACAAGATGAATCACTTGGTTCCAACTCGTGTTTAGTGTAACCTTTGATTATTTCCGCACTTTTGCACTATTTAAGAGAATATCTTAGTTATTCTAGTAGGCCCCTCTTTTGAAGGTGACATTACCCTCAACCCAGTAGTTTGAGTCAGCAAGGATACAATCCTAAAGGGTCGGATTATTGAAAAATAATTAATTAATTTGTTAATGCATATTATGGTAGGCCCCTCTTTTGAAGGTGACGTTACCCTCGGCTAAGTAGTCTGAGTCAGCAGGGATACAGTCCTAAGTAGCCGGGTTAATGTATTAATAGTAGCTTACATATGAGGGGATCAAAGAGTTTGGACCCCCGCCATCCAATACCGTTAAGTATTGAAGGAGGTCCTACTAAATTTAACAGGTCCTTGTAGGATCTGTACACTAAACAAGGCAAGACTTTTACCAAACCTTTCCCTTAACCCCCGACCAGGTAGCCAACATACCTCCATATAGACCGTGGAGATATGAATGGTGAAAATCTTTTATTTTATATAGACAGTAAAATAATGCCAAGACACCACGGAAAAACGATAAGGAAAAATCACCTTCAACATAAGAAACTAGTTATTAAAGTCATTAATACATAACCAATTAAAAAGTGCGAAAAGATTAAAAATAAAACGTATTACACTAGACACTTTGTCTCCATGTTGGTGCATGTTTGTGACAACAGCTTAGATTTGGTCTTTGGATATCTTGTAATTAGTTAAACGATAAACAGTTAGCGGTTTTAGCTTTGTAATAGTTAGTTGTAATGTTTGGGCTAACCAAACCCAACGAATTGGGCGTATGGGGGCGAATTGGGCTTGTCCAATTGGCAATCCATGAGGTTTAATCTAGCCCAAGTAGCAACCTTGTGTTATATAAACAAGGCTTTGCTTTAGGGTTTAGGTTAATCAGCCAAAACAGTGTTTGAGAGATAGAGATTTCGTGAGAGCTTGTGCTTGGACGAAATTGAGTGTTGGTTAGGGTTTTGATTGATTGTAATTCAGTTGATTGATAATCAATAGAAACCCGGTTTGAAAGTGAATTGCTGTTCCTACACGTTTTCTGCTATATTCTGATCAAGAGGATTCCGCACTCTTGATTAGATTGACAATTCTGTGAAAGATCCATACAACAAGGGGACCTACACTTCACCAAGTGATGTAAGAGACTTAGGCAAACATGGCCTTGATTGTCAAGAACTCTTACGATCAATCTTGGATCCCAAGACAACTCACACACTCTATGATGGACAATGGATGATGGTGGTGGATGATGGTGTTATGGTGGTGGTGGGTGGTGGGTGAAGTGTGAGAGAGGTGGTGTGCCAAGGGATCGTTTGAGCTTGAGCCAAGCACTCCTATTTATAGGCTGAATAGAAGCTCGGGCACGACCCCGTGTCCATTAGGCACGGCCACGTGTCCACATCCTTCTCTGTCTTCATTAAATGCAGTTTGTCTGTATTAGTTGACCACGCCCCCGTGTCCGCTGAGCACGACCCCGTGTACAGAAGCATATCTGTACTATCAAGATTTGCCTAGATTCTGCAAATCTTATAGTTGACCACGACCCCGTGTCCACTGAGCACAGCCCCGTGGTGGGCGATGGAAGCTTCTACCACTTTGTCTTTTCTGCTGACACTTGGGCACGCCCCCGTGCTCAGTGAGCACGGGGCGTGTTCAGTCTTCTGTCTTCTTGTTTTGCTTGGGAAGATGCTGTCGTGGGGTCGGGCATGTCACGTTTGTTCCTTTTCTTGTATTTATGTTAGATTTAGCTGTCTTTTTGCTTCTTTTGTTAATTTGAGCTCATTTAATCCTGAAAATACAAAAGGAAGACAAAAGCACACTTTTTCCAACATTAGTACTAAAAAAGGGTTAGTTTTATGCCACAATTGATGTAATTTATATGTTGCATTTTACACACATCAAATACCCCCACACTTGAATCTTTGCTTGTCCTCAAGCAAAACTCTTTATAATGTGGCTTTACACTCCCAAATGGAATGGGTAGAAGAGAAGGTTTTTGGGCTTGTCATAGAGTGTCGGGATTTCCAAGATTCCTTATTAAGTTTTATTTTTATTTATTTACAATCCTATTCGTCATGATTTATTTAAAACTTTTCACATAGCTTTAAAATTCTATTTATATACAAGTTCACATACCTCACGGGGGATCACTCAACACTCGGCCAAAGATGTATTTTAGTGAATCACTCGAGAGCGGCATGGAACTTACTGCTACCATAGGCTTGCCAAGCAATCAATCCTCCTCCTTTTTAACTATATACCTTTGTAAATATCAAGAGGACTTTTGGGTGAAGGGTTAGGCTTGGGTTAAAGGTAGGTGGTTGGGTTAGTGGTTAGTAGAAAAGGGCGAAAAAGCGTAAAAAGCGTCAGTTTTCAAAAGAGTTTTTATTTTTGCAATTTTTTTTTGATGAAGCTATTATTCAAACAAAGTTATTTTTGATGAACTTGTTTGTTTATTTCTTTTGCTTCATCATCAACATATATATATATATATATATATATATATATATTTCAACGTCATGCGAAAAACCGAGCTTGTTACTAAAACAAAGGGTTAAAAATAAAATGGTTTTGGTGGGTGAAAGGGTGTTTGGTTTGGGTTAAGAAATGAAAAGGTTTAGGCTCAAAAGGGGTTAACTAGGGGGGATTTTGGGTAGGTGGTTAAAAAAAAAGAAAAATAATGGTGTAGAAATAAAAAGGGTTAGTCCTAATGCCTCCATCATTTACTTACTCGGGTTTAAGTTGGTTAGGACTGGGAATACATCGTTGTGGCAAGTTCTAGAGTCGTAAGAACCAAGCAGCTATTCACACAAGAAACGAAAAATGAGCATTTAGTTTAATGATATGTATTTGTATGCTCAATAAAGGCTCAAAACTCACTTTTGTGGGAATGGGTTTTTATGTGATCAAGTATATATAATCAAATTTTAACTAAGCTTGTCATGTCGTTTCATAATTTTCTTATGTTGGTTCTTTTTATCACGACGCTATCGGTTGTAAATTTATAAAAATATAACATTTTTAGAACTTGAATTTCCCGAGTTAAACCTAGACAAGTAAAAAAACATGAAAATTTTTGAAAAAATTTGGGGTGATTAGCGGTTCCAATAGAGTTTTGTGTAAGGCTTGTAGTTAGGACTTGCAAGATTCAAGGTTTTAGCATCCCCCCCCCACACTTAAATTACAGATTGTCCTCAATGTGTCCCAAAAATAAGTTTTTAGGTTGATTGAATGTGTAAAAGGGTGTGAAAAAGCAAAAATTTGTGTTACTGGGCGCTGGACACGGCTCCGTGTTGTCCAGGCACGGCCCCGTGTTCAAGTGCCAGTAACAAAATGGAAAAAGAGAAACAGAAGCCTGGACACGGGGGCATGTTGGGTGAACACGGCCCGTGTCCAGTTTACCTGAACTGGGTATTTTCTGCAGACTGTGCAGCACGGGGTCGTGTTGGGTGGACACGGCCCGTGCTGAACCTGCTGTAAAGAAGAAAGTTTTGTCGGATGGCCCTGTTTTCCTGTATGGGGTGCTGGTTCAAGTTTCCCTTGTTATCCTTTGCCATCCATAGTGTGTTTTATTCATTTCAACACCATCCAAACACCAAATTAACTAAAACCATCATTCATTAAGTCATAGAGAGAATTACATAATAGTCCTAAAAGTTGAAAACAAAGCAGAAAATAAAGTTTAAGGGTCCTAAATTAGATAGGTCGAGTGATGCGTAAAATCATCCTAAGGAGCTCTACTACTACGATAATAACCAAAATTCCGGAAATATTTTTCCGGTATTGTGTAGATCTCCAAGCCGAGGCACATTAAAGCCATTCTTCTATCTCTCTTGGGAGGAAGAAGGCGGCGTCATTCTCTTCAACCTCTTGTGGAGGAGGAGTGACACCAACCGGAAACCCTTGTAGCACTTCCCGAGGGGGCTCCGGATGCATGGCGTACCACTCGGCCGGTAAGATGACTTCAGGAACCACATTCCATGCCCTTTGGGTAATGATTGGTACCAAAGGAGGAGAAGCGAGAAATGTTCAACCTTTGGTGCAAAAGGTTGACCTCTCGAAGACATCCCTCTAGCCCCACCGTCAAATGATTAATACGGTCAACCAATGCCTCTTCCACCCCTGTCGTTTCATCAAGGGCCTCTCTTAAGGCGTAAACGTAGTTTACAAGAGAATCTTCAACCGTTGATGACCTTCTCCCTTGTCGGTTGTTTCTGGAGTGTGATGAAGATGTTCCGCTAGTTCTGCTCGCCATTCTGAGAAAACATACCGAGAAGAGTTCAACTTTATGAAATCAGTACTTCGGACACGGCCCCGTGTTCAACGAACACGGCCCGTGTTCAAATGTTTGCAGATTTTTAGGACAAGGGATCTTGGAGTTTTAATTTGTTTTTATGATGTTTAAAACGTTTTTAAGCAGAAACAACTTAATACAGTTTGTAGAACTTATTTTTAACAAGATCCCATGAATAAAAATCTAACAAACATCTCAATAAAGCTTGAAATTATTGAGATTTCAAGTTTTAATGGAAGCACGAAGGAAAATTGAAGAAGATGGAAGTTGATAAAAGAGGAAAGGACAAGAAGGGTATTGAGAAACTTCTTTTAGAAAATATCTAGGATGGTATGTGAGAATATTCCCCAAATCTCTGTCCCTTAAATGGTTCAAATGTGTAGGATTCTTGGCTGCATTTATAGAAACGACAGTACGCTGCACACGGCCCCGTGTCGGCTAGACACGGCCCCGTGTTCAGGGGGTATCCTAACACATTTTGTCCGTATTCTGACACGAAATCAGACGGGAATCTTTAAGTGGACACGGGGGCGTGTTGACCTGGACACGGCCCCGTGTCTAGAGGCTGTCTTATGGAGTTTGTCTATTTTTAAGGAACTTTTCTGGATCGGGCGGTTCCTTACTGGATGGAACAACCCCAAAGTGCCTAAGATACCTTAATTGCTCTAGATTAAGACGAGAACGCAAGAGGTTGTCGGTGAGGGTGATTCCTATTCTATATGTAGGTGGACAAGTCCAACCCTTTCCCGGGCTCTCGTTAAAGAAGGTGTATGCTGAATCGCTCAGGTCTATGTCTGCATCGAACAAAGTCGATGGGGCGTCCTTCACGGCACAATCGACACAGGGACGACTATCGCTCAAGTCCTCACTAGAGTTAGAAGTATCGTCGGGAACAACGAAGTTGTTTGAATGCGATCCCAACACTTCTTCTTGGTTATCGTCTTGAGATAAATTATTGAAATCTATCCTAAATTATTTTAACCAATTAAGAATTAGATCTTCTAATTGAAATAGTTCATCAAGAAGCATTTCTCCTAGAAAATACGGTTGAGAGCATTCGAGGGAGAGATAAGGATTATTTTTACTTTCGTCCCTCTTAAGGGTATAGAGAAACGATGGATCTATATAGTGGGGCTTATAATTTAGAAAATAACATTCTAATTCCTTATGGGAACCACCACATATTTGACACCACGCACCATAAGAGTGCCGAAAGTAAAAAAGATCAGTATCACTCATGTTTGTGTCAGAAATTACCAACCGTTGGGGTCTCACAGTTCTGTTTTCAGTAACTGAATCTTGGGCACGGGGCGTGTTGAGTAGGCATGGCCCCGTGTTCAGCTTACTGTCTGACTTAAAACAGGATTTCCAGTTCCAATGATTGGGCACGGGGCGTGTTCAGCGGGCACGGCCCGTGCTGAGTTCTGCAGAAGCTGAAAAATTAAGAAAAATCCTAAAAAAAAATAGAAAAATAAGAAAAAAGGATTAGGCCGTTGATTCCTAACTTTCTTAAAATCTTTGTGTCCCCGGCAACGGCGCCAAAAACTTGATGCGTGTGAAGTGTGTATATAAGTTTAAGTATATTTTAAGCCCTTTTACACTTTCTTTAGCCAAGTTTTAAATTTTTAAAACATGATATTTACTAACACTAGACACACATATGGGCAAGTGCACCCATCTTGAGCGTAGTATAGTGTTGGTAAGATACCGAGGTCGTCCAAGGACACAAGAGCTTTTAGTACCGGTTTATCCTCAACGTCTAATCAAATCAAAAATTTAGAAAAAGATTTTAAACTAGAAAAGATAAAAACTAACTAAAAATGCTGAAAATAAAAATAAAAGGAAAAACAGATAGACAAGATGAATCACTTGATTCCGACTCGTGTTTAGTGTAACCTTTGATTATTTCCGCACTTTTGCACTATTTAAGAGATTATCTTACTTATTGTAGTAGGCCCCTCTTTTGAAGGTGACATAACCCTCAACCCAGTAGTTTGAGTCAGCAAGGATACAATCCTAAAGGGTCGGATTATTGAAAGATAATTAATTAAGTTATTAATGCATATTATGGTAGGCCCCTCTTTTGAAGGTGACGTTACCCTCGGCTAAGTAGTCTGAGTCAGCAGGGATACAGTCCTAAGCAGCCGGGTTAAAGTATTAATAGTAGCTTACATATGAGGGGATCAAAGAGTTTGGACCCCCGCCATCCAAAACCGTTAAGTATTGAAGGAGGTCCTACTAAATTTGACCCAGGTCCTTGCAGGATCTATACACTGAACAAGGTAAGACTTTTACCAAACCGTTCCCTTAACCCCCGACCAGGTAGCCAACATACCTCCATATAGACCGTGGAGATATGAATGGTGAAAATCTTTTATTTTATATAGACAGTAAAATAATGTCAAGACACCACGGACAAATGATAAGGAAAAATCACCTTCAACATAAGAAACCAGTTATTAAAGTCATTAATACATAACCAATTAAAAAGTGAGAAAAGATTAAAAATAAAAAGTATTACACTAGACACTTTGTCTTCACCAAGTGATGTAAGAGACTTAGGCAAACATGGCCTTGATTGTCAAGAACTCTTACGATCAATCTTGGATCCCGAGACGACTCACACACTCTATGATGGACAATGGATGATGGTGTTATGGTGGTGGTGGGTGGTGGGTGAAGTGTGAGAGAGGTGGTGTGCCAAGGGATCGTTTGAGCTTGAGCCAAGCACTCCTATTTATAGGCTGAACAGAAGCTCGGGCACGGCCCCATGTCCATTGGACACGACCCCGTATCCACGTCATTCTCTGTCTTCATTAAATGCAGTTTGTCTGTATTAGTTGACCACGCCCCCGTGTCCGCTGAGCACGACCCTGTGTGCAGAAGCATATCTGTACTATCAAGATTTGCCTGGATTCTGCGAATCTTATAGTTGACCACCGCCCCGTGTCCGCTGAGCACGGCCCCGTGGTAGGCGATTGTCACACCCCGACCACGTAAAACATACAAAAGGTGGCGGAAACATCGGGGAGTGTTGTAACAGAATTAATGTTTCACAACCATGGAAATTAAAGTTTCGTTTTATTGATTAAAATTGTTACAATGTCTTAACAAACAAGGAAATACAACATAATTAACTAGTCTTGCATCTTTTATTGTCACTAAAGCCCAAGTCTGCCTATGTGTATCTTGATCATCTTATGCAACAGCTCCTGAAAAACACATGTGAAAATAGGTACGTCAGCATAAAAATGCCTGTGAGATACATAGGTTTTGTGAAAATAGGTTTCATGACTTATGTTTGAGAAAATGTTTAGTCATGAACCTTGTAATTTGCTTTGTAAATCATTTGAAAAACAATAAGTTTAGATGATACGTATAAATAAGAGAATAATGCATGGTTAAATGAGTAACCATGTAAAATGAGTTTGTATAAGTTAAGTTGTTTGTAAAACAATGTATTGTGAAAAGTATGTTATTTGTATAAAATATTATATATATCAAACTGAAATGATTCAAATAACGCTACGATATGTAATACCATACAAACACTTATATATAGGAAGTACCAGCGGCGTATCCACCATGCTTGTATCATATTACACATGCATCGTTACTTAATCACTTAATCAAACCAAACCAACAATGTAATAAGTCTATGTTTAAACCAATAGTCAAAAGTCCTTGTATAAACCATGTCAAATGTTTATAGTCCAAAAGTAGTCAAGTAATGTATAACCAAAATGATATGTATGGTAAGTAAAATTTAGACTACTTAAACCATAAGTAAAAATGTACAAAACAAAGTATTGAAGTAAAACTTGGTTTAAATCAAAGTTATGTTTTGTAAAATATATGCATGCTATACTGAATATGAACATTTATGCGGTATTGTGAAAATTCATACATCCAAGCCTTGAGACAGACGGATAACTATGTAAAAGTGAGTTATCAAGAGAATATGTATTTGGATTCGGTCATTCCTTTCATCCCCTTTCCCTGGGATGTCCGGAACGGGATTTGTCAAGTCCTATGGTACCACTACCTACTAACGAACGGCATGATCGGTGTTAATGAATGTATAGTATAGTTTAAACAAACCAAATGTCATACCAAAATGTAAGCATGTTTTATGAAGATAATGTACCTAGTATGCTAGAGTAAACATACAGGGTAGAGCTGTAAAACAATGTGTCCATATGTTACTGGAACATATGCAACAGAGATGCAGTATAAAACAATGTACTAAGTATGCAAAGTCATCATACAAAGTAGAAAAGTCATGTAAAACAATGTACTAAGTATGCAAAGTCATCATACAAAGCATAGAACACCATGAAATCATGTACTATAAATGTACTAATGAACATAGCAAGTATATGATGTGAAAACAGGAAAGCACGAAAGTAACAAGTAGGCACATGTGTTTCACCCCAAAACATTTGGAAAACAGTAAAAGAGAGGTCTATGTACTCACTTGAGATTGCTCAGTAGTCCTTGAGTAACAACCAAACAATGCTAGAGATCGCGGATATCAAACGGCACCTAATATAGGTAACTATGTTAATTAACCGGACCTAGATCTGAAGATCGGGTAGCATTAGGGTTTGTAAACCAAACGAGTGTAGAGACTCGTGTCATTTGGTTTAACAAAGCCTACATACTAAATGAAACTTAACCTAAGTGTTTTCGACCCATTACGACCCGTTTAGGTAGCTTATGCTACTTTAACGCGTCGTTCGCGTGAAACGCGTTCGGACCGCCTAACTAGTCCTATGACCAGTGTTATATGCCTAAACATGTTACATAATCAGTTATGTGACAAAAGTTTAGGTTACATATGCTTAATTACCAATTATACATGAAAAGGGTATTCTGGTAATTTACCTAAGGCATATAAACTACCTATCATACAACTAATCAAACGATGTGACCATAGGGTATAACCTCGGAAGGTTATTCCCTACCTACTATGGTCACCTAATGTGTTTGGTCGGATCCTAATGATCGACCAAATGGGTCGGGTTCGAGGTATAAGCGATTTATTAGATCGCTTACCCTACGACCCTAGACAACGTGGTAATCAGTAGGCATAGTCCCAAGGGACTATAACCAACGTGATTACACTCACGTTGCGAAGTTCAAACGAACTTCGCATTGACCATAACTGGTCAATGTAGAAAGTCAAACAAAGTTTGACTTTCAGACTTTCAGACTCGAAAATCAATAAAAGAACGAAAGAATACTTACGAAGGGTCCCCGAATGCTAATCTAGATCTTAATAACTCAGGTATGAAACAATGGTTCCAACTTAGAGTCACTTAGATCAGATTCTAGTGGTTTTTGAAGTTGGGGTGATGGGGTATTTATAGTATTCGGAGAACCGTTAAGATCGTTTGTCGAATATCGTGCCTTAATCGCAACCGTACAAGTGTCGGAACCTTATGGTGGCTAAAAGTTGATCCTTATCAGCTGACTAGACAAATGAGAATGTGTGGTGGTGGATCAACCAGCTGCAACTTGCTGAAAACAACATTGAATCTGGTCTGATATGCGGACGCGGCCCGCGTGGGGATTAACAGAATCTGAGGCGAGCCGCCTGGCCTGCACAGATCAGCAATAAGTTTCAGAAGTTACAGTTTTGGTCCCTGCACGTGTTTAAGCTCATTTCCGGCACTTCCAAGGCCCGTAAAGCCAACTTTAAGGCAATAAAATGTTGCCTAAACATTGTGGACATGAAACATGCTCAAAAATATGTCGGATGATGGTTCGTTTGGTCGTACGAACGCGATGTTCGCTTAATTACGACGGAATGCGCATAAGCGCGAAAAACGATCCAAATGACGCAACGAATGGATTTTTCTTATGGAGAACACTAAAATATAATATAGTCATGCTTACATAAATTTTTGGATGTCCGGATGTATTCAGAACGTAAGTTATGCGCGAAAATGCAAACTTGTGCACTTTTTGACACCTTTAGTCCCTGAATGACCCAAAAGTATATTTCGGCATACCAAACCTTCCAAAACTTATTTCTAAGTTATGTAAAGGTTATTTAAGGTATGTTAAGCCTATGTCACTATTCCGGAGTGTTTGTTGCATTAAACTGGTTATATTTATGCATTGGTGCGCATATAACCTTCCAGAAAGCGATTTAGAGTTTGGAATTGAACAAAAATTGATATGTGCAAATGATACACATATTTTTACAAATCCCAAGTATGAAATATAATATTTCATTGGTTTGGTATTTGTTTGCTGGCCGTGGAGGCACAGGTGTTACAGCGATGGAAGCTTCTACCACTTAGTCTTTTCTGCTGACACTTGGGCACGCCCCCATGCTCAGTGAGCACGGGGCGTGTTCAGTCTTCTGTCTTCTTGTTTTGCTTGGGAAGATGTTGTCGTGGGGTCGGGCATATCACGATTGTTCCTTTTCTTGTATTTATGTTAGATTTAGCTGTCTTTTTGCTTCTTTTGTTAATTTGAGCTCATTTAATCCTGAAAATACAAAAGGAAGACAAAAGCACACTCTTTCCAACATTAGTACTAAAAAAGGGTTAGTTTTATGCCACAATTGATGTAATTTATATGTTGCATTTTACACACATCACAGGTTCAAAAAATGTGGTAACTGCGGAAGGAATGGTCATTCCAAGGAGACATGCTGGTATGGAACCGGTCGTGGAAATGGTGGTCAAGGAGGAAATGGAAATGGTAATGGTAATGGCAACTGTGGTGGAAACGGTTATGGGAATAGAAATCAGGGTAGAAACAATAATCAGGGAGGTAATGGTAGCCGGAATGGAAATGGGAATCAGGCAGGAAATGGAAACCGCGGAGGAAATAATAACAACAATCAAGGTGGAAATGGGAATGAACGCGGTCAAGGATGTTACGGTTGTGGTGAAATAGGGAATTTTAAGCGGGATTGCCCAAAGAATAACCAAGCTCGTGGAAGAGTGTTCAACATTGGAGCTAGGGAAGCTCGCAAGGACCCGAACGTAGTCACTGGTACGTTCCCTGTTAATCAACATTTTGCATCTGCGCTATTTGATATCGGTGCCGATTATAGCTTCGTATCCCTAGAGTTTAAGAATATACTTGGCTTAGTAGCAAGTAAGTTAGATATCCCGTACTGGATAGAACTAGCCAATGGAAAGTTAGTAGAAGCTAATGAGGTGATTAGAGGTTGTGTTTGTGACAACTCGTGTTTCAAACCTCTCTTTGTACTTTGATGTAACCAGTGGGAACGTAATGTGATTATATGAACTTGGTTGATTAATTGAATGTTATTTTATATGTTTATGTGTAACGAATGTATATATATAATCAAGCCCAAACGCACAACACTTGGCCGCTCGCACAAGCCCATTCGGGCCATACTCCTTGCATCCGAAACCAATGGGCAGCCCATGATGGGTTCGGCCCACTCCTTTATGTCGCATAACCTCATGAGGAGGGGGTATACTCTTCATTGTTTTGGCTAAACACTTTACACATCAAAACCCTACTCTCTTTCTCTCCTCTCAAAGTCGACGACAACACCCCCATCTCTTTCTAAGCTTTTGGTTTGGATCATCCTTGTTCTACTTTCTAATCGGTTAGTGTATTACTTTGATTGTATGATTGTTGATATGTTGGCTTACATGTTTTACATGATAATTTAGGGATGTTAGGTGTTTGATTATGATGTAAACTATTAGAGTTTGGTGTTCATAATAATCGACTCACATGTGTACTTGATGATATTCATATGATTCGGATTGCATGATCTAGATTTAGAACCGAATATATACAATCGGCTGTTGTGATTTGATAATCAAAGTGGTTGCATGATGGTTAGGATTGCATATTGATATAAAAGTTACTAATCTAATGATCCGGGTTGAACGTTTGATTATTGCTCATGACTATGATTAATTAGGGTTTATACGAATCACATGATGATTGCTTGAATTGATCGATTATTGGTTTGGATGGAAACTGTTGATTGTTAAATTGCAAATATGGAAACTGTTAATTTGGTCAAACGAATTGATTGGAACTAGTAACTGACTTGCATGATTTTAGGGAATCATATAACCAATCGCACAAGTTTGTCGGTCGCACAAGATCAGGTCACACAAGACCTGATCTGATCGCACATGCTCCCAATCGCACAAGTTATAGAGTACAACTGATTAAACACTGAGTACAACATCACATTGCATGATCGCACAAGACCTTGTGGATCGCACAAGATGGTGCCGATCGCACAAGGCTTGGGCCACACACGAGTCACTTGAACTATTACACTGTTGGGCCTCAAAGCCCAATCCCAATCGCACAAGGACTGGTCAGTCGCACAAGACCATCCGGACCGCACAAGACTTGTGTTATTTGTTGGGCCGTTACCTACTGGACTGCTTATGTTTTATTGGGCCGGGTATTGTTGGGCTTCAATGGGTGAATCGCACAAGACTGCTAGACTTGTGCGAACCCAATCTTTTGAATCGTACAAGTATGACTGTTAAAGTGTTGTCATGATCAATACGTGTTTGTAACCTGTTAGCTTATGTGTAAACATACGTGCACTACTTGAACCTAGACCTGACTTGTATGGTAACCATATTAGGACGTGGTTGACCACTAGGAGCTTAATCGACTTTACATATCTGCCGAGCTAACCTAAGGTGAGTTCACACTTTCTACAAAGCATGGGATTCCCAGGGGTTGGGAATAGGTTAAGGAATATGGATTCCTCGTCCTTCTTGGGTAGGACAGTACGGGTTAAGGAATATATTTCCTCGTCCTCTTGGACAGTTAAATTTCACTAGACCAAAACTCTATCACGAAGTCCCTCCCTTTTATATCGACTTAATCGCCGGGCCAACGACGAGCGGGTCATTAGTTAGATAGCGCTATTTAGGTCTGACAAGCCTCACACCATGCCGCAGAGGACGGTCGTGAACTAATGGATCTGGGCACGTCAATGATGATAGACATTGACGCTAAGGGCACATAAACATGACTAAAGTCAGTGGTCGATATGGTAACGAGTCTAGTAGTATAAACATGGGGTAGCCCCCACGGCCAGAAAGCCAGAGAATTGAACATGGGGTAGCCCCCACGGCTGGATTGCCAGAGTAAACGGGATTAAAGAAAACACGTTTTCAACTATGGGGTAACCCCCACGGCCAGGATGCCCGTTAAAGGAAACTGTTTTTGGAACAACTTGAAACAAACACCCAACTGTGAACTCGCTCAACTTTGTTGTTGACTCGTTACTACATGCTTTGCAGGTCACTAGGTTTAGCAGGAGCTTGCATGGGGAAGAGTCATTGTGGAGCATGGACATTGAGTGTTCATGATGAACTTAAACATTTAACTTATGCTTTGGTTTTTGACACTATGCTTCCGCTTGCAACTTAAACTATGTTTTGATTTAGACACCAATTATATTATGTTGGGTTTTTATGTTTACTTACATGCTTGTTCAATATGATTGGTGGCTTGATCCTGGTCAGTCACGCCTCCAAGAGGTGATACTCCGCATGTGGATTTTGGGGGTGTGACAGATTGGTATCAGAGCCATTGGTTATAGTGAACTTGGTTTTAATAAGGGGAAAAAGTTTTTGTTAAAACCAGACTATAACCTGTACAGTGCTCAACGATCCACAACGACGTTTCACTCCACGTGCAAGGCTCAACACTATAGGTGATATTATTTATGTTTATATTGCCTACTTGCTTGTTACATAGAACATTTCTCATGGTATGCTTAGTTAGTATAACAACTGTTGCTTGAACCCTGTGTGCTTACTCTTCTGTCACTCCACGTTTACACACATGCGTGACACTTTCCTTACTTGTGTTCCCTTTGATATGAAGATCATGAGCGGACGCGTTAACATGACACAAGCCCAGTTGACGGCTCTGATTAACCAACAAGTTGCTGTGGCACTTGCAGCCGCACAAGCAGGAGGTATATCCTGCAGTCGAAACTCACTCTAGGATCCCTAGATCCTACTCTCGTGAACCAACCTTTGTGTTAAACATTATCCTTTTCTTACTCTCACGACAGGTCAACCTGCACAGCCTCCTGTGTGCACATTCAAAACCTTTATGGACTGTCGACCTAGTACCTTCAGTGGTACCGAAGGAGCTGTAAGTCTCCTCCACTGGTTTGAGAAACTCGAATCTGTCTTCGAGATGTGTGAATGCCCTGAGGTTCGCAGGGTGAAGTATGCTACTGGTACTCTTGAGGGTATAGCGCTCATGTGGTGGAACGCTCAAGTCCAAATGCGGGGGTTGGTTGCTGCTAATGCCACCCCATGGAACAACTTCAAGGAACTGATCAAAGAGGAATATTGCAATCGTGATGACATCCACAAGCTGGAGGTAGAGTTCTTCAACCTCAAAATGACGGGGTCAGAAATTGAAGCGTACACAAAAAGATCGAACGAGTTGGCTATCTTGTGTCCTACTATGGTGGACCCTCCCATCAAACGTATCGAACTATACCTTAAGGGTTTAGTGCCAGAGATCAAAGTCATGTGACTTCAACTAACCTCGCCACCATCCAGCAAGTTGTTCAATTGGCTCATCGTCTCACCGATCAGGCGGTGGAGCAGAACAGGTTACCAAAGCGTATTAGTGCTACTACTTCTGATACTCCCGGTGACAACAAGCGTAAATGGGATGGAACTTCAAGCAAGGGTTTAACTTCTGTTTAGTCTCAGTCACAGCAGAGAAGGACTGACGACTACAAGAGCCCTAGTCAGCAAACATCTGGTAGTCAAAGTCAAGGAGGGTACAGGGGAATTCACCCCAAATGCAATCGATGTAACCTACACCACAGCGGGCCATGCACCAGGAGTAACTGTCATCGGTGCAACAAGCCAGGCCACGCTGCAAAGGATTGCAGAAGTTTACGCCCCGCAAATCAAAATCGTCAGCAACAACAAGCCCCACAGAATCAACGCCAGCAGCAGCAACAGCAAGGTATCAACAGAGGGTGCTATCAGTGTGGAGCTGAAGGCTACTTCAAGAGAGATTGTCCCCAACTGAACTAGAATCAGAACAACAACAATAATAATAATCAGGGGAATGGAAACAACGGGGGTAACAACGGCGATGGTGCCAGGGGTCGTGTGTTTGTGATTGGACAAGGTGAAGCAAGGAACGATCCCAACGTCGTGACGGGTAAGTTCTTACTGGACAACTTTTATATCACTATTTTATTTGATTCGGGTGCCGATACTAGCTACGTGTCCTTAAAAGTTAGTCAAATGTTTAAGCGTACCCCAACACTTTTGAACACCAAGCACACTGTAGAGCTAGCTAATGGTAAGAGTTTAGAGGCCACACACGTAGTCAAGGGTTGTAATCTTGTTCTTGCTAATCAGACCTTCTCTATCGACCTCATTCCTATCGTTTTGGGTAGTTTCGACGTTGTCATTGGGATGGATTGGTTATCCCAACACCAAGCAGAGATTCTTTGCAACGAGAAGATTGTCCGTATTCCTCGGTCAGGGGATGAACCCCTCATGGTTCGTGGCGACAAGAGTGGTGCAGTTGTGAACATCATCTCTTTCCTTAAGGCCCAGTAGTGTTAGCGAAAGGGCCACACTGCTATTTTGGCTTTCCTTACTGACACCTCGAAGAAAGAGAAGAAGATAGAAGATTTTCCGATCGTACGTGACTTTCCTGAGGTATTCCCTGAGGAATTACCTGGCCTTCCGCCTCATCGTCAAGTCGAGTTTCAAATCGAGCTGGCTCCTAGAGCTCCGCCCATAGCTCGAGCACCCTATCGTCTAGCTCCATCTGAACTAGAAGAGTTGTCTACGCAACTACAAGAACTCTTGGATAAGGGTTTTATTCGTCCTAGCTCTTCGCCCTGGGGAGCTCTAGTGCTATTCGTGAAGAAGAAAGACGGTACCTTCAGAATGTGTATCGATTATCACGAGCTCAACAAGGTGACGATGAAGAATCGTTATCCTCTTCCACGCATTGATGTCCTATTCGACCAGTTGCAAGGGTCGAGTTTTTACTCAAAGATTGATCTAAGATCGGGATATCACCAACTGAGAGTCCGAGAAGAGGGCGTCTCCAAAACAGCCTTTAGAAATCGTTATGGACACTACAAGTTTTTGGTCATGCCTTTTGGGCTGACAAACGCACCTGCGGTTTTCATGGACCTTATGAATCGAGTGTGCAAGCCCTACCTAGATAAGTTCGTCATAGTTTTCATCGACGACATCCTGATCTATTCTAAGAGTCAGGAAGAACACGAGCAGCATCTACGACTCATTTTGGAACTCCTTCGAACAGACCAACTTTATGCAAAGTTCTCGAAATGCGACTTCTGGCTTCGTGAAGTCCATTTCCTAGGCCACGTTGTAAATAAGGATGGAATTCATGTTGATCCATCCAAGGTAGATTCGATTAAGAACTGGCCTGCGCCCCGTACACCAACAGAAATCCGCCAATTCTTGGGCTTGGCAGGTTACTACAGAAGGTTCATCAAGGATTTCTCCACGATTGCGCAACCTCTCACCTCACTAACTCAGAAAGGTGTCACCTATCGCTGGAGTGATGCACAGGAAACTGCATTTCAACACTTAAAGGATAGACTTTGTAGCGCCCCTATCCTCTCGTTGCCTGAAGGTACAGATGATTTTATGGTTTATTGCGACGCATCCATTCAGGGACTTGGATGTGTGCTGATGCAATGAGACAAGGTCATTGCTTATGCGTCACGTCAACTTAAGATTCACGAAAGGAACTACACTACACACGATTTAGAGCTGGGAGCTGTTGTTTTCGCACTCAAGATATGGAGACATTATCTGTAGGGTACCAGGTGCACCATTTACACCGATCACAGGAGTCTCGAGCATATCTTCAAGCAAAAGGAGTTAAACATGCGTCAACGTCGATGGGTCAAGCTAATGAATGATTACGAATACGCGATCAAGTATCATCCGGGCAAGGCCAATGTGGTGGCCGACGCACTCAGTCGAAAGGATACTACACCTAAACGCGTTCGAGCATTACAACTTACCATCCAGTCTAGTCTTCCTGCACAGATACGAGATGCTCAGGTAGAAACATTGAAACCAGAAAACGTCAGGGCAGAAGCTCTACGCGGCTCAAGGCAATGATTAGAACAAAAGCAAGACGGTGCCTATTACGTAACAGGACGCATTTGGGTCCCACTCTATGGCAACCTACGAGAGCTTGTGATGGATGAGGCACACAAGTCTCGTTACTCAGTACATCCTGGTTCGGATAAGATGTACCACGATCTCAAAACTACATACTAGTGGCCTAGCATGAAAGCCCACACAGCAACCTACGTCAGTAAGTGTTTGACTTGTGCGAGAGTCAAAGTCGAATACCAGAAACCCTCAGGCCTACTTCAACAACCAGAGATACTACAATGGAAATGGGAGAAAATTTCCATGGATTTCGTTACTGGCCTGCCTAGATCTCAACGTGGAAATGATACTATCTGGGTGATCGTGGATCGACTCACAAAGTCTGCACACTTCTTAGCTATCAAGGAAACGGATAAGTTCTCCACTCTAGCAGACGTCTATCTTAAGGAAGTGGTTTCGAGGCATGGGGTGCCAGCCTCTATTATTTCCGATCGTGATGCACGTTTCACTTCAGAACTTTGGCAAGCGATGCACAAATCCTTTGGCTCACGATTAGACATGAGCACATCTTATCACCCGCAAACGGATGGGCAGTCTGAACGCACCATCCAGACCCTTAAAGACATGCTTAGAGCATGTGTAATCGACTTTGGTAACGGCTGGGAAAAGCATCTCCTGTTAGTGGAGTTCTCGTATAACAACAGTTACCACACCAGCATCCAGGCTGCTCCATTTGAGGTATTGTATGGGCGTAAATGCCGATCACCTCTTTGTTGGGCAGAAATTGGCGACAGCCAGATCACTGGCCCAGAACTTATGGTAGACACAACAGAAAGGATTGCTCAGATACGACAACGCATGGCGGCAGCTCGCGACCGTCAGAAAGCATACGCTAATAAGCGCAGGAAACCACTCGAGTTCCAAGTTGGGGATCGAGTGCTACTCAAAGTTTCACCCTGGAAGGGTGTGGTTCGTTTTGGCAAATGAGGCAAACTTAACCCACGATACGTTGGACCATTCGACATCATAGAGAAAATAGGCAAGGTGGCCTACAAACTGAACTTACCAGCAGAACTCAGTGGAATTCACAACGTTTTCCATGTGTCGAATCTGAAGAACTGTCTGTCAGATGAGACCTTCATAGTTCCATTGAAGGAGCTCACTATCGACGATCAGTTGCAATTTGTCGAAGAGATTACTGACCGAGATGTGAAGATCCTCTTGTTCGAGTTCGTTGGAACTCCTGTCGTGGCCCAGAGTTCACCTGGGAACGCGAAGACCAAATGAAACAAAAGTATCCCCAATTGTTCGCAAACAGTACAACCACTACTGAGGCTGAAGCTACTGCGGAATTTCGGGACAAAATTCCAGATCAACGGGGGGAGGATGTGACACCCTAGGAAAACCAGAAAAACCATGCAACTTAACTAGCTTCCTCAGTGAGTACGTACCAAATTTCGGGACGAAATTTCTTTCAACTTGGGGATAATGTGACAACTCGTGTTTCAAACCTCTCTTTGTACTTTGATGTAACCAGTGGGAACGTAATGTGATTATATGAACTTTTTTGATTAATTGAATGTTATGTTATATGTTTATGTGTAACGAATGTATGTATATAATCGAGCCTGAACGCACAACACTTGGCCGCTCGCACAAGCCCATTCGGGCCACACTCCTTGCATCCGAAACCAATGGGCAGCCCATGATGGGTTCGGCCCACTCCCTTATGTCGCATAACCTCATGAGGAGGGGGTATACTCTTCATTGTTTTGGCTAAACACTTTACACATCTAAACCCTACTCTCTTTCTCTCCTCTCAAAGTCGACGACAACACCCCTATCTCTTTCTAAGTGTAACACCTGAGCCTCGACGGCCATCAAACAAATACCGAACCAATGAAATATTATATTTCATACTTGGGATTTGTAAAAATATGTGTATCATTTGCACATATCAATTCTTGTTCAATTTCAAACTCTAAATCACTTTCTGGAAGGTTATACGCGCACCGATGCGTAAATATAACCAGTTTAATGCAACAAACACTCTGGAATAGTGACATAGGCTTAACATACCTTAAATAACCATTACATAACTTAGAAATAAGTTTTGAAGGCTTTGGTATGGCAAAAACAAGCTAATTCGCTTACAGGGACTAAATATGACAAACTGCGAAAGTATGCCAATTTGTACTGTAACAGACATTCCGGAACATGACCATAAGTTAAACACACCTTAAATATCCTTTATATAGCTTAGAAATAGGCTTTGAGGGGTTCGGTGTGCTAAAATAAACTTTTGGCTCATTCAGGGACTAAAAGTGTCAAAAAGTGCAAAAGTTTGCATTTTCGCGCATAACTCACGTTCTGAATATATCCGGACATCCAAAAATTTATGTAAGCATGACTATATTATGCTTTAGTGTTTGGCTTGCCAAAAATCCATTCGTTGCGTCATTTGGATCGTTTTTCGCGCTTATGCGCATTCCGTCGTAATTAAGCGAACATCGCGTTCGTACGACCAAACGAACCAACACCCGGCATATTTTTGAGCATGTTTCACGTCCACATTGTTTAGGCAACATTTTAGGGCCTTAAAGTTGGCTTTACGGGCCTTGGAAGTGCCGGAAATGAGCTTAAACACGTGCAGGGACTGAAACTGTAAATTCTGAAACTATTGCTGATCTGTGCAGGCCATGCGGCCCGCCTCAGTTTCTGTTATTCCTCACGCGGGCCGCGTCCGCATATTAGACCAGATTCAATGTTGTTTTCAGCAAGTTGCAGCTGGTTGATCCACCACCACACATTCTAACATGCTTAGTCAGCTGATAAGGATGGATTTTAGGCACCATAACTTTCCGACACTTGTATGGATACGATTAAGGCACGATATTCGACGAGCGATCTTAACGGTTCAGGTATTCCTATAAATACCCATCCACCCCCATTGCTAAAATCACTAGAATCTTGATCTTAGGAACTCTAAGTTGAAACCATTGTTTCATACCTGAGATTCTTGGATCGAGATTAGCATTCGGGGACCCTTCGTAAGTATTCTTTCGTTCTTTTATTGCTTTTCGAGTCTTTCAAGTCTGAAAGTCAAACTTTGTTTGACTTTCTACATTGACCAGTTATGGTCAATGCGAAGTTCGTTTGAACTTCGCAACGTGAGTGTAATCACGTTGGTTATAGTCCCTTGGGACTATGCCTACTGATTACCACGTTGTCTAGGGTCGAAGGGTAAGCGATCTAATAAATCGCTTATACCTCGAACCCGACCCATTTGGTCGATCATTAGGATCCGACCAAATACATTAGGTGACCATAGTAGGTAGGGAATAACCTTCCGAGGTTATACCCTATGGTCGCTTCGTTTAAGTAGTTGTATGATAGGTAGTTTATATGCCTTAGATAAATTACCAGAATACCCTTTTCATGTATAATTGGTAATTGAGCATATGTAACCTAAACTTTTGTCACATAACTGGTTATGTAACATGTTTAGGCATATAACACTTGTCATAGGACTAGTTAGACGGTCCGAACGCGTTTCACGCGCACGACGCGTTAAAGTAGCGTAAGTTACCTTAATGGGTCGCGATGGGTCGGAAGCACTTATGTTTGGTTTCATTGTAGTATGTAGGCCTTGTTAAACCATATCATATGAGTTCCAATACTCATTTGGTTTACCAAGCCTCATCCTATCCGATCTCCCGATTTAAGTCCGGTTTAATTATATAGTTTTAGATTGCCGACTGATTCCGTGCTCCCTCAAGCTTTGTTTGGTTGTTGTTCAAGACCTCTAAGCATTCTCAGGCGAGTACATTATTCCCCTATTTTACTGCTTTCAATTGTTTTGGGGTGACTCATATGTGCTAAATGTTTTCAAGGTTTTAACGATGATATCAAAACGATTTTCGATGTTATAACGATGGTTTTAAAAACGATTAAGACGATTTATACAAAACTAATAACGATTTCAATAAAGTGAACAAACTTGTTGGTTGGGTTACATAACAAATGACATTCATTAGCAATGATCAAGCCGATCAGTATTAGGTTATGGTACCATAGGATCTGACAAATCCCGTTAGTTACTACACCCGTAGTTATGTGTGGGTGTTGTGGGTAGCGACTGAATCTGTAATTGTTAATTTACTCTTTGGTAAGAGTTTATTAATGCGAATTGTTAGTCTATCCTTTGGTAAGGGTTTATTAATGCGAGTTGTTAATCTATCCTTTGGTAAGGGTTTATTAATGCGAATTGTTAATCTATCCTTTGGTAAGGGTTTATTAATGCGAGTCAAGAAGGTTTGAATGTTATTAGCGAGATGACCATTTAAGTAGTTTCACGACCTAAAACGAATTTAACGATTGGGTAAACGATTGGTTTTCACACGATGTTTTAACGATTGGGTAAACGATTGGCTTCAAAGCGATATACGATTGGGTTTTGGTTATACATATTACATGATTTACATTGGGCATGAACATTACTTCGGTGGTTTGGTTTGATTAAGTGATTAAGTAACAATGCGTGTGTAATATGATACAAGCATGGTGGATACGCCGCTGGTACTTCCTATATATAAGTGTTTGTATGGTATTACATATTGTAGCGTTATTTGAATCATTTCAGTTTGAGACATAGAACATTTTATACAAGTAACATATTTTTCACAAGACATTTATTTACAAACAACTTATCTTATACAAACTTATTTTACATGATTATTCATTTAATCATGCATTATTCTCTTATTTATACATATCACCTGAACTTATTATTTTTCAAATGATTTACAAAGACAAAGCAAATTACAAGGTTCATGACTAAACATTTTCTTAAACAGAAGTCATGAATCTTATTTTCACAAAACCTATATACTCGCCAGCATTTCTTTGCTGACCTCGTTTTCACATATGTTTCAGGTATTGTTGAAAGATATCGATTGATAGGATGCATGCTCACATAGGACTGGACAAGGCCTTAGTGACTCAATAACAATGATAGACTATGTTAAAATTGTGTATTTAGATTTCCAGAAAATGTAATTATTCAATGTTTAATAAAACGAAACACTTTTTGGTATCCATGGTTATGAAACATTAATTCTGTTGCAACACGCCTCGATGTTTCCGCCGCGCTTTGTTGTTCTACGCGGTCGGGGTGTGACAGAAAAGATGGTATCAGAGCCAATGGTTATAGGGAATTAGGTTATTAGTAATGCTTTTACCTAGTCTATAACCTTTCTAGGACCCTAACGCAAGTTTACTTGCGTTTAGTCATAAAACAAATACCGTCACCTATCCTTAGGTGACGACCACAACAAGAACATAAATTTCAAAACCGCTTTGAAAACTAATCATTTATTCTAGGATGATTGATTAGAAGGTTTTGAACCCTCAGTTATAAGGTTTTGAACCCCTTTTTGGAATTTTCAAACTCTTGCCAAAGTTTTGAGTCTTAAATAATGTGAACACGTGCAAACTGGAAGGGTGGGTGAATGCCTGTATTCTGGGTTTTCTGTCTAGGCAAGCACTTCGTATATATCTCATCAGACGCGGGACCAGTTGTGCTTACCTGGGAATTCTTGGGATGAGTGTTCACTTATAGGCGAGCATGTCTTCGCGATACATTATTTTTGACCAATTTACTTTGATTAGTTCTGTGTGTCGTTTGTTACTTTGTAGAAACAAACAAATGACCACTATCCTTGCTTTCATCAGATTTGTTCATCTCATTCTTTTCGTCTAATTCTCTCACTCATTTCATTTCATGTTTCCTCTTCTAGACAATGCCTCCTCGACGCGATGCTCGAACCGATGCTCGGACTTTTACTATTGAAGAACTCGCAGCCCTGATCTCTCAGTAGGTGGCTGCTGTGCTCCCCGGGGTTGTAACCCAAGTCCACGAGATATACAACAACGACAATAATAACAACAACAACGTTCCATGCAAATACAAGGATTTTAACCAGGCTAAACCACTCAAGTTTAGTGGTTCTGAAGGAGCGACTGGGCTTCTTCAATGGTTCGAGAGCATTGAGAATACTTTCCGCCACGTGCAGTGTCCTGACAATCGCAAGGTCGAGTTTTCTTCGAGTGTGTTTCAGAAGAGGGCTCTCACATGGTGGAATGGGGTGATGAGGGATCGTGGTGCATTAGTTGCTCTAGCACAGACGTGGGCTGAACTTAGGGCCCTTATGATGAGGGAATTATATCCTCGTCATGAGCAGCGAGCTTTGGAGAAGGAATTTGATGAGTTGAAGCAAGATAGTGGTGAGCACAGGGCGTATACTGATAGGTTTGAGGAGTTGAGTCTGCTTTGCCCGACAATGGTTACCCCACTCGACAAGGCTATCGAAAGGTACATTGACGGCCTACCTGACATGGTACAAGACATCCTTACTGGTAGTAGCCCTACCACACCCCGTCAGGCGATCGAGTTAGCTGCGACATTGACTGAGTCGCAGATTCAGAAGAATAAGTTACACAGAAAGGGTGAAAAGGGTAAGAAGCAGGAGTCTGACAAGGAGGATAGCAAGAAAGGTCAAAACAAGAAGGGTAAGGAAGTTGAGACTTTGAAGAAATCAAAGAAGCGGAAGGGTGCCCAAAATTTTGCTGTTACAGCACAGACTGCTCAGAACTTGCAAAACCCACCGGCACAGCCAGCTGCAAAGAAGGCATATGCTGGTACCGCACCACATTGTGCCCGTTGCAACGGTCATCACGTTGCACAACAAGATTGCAAGAAATGCACAACGTGTGGTAGACTTGGGCATTTGGCCAATATTTGTCGTCTGGGACAAAATCAGGCTGCTCAGGTTCAAGCTCAGGTTCAAGGGAATGCTGCGAGATTCCCACTGGGTTCATGTTTCAACTGCGGAGAGATTGGTCACTTCCGCCACAACTGCCCAAGACTGGTGAATGCAAATGCTAACGCAAACCCAAATGCGAACGTCAACGTCAATGTGAATCCCGCACGTGGTCGAGTGTTTAACATCAATGAGGCAATCAATGATGAAGAACAAGTAGAATTTTGAAATTCCTCTGGTCGTTATCTTGTAACATTTAAAGACAATGCAGTTGTTTTATAAATAAAATTTGTGGTTTTATTTTTAACTAATGCAATTGTATGAATGTTTGATTCAACTGTATGATGTCAACATAAAGACAAACTACTCATGTGGTTCTGCCGTTTTCATGATCACTTGTGATCTCCCTAAGAACCTCAAACACTTGTTTCTTTTAAATCTAAAGTATCTTATCGTCTTGCACCGTACGAGATGCAAGAATTATCAAAACAGCTTCAAGAGTTGTCTGATAAAGGATTCATCCGTCCGAACTTTTCACCTTGGAAAAACTCCTGTCCTCTTTGTGAAAAGAAAAATGGATCTTTTCGAATGTATATCGATTAACGTAAGCCTGGTAAGCTTACCATCAAGAATCGATATCCTCTACCTTAAATCAACGATTTCTCCGATCAACTGCATAGCGTTTCATGCTTTTCCAAGATCGATTTGCGTTTTGGGTATCATCAACTTTGTATTCTCGAAGAAGATATTCCCAAAAACGGTTTTCTGCACGAAGTATGGCCATTACGAGTTTACAGTCATGCCTTTTGGGTTGACAAATGCTCCAGCCATCTTCAAGGACTTAATAAATAGAGTCCGCAAGTCTTATTTGGATCAGTTCGTCATTGTTGTTATTGATGACATCTTGATCTATTCATGTCCCGAGCCGATCACGATCAACACCTTCGTTGACATTGGAACCCCTAAAGAAGGAACAAACTTTTCGCTAAATCCTCCAAGAGGGAATTTTGGCTTAAAGAAGTTCAGTTTTTTGGCCATGTAGTCAACAAGCAGGGTATTCATGTGGATCCATCCAAATTGCTGTAATTAAGGATTTGATTCCTTGTATGCTTTGAATACCCGTGTCCAAAGATAACAAAGTTAAAGGTCAAATTAAACAATTATGCGAGTATGCGATTATGTGATATGTGTTTATGTGTTCTCCTCTATGTTTTTGTGTGATACGATTTTCAGATCCTCATAGAATCTTTCATATCTTTATATGAGGGGTTCATAGTAGGATATTCAAAAAGGTACTACCTTAAATCCTTATGGGCTTCTACGTAGTAGTTAAGACCCTTGGGTTATATAGTACCATTCCATGATTCGATAAGAGACCTTTGAGTGGTCTAGTCAAAAGGATTGATTCACAATTTGGTTAAAGAATGACATCTAGTGATGTAGCTGAACAGACTCCTTGATAGTCTATTTAGATCACTTATTGATTTAATTAAAAGGACTCTATGGCGGTCTAGTCACACTCATCACAGGATTGTTCATTTGGTTTTCCCCTACACATTATAAAATAGACTGTGTGAACTGTGCAAGAAATTGTCTGATTATGGACGCGTACATAATTATGAAATTTAGTGCACAGAAACCCAGTAAGATTTATTATGTGTAAGAACCGATAGTGACAAAAATAACGAAATGAGAACGATGTAATGGAGGTACGGTGGACGCACCAATGACGCTTCATATACTTGTATATAAGTATCCCTCTTACATTGCAATCATGATGTTATTGAAGATTACTAGAAGTTCAAAACCCTAACCAATGTTGTTCGATCTTTTCAACTTCATGTTTTCAAGCTCTCACAAGTTTCCTCTAAATAAATTTCGGGACGAAATTTCCTAAAGTAGGGAAGACTGTAACACCTGAGCCTCGACGGCCATCAAAAAAATACCGAACCAATGAAATATTATATTTCATACTTGGGATTTGTAAAAATATGTGTATCATTTGCACATATCAATTCTTGTTCAATTTCAAACTCTAAATCACTTTCTGGAAGGTTATACGCGCACCGATGCGTAAATATAACCAGTTTAATGCAACAAACACTCCGGAATAGTGACATAGGCTTAACATACCTTAAATAACCTTTACATAACTTAGAAATAATTTTTGAAGGCTTTGGTATGGCAAAAACAAGCTAATTCGCTTACAGGGACTAAATATGACAAACTGCGTAAGTATGCCAATTTGTACTGTAACAGACATTCCGGAACATGACCATAAGTTAAACACACCTTAAATATCCTTTATATAGCTTAGAAATAGGCTTTGAGGAGTTCGGTGTGCTAAAATAAACTTTTGGCTCATTCAGGGACTAAAAGTGTCAAAAAGTGCACAAGTTTGCATTTTCGCGCATAACTCACGTTCTGAATATATCCGGACATCCAAATATTTATGTAAGCATGACTATATTATGCTTTAGTGTTTGGCTTGCCAAAAATCCATTCGTTGCGTCATTTGGATCGTTTTTCGCGCTTATGCGCATTCCGTCGTAATTAAGCGAACATCGCGTTCGTACGACCAAACGAACCAACACCCGGCATATTTTTGAGCATATTTCATGTCCACAATGTTTAGGCAACATTTTAGGGCCTTAAAGTTGGCTTTACGGGCCTTGGAAGTGCCGGAAATGAGCTTAAACACGTGCAGGGACTGAAACTGTAAATTCTGAAACTATTGCTGATCTGTGCAGGCCAGGCGGCCCGCCTCAGTTTCTGTTATTCCTCACGCGGGCCGCGTCCGCATATCAGACCAGATTAAATGTTGTTTTCAGCAAGTTGCAGCTGGTTGATCCACCACCACACATTCTAACATGCTTAGTCAGATGATAAGGATGGATTTTAGGCACCATAACTTTCCGACACTTGTACGGATACGATTAAGGCACGATATTCGACGAGTGATCTTAACGGTTCGGGTATTCCTATAGATACCCATCCACCCCCATTGCTAAAATCACTAGAATCTTGATCTTAGGAACTCTAAGTTGAAACCATTGTTTCATACCTGAGATTCTTGGATCGAGATTAGCATTCGGGGACCCTTCGTAAGTATTCTTTCGTTCTTTTATTGCTTTTCGAGTCTTTCGAGTCTGAAAGTCAAACTTTGTTTGACTTTCTACATTGACCAGTTATGGTCAATGCGAAGTTCGTTTGAACTTCGCAACGTGAGTGTAATCACGTTGGTTATAGTCCCTTGGGACTATGCCTGTAACACCCCGTCCCGGAACGGGCCGGCGTGTCACAATATCGATAGTCAGATCAAAAACATAATTCCATTTATACTTAAATGTATTACAAGGCTTTACAGCTTAATGAAGTATATCTAATCCATTACAATTATTTCTACCGTCTTTTCCAAACACGCGAGCACTCTTCCATATTCCGTCCCAGATTGTCTTGATAACCTGACGTAAAGAAGAAAACACACAAAAACGTACGTCTGAGCAAAATTTGAAAGTTTTTGCCCAGTGTGCGGATAGAGGAAAACAAAAACTTATTTTGAACATAATTTCATAATCATATCTTACGGATGTACCCATGAGCCAAACTTAAAACGTGACAATACACAGGTAGCTACTCCTGCATACTTATCACATGAAATGGCGAGTTGGCATACCCGTTATCCATCTCCTTATAACTTAAATTCTAGGATCGATCCATACGCCTCCTAATATATGTACCACACTTGTACTTAAGAGACGCCGTGAACTAATCTCTCCGTCACGGATGGAGCACATGAGGTTGATGCCACAACAACATGCTCGTGGGACACTCCACGAGAAGCGATACTCAGGGTATCAGAGTACGAATGGTCTTATTCACATAACTTATAAAACTTAATTTCAGAACAGAACGGAACATATATTGGAACATGCGATAATGAGTACAACTTAACAGAAAAACTATCGCATGACATGAGAGCTAAAATCAAGGTTATGATTAGAATAGGAATTCAACGGACAGTCAAATGAATCAATAATCAAAGACGTGAGGAGTTTTAAAAACAAGACATAGTAATTTAAAACAATTTGACTTGAGTAACATAATACTTATATATCATATTAAACTTGTAACTTATTTACTTATAACTTATAAGTCTTAAGATATTTAACTTGTAACTTGTAAAATACGAATCTTTGGCGAGATTGAAAATATAAGAGTGGAACCAGTCATCAAGGTATGGTTATCAATCCTATCTTGACAATTTCGTCCCCAAAATGTGGTTTATTAAACGAAACAAGATAAAACCTTGACTCGTTAATAAGGAACCACTAGAGTAGGAAATGAAACTTGTATAAAATAAACCATTTTCTAAATAAATGATGTAAAACAAAACCTTTTCAAAACGTTTGTAACTTTCAACACATGTTTCATAACTTAATCTTAATACGGAATCTATAACTTATTTCATAACTTAATCTTAATAAGGAATCTATAACTTTATTTCATAACTTAATCTTAATACGGAATCTATAACTTATAACTTAATCTTAATACAGAATCTATAATCAGGAATGATATACTTGTATCAAAACGATCTAAATCGAAAGAAAGGATTCTATCCGTACCCAACGGACATAAATCGACATAAAGGATTCTTATAAAAACGACATAAATCGAACGAAAGGAATCTACCCGTACGGAATTTATAACTTATTTCATAACTTAATCTTAATATGGAATCTATAACTTATTTCATAACTTAATCTTAATATGGAAACTTAAATTCAGGAACGACATCAATCAAAAGAAAGGGATTCTATCCGTACCCAACGGACATAAATCTAAAGAAAGGAGTCTACCCGTACGATATATCAGAATTGACAGAAATCGAAAGAAAGGAATCTACCCGTACGGAACTTATAACTTATACTTAGATCTTAATACGGACTTTAAAATCAGAAATGATATACTTGTATCAAATGAATTAAATTGAAAGAAAGGAACCTATCCGTACTGAATTTATAACTTATACCTTAGATCTTAATACGGAATTTAAAATCAGGATTGACATAAATCGAAAGGAAGGAACCTATCCGTACTGAACTTATAACTTATACCTTAAATCTTAATACGGAATTTAAAATCAGAAATCTTATACTTAAATTCAAATGACGTAAATCGAAGGAAAATAATCTATCCGTATCTAACGGACATAAATTGAAAGGATTCTATACGTACGGAACTTATAACTTATTTCTTAACTAAATCTTAATACGGAATTTCAAATCAAGAATGATATGACGCAAATCGAAAGAAAGGAGTCTATCCGTACCTTAAAATTTCCAAGTGATGCTACCTTGTTTTCAATTGTGGATTTATACGGCCAGAGTTTAGCCTAATGATTATTCTCTTAACCTAATTTGCACACAAACTAGGTAATTAACTAATACAGCTTTTACGATAACTCACGAGATTAAACCTTCACAACAAATGACAAAGTGCGATACTTCATCCATCGAATTAACGATGATCCATCGAATTAACAATGAACGACAAAGTACGATACTTAAACATCCAGCGGATTCACAACTAAGGACAGAGTATAGTCCGATTTCGGACAGCACTCAAACATCCCGTCGAAATCACGACGAATGACAAAGTATAAGCCCAATTTGAGCAGCACTTAAACATCTATCGGATAGTTCAAATCGATCGGACAATGAATCGTAGCAGCGATTGAGTTAATACCCTGATTGCAGCAGCATCCCGCTATACTAATTAGTGTTTCGTGTGTGTTAATTGAGAGTATTTGGACGATATCTCCGCGTCTGAGTTGAATTTTATCGTCGTTTGAACACCCAGAATCGAATGCCAATGTCTTCTATTTATAGCTGCAATTTGATCAACCATACGCATCGTAGGCCTAACATGCCCTACGCATCGTATGGTAAGCATACGCACCGTATGCCATACTTCTCTACGCATCGTATGGCTTTTAAATAGCCTGCGCATCGTAGGCCATACTTTGATACGCATCGTAGGGCTTGAAAAATAGGCCTATAGACTAGCCACGACTGGGACTAGCCTTGATGAGTCAGTACTTTCATATTTCAGTTATTTGACAACGAAATTTAAGGATAATTATCAACTAGGGTTTACCCCCCCTGAGTTTTAGGGGCCCTAATCCTGATTCTGAAAATTTTGAAAATCTTAGGGTTTGTACAGAATTTCTTGGGTGTCTTAAATAAGGTTTCCTATTGGACTATAAATCATAAGGGTTGTTACATTTTATGTTTTAAAATTTTCGGGTGTTACAAATCTACCCCTCTAAAAAAATTTCGTCCTCGAAATTATTGCATACCTATATATATATTAATAATCATACTTGAACACGACCCACTATGATCAATAGTCATACTTGAAATAAAGCTAGAGTAAAAACAATGAAGATGACGAAATACTTATGTTCGAGACTATCATGAAGTGAAAAGAAAAGTCGAAATCCTAACCCAATGTCTACCCATTACCTCACAGGTCTTATCTTATGTTTAAGTTTTCTACAGGAAAGAGCCTTTGCTCTGATACCATAGCTGTAACACCCCGTCCCGGAACGGGCCGGCGTGTCACAATATCGGTAGTCAGATCAAAAACATAATTCCATTTATACTTAAATGTATTACAAGGCTTTACAGCTTAATGAAGTATATCTAATCCATTACAATTATTTCTACCGTCTTTTCCAAACACGCGAGCACTCTTCCATATTCCGTCCCAGATTGTCTTGATAACCTGACGTAAAGAAGAAAACACACAAAAACGTACGTCTGAGCAAAATTTGAAAGTTTTTGCCCAGTGTGCGGATAGAGGAAAATAAAAACTTATTTTGAACATAATTTCATAATCATATCTTACGGATGAACCCATGAGCCAAACTTAAAACGTGACAATACACAGGTAGCTACTCCTGCATACTTATCACATGAAATGGCGAGTTGGCATACCCGTTATCCATCTCCTTATAACTTAAATTCTAGGATCGATCCATACGCCTCCTAATATATGTACCACACTTGTACTTAAGAGACGCCGTGAACTAATCTCTCCGTCACGGATGGAGCACATGAGGTTGATGTGACAACCCGCACTAAACCAGGTATCCGTACAACTTAATTAATGATTAATTACTACTTGATTACTGTGCTTGATTGAAACTAGCTGATAAACTGCTACCTGCATATTGATACATGCACTTACTCGCATCATACTTTATTTGCTGTCACTACATTAATTACATACTGAACCCTAGTGACAAACTTGATGCACAAAAAGCACAGTAGCACTAAACGGATACACAGTGAACATGCTGATATAACCAGCATCAGGCAAGTACTGCCTCTAAGGCCTGTTAAGAGCCTCATATATTTTGACTACACTGGTAGTGAGTGTAGGGATATAAGGGTTGTGTTACCGCGTCTCTAGGGATAAGATACACTGTTTCGGATGTGCCGAGAACGTACTTTAAGTACCAAACACAGCACTTTAATAAATAATTCAGCATTAAGCTACCTAATAAAGTGCCAAAACATGAGGAAAATATTACTAGACACTTTCCAAAGTGTCGGGGATAAACTGTGTCACTAAAAATATTATTATCGACACTTTAAATATTTATTTAGCGCTTTAACGGGGTAATATCCAACCGTACCACCGGACTTAACCCGGAACATAAAAATATTACCAAACGCACAGTTTTTACTTTTCTGAGCTAGTTAGGGTCCCCTGACACCCTAACACCCCCCCTATATTAATTAACACACAATAAAATACTAATTTAACCTTTCCTTCCTAACTAGACTTAGTAACTTGTTCAATTGAATTCCAACCCCCTATACCCCCCAACCGGTTATGGTTTAGTGGGATACCACCCTTTTGATTTCTTAAATTTTTATAATAGATTATGTTGGATACTAGGGAACATATTGAATGGTGGTAAAAAAAAAAAAAAGAGAAACATGAATAATAAAGAAGCACATGGGTCATGATCTCACATCCACTAATTCACAACATTTTCAAAACCCTCTTATCCTCTCCTCTTTCTTATTCGGCCGAGAGTCCACACACACCACTCATTACTTTGAATATTTTAATCATTCTTGCTTGGTATCTAGATGGCACAATACCTAATGGTTATTAGTGAATTTGGTCTATAAGTTAACATGAAGGTTAACACATTCATTTACACTAAAAACCCAACATCAAAATCTCTCTCTTTCCCCTTGCTAAAATCACGGCTCATTTGAGGTGGCCCCATACAAGATTCACCTAATATTTTTCCTAAATATCCTTCATATCTTTCATTGGATTTTGGAGGGTGATTATGTATGCACTAAAGGGAACATAGTGCCCATTGGTCACTAGAATTAACTTTATAAATTAACATCACCACTTACATTATTTACCAACACAAAAGAAGAAAATCCCTTCTCTTTCCCTTCCATAGCTACGGCCGAACTCCCCTATACCATCCACCAATCTTTCAAGCTTTGATCCTCACATTCCAACATCATACAAGTCTTACGGGTCACGCATAAGGAGTCTTGGTGCACTCGGAGTTCGAAGGACCTCGTTATTTAGCTTTTATCCACGCGTTTTTCATCAAGAATCTTCCCTAGCCTTGAGCTAGAGGTATAACACTTAAAAACTCATTTTTGAACTTATCTAAAGTGGTTAAAAGGATTTTTGTCGGTTAAAACTCGTTAACATACAATATGATGCATAAAAGTCTACTAAGAACACATAAAATGGTGGTTAATAGCATTTATGTTGTGTAAAAGTTGTAGTATTTGAAATATGTGGTTATTTAGACCCGATCTATGTTGTGGTAGCTCGGATCACCGTTTAACCCGGGTTGGTAAGATCATGGATCTTAACATAAGCTTGTTTTGAATGATACAAGGGTTAAAAGGTGAAACTCTACCACACATGAAACATGAACTTGTGTAAAAATGTTTTAACATGTACATTAGTGTTTAAAACTAGCGGATCTACGTATCTGCAAGTGGTATTTTCAAAGAACCACACATTTAAGAAACCATGTATTTTAAAGAAAGGATCTTACACTAACAAATATGATGATTTTATAAACTACAAGTGTGTAAACACTTGTGAAACAAAAAGATCCGACAAAGGACTAGCTTTGTCACTTGTTACTAGAGGTTGTAAAGACGGATTTCTCTAAACACGAGGTTTTTATGAGATTAAAGTTACTTTATATAAAGATCTACAAAATATAATGGGATTTACATTATAGATGCGGAAAAACTACAAGTTCATGCGATTATGCGATTTACATACTTATCGACTAGTTTGATGTGTCGGAAATTGTTTGATTGAATAAAGAAGTTGTTGAATTGATTTGTTAAAAGAAAATGATACGCTTGAAAGCGTGGCCACCTCCAGTTACAGAGGAAACTCTGGCGAAATTTTCTAAAAATCTAACACTTAGAATTATTTACACAACAAGTGTTAGAACTATTTTTGACATATTTTCGAAACATAAATTTCGCCAGAACTGTATTTTACTAAACATTCGGAGGTGGGATTTTCACAAAAATTAACGTGATAAATATATTTTGTCACAACACTGTTTATGATTATTTTGTGAAATTACATAAATATTATTTTAGAGTGAAAATAATATTTACAAGCGTTAATGATCCCAAAACTTTGCGAACGCTTTCACCATAACTATATAAGTTACACCGGTAATTACATTACCACACGATTGCTAAAACGTAACTTACGCACATGTATTGTATCCCCCATCCTTGGGAAGAAGATAACTACCAAGTATTACAAAAAGTAAACACGAAATAGTTGTCTAACTATTTCACAAAAACTTAAACTATAAAGCTAAGGCACGGCCGTCCGTCTAATAGAATTAGCACTTGTAGGTCGTTGCACAGCTTACTATATTGGAGACACTTGGTAGAGACGCGCATTCACTGTGAGTTCATGTCCCCCTTTTCTCTAACTGTTTTCAGTTTTCTTAACTGCGGGGGTGAAATACATGTTACTTTGTTTACAAGTACTTTATACGCGGTATGAATAACGTAAGGAGGTTTAGATCATGTGAATGGGTAGTTAGAACACCGAGGGACTCGAGCGGTAGATCTATCTGGGTGTAGCGAGCCCAGCTCTAGGCCAAACGGACCTCTCTGAGGCTAACCACAACGGACCTGGAGTGACTTGGTTGCCCAACGCAAAAATCAGCTAGGGTTGTGTCTACTTACTTGCATTTCACAACATGCTAATGGCCTTGCAAACCATTGGTGATCACAAGTCCTCTTACACTGCTACATACCAGGAAACTTTTATACTTACAAGTGTTTTACTTACTCACTTACACATGAACTCGCTCAACATTATTGTTGATTTTTCAACTTACATGTATTTCAGGAAATTAACGAGATCTGGCACGGTATGGCATGTTTTCCGCTGCATTAGTTCCAAGGTCATCCAGGGTTTAGGGGACGTGTCTCTTTCCTGGACAAGACACAATCCTTAAACCATGTTTATGTTATGTTTCAGTTTGTAATGTTTGTTGAACAAGATTATGGTTGTCAGGGTATGTTAAAACAATGGTATTGTGTTTGGTTTTCAAAACTTAATGGATGATCTTGCATGTTTTTAACTCATATAGCTTTGGTATGATTAAGCTATGGTATTAAGAAGTCACACCAAAATTTACCACGCTTCCGCAAAGCCAGGGTGTGACAGCTTGGTATCAGAGCTCTGATCATAGCGAACTAGGATTCTGTCTCGAGTCTAGACTATGATCACTAGGGCTCTCACGAAAACATTTTCTGCATACCACTTAAGTCCAGATCCACACTTTTTACAAACAAATGTTGAGCACATTTTATTAATTATAAGTTCAGCTTGGAGGGCTGAGGATCGGTCTGGAGGATCGAAGTGATTGAGGTAGTTGAGCACGTTGGTTTGTTATAGAATCGATCTGGAGGATCGAGATGGTCAAGGCAGTTGAACACGTTGGTTTGTTATAGGATCGATCTGGAGGATCGAGGTTTGGTTTAAGTGAAGGATAGAGCAGTCTTGTAGACGGAATGAAATTGGCTAGTAAAGCTAGGAAAAGTATGTGATACCTTACTTGGTGACTTATGTGATTAACTGATTATATGATTGATTATTATACGTATATGTGTTTGTGTTACAAACGTTATGCTTTCATCAAGTACTAGAAGGATGGGCACTACGAACCCCATGACCATAGTATCAGACGGCATAGTTCAACAAAGCACGAGGTGTACATTTCTGATACTACCGGCACAGACAATGACGACTTTCAGCCCTTTGTGCACTGCCTGAAGTCGTAGCAGAGCCTACTAATGGCCATCTTGTTGGGATTTTACCACTGGCGGTGATCCCTGCTCCTGTGCCCCTTGCCGCCTATCCTGTTGATGATACGCCCTCCCAACGAGGCCTCTGAAGACGATAACGATCTACTGAAGGAGGACCCATTCGAGGGCAGGGCCTTATTACTGCTGGGATTAGACTACTACATGCGGACGCTCCTATAGGGGAAACTTATGACCATTCCCCTATCCCAGGCTCATTTGAGTTCTGACACCCGCATCTTCGCACATACAGGGAATGCAGCACTACTTACATGACACCGACCCTGATACGGCATCACTAGCTGCACCGGATCCCGCACACAGTTTTGAGTTTAATCGTAATTATGAGGACAATTCTGTTTTTCCGCCTGGTGTTGATCCAGACCATGACATTGAGTTCATGCACTTAGACAAGCCCTTGGGGGATCCTGTAACCCCTGTGATTGTTGATCCAGCTGATTTTGAGATGGAGTTTTTGATTCGGAGCTAGCCGTGGCCCCTGAGCCAGGCGTTGCTCCTGACCCCGCATTGGAGTATGACCCTGTTCATGCCAATGCACCGGCTGTTGCTCCTTGATTGATCATCTGCTTGGATGAGAGAAAATTTGGGGTAACTGTGCAAGACAATTTATTATTACGGGGGCCCACGTAATAACGATTTGTAATGCACAGGAATCCTGGTGGACTCTGCAGGCCAAGCTAATGATAACCTAAACACAAATGACCTAGGCGATGTAGCCTCGAGTTCATTCTATTACAAGCAACAAGCCAAATTGACGAGCCTATGTGAGGGCTCAGGAATTTATTTCCCACTTATACAGTGAGTATATTTGCGTGTGAAATGGGGTGATTACATGATGGCTTACGTTGCTATATATATACCCCATAGACAATTGAAACATTGTCCAACCCGTTTCACACTATTTCGACAAAAAGGGAATGTCACCCAGACGTGACACAAGCACCGGTACGTTACTGAGGACAGAAGACGAGCTGCAAGAACGCATCTCACAGATAAATGCACGACATGAAGCCCTCCACTCTAAGTACAACGATGGCATTACTGGAGATAATCCTCCAACTGGCTGCATGTAGGTCCCCTATTCGTATGGATCTTCAACAGAATTGTCTTTCCAATCAAGAGTGCGGAATCCTCTTGATCAGAATCTAGCAGAAAACGTGTAGGAAACAGAAACAGCAAATCACTTTCAAACTGGATCTTTATTGATTATCTATCAAACTGATTACAATCAATCAAGATCCCTAACCAACACAGAATTTCGTCCAAACCCTAAAGCTCTCACGAAATTCCTCTCACACAATGTTCTAACTGATTAACCTAAACCCTAAAGTCTAACCTTGTTTATATAACACAAGGTTACTACTTGGGCCAAGGCTTCCAACATGGACTGCGAATTGGACAGGCCCAATTCGCCTCCACACACCCAATTCGTTGGGTTTAGTTAGCCCAAACATTACAACTAACTATTACAAAGCTAAACCCGCTAACTGTTTATCGTTTATCTAATTACAAGATATCCAAAGACCAAATCTAAGCTGTTGTCACAAACATGCACCAACACTGCACCTATAAACAGTTCCTGAACTGCAAGCCTTTGAACTTTGTCGGAACAGGAGGCACCATTGCATTTATTCATTGGTCCGAAAAGACCGACTCCATTTTAAGGATGAGCAACTGATCGCCAACTGAGTGTTACCTACCTCTCAGGGATATTTCTAGGTGGCACACTCTCGTAATGGAACCTCCAGGTTCAGACCCTTGGCACAGACGCTACTTATACACTGAGCTGGGACGAGCTCAAGGAAACGATTGAGGAGAAATGTTGTTTTAGGACAGAGATTCAGAAACTTGACGTGGAGTCCTGAAATTTGGGGAAAGGACGAACCAGAGACTCCTGAACATGATCGGCGATCGCACGACTTGTCTAGGGTCGTCCCCTACTAAGTCATTAATGTAGTATGATAGAGTGGTGCACTTGTGAGCTTTTCATTGTGGTCTCGAATTGTGGCAATACAATCGAAGTGTTCTCATCACATGCGGTGTTCAATCTATTGTTTATGTCCTATAACATAAGATGTTATGTGATTGACTTGTTGATAACATGAGATGCTATGTGTTGGTATTGTTGAATGCATACGTACGTTTCACTTGCTATAACCTAACCTATGCGAAACATCTTTTAGAAGATGCCGCCAAGACGCGAAATACGCATGCCCACCTCTGAGGCAGAACTTAAAGAGATAATTGCTGCAGCTATAGCACAGCACGAGGCCCTACGCTCCGAACCAATCAAAGGTACCTCAGAAAATAACGGTTGTTCCTACTGGCACTTCCTCAACTACAAGCCTCCAACGTTCGACGGCACTGGGGGTGCCATAACTTTTGTAAAATGGATTGAAAGTATGGAATCCATCTTTCGAATGAGTGGCTGTACGCCAGAACAACAGGTCCCATACGTTTCTGAGTTGTTTCAAGATGGAGCTCGATTATGGTGGAATCTTCAGGTTCGAATGATGAGCCTAACTACAGCATACGCGCTAACTTGGGATGAGTTGAAAGGAATGATGCATAAGAAGTATTGCCCCCACACGGAAACCCAGAAGTGGGAAGATGAATTTCGGAGCCTAATGACGGAAGGTCCGAAGGTGTTGGAGTACGTGCAACGACTCCATGATCTGTCACAAATTGTTCCATACCTGGTAAAACCAGAACTGAAGAAATTGGAACAATTCATTTGGGAACTGGCGCCTCAAGTCTTGAGCTTGATGACAGCATCTACGCCACCAACAACCATTGTTGCAAGTAAGATGGGTTTGGCACTCGTTACGGAAGCAAATAGACTAGAAAAACTTGCAAACCCTGACAAGAAAACTCAGGTAGAATCGTCTGGAAAGAACAAAAGGAAGCTTACCGAAGATACCCGAATGAACAACGATGAACAAAGATCTATTCGAGGTTGCTTTGACTGCGGGGACAAAGGGCATTTCAAGAAAGATTGCCCTAACAACAAACAGGCCAATGATAATATTTACTTAGAAACCAAACCAAGATATGCTGAGTGCAAGTGTCACCGTGATGGTGGATGTCAGAAGCCTTGGTACGGGAGGAAAGGACACAACAAGGAAGGTTGTGGGATGAAGAGTTTCATACAAGGAGAAAACAGTAACAACGCTCTAGGTGGAAATGGGAAAGGAGACGGCCGAATGATAGGATGCTACCATTGTAAGGAAGTTGGACATTTTAAGAGGGAATGCCTGAAGTTGAAACAAGACCGTGAGAGAAAGTCCAACATCAGAGCTTGTGAGGCATGCCAGGATCCAGGTGTGATTTCTGGTACGTTCTCTAATAACCAAAACTTTTGCACCTATTTTGTTTGATGCTGGTGCCGGTTATGTCTTCGTGTCATTAGAATTTAAGAATATACTTGGTTTAACCGCTAGTAAGTTAGATAACCCCTACTCGATCGAATTAGTTAATGCAAAGTTAGTTGAAGCCAACGAAGTAATCAGAGGCTGTGTGATAGAACTGGGAGAACGTGAGTTTACTTTGGATCTACTACCAGTCGAATTGGGAAGCTTCGACGTGGTGGTAGGAATGGATTGGTTATCCGGAAACAAGGCTGTGATAGTATGTCACGAGAAAGCTGTTCGTATTCCAACTAATGATGGTGAGACAATTGTGGTTCACGGGGAGGAGCGTGACACACCGCTAAGATTTATCAGCTGCTTGAAAGCAAGGAAGTGTTTACAGAAAGGATGTGTTGCTTTTCTAGCACTCATCGTGGATGAAAAGGCTGCTGAGCCAAGAGTCGAAGACATCCCTGTCGTAAGGGAGTATCCAGAGGTCTTCCCGAAAGACTTGCCTGGACCGCCACCTCAGAGGCAAGTAGAGTTTCACGACGATTCAATTCCAGACACTGCACCCGTAGTCAATGCAGCATAGCGACTTACATTTTCGGGGGTGCAAGGATTGACAGAGAAGTGTTGGTAACGGATGGAGAAGGAAGATAACAGATCAAAAAATTCCTTTTTGAGGTAATCCCATTGTTACCCATCAAAAAGGATGATGATGATTTTCAAATAAACATCAACTACAGAGAATTGAACAAGCTGACGATCAAGAACAGGTATCCTCTGCCAAGAATCGGCGATCTGTTTGATCAACTGCAAGGCTCGAACTATTATTCAAAGATCGATCTTCGATCTGGATACCATCAACTAAGGATACAGGAGGAAAGTATCCCGAAAACAGCCTTCCGAACTCGTTATGGACACTACGAGTTCCTCGTTATGCCATTTGGTTTGACGAACGCACCTGCAGTGTTTATGGACTTGATGAATAGAGTTTGCAAGCCATACTTAGACAAGTTCGTAATTGTATTCATTGACGACATCCTGATTTACTCAAAGACAAGGGCTGAACACGAACAACATCTCAGAACCATATTGGAGCTGCTAAAGAAGGAATAACTGTACGCTAAATTCTCCAAGCGCGAGTTTTGGCTACGCGAAGTCCAGTTTCTTGGACATATGGTTAATGAGGATGGAATTCATGTTGATCCCATAAAGATTGAGGCAATCAAGAATTGGGAAACGCCTACAACGCCAACCGAGATTCGACAATTCTTGGGCTTGGCTGGCTACTATCGAAGGTTCATCGAGGATTTTTCAAAAATCGCTCAACCGTTGACGCTCCTGACCCAGAAGGATAAGACGTTTGATTGGGGATTCAAACAGGACGAAGCGTTTCAGATATTGAAGGATAAGCCTTGTAACGCGCCAATCTTAGCTCTACCAGAAGGTACCGACAATTTTGTGGTATACTGCGACGCATCGCGTCAAGGATTGGGTTGCGTGTTGATGCAACGCCAAAAGGTCATTGCCTACGCATCGCGCCAACCGAAGGTACACGAAAAGAACTATACCACCCACGATTTGGAGCTTGGCGCAGTGGATTTTGCACTAAAGATCTGGAGACACTACCTGTATGGTACGGAGTGCACAATCTTCACAGATCACAAAAACCTACAGCATAAATTCAACCAGAAGGAGTTGAATATGAGGCAAAAACGAGGGGTTGAGTTGCTAAACGACTACGACTGCGAGATAAAGTGTCACCCAGGGAAGGCGAATGTAGTCGCCGATGCCCTAAGTCGTAAGGAAAGAATCAAACCCATAAGGGTTAGAGCCTTGGGAAATGATCACATGAACCGATCTTTCCTCGCGCATTCGTGCTGCACAAAAGGAAGCTCTCAAAGGAGGGAAACCTTGAGGAAGAATATCTCCGTGGAATGGAGAAGCTTTTGGTACCAAACGAGGAAGGGACATTATGTTTTGAGAAAAGGATTTGGGCTCCTCTGTTTGGTGGATTAAGGGAAGTTATTTTTGATGAAGCGCACAAGTCGCGGTACTCTATCCACCCTGGATCGGATAAGATGTACCAAGATCTCAAGGATTACTATTGGTGGCCTAGGATGAAAGGCGACGTTGCTATCTACGTGAGCAAACGTTTAACGTGCGCTAAGGTCAAGGCAGGATACCAGAAGCCTTCGGGACTTCTGCAACAGCCTGAGATTCCCAAGTGGAAGTGGGAACAAATCTCCATGGATTTTGTTACAAAATTGCCAAGAATGCCAAGAGGCCATGATATGATTTGGGTAATAGTTGACCGCCTAACAAAATCCGCACACTTTCTGCCAATCAAAGAGAAAGACAGCACTAGTAAACTGGCGGAAATTACATGAGAGAGATCGTAGCACGTCATGGAGTACCTCTCTCGATCATCTCTGATAGAGACGGAAGATTTGTGTCAAGAATATGGCAATCTTTCCAAGAATCTTTTGGCTCACAATTAAATCTGAGCACTGCGTTCCATCCGCAAACTGACGGCCAGAGCGAGCGAACAATACAAACTTTGGAAGACATGCTGAGGGCATGTGTTATGGATTTAGGCGGTAGCTGGGATGAACACTTACCCTTGGTCGAATTTTCATACAACAACAGCTACCACACCAGTATTGGTGTCGCGCCATTTGAGGCCCTAGACGGACGCAAGTGCCGATCACCACTCTGTTGGTCTGACACCGGTGATAGGCAGCTTGCTGGTCTCGAAATCGTCCAAGAGACGACAGACAAGGTTGCACAAAGACTTAAACGCATCGAAGCCGCTCGCCACAGACGAAAGGGCCTACGCGGATCCAAACCGGAAGCATGTGGACTTCCAAGTCGGAGAAATGGTGTTATTGAAAGTTTCACCCTGGAAAGGGGTGGCACGTTTTGGTAAGTGTGGAAAGTTAAATCCGCGCTACATTGGTCCCTTCAGAATTCTGGAAAGAATTGGGACAGTAGCATACAAGTTGGACCTACCTACTGAACTGAATGGGGTTCACGATACATTTCATGTATCCAATTTAAAGAAAAGTCCAACTCAAGTTGACGTTACCATTCCTACCGACGAGATTCATATTGACGACACGCCCCACTTCGTAGAAGAACCTGTCGAGGTCACGGATTGGAAAGTTAACAAGACCCGCCGGAGCAGTGTCAAACTCGTCAAAGTTCGTTGGAATGCCAGACATGGTCCTGAATTCACATGGGAACGTGAGGACCGGATGAAAGAGAAATACCCCCACCTATTTCCTAAGAACTCTGCTTCTATAAGCAGGACTTAAATTTCGGGACGAAATTTATTTAACGGGGGGAGAATGTGACAACCCGCACTAAACCAGGTATCCGTACAACTTAATTAATGATTAATTACTACTTGATTACTGTGCTTGATTGAAACTAGCTGATAAACTGCTACCTGCATATTGATACATGCACTTACTCGCATCATACTTTATTTGCTGTCACTACATTAATTACATACTGAACCCTAGTGACAAACTTGATGCACAAAAAGCACAGTAGCACTAAACGGATACACAGTGAACATGCTGATATAACCAGCATCAGGCAAGTACTGCCTCTAAGGCCTGTTAAGAGCCTCATATATTTTGACTACACTGGTAGTGAGTGTAGGGATATAAGGGTTGTGTTACCGCGTCTCTAGGGATAAGATACACTGTTTCGGATGTGCCGAGAACGTACTTTAAGTACCAAACACAGCACTTTAATAAATAATTCAGCATTAAGCTACCTAATAAAGTGCCAAAACATGAGGAAAATATTACTAGACACTTTCCAAAGTGTCGGGGATAAACTGTGTCACTAAAAATATTATTATGGACACTTTAAATATTTATTTAGCGCTTTAACGGGGTAATATCCAACCGTACCACCGGACTTAACCCGGAACATAAAAATATTACCAAACGCACAGTTTTTACTTTTCTGAGCTAGTTAGGGTCCCCTGACACCCTAACACCCCCCCTATATTAATTAACACACAATAAAATACTAATTTAACCTTTCCTTCCTAACTAGACTTAGTAACTTGTTCAATTGAATTCCAACCCCCTATACCCCCCAACCGGTTATGGTTTAGTGGGATACCACCCTTTTGATTTCTTAAATTTTTATAATAGATTATGTTGGATACTAGGGAACATATTGAATGGTGGTAAAAAAAAAAAAGAGAAACATGAATAATAAAGAAGCACATGGGTCATGATCTCACATCCACTAATTCACAACATTTTCAAAACCCTCTTATCCTCTCCTCTTTCTTATTCGGCCGAGAGTCCACACACACCACTCATTACTTTGAATATTTTAATCATTCTTGCTTGGTATCTAGATGGCACAATACCTAATGGTTATTAGTGAATTTGGTCTATAAGTTAACATGAAGGTTAACACATTCATTTACACTAAAAACCCAACATCAAAATCTCTCTCTTTCCCCTTGCTAAAATCACGGCTCATTTGAGGTGGCCCCATACAAGATTCACCTAATATTTTTCCTAAATATCCTTCATATCTTTCATTGGATTTTGGAGGGTGATTATGTATGCACTAAAGGGAACATAGTGCCCATTGGTCACTAGAATTAACTTTATAAATTAACATCACCACTTACATTATTTACCAACACAAAAGAAGAAAATCCCTTCTCTTTCCCTTCCATAGCTACGGCCGAACTCCCCTATACCATCCACCAATCTTTCAAGCTTTGATCCTCACATTCCAACATCATACAAGTCTTACGGGTCACGCATAAGGAGTCTTGGTGCACTCGGAGTTCGAAGGACCTCGTTATTTAGCTTTTATCCACGCGTTTTTCATCAAGAATCTTCCCTAGCCTTGAGCTAGAGGTATAACACTTAAAAACTCATTTTTGAACTTATCTAAAGTGGTTAAAAGGATTTTTGTCGGTTAAAACTCGTTAACATACAATATGATGCATAAAAGTCTACTAAGAACACATAAAATGGTGGTTAATAGCATTTATGTTGTGTAAAAGTTGTAGTATTTGAAATATGTGGTTATTTAGACCCGATCTATGTTGTGGTAGCTCGGACCACCGTTTAACCCGGGTTGGTAAGATCATGGATCTTAACATAAGCTTGTTTTGAATGATACAAGGGTTAAAAGGTGAAACTCTACCACACATGAAACATGAACTTGTGTAAAAATGTTTTAACATGTACATTAGTGTTTAAAACTAGCGGATCTACGTATCTGCAAGTGGTATTTTCAAAGAACCACACATTTAAGAAACCATGTATTTTAAAGAAAGGATCTTACACTAACAAATATGATGATTTTATAAACTACAAGTGTGTAAACACTTGTGAAACAAAAAGATCCGACAAAGGACTAGCTTTGTCACTTGTTACTAGAGGTTGTAAAGACGGATTTCTCTAAACACGAGGTTTTTATGAGATTAAAGTTACTTTATATAAAGATCTACAAAATATAATGGGATTTACATTATAGATGCGGAAAAACTACAAGTTCATGCGATTATGCGATTTACATACTTATCGACTAGTTTGATGTGTCGGAAATTGTTTGATTGAATAAAGAAGTTGTTGAATTGATTTGTTAAAAGAAAATGATACGCTTGAAAGCGTGGCCACCTCCAGTTACAGAGGAAACTCTGGCGAAATTTTCTAAAAATCTAACACTTAGAATTATTTACACAACAAGTGTTAGAACTATTTTTGACATATTTTCGAAACATAAATTTCGCCAGAACTGTATTTTACTAAACATTCGGAGGTGGGATTTTCACAAAAATTAACGTGATAAATATATTTTGTCACAACACTGTTTATGATTATTTTGTGAAATTACATAAATATTATTTTAGAGTGAAAATAATATTTACAAGCGTTAATGATCCCAAAACTTTGCGAACGCTTTCACCATAACTATATAAGTTACACCGGTAATTACATTACCACACGATTGCTAAAACGTAACTTACGCACATGTATTGTATCCCCCATCCTTGGGAAGAAGATAACTACCAAGTATTACAAAAAGTAAACACGAAATAGTTGTCTAACTATTTCACAAAAACTTAAACTATAAAGCTAAGGCACGGCCGTCCGTCTAATAGAATTAGCACTTGTAGGTCGTTGCACAGCTTACTATATTGGAGACACTTGGTAGAGACGCGCATTCACTGTGAGTTCATGTCCCCCTTTTCTCTAACTGTTTTCAGTTTTCTTAACTGCGGGGGTGAAATACATGTTACTTTGTTTACAAGTACTTTATACGCGGTATGAATAACGTAAGGAGGTTTAGATCATGTGAATGGGTAGTTAGAACACCGAGGGACTCGAGCGGTAGATCTATCTGGGTGTAGCGAGCCCAGCTCTAGGCCAAACGGACCTCTCTGAGGCTAACCACAACGGACCTGGAGTGACTTGGTTGCCCAACGCAAAAATCAGCTAGGGTTGTGTCTACTTACTTGCATTTCACAACATGCTAATGGCCTTGCAAACCATTGGTGATCACAAGTCCTCTTACACTGCTACATACCAGGAAACTTTTATACTTACAAGTGTTTTACTTACTCACTTACACATGAACTCGCTCAACATTATTGTTGATTTTTCAACTTACATGTATTTCAGGAAATTAACGAGATCTGGCACGGTATGGCATGTTTTCCGCTGCATTAGTTCCAAGGTCATCCAGGGTTTAGGGGATGTGTCTCTTTCCTGGACAAGACACAATCCTTAAACCATGTTTATGTTATGTTTCAGTTTGTAATGTTTGTTGAACAAGATTATGGTTGTCAGGGTATGTTAAAACAATGGTATTGTGTTTGGTTTTCAAAACTTAATGGATGATCTTGCATGTTTTTAACTCATATAGCTTTGGTATGATTAAGCTATGGTATTAAGAAGTCACACCAAAATTTACCACGCTTCCGCAAAGCCAGGGTGTGACAGTTGATGCCACAACAACATGCTCGTGGGACACTCCACGAGAAGCGATACTCAGGGTATCAGAGTACGAATGGTCTTATTCACATAACTTATAAAACTTAATTTCAGAACAGAACGGAACATATATTGGAACATGCGATAATGAGTACAACTTAACAGAAAAACTATCGCATGACATGAGAGCTAAAATCAAGGTTATGATTAGAATAGGAATTCAACGGACAGTCAAATGAATCAATAATCAAAGACGTGAGGAGTTTTAAAAACAAGACATAGTAATTTAAAACAATTTGACTTGAGTAACATAATACTTATATATCATATTAAACTTGTAACTTATTTACTTATAACTTATAAGTCTTAAGATATTTAACTTGTAACTTGTAAAATACGAATCTTTGGCGAGATTGAAAATATAAGAGTGGAACCAGTCATCAAGGTATGGTTATCAATCCTATCTTGACAATTTCGTCCCCAAAATGTGGTTTATTAAACGAAACAAGATAAAACCTTGACTCGTTAATAAGGAACCACTAGAGTAGGAAATGAAACTTGTATAAAATAAACCATTTTCTAAATAAATGATGTAAAACAAAACCTTTTCAAAACGTTTGTAACTTTCAACACATGTTTCATAACTTAATCTTAATACGGAATCTATAACTTATTTCATAACTTAATCTTAATACGGAATCTATAACTTTATTTCATAACTTAATCTTAATACGGAATCTATAACTTATAACTTAATCTTAATACAGAATCTATAATCAGGAATGATATACTTGTATCAAAACGATCTAAATCGAAAGAAAGGATTCTATCCGTACCCAACGGACATAAATCGACATAAAGGATTCTTATAAAAACGACATAAATCGAACGAAAGGAATCTACCCGTACGGAATTTATAACTTATTTCATAACTTAATCTTAATATGGAATCTATAACTTATTTCATAACTTAATCTTAATATGGAAACTTAAATTCAGGAACGACATCAATCAAAAGAAAGGGATTCTATCCGTACCCAACGGACATAAATCTAAAGAAAGGAGTCTACCCGTACGATATATCAGAATTGACAGAAATCGAAAGAAAGGAATCTACCTGTACGGAACTTATAACTTATACTTAGATCTTAATACGGACTTTAAAATCAGAAATGATATACTTGTATCAAATGAATTAAATTGAAAGAAAGGAACCTATCCGTACTGAATTTATAACTTATACCTTAGATCTTAATACGGAATTTAAAATCAGGATTGACATAAATCGAAAGGAAGGAACCTATCCGTACTGAACTTATAACTTATACCTTAAATCTTAATACGGAATTTAAAATCAGAAATCTTATACTTAAATTCAAATGACGTAAATCGAAGGAAAATAATCTATCCGTATCTAACGGACATAAATTGAAAGGATTCTATACGTACGGAACTTATAACTTATTTCTTAACTAAATCTTAATACGGAATTTCAAATCAAGAATGATATGACGCAAATCGAAAGAAAGGAGTCTATCCGTACCTTAAAATTTGCAAGTGATGCTACCTTGTTTTCAATTGTGGATTTATACGGGCAGAGTTTAGCCTAATGATTATTCTCTTAACCTAATTTGCACACAAACTAGGTAATTAACTAATACAGCTTTTACGATAACTCACGAGATTAAACCTTCACAACAAATGACAAAGTGCGATACTTCATCCATCGAATTAACGATGATCCATCGAATTAACGATGAACGACAAAGTACGATACTTAAACATCCAGCGGATTCACAACTAAGGACAGAGTATAGTCCGATTTCGGACAGCACTCAAACATCCCGTCGAAATCACGACGAATGACAAAGTATAAGCCCAATTTGAGCAGCACTTAAACATCTATCGGATAGTTCAAATCGATCGGACAATGAATCGTAGCAGCGATTGAGTTAATACCCTGATTGCAGCAGCATCCCGCTATACTAATTAGTGTTTCGTGTGTGTTAATTGAGAGTATTTGGACGATATCTCCGCGTCTGAGTTGAATTTTATCGTCGTTTGAACACCCAGAATCGAATGCCAATGTCTTCTATTTATAGCTGCAATTTGATCAACCATACGCATCGTAGGCCTAACATGCCCTACGCATCGTATGGTAAGCATACGCACCGTATGCCATACTTCTCTACGCATCGTATGGCTTTTAAATAGCCTGCGCATCGTAGGCCATACTTTGATACGCATCGTAGGGCTTGAAAAATAGGCCTATAGACTAGCCACGACTGGGACTAGCCTTGATGAGTCAGTACTTTCATATTTCAGTTATTTGACAACGAAATTTAAGGATAATTATCAACTAGGGTTTACCCCCCCTGAGTTTTAGGGGCCCTAATCCTGATTCTGAAAATTTTGAAAATCTTAGGGTTTGTACAGAATTTCTTGGGTGTCTTAAATAAGGTTTCCTATTGGACTATAAATCATAAGGGTTGTTACATTTTATGTTTTAAAATTTTCGGGTGTTACAATGCCTACTGATTACCACGTTGCCTAGGGTCGAAGGGTAAGCGATCTAATAAATCGCTTATACCTCGAACCCGACCCATTTGGTCGATCATTAGGATCCGACCAAATACATTAGGTGACCATAGTAGGTAGGGAATAACCTTCCGAGGTTATACCCTATGGTCGCTTCGTTTAAGTAGTTGTATGATAGGTAGTTTATATGCCTTAGATAAATTACCAGAATACCCTTTTCATGTATAATTGGTAATTGAGCATATGTAACCTAAACTTTTGTCACATAACTGGTTATGTAACATGTTTAGGCATATAACACTTGTCATAGGACTAGTTAGACAGTCCGAACGCGTTTCACGCGCACGACGCGTTAAAGTAGCGTAAGTTACCTTAATGGGTCGCGATGGGTCGGAAGCACTTATGTTTGGTTTCATTGTAGTATGTAGGCCTTGTTAAACCATATCATATGAGTTCCAATACTCATTTGGTTTACCAAGCCTCATCCTATCCGATCTCCCGATTTAAGTCCGGTTTAATTATATAGTTTTAGATTGCCGACTGATTCCGTGCTCCCTCAAGCTTTGTTTGGTTGTTGTTCAAGACCTCTAAGCATTCTCAGGCGAGTACATTATTCCCCTATTTTACTGCTTTCAATTGTTTTGGGGTGACTCATATGTGCTAAATGTTTTCAAGGTTTTAACGATGATATCAAAACGATTTTCGATGTTATAACGATGGTTTCAAAAACGATTAAGACGATTTATACAAAACTAATAACGATTTCAATAAAGTGAACAAACTTGTTGGTTGGGTTACATAACAAATGACATTCATTAGCAATGATCAAGCCGATCAGTATTAGGTTATGGTACCATAGGATCTGACAAATCCCGTTAGTTACTACACCCGTAGTTATGTGTGGGTGTTGTGGGTAGCGACTGAATCTGTAATTGTTAATTTACTCTTTGGTAAGAGTTTATTAATGCGAGTTGTTAATCTATCCTTTGGTAAGGGTTTATTAATGCGAGTTGTTAATCTATCCTTTGGTAAGGGTTTATTAATGCGAATTGTTAATCTATCCTTTGGTAAGGGTTTATTAATGCGAGTCAAGAAGGTTTGAATGTTATTAGCGAGATGACCATTTAAGTAGTTTCACGACCTAAAACGAATTTAACGATTGGGTAAACGATTGGTTTTCACACGATGTTTTAACGATTGGGTAAACGATTGGCTTCAAAGCGATATACGATTGGGTTTTGGTTATACATATTACATGATTTACATTGGGCATGAACATTACTTCGGTGGTTTGGTTTGATTAAGTGATTAAGTAACAATGCGTGTGTAATATGATACAAGCATGGTGGATACGCCGCTGGTACTTCCTATATATAAGTGTTTGTATGGTATTACATATTGTAGCGTTATTTGAATCATTTCAGTTTGAGACATAGAACATTTTATACAAGTAACATATTTTTCACAAGACATTTATTTACAAACAACTTATCTTATACAAACTCATTTTACATGATTATTCATTTAATCATGCATTATTCTCTTATTTATACATATCACCTGAACTTATTATTTTTCAAATGATTTACAAAGACAAAGCAAATTACAAGGTTCATGACTAAACATTTTCTTAAATAGAAGTCATGAATCTTATTTTCACAAAACCTATGTACTCGCCAGCATTTCTTTGCTGACCTCGTTTTCACATATGTTTCAGGTATTGTTGAAAGATATCGATTGATAGGATGCATGCTCACATAGGACTGGACAAGGCCTTAGTGACTCAATAACAATGATAGACTATGTTTAAATTGTGTATTTAGATTTCCAGACAATGTAATTATTTAATGTTTAATAAAACGAAACACTTTTTGGTATCCATGGTTATGAAACATTAATTCTGTTGCAACGCGCCTCGATGTTTCCGCCGCGCTTTGTTGTTCTACGCGGTCGGGGTGTGACACTAAGCTTTTGGTTTGGATCATCCTTGTTCTACTTTCTAATCGGTTAGTGTATTACTTTGATTGTATGATTGTTGATATGTTGGCTTACATGTTTTACATGATGATTTAGGGATGTTAGGTGTTTGGTTATGATGTAAACTGTTAGAGTTTGGTGTTCATAATAATCGACTCACATGTGTACTTGATGATATTCATATGATTCGGATTGCATGATCTAGATTTAGAACCGAATATATACAATCGGCTGTTGTGATTTGATAATCGAAGTGGTTGCATGATGGTTAGGATTGCATATTGACATAAAAGTTACTAATCTAATGATCTGGATTGAACGTTTGATTATTGCTTATGACTATGATTAATTAGGTTTTATACGAATCACATGATGATTGCTTGAATTGATCGATTATTGGTTTGGATGGAAACTGTTGATTGTGTTGATTCTTAAATTGCAGATATGGAAATTGTTAATTTGGTCAAACGAATTGATTGGAACTAGTAACTGACTTGCATGATTTTAGGGAATCATATAACCAATCGCACAAGTTTGTCGGTCGTACAAGATCAGGTCACACAAGACTTGATCTGATCGCACAAGCTCCCAATCGCACAAGTTATAGAGTACAACTGATTAAACACTGAGTACAACATCACATTGCATGATCGCACAAGGCTTGGGCCACACACGAGTCACTTGAACTATTACACTGTTGGGCCTCAAAGCCCAATCCCAATCGCACAAGGACTGGTCAGTCGCACAAGACCTTCCGGACCGCACAAGACTTGTGTTATTTGTTGGGCCGTTACCTACTGGACTGCTTATGTTTTATTGGGCCGGGTATTGTTGGGCGTCAATGGGTGAATCGCACAAGGCTGCTAGACTTATGCGAGCCCAATCTTTTGAATCGTACAAGTATGACTGTTAATGTGTTGTCATAATCAATACGTGTTTGTAACATATTAGCTTATGTGTAAACATACATGCACTACTTGAACCTAGACCTGACTTGTATGGTAACCATGTTAGGACGTGGATGACCACTAGGAGCTCAATCGACCTTTGCATATCTGCCGAGCTAACCTAAGGTGAGTTCACACTTTCTACAAAGCATGGGATTCCCAGGGGTAGGACAGTACGGGTTAAGGAATATATTTCCTCGTCCTCTTGGACAGTTAAATTTCACTAGACCAAAACTCTATCACGAAGTCCCTCCTTTTTATATCGACTTAATCGCCGGGCCAATGGCGAGCGGGTCATTAGTTAGATAGCGCTATTTAGGTCTGACAAGCCTCAGACCGTGTCGCAGAGGACGGGCGTGAACTAATGGATCTGGGCACGTCAATGATGATAGACATTGACGCTAAGGGCACATAAACATGACTAAAGTCAGTGGACGATATGGTAACGAGTCTAGTAGTATAAACATGGGGTAGCCCCCACGGCCAGAAAGCCAGAGAATTGAACATGGGGTAGCCCCCACGGCTGGATTGCCAGAGTAAACGGGATTAAACAAAACACGTTTTCAACTATGGGGTAACCCCCACGGCCATGATGCCAGTTAAAGGAAACTGTTTTTGGAACAACTTGAAATAAACACCCAACTGTGAACTCGCTCAACTTTGTTGTTGACTCGTTACTACATGCTTTGCAGGTCACTAGGTTTAGCAGGAGCTTGCATAGGGAAGAGTCATTGTGGAGCATGGACATTGAGTGTTCATGATGAACTTAAACATTTAACTTATGCTTTGGTTTTTGACATTATGCTTCCGCTTGCAACTTAAACTATGTTTTGATTTGGACACCAATTATATTGTGTTGGGTTTTTATGTTTACTTACATGCTTGTTCAATATGATTGGTGGCTTGATCCTGGTCAGTCACGCCTCCAAGCGATGATACTCCGCATGTGGATTTTGGGGGTGTGACAGTGTTATAGAACTTGGAGAGCGTGAGTTCTCAATAGATCTTCTGCCAGTTGAGTTGGGAAACTTCGACGTAGTAGTTGGGAAGGATTGGTTGTCGAGTAATCGCGCAGAGATTGTATGCCGTGAGAAAATTATTCGCATCCCGATGGCAAGCGAAGAGACGATTGTGGTACATGGAGAGAAGCATGATACGCCTCTACGGATTTATTAGTTGTTTGAAGGTACGGAATTTTTTGCGTAAAGGATGTGTTGCCTTCTTGGCTCACGTTGTTGATAAGGACGCCGAAGAACCAAAGTTCGAAGATATCCCTGTGGTAAGGGAATATCCTAAAGTCTTCCCTGAAGACTTGCCAGGATTACCTCCTCAACGACAAGTCGAATTTCACATTGACTTGGTTCAAGGCGCCGCCCTTGTAGCCAAGGCACCTTATCAACTTGCGCCTTTAGAAATGCAAGAGTTGTCAACGTAGCTTCAGGAGTTACTGGAAAAGGGATTTATAAGACCAAGCTTCTCGCCTTGGGGAGCTCCAGTACTATTCGTCAAGAAGAAGGATGGTAGTTTTCGAACGTGCATTGACTACCGGGAGCTGAACAAGCTAACCATCGAGAATCGGTATCCCTTGCCGAGGATTGATGATTTATTCGACCAACTTTAGGGATCAAGTTATTATTCCAAGATCGATCTTCGATCAGGTTATCACCAGTTGCGGATTCAGGAAGAAAGTATACCGAAGACTGCCTTCAGAACTCGTTATGGACATTCCGAGTTTCTAGTGATGTCGTTTGGGTTGACAAATGCGCCGGCAGTGTTTATGGATTTGATGAATCGAGTTTGCAAGCCATATCTTGATAAATCCGTGATCGTATTTATCGATGATATTTTGGTCTATTCAAGGACGAATGAAGATCATGAGCAACACCTCAGAGCCATCTTAGAACTGCTAATGAAGGAGAAGATCTATGCTAAGTTCTCGAAGTCCGAGTTTTGGATACGCGAAGTGCAGTTCCTTGGTCACGTGGTAAATGAAAATGGAATTCATGTGGATCCCACCAAGATCGAGGCAATTAAGTCTTGGGAAACTCCGAAGACGCCAACCGAGATCCGACAGTTTCTGGGTTTAGCGGGCTACTATAGCAGGTTCATTGAGGATTTCTCCAAGATCGCTCAACCGCTGACCTCCCTTACTCAAAAGGATAAGAAGTATGAATGGGGAGATAAATAAGAAGAAGCATTTCAGCTACTTAAGAATAAGCTTTGCGATGCACCTATATTATCCCTACCCGAAGGTACCGACGACTTCGTGATATACTGTGACGCCTCGTGTCAGGGATTGGGTTGCGTGTTAATGCAACACCAGAAGGTTATCGCGTATGCTTCGTGCCAATTAAAGGTCCATGAGAAGAATTACACCACACATGATTTGGAATTAGGCACAGTATTGTTCACATTGAAGATATGGCGACATTATCTATATGGTACTTGTCACACCCCGACCACGTAAAACAACAAATCGGGGTGGAAACGTCTGGGAGTGTTGCAACAGAATCATTGTTTCACAACACATGGAATTTAGAATATTGTTTTATTACATAATAAGTTACATTGTCTAGGAATTTGATCAACAAACAGCACAATTGCCATTCATGTTTTTATAATTACTAAGGCCCTTGTCCATCCTATGTAAAGCAATCAACAGTCGTCACGAAATAAACTTGAAACATATGTGAAACGTCAGAATAAAAATGCCAGTGAGTAACATAGGTTTTGTGAATTAGATTCATGGCTTTGGATCATATAAGAAAAGATTATATGTTTATAAAAGTAGCCATGAATCCTTGATAAAAGTTTGGTTTCAAGAATACTTTGTATTGATATAAAAGTTGTAGTATACATAAAAATATACCTTGGTTTTAAGAAAGTCGGATAAGTAATATATCAAAATATATTTTAGTTTCAAAACAGTTAAACAGATAGTATATCAAATATACATTAGTTATTAAAATAATAGTTTTCGGTAGTATATCATAAGTATACTTTGGTTTTGTAAATAACATATCAACTATGTTTTAGTAAATAACAAAATATATGTTGGATTTGTACATAGTATATCAAATTATACTTTAGTAAATAATAGCATATCAAATTATGCTTTAGCAAACAGTATCACGTTGGTAGTATATCGAAATATACCATAAATCGCGATTTAGCAATACATTCAAACCTTAGTGCATTAAACTACACTTTAGAGACTATAGAAATACCACAAAGGCAAATTCTATTTGGATAAAATTCAGTTTCTGACATTCCATACAACAGGAATGGGGTGTCTAGTCCTATAGCGCTATATCGTACTACCAATCGGCTTGATCATTGTTAATGAATGTATAAATAACAGTATAAATAAACAATTAGTTCTAACAAACCTTTGGAAATCAGTCATTTAAACCATAGATAACAGTTCAATTCGTCAAAAGATAGTACTTATGCATGTGAAATCATATAGTCGAAATCATGAAAATAATGAATAGGCACATATGAATCACCCCAAAACATTTGAAAACGTAAAAGAGGGGACTATGTACTCACCTTTAGGTGCGTTTTTATATGTTAACACAATCCCTCAAAATGTGTATTCGTCCTAAATTAAATAAGAACGATTTAATAATCAAAAACCCATAAAAATGCATAAGTTTCTCCGATACTTCGAATTTTCACATAACTTTGAGATCTTCTCGAAAAGTTATTATTTTTGATTATATTGGTGTATTTATATATATATGGGTTAGCGTAATACACATAATATTGTCAACACTAACACATCATCATACACATATTGTAAAACACATAGCACATTGTAACACATAAAATTTACCCATGAACAACCCATTCTAGTGTACATTGAGAAACACGTATTTTAGCGATTCGGTAACATTTTTGGGCGCCGGAAGTCACGTATGACTAACCAAACACCAATTAAACTTAATATAAAGTAAAATACTTATTTTTATAGCAAAAATATCAATTTGGTTACTGATCTAAAACAGTTTTATAAAAATCCTCCGAAAAGCCGATTTTAACCGTTTTACCGCATAGTTTTGCATTGAACGTTACCCGAACCATCCCAAATCGAAACGACTTGATATTTTAACATAACCATGTTATTTACTGAATAAAATAGTGGTTATACTCATGATGGTGCAGGTCTCACATAAAGCACATAAATCATGCAAATTTCACATATTTTGCCACTTTTTAAGCTATATGTACAACATGCAAAGCTATCAAACCTATGTCAAAGTTTCATGCCATTATAATATACCAAATGATATTATTATTAGTGTTTATAACCTGTTCTAAAACACTTTTTTCATACCATCATTTTTTATCATTTCTTGAGCTTTAAATCAACATGTATTTTATCATTTCTTGAGCTTTAAATGAACACGTATTCTTTTGTACAAGTGCCTAAAACACACTATCATATCAACATCATTTTATATGAATCTAAATGCAACAAATATGCAATTTATTCATGTTTATATGCTGATGTATTTGAACATTTATCATATCATGCATATATCATCAAAAACCTTTGCATTTTAACTATCATTCAAAACTGGGTTGTTTTCAGAAATTTTAATAAAATAGTTAACTTACTCCACAAATTCCCAAATTTTTACAAAATGTTTTAAACGATCCAATTCATTATCAATATTTTATAAAAAAATATCGGGATCCAATTCATTATCAATATTTTATAAAAAAATCATTTACCCGACTGCAGTCAGATTCGTCACTTTCTGACTGCAGTCCACGGAATAATTCATTTAAAATTCATCGTAAGTCCGATTGATGAAATTCGAGTGTGAGAATTACAACGACATCAGTGGTCATCTACAGTAAAAATTTCATGAGCTAATTCTACACAGATTTCAAGTTATGACGAAAAAGATAACACACATTTTCTGCAGTAAAATAGCAGCTTTTGCTGCTGTACAAAACGGACCTTTAAAAATAGTAAACCACCTCGAAAAAATATGATTCCAGTGCCATTTGATTCGTTTTTCGAAAACATATAATTTAGAGTTCAGAAAATCGATTTTTCGATTTATAACGGTCCGTTTACAGCCAACTGAAGTTGGCTATAAATGTTACCCAACATGCTGTTAATCGCTTAAATGTTACTAAAACATGCAAGCACATCTCCTAAACAAGTGTTTATCAAGAAATCAAACTCAAAACTCATACACCCATATATATACATATACGGTTTATATACACCCATATACATCACCATTTTTATTTTGTATCAAGACCCATTTCTTTTTAGATTTCAAATTTGTGAAAATTCCAAGATTCAAGAGAAACTTCAAATCATCAAGAACAACCAAGAATCAAAAGTATGATTTAAACATAAATGTTATACCTTCAAGATTCAAGTAAGTTGTTGGATGAGATTTTGATGATAGGGAGCTTGAAATCACTTGAAAACACCTTGGAAACACCTTAGGATCTTCACACTAACTTGAAATATGCTTGGAATGAGCTTTGATCTTGAAGAACAAAGTTCGAAAAAAAGAAATGGTGATGGAGGTGGGGGTTGCGGTTCAAGGGAGAGAAGAGAGAAGGAGATTTGTGATCTTGTAAGGATATGGAGATATATGTAGAGATTTGGAGGAAGGCATGCAACAACACTTGTCCTAACAAGTTCAAATAAGATATCTAGGAGATCTAGCAAAGATCACATAAAATAAAAATCACAATCTTGGAGATATTTGGTGGGGGCCACTTTAATGTGACCGTGAATTTCATATGGGGGGGGGGGGTTAAAGTGTAAGTTTGTTTGGTAAATTAGATAAAAATAGGTATTTAACTGGATACCGGGTATTTTATCTAGCGTTTAAATCCCGGTTTATGGTGTTCTAAATTATTTTTATTATTCTATAAAAATAATCTTGCAAAAATATTACTGAAATAAATTTCAGTTGCCGAGACTGGCTGTGTTGTCTGCGTTTTGCAGTATAAGCACTGTGTTGCGCAGTAACACGCGGTACGCGCTTAAACTTGAAAAATAACGTTTTTAAGCGTTTTAATTTATTTTTCAACACGAACCTGATTAAAAATAAAGTTTTAATCATAACAGAATATTTTTAGGATTTAAATATTATCCGGGCGATCACCAACGTTCGTTTCGCAGTTTTGTAGTAATTAGTTCTAAAGTTCGAACAAACATGTTTTCGCCAAACCAAATCCTTCGAAACTTATTTATAAGTTATGTAAAAGGGTATTTAGGGTATGTTTGGCTTATGTCACAGTACCGGAGTGTACGTCGCGTTAAACTGGTTATATTTACGCTTTAGATCGCGTATAACCTTCCAGAAAGCGATTTAAAGCTCGAAATCGAACAAGAATTGATATGTGCAAACGATACACATATTTATACAAATCCCAAGTATGAAATACAATATTTCATTGGTTTGGTATTTGTTTGATGGTTGAAGTGACACAGGTGTCACAGTCTCCCCTACTTTAGGAAATTTCGTCCCGAAATTTAATTTTAGAGGAAACTTGTGTGTGCTCGAAAACAGAGTCGGAGAGTGTAAGATAAAATAACATTGGTCAAGGTCCTGGACTTCTAGTAACTTAAATAACGCTATGTTCGCAATATAATAAGGAACACTTATATATAGGAAGTACCAGCGGCATATCCACCATGCTCCTTTCTACGTTGTTCCCGTTTCGTTATTCTCATCACTATAGGTCTTAACACATAACAAAACTTGCTGTGGTTTCTGTGCACTGAATTCCATAATTATGTATGCATCCATAATTACGTAATTTCTTGCACAGTCCGAACAGTTCATTTCATAATGCGTAGGGGAAAGATCAATCAAATAAACATGAAGTGACTTGACTCAACCATCAAAGGATCTTTTTAACTAGATCAACGAACGATCTTCTTAACCAGATCAACACATGATCTTCTTAACTAGACCATCGTACAATCTCTTTAAATAGACCACTAATTGGTCTTTTTATTGAATCAAATAATCGTTTTGAAATAGCAATTTGGGATCCAAGGTTCTTACTATTTGCATAGAAAAGCCCTTTAAGGAATTTAAGATAGTACTTTGAGTATCCTTCTGAGAATCCAACATATGAAAATACGGAAGATTCTACTAGGACTTAGATAGTGAGCTTTAGAATCACACATAAACACATAATCACATAATTGCATAGTTGTTAACTTAGTTATTAGCTCGTTCATTAACTTGAATTAATGCATTTAAAGTACACCAGAAATCCAATCGATGACTTCCATTGGTACTCAATACATCCCAAGAATCTAACTATGAAGATAGGAAGATTTTATAAGGATTTGGCTTTGTCTTGGTCGTATCGTAACATTCGTATTAGAGCACACAATGAATCCACTTAAGGACTCATGAAAGTACCTTTAGATATCAAATCAAAGATTTGAAATGGTATTTCAAGTATCTGTTCGAGAATTTGTAACTTGTACCTTGTACTTTGTTTCTTAAAAGAAACGAGTACTTAGGATTTTTGGGGGGACCCCGAGTGATCATAAAATGAAAGAATCACACGAGTAGTTTGTTTTGTAAGGAACATGGTTCCTTGGTGTCGGCATCGTAGGGTTGTACACACATAATCGTATCAGTTTCGTAAAATAAAATTGAAACAAAAAAAATTATTTATGTATCAACTGAGTCGATTCAAACATCCAAAAGATAACATACAAGGAAAAACAAAAGACCAATTTTTCACTGCTGCATCATCGTTTGTGTTTGCCTCGTTTATGTTAAACACTCGTCCACGTGCTGGATTCGCGTTAACAAGTCTTGGGCAATTGTTGCGGTAGTGAGTAATGTCACCACAGTTATAACACAACCCAGGAGGGAACTGTGCTTGAGCAACAACATGATTTGCAGCAGCTTGGTTAGCATAACGGCAGGTATTGACCAAATGTCCCAATCGCCCACAGTGGGTACATTTATGACACTGTACTTGCTCCAGATGATGACGGTTGCATTTATTGCACAAAGGTGCAGTACCAACATAGTTTTTTCTTTGTACGAGGTTGTGCTGGCTGATTTGGTGCAACCTGATAGTTCTGAGCAGTTATTGAGTAGTTTTATGAAGCCTTGCGCTTCTTCTTCTTGGATGTCTCGGCCTGTTTATCCTTCGGTTCTTTCTGTGCAGACTTGTCAGATGGTTTCGGGTCGCCCTTTCGAAAAAGCTTACCTTTCCTGATCTGGGATTCAGTCAGGGTAGCAGACAATTCAATGGCCTGTCTGATGGTGGTAGGGTTGCTGCCAGTAACGATATCCTGGACTAAGTCAGGAAGACCATCAATGTACTTTTCAATCGCCTTCTCCACAGGCGTAACCATAGCAGGACATATGTCACACCCCGACCACGCGGGATAACCAAACGTGGCGGAAACGTCGGGGAGTGTTGTAACAGAATTAATTGTTTCACAACCATGGCATACAAAGTTATATTTTATTTATCAACATAAGAGTTACTTTGTCTTAAAAAGGAAACAAAGAGTACATAACATAATTAAACTAAGTCTATCTTCATTTTTAAGTCTCTAAGGCACAGGTCCGCCCTAGTGTCACGATCATCGTCCTATGCAAAAGCTCCTGAAAACACATGTGAAAGTAGGTACGTCAGCATAAAAATGCCTGTGAGATACATAGGTTTTGTGAAAATAGGATTCATGACTTAAGTTTAAGAGAATGTTTAATAAAATTTAGTCATGAACCTTGTAAGTTGTTTTGTTTTGTAAATCATTTGAAAAACAATAAGTTCAGATGATATGTATAAATAAGAGAATAATGTATGGTTAAATGAATAACTATGTAAAAATGAGTTTGTATAAGATAAGTGGTTTATAAACCAAAGTCTTGTGAAAATCGTGTTACTTGTGTAAAATGTATAAGTCCAAATTGAATGATTTAGATAACGCTATGATATGTAATATAATACAAACACTTATATATAGGAAGTACCATCGGCGTATCCACCATGCTTGTATCATATTACTCACATCTCGTTACTTAAGTCACTTACTCAAACCAAACCACCAATGTATAAAGTCTATGTTTAAACCAATTGTCAAAAAGTCCTTGTATAAACCATGTCAAATGTTAAGAAGTCCAAAAGTAGTCAAGTAAGGTGTAACAAATATTATGTATTGTAAGTAAAGTATTGTCACATAGTCCAAATGTAGAAATTTACAAAACAAAGTATTTTGAATATATCAAAAAGTTATGTTTTGCAAAGTGAATGCATGTTACATTGATACAAACATTTATGTGGTAAGTTAACGCATACATTCAAGCCTTGGGACAGTCGGATAACCCTTTCAGTCAAGGTTATCAAAAGAAATGTTTTCGGATTCAGTCATTCCTTACATCCAAATAAACCCGAGATGTCAGGAATGAGATTTGTCAAGTCCTATGGTACCACTACTTACTACCGAGCGGCGTAGCTAATGTTAATGAACGTATATAAGTCTCGTTTTTTCAAACCAAATGTTATAGCAATTGTATACATGTCATATGAAAACAATGTACTAAGTATGCTAAGTTAACATACTAAGCAGAAAAGTCATGTAAATTGATGTGCTAGCATGCTATCAGTTAACATACATAGCATAAATGTAATGTAAAACAATGTACTAAGTATGCACACAATGGACATACATAGCTTAAAATGTAATGTAAAACGATGTACTAAATATGCACACAATGGGCATACATAGCATGAAATGTAATGAAATCATGTACTATAATGTACTAACGAACATAGCAGGTATATGATGTGAAAGCATGAAAGGCACGAAAGTAACAAGTAGGCACATGTGTTCCACCCCAAAACAATTTGGAAACAATAAAAGAGGGGGGTTCTATGTACTCACTTGAGATTGCTTAGAAGTCCTTGAGTAACAACCAAATAATGCTAGAGATCACGGATATCAAACGGCACCTAATATAGGTAACTACATTAATAAACCAGACCTAAATCGGAAGATCGGATAGAATGAGGGCTCGTAAACCAAATGAGTATGAGAACTCATGTAATATGGTTTAACAAAGCCTACATACTAAAATGAAACCTAACCTAAGTGCTTACGACCCATTACGACCCGTTCAGGTAGCTTATGCTACTTTAACGCGTCGTTCGCGTTAAACGCGTTCTGAACGCCTAACTAGCCTTATGATAAGTAAAATATGCCTTAACATGTCTAATATTGTTACCAAATCAGTTTAGATACCAAAAGTTACGTTACATATGCTTAAAATGAATTTTGGCGTTAAAAGGGCATTTTGGTAATTTACCTAAGGCATATATACTACCTATCATACAACTAATCAAACGATGTGACCATAAGGTTACTTAATGTGTTTGGTCGTATCTTAATGATCGACCAAACGGGTCAGGTTCGAAAGTATAAGCGATTGTTTAGATCGGTTACCTTTACGACCCTATATAAGCACTAAACTAAAAGTGACGAGCTAAGCATGTTAGAACATGCTTAACTAAGTTAGAAAACAAGTTTGGTATCAAAACAAATGGTTCTGATACCTAAGAGTAGTTTGGTTACAAAATACGCAAGAATGCGCGTTTTGGCCGAAACTACGACTCGTCACTGAGCCTAGATAACGTGGTAATCAGTAGGTATAGTCACTAGGGACTATAACCATCGTGATTACGCTCATGTTATGAAGTTCAAACGAACTTCGCGTTGACCATAAACTGGTCAACGCCGAAAGTCAAACGTAGTTTGACTTTCGGACTCGAAAAGCAATAAAAGAACGAAGGAACACTTACCCAGGGTCCCCGCAAGCTAATCTTGATCCAAGTAGCTCAGGTATGAAACAATGGTTTCAACTTAGAGCTTCTCAAATCAGATTTTGTGGGTTTTGTAAGAAAGGGGGGTTGGGTATTTATAGTGTTCAGAGAGCCGTTAAGATCGTTTCTTGGAAACCGTGCTTTGATCTTGGCCATACACCTCAAGAACATGGTTTTACAAAACCATTTGAGCCCCTAGTATTGAGAAATACCATGTGCAAGTGGGTTTTGTGGGTAATATAGCTGTTAATAGCCTGTTTAAACAACTTTTGCAGGTCTGAAGGGGCCTCGAGTGACGCCAAGACCCCTCGCGTCACGCCTAGCCCCCTTTTCTGCAGAATTTGCAGAATAGGTCCCTGCACATGTTTCGTTGCGTAACGGCACTTCTAACACCCGTCAAACCCAAATTTAAGCTCCAAAAGGATGCCTAAACATTGTGGAGATGAAACATGCTCAAAAATATGCCGGATGTCGGTTCGTTTGGTCGTACGATCGCGATGTTCGGTTAATTACGACGGAATGCGCATAAGCGCGAAAAACGATCCAAATGGCGTGACGAATGGATTTTTCCTATGCCAAACACTAAAATAAAATATTTTAGTGCTTACATAAATTTTTGGATGTCCGGAGGTATTCAGAACGTAAGTTATGCGTGAAAATGCAAACTTGTGCACTTTTTGACGCTTTTAGTCCCTGAATGACCCAAAAGTTTATTTTAGCACACCGAACCTCTCAAAGACTATTTCTAAGCTATGTAAAGGATATTTATGGTATGTTTAACTCACGGTCATGTTCCGGAATGTCTGTTACAGTTCAAATCGGCATACTTTCGCAGTTTGTCGAATTTAGTCCCTGTAAGCGAATTAACTTGTGTCTGCCATACCAAAGCCTTCAAAACTTATTTCTAAGTTATGTAAGGGTTATTTAAGGTATGTTAAGTATATGTTGATGTTCCGGAGTATTTGTCGCATTAAACTGATTACGTTTACGCACCAGTTTGCGTATAACTCTCCAGAAAGCGATATAGAGTTTGAATTTGAATAAAAGTCAAAACATGAAAAATGTAAAACACAACCAAACCAACATTGGGATCAAATAACATTGTTTTATTGATAAACGAACTGTTCAAAATGATAACAAGCACAAATGTTACAACATAACAGGCTCAGCTCCTCATAACGATCAGTATAGGCTCGATGTTTACCATTGTCTTGCTTCAAATCATCGAATTCTCTTTCCAACGCTCTAAGCTCATGACGAGGACAGAACTCCTTCATCATTAGAGCTCGCAGCACCTCCCAAGTTTGAGCTAGTGCCACATCGGCACGCCTATCACGCATCACCCCGTTCCACCATGTAAGAGCACGATTCTCAAACACACTGGATGCAAACTCAACCTTACGCTCATTCGGACATTGCACATGCCTAAATGTGCTCTCCAAACTTTCAAACCATTGCAGGAGCGCGGTTGCTCCTTGAGTCCCAGAAAACTTCAAAGGTTTAGCAGAGTTGAATGTCTTAAAAGTTGCACGGAACAGGTGCGTTGCTGTTGTTGTTTGCTTGGTTTAACTGGGTAACTAGGTTCAGGAGTACAGCAGCGATTTGCTGAGTGATCAAGGCTGCCATTGCGGCATCTTGATTTTGATCACATCGAGGAGGCATTTAAAAGAGAAGGGAACACAAGGAAATGTGTGAGATTGACATAGAACAATCAAAAGGAGTATTGAAAACATCGAAAAAACAAAGGAAGGTGGTCATTTATTCGTTACTTAAAACAAACAAACAACATAGTGACTAATCAAAGTAAATAGGTCTACATAATGCATAATGAAGACATGCTTTAGCCTATAAGTGGACACTCACCCCAAGAGTTCCCAGGTAAGAGTGACTGGTCCGATTATGTGGATTTGTACGAACACTCTAGCCTTAGACAGAAAACTCAGGGTACAGACACCCACCCATCCGGATTGCACGTGTTCACATTATTAAGACTCAAACTTTGACGAGATTTGAAAACTTTAAAGGCGTAAAGCCTAAAAACTAATCATCTAAGGATAGATGATCGATTTTCAAATGAAATTCAGATTTGTATACTTGTTTTGGTAATCACCTAAGGATAGGTGATAGTATTGTTGTAACACCTGTGCCTCCACAACCATCAAACAAATACCAAACCAATGAAATATTATATTTCATACTTGGGATTTGTAAAAATATGTGTATCGTTTACACATATCAACTCTTGTTCAATTTCAAACCCTAAATCGCTTTCTGGAAGGTTATACGCGCACTGATGCGTAAATATAACCAGTTTAATGCAACGAACACTCCGGAATAGTGAAATAGGCTTAACATACCTTAAATAACCTTTACATAACTTAGATATAAGTTTTGGAAGGTTTGGTGTGGTGAAATCAAAGTTAAATCGCTTACAGGGACTAAAGTTGACAAACTGCGAAAGTATGCCAATTTGAACTGTAACAGACCTTCCGGAACATGACCATAAGTTAAACATACCATAAATATCCTTTACAAAGCTTAGAAATAGGCTTTGAGGGGTTCGGTGTGCTAAAATAAACTTTTGTGTCATTCAGGGACTAAAAGTGTCAAAAAGTGCACAAGTTTGCATTTTCGCGCATAACTTACGTTCTGAATACATCTGGACATCCAAAAATTTATGAGAGCATGACTACATTATATTTTAGTGTTCGCCATAAGAAAAATCCATTCGTCGCGTCATTTGGTTCGTTTTTCGCGCTTATGCGCATTCCGTCGTAATTAAGCGAACATCGCGTTCGTACGGCTAAACGAACCGACATCCGAGATATTTTTGAGCACAATTTAAGTTCCCTATACTTTAACTTCATTTTAGAACTTTGAAATGGGGTTAACGGGCCTTAAACGTGTCAAAAATGGACTGATTGCATTGCAGGGACCAAAACTGTAATTCTGCCAAAGTAAGCTTACGGACCTCAACACCATTGACCTTACGGTCCGTAAGGCAACTCCCAGACCAGATTCAATGTTTCTAACAGCAGATTTCACATGTTTAATCCACAACCACAAGTTCCTAATTGTCTAGTCATAAGATAAGGATGGAATTTTAGCTTCCATAAGGTTGTGACAAGTGTACGCCTTGGATTCGATCACGTACTACGAGAAACGATCCTAACGGTGGACCGTTTACTATAAATACCCAACCCCCCTTCCATTCAAAACCCACCAAATCTGATCCAAATGCTCTAAGTTGGAACCTTCGTTTCATACCTGAGCTATTTTGATCTGGGTTAGCATTCGGGGACCCTGGGTAAGTATTCTTTCGTTCTTTTTCCTTATTTTACTGCTTTTCGAGTCAGAAAGTCAAACTTTGTTTGACTTTCAGCGTTGACCAGTAATGGTCAATGCGAAGTTCGTTTGAACTTCGCAACGTGAGTGTAATCACGTTGGTCATAGTCCCTTGGGACTATGACCACTGACTACCACGTTGTCTAGGGTCGTAGGGTAGGCGATCTAATAAATCGCCTATACCTTCGAACCCGACCCAGTTTTGGTCGATCATTAGGATCCGACCAAATACAGTAGGTGACCATAGTAGGTAGGGAATAACCTTCCGAGGTTATACCCTATGGTCACATCGTTTAAGTAGTTGTATGATAGGTAGTTTATATGCCTTAGGTAAATTACCAGAATACCCTTTTCATGTATAATTGGTAATTAAGCATATGTAACCTAAACTTTTGTCACGTAACTGATTATGTAGCATGTTTAGGCATATAACACTTGTCATAGGGCTAGTTAGGCGGTCCAAACGCGTTTCACGCGCACGACGCGTTAAAGTAGCATAAGCTACCTAAACGGGTCGTAATGGGTCGTAGACACTTAGGTTAAGTTTCAAATAGTATGTAGGCTTTGTTAAACCATATCACACGAGTCTCCACACTCGTTTGGTTTACAAACCCTAATACTACCCAGTCTTCCGATTTAGGTCCGGTTATTTAACATAGTTACCTATATTAGGTGCCGTTTGATTTCCGTGATCTCTAGCATTGCTTGGTGGTTATCCTAGGACTTCTGAGCAATCTCAGGTGAGTACATAGACCCCTCTTTTACTGTTTTTCCAAACTGTTTTGGGGTGGAACACATGTGCCTACTTGTTACTTTCATGCCTTCCTGTTTTCACATCATATACTACTATGTTCGTTAGTACATTATAGTACATGATTTCATTACATTTCATGCTATGTATGCCCATTGTGTGCGTACTTAGTACATTGTTTTACATTACATTTCATGCTATGTATGCCCATTGTGTGCGTACTTAGTACATTGTTTTACATTACATTTCATGCTATGTATGCCCATTGTGTGCGTACTTAGTACATCGTTTTACATTACATTTTATGCTATGTATGTCCATTGTGAGCATACTTAGTACAGTTGATTTCATCCCATGCTTATATTTTCTTGATTTCAAAGTATAATTGATTATACATGTTATTACTTATCATTTGACAAACTAAATGACTATCTATGGTTTAAACATTAATTTCTCAAAGAACATAAAATAAACTGTTGAATTGTACTTATTTTATGTTCACCAGACCGATTGTTAGTATGATATAGCGCTATAGGATTTGACACCCCATTCCTGTTGTCATGGAATGTCTGAAACCAATTTGTTGCTCCAACCAAATAGGGATTGCCTTTGTGGTATTTCTATAGTCTCAAAGGTGTATTTTGATGCACCAGGTCTGAATGAATTCTTAAATCACACTATTAAAGTATATTTTTATATACTCTCATGTGTGGTATTGTACAAACCAACATATATTTTGTTAAACATCCAAAGCATATTTTGATATGTTATTTACAAAACCAAAACATAGTTTAATATGTTATTTATCACATCCAAAGCATATTTTGATATGTTACTTATGAAACCAAAACATAGTTTAATATGTTACTTACGAATCCAAAGTATACTTTTGATATGCTACTATAAGGTTATTCGTTTAACTTTACATTACTTACAATACATAAACATTTCTACAATTGTTAAACATTACTTTGATGGTTTAGTTGAGACATTTCACTTGCCATACATGATATTTTGACATAGACATTTGACATGGATATTTGACATAGACATTTGACATGGATATTTGACATAGACATTTTGACATTTGTTTGGTTTGATTAAGTGATTAAGTAACGATGCGTGTGTAATATGATACAAGCATGGTGGATACGCCGCTGGTACTTCCTATATATAAGTGTTTGTATGGTATTACATATTGTAGCGTTATTTGAATCATTTCAGTTTGAGACATAGAACATTTTATACAAGTAACATACTTTTCACAAGACATTGATTTACAAACAACTTATCTTATACAAACTCATTTTTATATGGTTATTCATTTAACCATACATTATTCACTTATCTATACATATCATCTTATCTTATCGTTTTTCAAATGATTTACAAGACAAAGCAAATTACAAGGTTCATGACTAAACATTTTCTCAAAACATAAGTCATGAAACCTATTTTCACAAACCTATGTATCTCACAGGCATTTTTATGCTGACGTACCTATTTTCACATGTGTTTTCAGGAGATGAAGCATAGGACTTATCAAGACATACTTAGGCGGACCTGTGCCTTAGTGACATTAAAAGATGCAAGACTAGTTAATTGTGTTGTACTTCTTTGTTTATTTAGACATTGTAACATTTTCAATCAATAAAACAAAACTTCAAATGCCATGGATTTGAGACAATTAATTCTGTTACAACACTCCCCGATGTTTCCGCCACGTTTTGTATGTTCCACGTGGTCGGGGTGTGACAGAAAAGATGGTATCAGAGCCAATGGTTATAGGGAATTAGGTTATTAGTAATGCTTTGACCTAGTCTATAACCTTCTTAGGACCCTAACGCGAGTTACTTGCGTTTAGTCATAGAACAATACCGTCACCTATCCTTAGGCGACGACCACAACAAAAACATAAATTTCAAAACCGCTTTGAAAACTAATCATCTGTTCTAGGATGATTGATTACTAGGTTTTGAACCCTCTATTGTAAAGTTTTGAACTCTCTGTTATATGGTTTTGAACCCCTTTGAGTTTTCAAAATCTCGTCAAGGTTTTGGGTTTAAATAATGTGAACACGTGCAAACTGGAAGGGTGAATGCCTGTATTCTGGGTTTTCTGTCTAGGCAAGCACTTCGTATACATCTCATCAGACGCGAGACCAGTTGTGCTTACCTGGGAATTCTTGGGATGAGTGTTCACTTATAGGCGAGCATGTCTTCGCGATACATTGTTTTTGACCTATTCACTTTGACTAATTACCGAGGTCGTTTGTTGCCTTGTAATAACAAACAAATGACCACTACCCTTGCTTTCAACAGATTTGTTTCATCTCATTCTTTTCGTCTAAATCTCTCACTCGTTTCCTTTCATGTTTCCTCTTTTAGAATGCCTCCTCGACGCGACAATCAGATGGCAAATGACGAACTGGCGGGAATCATCGCACAGCAAATGGCTATTGCCTTCCCAAATCTTTATGCTCAAATGATGCAAGCCATCAACAACAACAATGCTCCATGCAATTTCAAGAGTTTCAACTCGGCAAAACCGCTCAAGTTTAGTGGTTCTGAGGGAGCAACTGGGCTTCTTCAGTGGTTCGAGAGCATTGAGAATACGTTCCGTCACGTTCAGTGTCCTGAAAATCGCAAGGTCGAGTTTTCTTCAAGTGTGTTTCAGAAGAGGGCTCTCACATGGTGGAACGGAGTGATGAGAGACCGCGGTGCTGAGGTTGCATTAGCACAGACTTGGGCTGAGCTTAGGGCTCTTATGATGAAGGAGTTTTGCCCTCGTCATGAACTACGAGCTTTGGAGAGGGAGTTTGATGATTTAAAGCAAGACAGTGGTGAACATCGAGCCTATACTGACCGTTTTGAAGAATTGAGCCTGTTGTGTCCTGCTATGGTTACTCCTGTGGATAAGGCGATCGAGAAATACACTGATGGTCTTCCTGACCTAGTTCAGGATATTGTTACTGGCAGCAACCCTACTACTGTCAGACAAGCCATTGAACTGTCTGCCACCCTAACTGAATCCCACATCAGGAAGAAAAAGCTTTTTCGAAAAGGCGACCCAAGACCATCTGACAAGACTGCTCCAGCTGAGCCAAAAGAAAAACAGGATGAGGTATCCAAGAAGAAGAAGCGCAAGGCCTCTCAAAACTGCGCGATAACTGCTCAAGACAAACAGGTTGCACCAAACCAACCAGCACAACCTCGCAAAAGGCAAAACTATGTTGGTACCGCACCTTTGTGCAACAAGTGCAACCGTCATCATCTAGCGCTAGAGCAATGTCACAAATGTACCCACTGTGGACGTTTGGGACATTTGATCAATGTTTGTCGCTATGCAAATCAAGCTGCTGCAAACCCTGCTGCTGTTCAAGCACGGTTCCCTCCGGGGTCATGTTATAACTGCGGTGACCTTACCCACTACAGGAACAATTGCCCAAGGCTTGTTAACGCACCTCCAGCGCGAGGATGAGCATTTAACATCAACGAGGCAAACAGAAACAATGATGCGGCAGTGAACAACTAGTGTTTTGTTATTTCCCTTGGTTGTTATCTTTGACGTTTAAAAACAAGTCAGTTGTTATATAAATAAAAATTCGTCGTTTTTATTTTTGCAAAACTGATACGATTGTGTGAATGTTTGATACAACCTTATGATGTCAACCCAAATACAAACTACTCGTATGGTTCTGTCATTTTATGATCACTTATGATCTCCCCAAGAACCTTAAACATTCGTTTCCTTAAAAAACAAAGCCAAACTCTTATTGAAAATCCTTCTATCTTTATAGATGGATCTTTGGAAATGATTAAAGTGCCAAATGAAATCCATGGATTGGATTCCTAGTGTGCTTTAATTATCTATACCTAAAGATAACAAATTAAAGAATCAAGTTAACTAATTTTGTGCTTATGTGTTTTCTTACATGTTTTGTGGTTGTATGTGATCCATCCAAATCCTCATAGAGTCTTTTATATTTCATATGAGAGATTCATAATAGGATATCCAAAGTTACTATCTTAAATCCTTAATGGACTTCTACGTTGTAGTTAAGTCCCTTGGGTTTTAAAGTACTATTCTAAAAACTGGACCTCTTGAATGGTCTGGTTAAACAGACTGATTTTGAAAATCTGATCAAAAATATCATGTGATGATATAAATACAAAGATCCCTTAAGTGGTCTATTTAAGGAGATCATACGACGGTCTAGTTAAGAAGATCATGAGTTGATCTAGTTAAAAAGATCGTTCGTTGATTTAGTTAAAAAGATCCTTTGGTGATCTAGTCAAGTCGCTTCATGTTTATTCAATTGTGTTTTTTCCTCTATGCATTATGAAATGGACTGTGCGGACTGTGCAAGAGATTACGTAATTATGGAGGCCTACATAATTATGGGATTCAGTGCACAGAAACCACAAGAAGTTTTGTCATGTGTTAAGACCTAAAGTGACAAGAATAATGATACGGGAGAAGTCTCGGACTTTGACCGATGTCATTTATTCTCACACTTCTCAATTCTGGTCTCAATCACACACACAGTTTCAAATGATAAGTCTTCATAAGAAACGTTATTCTATCCATAGTTCAAAAAATTCCATGTTTTACTGCTACAAGGAATTCACTTTGAGGGTTAACAAATTCGCTAAGAATCCTAACATGGCCCAGAGTTTTACTTAAGGGTTCAATGGATCTATTAGAAGGCGAAACCGTCACAGCTGTTTTCACAAGTTTCCTCTAGAATTAAATTTCGGGACGAAATTTCCTAAAGTAGGGGAGACTGTAACACCTGTGCCTCCACAACCATCAAACAAATACCAAACCAATGAAATATTATATTTCATACTTGGGATTTGTAAAAATATGTGTATCGTTTACACATATCAACTCTTGTTCAATTTCAAACCCTAAATCGCTTTCTGGAAGGTTATACGCGCACTGATGCGTAAATATAACCAGTTTAATGCAACGAACACTCCGGAATAGTGAAATAGGCTTAACATACCTTAAATAACCTTTACATAACTTAGATATAAGTTTTGGAAGGTTTGGTGTGGTGAAATCAAAGTTAAATCGCTTACAGGGACTAAAGTTGACAAACTGCGAAAGTATGCCAATTTGAACTGTAACAGACCTTCCGGAACATGACCATAAGTTAAACATACCATAAATATCCTTTACAAAGCTTAGAAATAGGCTTTGAGGGGTTCGGTGTGCTAAAATAAACTTTTGTGTCATTCAGGGACTAAAAGTGTCAAAAAGTGCACAAGTTTGCATTTTCGCGCATAACTTACGTTCTGAATACATCTGGACATCCAAAAATTTATGAGAGCATGACTACATTATATTTTAGTGTTCGCCATAAGAAAAATCCATTCGTCGCGTCATTTGGTTCGTTTTTCGCGCTTATGCGCATTCCGTCGTAATTAAGCGAACATCGCGTTCGTACGGCTAAACGAACCGACATCCGAGATATTTTTGAGCACAATTTAAGTTCCCTATACTTTAACTTCATTTTAGAACTTTGAAATGGGGTTAACGGGCCTTAAACGTGTCAAAAATGGACTGATTGCATTGCAGGGACCAAAACTGTAATTCTGCCAAAGTAAGCTTACGGACCTCAACACCATTGACCTTACGGTCCGTAAGGCAACTCCCAGACCAGATTCAATGTTTCTAACAGCATATTTCACATGTTTAATCCACAACCACAAGTTCCTAATTGTCTAGTCATAAGATAAGGATGGAATTTTAGCTTCCATAAGGTTGTGACAAGTGTACGCCTTGGATTCGATCACGTACTACGAGAAACGATCCTAACGGTGGACCGTTTACTATAAATACCCAACCCCCCTTCCATTCAAAACCCACCAAATCTGATCCAAATGCTCTAAGTTGGAACCTTCGTTTCATACCTGAGCTATTTTGATCTGGGTTAGCATTCGGGGACCCTGGGTAAGTATTCTTTCGTTCTTTTTCCTTATTTTACTGCTTTTCGAGTCAGAAAGTCAAACTTTGTTTGACTTTCAGCGTTGACCAGTAATGGTCAATGCGAAGTTCGTTTGAACTTCGCAACGTGAGTGTAATCACGTTGGTCATAGTCCCTTGGGACTATGACCACTGACTACCACGTTGTCTAGGGTCGTAGGGTAGGCGATCTAATAAATCGCCTATACCTTCGAACCCGACCCAGTTTTGGTCGATCATTAGGATCCGACCAAATACAGTAGGTGACCATAGTAGGTAGGGAATAACCTTCCGAGGTTATACCCTATGGTCACATCGTTTAAGTAGTTGTATGATAGGTAGTTTATATGCCTTAGGTAAATTACCAGAATACCCTTTTCATGTATAATTGGTAATTAAGCATATGTAACCTAAACTTTTGTCACGTAACTGATTATGTAGCATGTTTAGGCATATAACACTTGTCATAGGGCTAGTTAGGCGGTCCAAACGCGTTTCACGCGCACGACGCATTAAAGTAGCATAAGCTACCTAAACGGGTCGTAATGGGTCGTAGACACTTAGGTTAAGTTTCAAATAGTATGTAGGCTTTGTTAAACCATATCACACGAGTCTCCACACTCGTTTGGTTTACAAACCCTAATACTACCCAGTCTTCCGATTTAGGTCCGGTTATTTAACATAGTTACCTATATTAGGTGCCGTTTGATTTCCGTGATCTCTAGCATTGCTTGGTGGTTATCCTAGGACTTCTGAGCAATCTCAGGTGAGTACATAGACCCCTCTTTTACTGTTTTTCCAAACTGTTTTGGGGTGGAACACATGTGCCTACTTGTTACTTTCATGCTTTCCTGTTTTCACATCATATACTACTATGTTCGTTAGTACATTATAGTACATGATTTCATTACATTTCATGCTATGTATGCCCATTGTGTGCGTACTTAGTACATTGTTTTACATTACATTTCATGCTATGTATGCCCATTGTGTGCGTACTTAGTACATTGTTTTACATTACATTTCATGCTATGTATGCCCATTGTGTGCGTACTTAGTACATCGTTTTACATTACATTTTATGCTATGTATGTCCATTGTGAGCATACTTAGTACAGTTGATTTCATCCCATGCTTATATTTTCTTGATTTCAAAGTATAATTGATTATACATGTTATTACTTATCATTTGACAAACTAAATGACTATCTATGGTTTAAACATTAATTTCTCAAAGAACATAAAATAAACTGTTGAATTGTACTTATTTTATGTTCACCAGACCGATTGTTAGTATGATATAGCGCTATAGGATTTGACACCCCATTCCTGTTGTCATGGAATGTCTGAAACCAATTTGTTGCTCCAACCAAATAGGGATTGCTTTTGTGGTATTTCTATAGTCTCAAAGGTGTATTTTGATGCACCAGGTCTGAATGAATTCTTAAATCACACTATTAAAGTATATTTTTATATACTCTCATGTGTGGTATTGTACAAACCAACATATATTTTGTTAAACATCCAAAGCATATTTTGATATGTTATTTACAAAACCAAAACATAGTTTAATATGTTATTTATCACATCCAAAGCATATTTTGATATGTTACTTATGAAACCAAAACATAGTTTAATATGTTACTTACGAATCCAAAGTATACTTTTGATATGCTACTATAAGGTTATTCGTTTAACTTTACATTACTTACAATACATAAACATTTCTACAATTGTTAAACATTACTTTGATGGTTTAGTTGAGACATTTCACTTGCCATACATGATATTTTGACATAGACATTTGACATGGATATTTGACATAGACATTTGACATGGATATTTGACATAGACATTTTGACATTTGTTTGGTTTGATTAAGTGATTAAGTAACGATGCGTGTGTAATATGATACAAGCATGGTGGATACGCCGCTGGTACTTCCTATATATAAGTGTTTGTATGGTATTACATATTGTAGCGTTATTTGAATCATTTCAGTTTGAGACATAGAACATTTTATACAAGTAACATACTTTTCACAAGACATTGATTTACAAACAACTTATCTTATACAAACTCATTTTTATATGGTTATTCATTTAACCATACATTATTCACTTATCTATACATATCATCTTATCTTATCGTTTTTCAAATGATTTACAAGACAAAGCAAATTACAAGGTTCATGACTAAACATTTTCTCAAAACATAAGTCATGAAACCTATTTTCACAAACCTATGTATCTCACAGGCATTTTTATGCTGATGTACCTATTTTCACATGTGTTTTCAGGAGATGAAGCATAGGACTTATCAAGACATACTTAGGCGGACCTGTGCCTTAGTGACATTAAAAGATGCAAGACTAGTTAATTGTGTTGTACTTCTTTGTTTATTTAGACATTGTAACATTTTCAATCAATAAAACAAAACTTCAAATGCCATGGATTTGAGACAATTAATTCTGTTACAACACTCCCCGATGTTTCCGCCACGTTTTGTATGTTCCACGTGGTCGGGGTGTGACAATTGTTTTAAGATCTAAACACAAGGTAACTTTTGTTTGGGTCCTAGGAAGGTTATAGTCTAGGTCAAAATTTTACTAATAACCTAATTCCCTATAACCATGAGCTCTGATACCAACTCTTCTGTCACACCCCGACCACGTAAAACAACAAATCGTGACGAAAACGTCAGGGAGTGTTGCAACAGAATCATTGGTTCACAACACATGGAATTTAGAATATTGTTTTATTACATAATAAGTTACATTGTCTTGGAATTTGATCAACAAACAGCACAATTGCCATTCATGTTTTTATAATTACTAAGGCACTTGTCCATCCTATGTAAAGCAATCAACAGTCGTCACGAAATAAACCTGAAACATATGTGAAAGTAAATATGTCAGCATAAAAATGCCTGTGAGTAACATAGGTTTTGTGAATTAGATTCATGGCTTTGGATCATATAAGAAAAGATTATATGTTTATAAAAGTAGCCTTAAATCCTTGATAAAAGTTTGGTTTCTAGAACACTTTGTATTGATATAAAAGTTGTAGTATACATAAAAATAAACCTTGGTTTTAAGAAAGTAGGATAAGTAATATATTAAAATATATTTTAGTTTGAAAACAGTTAAACAGATAGTATATCAAATATACTTTAGTTATAAAAATAATAGTTTTCGGTAGTATATCATAAGTATACTTTGGTTTTGTAAATAACATATCAACTATGTTTTAGTAAATAACAAAATATATGTTGGATTTGTACATAGTATATCAAATTATACTTTAGTAAATAATACCATATCAAATTATGCTTTAGCAAACAGTGTCACGTTGGTAGTATATCGAAATATACCCTAAATCGTGATTTAGCAATACATTCAAACCTTAGTGCATCAAACTACACTTTAGAGACTATAGAAATACCACAAAGGCAAATTCTATTTGGATAAAATTCGGTTCCTGACATTCCATACAACAGGAATGGGGTGTCTAGTCCTATAGCGCTATATCGTACTACCAATCGGCTTGATCATTGTTAATGAATGTATAAATAACTGTATAAATAAACAATTAGTTCTAACAAACCTTTGGAAATCAGTCCTTTAAACCATAGATAATAGTTCAATTGGTCAAAAGATAGTACTTATGCATGTGAAATCATATAGTCGAAATCATGAAAATAATGAATAGGCACATATGAATCACCCCAAAACATTTGAAAACGTAAAAGAGGGGACTATGTACTCACCTTTGGGTGCGTTTTTATATGTTAACACAATCCCTCAAATTGTGTATTCATCCTAAATTAAATAAGAACGATTTAATAATCATAAACCCATAAAAATGCATAAGTTTGTCCGATACTTAGAATTTCCACACAACTTTAAGATCTTCTCGAAAAGTTATTATTTTTAATTATATTGGTGTATTTATATATATATGGGTTAGCGTAATACACATAATCTTGTCAACACGAATACATCATCATACACATATTGTAAAACACATAGCACATTGTAACACATAAAATTTACCCATGAACAACCCATTCTAGTGTACGTTGAGAAACACGTATTTTAGCGATTCGGTAACATTTTTGGGCGCTGGAAGTCACGTATGACTAACCAAACACCAAGTAAACTTAATATAAGTTAAAATACTTATTTTTATAGCAAAAATATCAGTTTGGTTACTGATCTAAAATAGTTTTATAAAAATCCTCCGAAAAGCCGATTTTTAACCGTTTTACCGCATAGTTTTGCATCGAACGTTACCCGAACCATCCCAAATCGAAACGACTTGATATTTTAACATAACCCATGTTATTTACTGAATATAATAGTGGTTATACTCATGATAGTGCAGGTCTCACATAAAGCATATACATCATGCAAATTTCACATATTTTACCACTTTTTAAGCTATATGTACAACATGCAAAGCTATCAAACCTATGTCAAAGTTTCATGCCATTATAATATACCAAATGATATTATTTTTAGTGTTTATAACCTGTTCTAAAACACTTTTGTCATACCATCATTTTTTATCATTTCTTGAGCTTTAAATCAACATGTATTCTTATGTACAAGTGCCTAAAGCACACTATCATATCAACATCATTTTATATGAATCTAAATGCAACAAATATGCAACTTATTCATGTTTATTTGCTGATGTATTTGAACATTTATCATATCATGCATATATCATCAAAAACCTTTGCATGTTAACTATCATTCAAAACTGGGCTGTTTTCGGGAATTTTAATAAAATAGTTAACTTACTCCGAAAATTCTCAAATTTTTACAGAATGTTTTAAACGATCCATGTATTATTGTATAAAAATATCGGGATCCAATTCATTATCAATATTTTATAAAACATCATTTACCGGACTGTAGGACCGTATTTGACAGTCAAGTGAGTCAATCTGAGCTAGAACCTACTGTTTATGCAGCGGAAATACACAAACAGCATGAATCAAAGTAGAAATTGAGTAGAAACAGATGTAGATCACTTTAAACTGGTTTTCTCATTAATTCTTCTCAAAACAAACGAGCAGCAGTTCGGCTACAATAGACATGAACGCATACCAAATGAGAAAACCACACACCTATATATAACCTTCAGATTTCGCTTGAACATGTCTCAAGCGAAATCTTAACATGTGATTTCGCTTGAACATGTCTCAAGAGAAATCTTAACATGTTAAGCTTAAACTTTCATCTAGACCCCTGTACTATACAAACTTGACATATTTAGACCCCTAGACTAAGACGTAGGCTTTAGACATCATGTACCAACAAACTCCCCCTTGGATACAGCCGGAGTCTTCAGTCTTGGTCTTCACAGGGACTTCACAATGACTTGAGCTTTTCTTCGGTTTCTCGCTACGGCTCGAATTGACGAAGGCAATAGACATTAATGCATCAACAAACTCCCCCTTGGATATTGCCGCAGTCAATCCGTAATTAAACTCGTAGCAACTTGTCTTTCTCTCTCTCTCTCTTAAATCTTCTTTAAGATTTAACGTCTTCAGCAAACACAGACTCCCTCTTGCTCGAACAGAATCACGGTGGATCTGTTTTCAACTTCAGCTCCCCCTTACGATAGTCTCTTCAGGCTCCCCCTTTTGTCAAGCTTCCGTGCTTTTAGGATCGACGCCTGGTTTTCCGTAGCAACAGACTCATAAACCTACACATCTCAACCTCTCGTAAGACAAAATAATTTTGACTCTAAAAGAATTCACTTAAAATTCTCAAACATATAACACACAATATTGTGATTCAAATTAATGAATCATCTAAACATTTGAGGATTATCTTCCAACTTCTCATCATCTTAACCAAACCAATTGTTCATCTTTTTTAGACTTTGAGATTTTGAATATCAGTTTTCCAACATCAGTTGTCGAAAATCTTTTTGAATTTTTCAAAATATGAAACATAAATGCAATAACAGAAATTAAATGCATAAATGAAATATGTACAAACATGTTTTTGTGAGTTTGTGTAAGAGGATCATATCAGTTTTTGAGACACATCACTAGCACCGTTAAGCTTTAAACATTTTAAGTTCTAAACGATTCACATAAATTGACGATATAGTTGTCCTCTTAAGCTCAATCTAAAAACTTTCGAAATGCTTACCGATACGTTAAGGTATATTAATTTTGCACTAAATTCTTATGGACCCCACGATCTCAGTATATCCCCTCATCATGCAATACACTAACTCAAGTAATGCCTTTAAACTTTCATCAACTGTGATATGTGCGAAAACAAAGCAGAATGTTTAAACATTAACAATCAGGTCGATACTTCCGTATACGCAGAGAAAGTCCAATGTTTAAACAAAATAAGAAAAAATAAAACAAGTTGAAGTTGTTTAGGCTTTAACCACCAGGTCGATACTCCCGTATACGCAGAGGAGGTCCAAAGCTTAAACGAAACACCAAAGAAAATAAAGCATAACGTTTAGGCAACAACATCCAGGTCGATACTCACGTATACGCAGAGGATGTCCGATGCTTAAACAAAATAAAGAAATAAAACAAGTTTAAATCTTTGCAAAATGAAAAACACAATCACAGCGACTTTTCAGCAAAGTTGTGAAAGTTCACAAACTTAACTAGTTTTATGTCTTTCGACAATCAGCGATTACTGAGTAGGCACACAATCAAGAAGGACAAAACTAAGTACTATGCTTTTAACCGTGTTTCCCACTAGAACTAGGCTTTTTCATTTAAGTTTGTATCGTTATCGCAAATCTACTAGTCTAGCTGAGCCTATCGTCACATCTTTAATGAGACCGTTTATCACTTATTAGACTTTACATATCTTTAGCATGATGTGATAGTCCACTGATTTTCTATCATTTCCTCTTTTTCACAACAAAACTCATTTTGAATTTTTCAAATTTTCTAATTTTTTTTTAAATTTTTACTCCCCCTAAAATCAAAATATGTTTCAATTTTGATTTTCTGAGAAAATTTGAAACTGAAAGCAATAAACTGTACAAATAATGTGACAAACTAATGAAAATTGCCTCAATTCGCCATCCACTTGGCTTAAACAATCAGAACTCCCCCTGACAACAAACTATTTTCCCATTTAGATTTCAGAACATGTCTCAAGCGAAATCTTAACATGTTAAGCTTAAACTTTCATCTAGACCCCTGTACTATACAAACTTGACATATTTAGACCCCTAGACTAAGACGTAGGCTTTAGACATCATGTACCAACAAACTCCCCCTTGGATAGAGCCGGAGTCTTCAGTCTTGGTCTTCACAGGGAATTCACAATGACTTGAGCTTTTCTTCGGTTTCTCGCTACGGCTCGAATTGACGAAGGCAATAGACATTAATGCATCAACACGGACTGCAGTCAGATTCATCACTTTCTGACTGCAGTCCACGGAATAATTCATTTAAAATTCATCGTAAGTCCGATTGATGAAATTCCAGTTGGAGAATTACAATGACATCAGTGGTCATCTACAGTACAAATTTCATGAGCTAATTCTACACAGATTTAAAGGTATGATGAAAAACATAACACACAAATTTCATGAGCTAATTCTACACAGACCGTGAATTTCGGAGGGGGGAGTAAAGTGTAAGTTTGGTTGGTAAATTAGATAAAAACAGGTATTTAACTGGATATCGGGTATTTTATCTAGCGTTTAAATCCCGGTTTATGGCGATCTAAATTATTTTTATTATTCTATAAAAATAATCTCGCCAAAATATTACTGAAATAAATTTCAGTTGCCGAGACTGGCTGTGTTGTCTGCGTTTTGCAGTATAAGCACTGTGTTGCGCAGTAACACGCGGTACGCACTTAAACTTGAAAAATAACGTTTTTAAGCGTTTTAATTTATTTTTCAACACGAACCTGATTAAAAATAAAATTTTAATCATAGCAGAATATTTTTAGGATTTAAATATTATCCAGGCGGTCACCAACGTTCGTTTCGCAGTTTTGTCGTAATTAGTTCTAAAGTTCGAACAAACATGTTTTCGCCATACCAAATCCTCCGAAACTTATTTCTAAGTTATGCAAAAGGGTATTTAGGGTATGCTTGGCTTATGTCACAGTACTGGAGTGTACGTCGCGTTAAACTGGTTATATTTACGCATTAGATCGCGTATAACCTCCCAGAAAGCGATTTAAAGCTCGAAATCGAACAAGAATTGATATGTGTAAACGATACACATATTTATACAAATCCCAAGTATGAAATATAATATTTCATTGGTTTGGTATTTGTTTGATGGTTGAAGTGACACAGGTGTCACAGTACTCGATGTACTATACTTACGGATCACAAGAGCCTTCAACACATATTTGATCAGAAAGAGCTTAATATGAGACAGCGACGATGAATTGAGTTATTAAATGATTATGACTACGAGATCAAGTATCATCCAGGGAAGGCGAATGTGGTAGGAGACGCTTTAAGCCGAAAGGAAAGGATCAAGCCCATAAGGGTTAGGGAATTAGAGATGATTATTCAGAAGGACCTCACGTTGCGTATTCGTGCTGCACAAAAAGAAACTCTTAAGAAAGAGAACATTAAGGCTGAGTATCTCCGAGGAATGGAGAAAAAGCTGACGCCTAACACGGAAGGAACCTTGTATTTCATGGGACAAATTTGGGTTCCGCTTTTTGGTGGTCTTAGAGAGGTTATTTTTTATGAAGCTCATAAATTGAGGTACTCGATCCACCCAGGATCGGACAAGATGTACCAAGATTTGAAGGACTATTATTGGTGGCCAATACTTAAAGGTGATGTTGTTGTTTATGTTAGGAAGTGCTTAACTTGTGCCAAGGTAAAGGACGAGTATCAGAAGCCTTCAGGTCTTCTGCAACAGCCAGAAATACCCATGTGGAAGTGGGAGCATATTTCAATGGACTTCATCATGATGTTACCCAGGACTCCCAGAGGTCATGATACGATTTGGGTAATCGTAGATCGATTGACAAAGTCTGCGCACTTCTTGCCGATTAGAGAGAAGGACAATACTGGTAAGCTGGCTGGGCTTTACCTCAAAGAGATAGTTGCACGTCATGGAGTGCCTATCTCGATCATATCAGACAAAGATGGACGGTTTGTGTCAAGGATTTGGCAATCCTTTCAAGAAGCTTTTGGTTCTTAATTGAATCTATGTACAACTTTCCATCCACAAACTGATGGACAAAGCGAGAGAACTATTCAGACATTGGAAGACATGCTACGCGCTTGTGTAAAGGATTTAGGTGGCAGTTGGGATACTCATCTGCCTCTGGTTGAGTTTTCCTATAACAACAGCTACCATATAAGCATCCAAGCCGCACCGTTCGAGGCACTCTATGGACGCAAGTGCCGATCACCGTTATGCTGGGCAGATGCAGGTGATAGACAGATGGTTGGTCCCGAACTGGTCCAAGAAACTACTGATAAGATCGTGCAGATCCGAGAGCGCATCAAGGCGGCTCGTGATCGACAAAAGAGTTATGCGGACCAAAGACGAAAACCCTTGGAATTCGATGTGGGTGATATGGTATTGTTAAAAGTTTCACCTTGGAAAGGTGTAGCACGTTTTGGGAAGCGTGGTAAGTTAAACCCACGATATATCGGGCCATTCATGATTCTGGAAAGGGTTGGTACTGTTGGGATTGAACCATACAGAGGAACAGATGATGTAAAGCCAAAACCGGATCAGAACAGTGGATTCATCATAAGCAGCGGTTGGCACTAAACTTTCCCCTTGACAGTGGCTCCAACATCTGATGTCCTCTATCCACTGACCGTATACAACAGCTGCTGTCTTTGAAACTGCTGATGAAGCCCCAAAGACTATTAAGGAGTAAAACACTGCTGGTTCAATTTACTGATGCAGTCTAAGCACTGCTGTTGATTTGAAGAACTGCCAATCAAGGACTGATCAACCTTGAGGAAAGCACTGACATAAAGGGAGAGCAGCTGTTTGGTGAATTAACTGTGTTATGTATAGTCAGTGGTTAGGTTTAGAAGTGCTTGTGTAAGGACAGTAGATACAGGTTGTTAGGCTGTTAGACGTCGCTTTCATGGTGACGTCAGCTGAGATACCTCAGTGGTTTGGTTTGCCTATAAATGTAATAGTACCCTGTACTGTTACATTTGATTGACTGAGTGAGTTCTTCTCCTCTAGTCCAATCCTTTCATCTTGTGCGATCAACCATGGAGTATCAGGCTGAGGGGGAGTTTAGTTTTTGTAAGCTTGCTTTGTAACCTTTCGATTGATGAAAAGCATATGTTTATCAAACTATTCTCTTCTTTGATTGTGTTTACAAAGTTTGTGATCATTTCCGCTGCACTTAATCTCTGTTCATCTCTATTGATTATACAATTTACACAAACTAGCACAATCATGTGAGCCTCCGATCTAACAATTGGTATCAGAGCTTGGATAGTCAAATTCGATCTAACAATCAATTTGACATAACAGTTCAGCTCAAATTTCATTGATACTAAGGTTGGTCGTATTTGTTGAAAAACAGAGTAACGAGTAATAACGTTCAAAGTTGTTTATTCAAAAACTCTGTAAAACAACCAAGATGTCATAAGACACACAAAATTCACATAACAAGTGATGTCATGCATAAATCACCAATAGTTTCAGATCTGGAAACTTGTCTGGTGACTTTGGTGTGATCATTCTCTTTACAAAATTGATTTCAAATGTTATTATGAAGTTTGTGTTGTTTTCATCATAACTGCAGCTAAGGTGTTCACCTCATGGTTGACAAAAGCCTATGTGCGGATAAAAGCACTGGTGTCTTTGTTAACATAAAAAGAGGGAAATCAAAACTTTAGTGATTTGAATCTTATGTATTGAAAAACAGGTTGAGTGTCCTCTAAAAGGACCAAAATCAATTGTGTTAAGAATACATTAAGAAAATCAGCAGTCAAAATATCTAAATCATGAGTAATGTGAAATTTGGCATAAGCATGTGCAAAAATGATCAAATCTCTCAAAACATTGCTGAAAATGATTTTGGATTGAGTATTTTTTCCTTGAAAACCTTCCAGTAAAAGTTTCAATACTTTTCTATGGAAAGGGTAAAAATTACAAAAACTCAAAAGTGTGTTTATCTCAAAACTTTTGAAATCAAAAGAAAAGAGTATAAACATAAAACACTTAAGAGTCCAAAATTGGGTGAATAATGGTCATCAAGCAACTATGTGCATTCATTGATTCAGGGAAATTCAGGTAACAAAAGTATCACCAGTGATTAAACTTACATAGAGGACTAAACAAAATTTTTTAGTGTCATCACATGGTAACAAAGTCTATAACAGGACTTTCAAAACTTATGTGTACATGTCTCCTCATTTTATCAATCAATTGACAAAGAAATGGTCTCAAACAGTGGTTGTTCAAATCATTGACCATTTTCATAAGACTTGAGAATGATATGACTATGAGCTTTATTAAAAAATGTACCAGATCCTTTTTGATGTCATCTTCAGTATAACCTTTAATTTTTTAAAAAAAAGGTTTTTCTCATTAAAACAGGATATATTATTCTCCATTTTTTATGAGAATGATATATTTTGAACTTCTACTTGTTTTTTTTGTAAAAGTTTCATCTCCTGTCAGGATGTATTTCTCTTATTTTGTGATGATACTATCCTGGAAAATAGCTCAAAAGGAAATGATACATGTGTCAAGGTCATGTCAAACTCAAGTTTGTTTTATCACAGATCAAAGATTGATTGCTAACAGACCTTAAAATTCTTGACTATTCATGTTTTACTCTAAGGATTAGAAAACAAAATGGGTAGTCAAAGTGAAAAGGTCACCATCATCTGGGATACTCAACTACTGTTAAAAGTTATAAATGTTTAAAACAGGAAATAGATAAGTAGTAAAACCTTGAATACAAATCCCTGTAAAAATCTGCTAATGTGTTAATCTTGATAATATGCATCTAAAATATGTTTTGTCAAGGATGTTACTTTGTAGATATCTCATTATCACCATCAAAAGATGTTGGACATGATACTGTGTTATCACAGGACAAAATCATTTCCTTCATCTGAGCAGCAGATGTACAAAACAGCTGGTAAAGCTCACCCACTGATCCACCAGCAGTTGCTGAAAGAAGTCCATCAAAAATGGATAGAAATCACTTGACTGCTACCTCAACAATTGCTTGATCAAAGTAGCCCTTCACCTCTATTTCCAAGTCCACAACCACTGTTGATAAAAGTGGATAAAAATCAACACTGGTTATCACCAATTCCTTTTATTCCTCCACTTTCACCTTCAAACAATTGTTGGATCATTAAAGTCACCAACAGTTGTTAGCTCAGATGACTCACATCTGCAGCCTCACCTTTTCAACCTCAAACCTTTTTAATCACATCCATTTCACCATACACTTGACAACATCAATTTGAGGGGATTCTTATAAAAAGTTTATCCCAAAACCTTTGTCTTCTTCTTGACTTTCTACCATTCAATCAACAAGTCATGTGCCTTATAGCACTGAAAGACAGAAAGTTGGGTAGCTGTCATTTAAGAGGAGCTTCAGCAGTTCAGTGACAACAAGTTTGAAAACCTTGTGCCACAGCCAAAGGATGAGAATCTATTTGGCGAAAAGTGGGTCCTCAAAGAACATTGCATATGCTAGGAGCATGATTGACAAGTTTTATCAAACTCAAAACAAGTACAAACATCAAGGTGTTATTGACTGTGCACATGCAGCGGATATTTCCAACCATAGATTGAAGAATATTATGATGCTGCTGTTGTTGCTGAAAAGTCCAACTGTTTGTAACTTCAAAATATATTATTGAATTTTGGTATAGTTGCTCAAAAGATTGTTTTTATGCAAGGCAGTCAAGTAGCTGAAATATATCATCAAAAAGTTCAATATCTCATTAATTCACCATCATTCATTATCAGACATCACTTTGTGAGGGATTGCTATAAAAAGGTTTGATTTCATCTTTAACATGTCCATCCTAAAGATCAGGTGGTAGATGTACAAACTTAAAAATTGGTTTCATCTACTGTTAAAAACTTGATCCCTATGATTGGAGTGCTAAACATGGATTAAAGCAAGCTTTCTTGTGTTCCATGTGTAAATAGCATAAAAATGTTTTTAGAAAAAAAAAATAACCTTAAAAATAGTTTAAAATTGAATTTTTCAATAAATCCTCAAAGTCTGTTCAAAGCACTGATGGCATTAAAACTCTGTTTAATAGTAAAATCTATCCACTGCCAAAGTATATCCTCTGTTTGTGCAAAACACTGATTTACAACAGAGTTTACACGTGGACAGATGTTATTTAACAGTTATGTGCATCAGATGCCATCATCACTTTTTCAAATAAATGGCCTTACACCTGAAAACATTTACAAGGCTACCAAAAATTTTCAAAACAAAAGCAGAGGTACCTGAGTAGATTTTAGCAGCTACCACTGCTCCTCAGATATCTGCTGCTGAGCCCACTGCTCAAGGTGATCACAGCAGTAACACAACTGCTGTGAAACCCACACCTAAATCCACCAAAAGACCAAAACAAAAGAAAATTCAAAAGCCCCCCAAACCTGCAATAAAGGCAACTCTGGAAGATGAGATCCCAGAGCAACTTCCAGTGACAACACAAAAGTCACTAGAAACCATTGCTGCTACTTCCTCACAGCAGATGGTAGAAAGGTCTCAACCCATGCCTCAAACTCCTCATGCTTCTTCTAAAAAAGAACAGGTTGTAAAAACAGGGACACCAAATTATGATGCTCTAGAATCACTTGATTCCATCATCCACAGTCCACTGCCCGGGGCAAATTCATTTTCAACACCCATCATCACTTCACAAATACCACTTCAATAATGACCTTGTTGCATGCTTTGGATATAACTCAGACATAAATCAGTTCCTCTCAACCACCTATCACTGAGAGTACACTCCAACAAGTGACTGAGTCTGATGCTTATACCTCTGCTATCCCAGCAACAACTGAGGAGGTTACACCCCTTGAGTTACAAGCAACTCTTGGTGGTAGTTCAAGTGAAGCAGCTACTACAAGTGCTGAACCCACAGGTTTGCACTTGGACAATAGTTTCATCAATAAGACTTCGTTGAAGGCAATTTCTTCACTGGGAACTCTTGTGTATCCAGTCTTCACTGGTTCACTAAAACATGTTTCTCATTATGAAGAAAGAAGTCCCCAGTACCAAGACAAAGGGGGAACAGTGGATGATTTTTGGGATACACTTCCTCAAATCAACCAATGTTACAACCACTGTTAGTGGGAAATCAGATGACCCCATTAAGTTGGGTGATGGTTTAATGTACCAAGAATTGACGGTTAGAATTGATAAACTGGACACATCTGTTGCACAAATCAAATACGTGCTGCAACAGTTGTTGAAAGCACAAACGGTACCATTCACTGCTGCACCATCTCCAACAGCTACTCCATCATCTGCTCCTACTCCAGATGAGCTGTGGAATTTATTTCAACCCCTGCACTATCTTCGAAAGAGTTGATGATGCCAAAAAGGGGGAGAAAAATGACTCTGAGGAAAATCTCTCAGTAACTTCTGCTGAAACATCTGTCAAAGAAAAGGAAAAGGGAGGTGATGAAACCCTGAAAATTCAAGTAGATGATGAAGATACACAAATGAGGATCGTTCAAAGTCAAGTCAATTCAGCTGGTCTCAAAACCACTGCTGATATTTAAAGGGTAAGGGATGAGAGCAGAGCTTTGGTTGAGAAAAAGTTAGTTCTGCAAAAAGGAAAAAGAAGAGGTTGGTACTTCATTAAAGAAGAGTCCTGTTAGAAAAACAAGGCAATCAACCACCACAGCTTCTAAAACTAAGCCAGTTACTACTTCAACCACAACTTCTGTTCCCACAAAATCACTTACACCTCCACCATTAACAACATCTGTCACTCAAACAACTGCCACCAATACCACATAAACACACACCACAACCACTGCCATCCCCACTAAATCAACCACTACAAACACCACCTGCTGCCATCCTTCATCAAAGAAGGAAACAAAGCAGATGGATGCAGAAATATCAAAAGAAGAACAAGCTTGAGAAGAATATATCATGAAGATGGTTCTTCAGACACTTAGAGCAGAACTATAAGAAACCGCAAAATCTCAAGACTCTGCTCAAAGTTGTCATCACTAGGCCTCAATCTCCAAACTCATCATTCAAATAAATCTCTCCCAAGAAACCCATTGGATTCAAAAATACTAAAGTGGATGTCTGATCAAAAGACCGACGTATTGACTTTGCTCAGATCCAATGGTGAAGTGAAGCATATATCAAGGGAAACAGCACTTGGCCTGGGTGTTGAAGATTTGCAAGATCTCCTTGAGCTTACACTGTGCAGGGATGAGGATGATACAAGCCCCATTGGCTTTGAATTACAATTCAAAGGACAAGTTAGGGAACTAGTGAAGAGTAAATAAAAATCCAGAATAATGAAGGGTTTTGGCATCATCTGTTCCAGGGGGAGATTGTTGGGATTGAACCCTACAGAGGAACAGATGACGTAAAGCCAAAACCGGATCTGAACAGTGGATTCATCACAAGCAGCGGTTTGCACTAAACTTTCCCCTTGACAGTGGCTCCAACATCTGATGTCCTCTATCCACTGACCGTATACAACAGCTGCTGTCTTTGAAACTGCTGATGAAGCCCCAAAGACTGTTAAGGAGTAAAACACTGCTGGTTCAATATACTGATGCAGTCTAAGCACTGCTGTTGATTTGAAGAACTGCCAATCAAGGACTGATCAACCTTGAGGAAAGCACTGACATAAAGGGAGAGCAGCTGTTTGGTGAATTAACTGTGTTATGTATAGTCAGTGGTTAGGTTTAGCAGTGCTTGTGTAAGGACAGTAGATACAGGTTGTTAGGCTGTTAGACATCGCTTTCATGGTGACATCAGCTGAGATACCTCAGTGGTTTGGTTTGCCTATAAATGTAACAGTACCCTGTACTGTTACATTTGATTGACTGAGTGAGTTCTTCTCCTCTAGTCCAATCCTTTCATCTTGTGCGATCAACCATGGAGTATCAGGCTGAGGGGGAGTTTAGTTTTTGTAAGCTTGCTTTGTAATCTTTTGATTTGCTTTGTAACCTTTCGATTGATGAAAAGCATTTGTTTATCAAACTATTCTCTTCTTTGATTGTGTTTACAAAGTTTGTGATCATTTCCGCTGCACTTAATCTCTGTTCATCTCTATTGATTATACAATTTACACAAACTAGCACAATCATGTGAGAGTCCGATCTAACAGGTACTGTAGCATACAAGTTGGAGCTGCCAGGAGAACTTAATGGTGTTCATGATACATTTCAGGTATCTAATCTAAAGAAAAGTCCAACATAAGAGACAATCATCTCCCTGTAGATGAAGTACACATTGACGACACACTCCACTTTACTGAAGAACCCGTTGAGATTACAGATTCGAAGGTTAACATGTCACACCCCCAAAATACCACATGTAGAAACCCCCGCGAGGCGTGTGACGTACCAGGATCTAAGCCACCAATCACGTTGAACTCATAAATATGTTTAAATAAAATTTTCATTCATTAACATTAAGTGTTACGAACTTTACATGTCATTCATTGCATACAGCAGAAGCATAACTCATTTGTAAGTGTTTCGTAAACCATGTGTACATAAACCATTATAAGCTTGTTTTGAGATTTCATGTATCTCGACCCATGACCACTCCAGTATCCAACACAGCAAGTTCCAGAGATATGAACCTAAAGGCCTGCAAGGCATGTAACAACAAATCAACAACAAAGTTGAGCGAGTTCACAGTTGGGTGTTCGTTTGAAGTTGTTTCAAAAACATTGTGTTTCTTTAGCTGGCTTACTTGCCGTGGGGGTTACCCCATAGTTGAAAATATGATTTACCAATTCCTTCTTTCCCAAACCATAATTAGTGGGGGCTTCCCCATGTGAACCACTAGACCGTTACCATATCGACTCTTGACGAAAGTAAGTTGTGCCCTACGTCAGTGTCTATCATCATTGACAGTTTACCATGATCCATTAGTACATGCCCGTTCGAATGGCACGGTGTGAGGTTTGTCAAACCTAATAGCGCTATTAACTAATGATCCGCTCGCCATCGGCCTCGACGATTAAGTCGATATAAAATGAGGGACTTAGGTGATAGAGTTTTGGCTAGTAGTTTAAGGTTGTTGTCCTACCCAAGGAGGACAAACGTACGTATTCTACCCAAGGAAAATACGCACGATTAATATTGGCATCCTACCCATGGAGGATGGCGGTACACATCCTACCCAAGGACGATATGTAGGTTCCGTTTTAATTCTTTAACCCATTCCCAACCACCGGGAATCCCATGCCTTAGAAAGTGTGAACTCACCTTGGTTTGCTCGGATTGTTTATTTACTTTACCAGTTCCCAGTTGGTCAACCAAATCCTACCGTGGTTACCAAAGACAATTAGCTTATATGCACGTAAATCATGTAATGCACATTCACAACACAAGTATCATACATAAGTGCACATAATGTCATCCAATTATAACAAGGAAGTCACTCATCACACTGATTAATCATTTCCATATTCACTTATAACACACATTCCAGTAGGTTGCGTGTGTTGACCATCACCTCGTACTTGTGGCAATCAATGGAGTTTCTTATTAGATTTCATCTCATGTGCACCTATCCTAACATCATTTAATTCACATAATCGAGTCATGCATTTATTAGATTGTAACTCATAGATTCATCACCTAATATGCCGTAAACATTTAGACGTCCAGTTTTACATGTCACTGTAACACCTGTGTCATTTCAACCATCAAACAAATGCCCAACCAGTGAAATATTGTATTTCATACTTGGGATTTGTAAAAATATGTGTATCGTTTACACATATCAATTCTTGTTCAATTTCAAACACTATATCGCTTTCTGGAAGGTTATACGCGCACTGATGCGTAAATATAACCAGTTTAATCCAACGAACACTCCGGAATAGTGAAATAGGCTTAACATACCTTAAATAACCTTTACATAACTTAGAAATAAGTTTTGAAGGCTTTGGTATGGCAAAAACATGTTAAATCGCTTACAGGGACTAAAGTTGACAAACTGCGAAAGTATGCCAATTTGAACTGTAACAGACATTCCGGAACATGACCATAAGTTAAACATACCATAAATATCCTTTACATAGCTTAGAAATAGGCTTTGAGGTGTTCGGTATGCTAAAATAAACTTTTGTGTCATTCAGGGACTAAAAGCGTCAAAAAGTGCACAAGTTTGCATTTTTACGCATAACTTACGTTCTGAATACATCCGGACATCCAAAAATTTATGTGAGCATGACTATATTATATTTTAGTGTTCGCCATAAGAAAAATCCATTCGTTTCGTCATTTGGATCGTTTTTCGCGCTTATGCGCATTCCGTCGTAATTAACCGAACATCGCAACTGTACGGCTAAACGAACCGACATCCGAGATATTTTTGAGCACATTTTAAGTTCCCTATACTTTAACTTCATTTTAGAGCTTTGAAATGGGGTTAACGGGCCTTAAACGTGTCGAAAATGGGCTGATTGCACTGCAGGGACCAAAACTGTAATTCTGCCAAAATAAGCTTACGGACCTCAACATCCATAACCTTACGGTCCGTAAGGCAACCTGCAGACCAGATGCAGTGTATTAACAGCCTGTTTGCAGCTGTTTTAACCACAACCACATGTTTGCAACTTGCCTAATCTGTTGATAAACATCATTTTTAGCCACCATAAGGTTCCGACAAGTGTACGGCTCGGATCGTGGCACGATATTCAAGAAACGATCCTAGCGGCTCTACTTTATCTATAAATACCCACCCCCCTTTGGCTTAAAAACCCACAAATCTGATTGAAAAGACTCTAAGTTGGAACCTTCGTTTCATACCTGAGCTATTTTGATCTGGGTTAGCATTCGGGGACCCTGGGTAAGTATTCTTTCGTTCTTTTCCTTATTTTACTGCTTTTCGAGTCAGAAAGTCAAACTTTGTTTGACTTTCAGCGTTGACCAGTATTGGTCAATGCGAAGTTCGTTTGAACTTCGCAACGTGAGTGTAATCACGTTGGTCATAGTCCCTTGGGACTATGCCCACTGACTACCACGTTGTCTAGGGTCGTAGGGTAGGCGATCTAATAAATCGCCTATACCTTCGAACCCGACCCAGTTTGGTCGATCATTAGGATCCGACCAAACACATTAGGTGACCATAGTAGGTAGGGAATAACCTTCCGAGGTTATACCCTATGGTCACATCGTTTAAGTAGTCGTATGATAGGTAGTTTATATGCCTTAGGTAAATTACCAGAATACCCTTTTCATGTATAATTAGTAATTAAGCATATGTAACCTAAACTTTTGTCACATAACTGATTATGTAACATGTTTAGGCATATAACACTTGTCATAGGGCTAGTTAGGCGGTCCGAACGCGTTTCACGCGAACGACGCGTTAAAGTAGCATAAGCTACCTAAACGGGTCGTAATGGGTCGTAGACACTTAGGTTAAGTTTCATTTAGTGTGTAGGCTTTGATTAACCATATCATATGAGTTCCTACACTCATTTGGTTTACAAACCCTCATGCTACCCAGTCTTCCGATTTAGGTCCGGTTTATTAATGTAGTTACCTATACTAGGTGCCGTTTGATATCCGCGATCTCTAGCATTGTTTAGTTGTTACTCAAGGACTACTGAGCAATCTCAAGTGAGTACATAGACCCCTCTTTTACTGTTTTCCAAACTGTTTTGGGGTGGAACACATGTGCCTACTTGTTACTTTCATGCTTTCCTGTTTTGACATCATATACTTGCTATGTTCATTAGTACATTATAGTACATGATTTCATTACATTTCTTGCTAGGTGTGCCCATTGTGTGCATTACTTAGTACATTGTTTTACATGACATTTCCTGCTGGGTGTGCCCATTGTGTGCATTACTTAGTACATTGTTTTACATGACATGTCCTGCTAGGTGTGCCCATTGTGTGCATTACTTAGTACATTGTTTTACATTGCATTTTGTTGCATATGCTCATCCAGCATGTGAACACATTATACTACATTTTGAACCGTTGTATCTATGAACCGTTTGTATCTGGGAACCGTTGTACCTGTGAACCGTTTGTATCTGTGAACCGTTTGTATCTGTGAACCGTGTGAACCGTATTTGACATAGACATTTCGGCATAGACATTTTAACATGATTGACATTTGATCATGCATTTCCCACAAAACATAACTTTGATTTAAACCAAGTTTTACTTCAATACTTTGTTTTTGTGTATATGGTTTAGTTGAGACATTTCACTTGCCATACATGATATTTTGACATAGACATTTGACATGGATATTTGACATAGACATTTGACATGGATATTTGACATAGACATTTGACATGGATATTTGACATAGACATTTTGACATTGGTTTGGTTTGATTAAGTGATTAAGTAACGATGCGTGTGTAATATGATACAAGCATGGTGGATACGCCGCTGGTACTTCCTATATATAAGTGTTTGTATGGTATTACATATTGTAGCGTTATTTGAATCATTTCAGTTTGATACATATAACATTTTATACAAATAACATACTTTTCACAAGACATTGTTTTACAAACAACTTATCGTATACAAACTCATCATACATGGTTATTTATTTAACCATACATTATTTACTTATTTATACATATCATCTGAACTCATTGTTTTTCAAATGATTTACAAAGCAAAGCAAATAACAAGGTTCATGACTAAACATTTTCTCAAACATAAGTCATGAAACCTATTTTCACAAAACCTATGTATCTCACAGGCATTTTTATGCTGACGTACCTATTTTCACATGTGTTTTTCAGGAGCTGTTGCATAAGATGATCAAGATACATATAGGCAGACTTGGGCTTTAGTGACAATAAAAGATGCAAGACTAGTTAATTATGTTATATTTCCTTGTTTGATTAGACATTGTAACACTTTTAATCAATAAAACGAAACTTCAATTGCCATGGATTTGAAACAATTAATTCTGTTACAACACTCCCCGATGTTTCCGCCACGTTTCGTATGTTCTACGTGGTCGGGGTGTGACATCACACACACACACAACTCTACTATCACCTACCCACCCGCATCGATACCCCATGTTGCTGTGCGGCCCAATAGCTTTGAACCTGGCCCAACAGTTAACCACCTCCTGCAGCCCAACTATCGGCATTGCTTGGGCTGCTTATGTCTAGCCCAACCCAGGTATACATTTAAGCAGTATGACCCTATTGTGAACTAAAAAGGGTGCAGCCCCATATCAATTAAATTAGTCCAATCAATTTAACAATTCATTTAACAATTATCGGCTAGACAACATGTATACAATCTGTTAAAATATTCGGCCCAATTTACATAAAATTAACTTATTAGTGTGTTTATAACAACCCATTTAGTCATGCATATATACATTATCGGCCCAACAACCATAAAGCCCAGTTACGGATTGCAAGAGTCAACATGTTAAGCCCTTTCTTTGATTCACACAATTTGTTAACATGAAACTCCTTCTAACAGTTAATCACTACGAACTTGTGCACTAATATGAATCATGTATCAACAGTTTTTTAACATACAATTTCTATACCTTAGACAATTAACCGCCATATTATCATTGCAAACTCTAACAGTAGTGCCTATCATTCATTCGGCTCACATGTATCACACATATTCCAACCTCACAAAAAGACATCATCACTTGACTTATTCCACATGAAATTGGTCTTTACCTAATCTGACAATACACATTAAACGTGCACATGGTCTGAGTATCTCAAAAATACAAACACCCACATGGCCGCCAATTTCTATCTTCAAAGTTATCTACCCTTTGCAACCGTTTAACCCCAATTCTATTGGACCGTTAAGCCACTGTTACATCCAGTTTAATTATGAATCACATATCACACAATTGCACATAAGATCACATATGATTGCATCGATCATATAATATCACCACTAAACATCATCATACAAAACAACTAACAATCACATAATCGAGAAGGAGTACGGTGATTAAACTAACCGAAAGTTGATTCCTCGAAGGGGGGGGGGGTCTCCTGTTGCTGTTCTTTCGTAGGAGGGAATAAGGGTGTTTAGGGTTTGCCAAGATTTGCAACTAATAAAAATACGTATCATCTAAAGGTTTGCAACTAATAAACACAATAAGATAACTTGGATTGGTTTGGGCCCCATCGGACCTAAGAATTTTGGATCTTGAAGTAGTTAGTACACAAGTTCTAATCTTAAGCCCAAATGTATCATCGGCCAAGATTCTAAATATATAAGTGGGCTTGTTTAACTAAGTACAATTATCACAATAATAAGTGTTAAATGAGCACGAAATAAATAAACACAGAGATGCACGCTAAAGGTTTGAGGAATTTCAAGTAATGCTGACCTTAAAGATTCGGGTTGTCACATCATCCCCAACTTGAAAGAAATTTCGTCCTAAAATTTAGCACGTAGCTACTGAGGAAGCTAGTTAGGTTGCATGGTTTTCCTGGTTTTCCTGGGGTGTAGAAAACTTATCCGTTTCTTTGCTGGCTAGAAAGTGTGCTGGTTACACAAGACAATCAATGAGCATCCAGGTGGTATTGTTTCTGTTTCGAGTTGTAAGTAGACTATCGCCTAAATCCATGGCAGTCTGTTTTTATTTCCATGTGAGTGTTGCTAGTTGCTGATGCTACACCTTGACTTTCCACAAGTCGATCCATCATTCACATACTGAACTAGATGAGCCTTCATGTCCGACTACCAGTACAAGGTTTATATATCCTAATGCCTCTCATCAAAACCCAGACGACTAGAATGTCGAAACTGGTGTGCTTGCTCAACGCGAGTGCCCTACAGTTGTCGTGTTATGAGACCCGCATTCGTTTCATGAAGTAACGAGTATCGTCCGACTGGTCAAAGGTTGCTTCTCCATGCCCCGCATGGGTTCAACTTGAAGATTCCTCTTCCTTCAGTTCTCCAGTTTGAACAGAGCGAGTCTGATCCTGGTAAGTTAGAGTCGTTAGCGACCTGTAGAGCTCGTGTTCAGATTTCGTAGTCGTATTCATCCAGAAGTTCCATCCAGCGATGTCATTGTATGCTTTAGCTCTTTCGAACATCGGTACATGGGAGGCCCTTGTGATCGGTCTAAATAACGCATCTGGTACCGTCCAAGTGATGCCACCATCCAAAATCCCAAAGCCACGATCTTCACCGCCAGTCGTGTGTGTCGCACAGTTCCTCTTTGTGACTCCGTCACGTATGTCATCCCTCTCTCGTGTTGCATCGATGTGCAGCTGGGACACTTATTCGGACCATAAGGATAAAACACTTAATCACCCGCATCCCGGGTAAAACGATGCTCAGAGCATCGCAGAGTCGGGATTCAAAAGCTGAAAGGACGTCCTCCTATTCTGTCTTTCACGAACACAGCACCCTGCTGTGCTAGAGAGATTTAAGCTGCGCGACCTTCGAAAATCCTGTGATTTATCTGCGATAAAATCAAGTGAGACCAAGAAATTGCTGTATCCACGAAGGACTCTTTGGTGTCGTTCAGTTCCCAACCAAGACGGATCTTAGCGAGATCCACGTGCATTCCCACTTCGCTGATTATATATCCAAAAGGTACCTTTCGAACCCAGAAATTACATTTAACAAGACTTTGATCAAAGTGGCTCCTCCCTCAGGAGTTCTAAAATAAGATACAAATGCCACCCATGGCATTCCATTCTCCTGGTCAGGATTCAGAATGTTGTCAACAAATGCGGTCGATTCATGTGATTCCCTGAAGCTGCTGGTGTGTTGGTCAACTCAATAATCATGGTGTATAATGTTGAAGTGGGTGCATTATATTCGACATGCTGTTCTAAGAGCATTATCCCCTTTAATTTCCATCTGTCGATCGTTCGTTCACTAGGAAATCCCCGAATGGACGCTTGTTCCTCGCAGCTGGTCGATGGGTTGTCAATATGTGGTCGAGGAAAACGGTTCTTGATCGTCACCTTGTTGAGTTCTCGATAATCAGTACACATACGAAAAGGCTTATCCTCACTGGTATAACTGAAGCTCCCCAAAGCGAAAAACGAGATCTAATGAAACTCATGTCCAATAATTACTGAAGTTGAATAGGCAGTTCCTGCAACCTTCCTGATGTAAGACAATAAGAAATACTAGTAACAAGGGCTGCTTCTGACATGATACCGATCTGGTATTCCACCTGATGGTGTGAAGGTAAACCTGATAGTTCTTCAGGTAGCACTTAGGGGGAAATCACGAACAATTGGTGGATCCTCGATCCTCCTTTCCTTAGTCTTGACATCAGTAACGAGTGCTATCATGGTGAGGTAATCCTTCCGTAGGCACTCCTGGCTTTCGTTGCTGAAATGACGCTAACCATTGCACCACTCTGACGCGTTAGAACAGCTAACAATCCTCCACGAAGGAGAGGGAGGCGTAGAATTATCTCCTCACAGGGTACATCTATCAAGAATAATAGAAGAATGGTCGATGTCGAACACTTGTCCCACAAGGTCGTGTTTGCATCCCAACGATCATATGAGGTTCTATTGTCTAGCCAACAGCCGATTCCATAACAGGTTCAAATTCTTAGGAGCATCAGGGTCAAACGGAACAGAGACGAAGCGGATTGCTACTTATACTAGCTACCATGCCGTTAAAGTCCTGACGTCGCCCACGCCAGTTCTAAATACCCTTCTAAGAGCATCATTTCTGGTGTTGCTGTTTTCATTACAAGGATTCCAAGTACTGTCGTTGTTCTTTTGATCGTTAACCTCTTAACTTAACTACGGCCAATCCATGTTGTAGGCACCTGTTGTCACACCCCGACCACGTAGAACATACCAAACGTGGCAGAAACATCGGGGAGTGTTGTAACAGAATTAATTGTTTCAAATCCATGGCAATTAAAGTTTCGTTTTATTAATCAAACAAGGGAGTTACATTGTTTTAAACAAGAAACAAAGAGTACATAACAAAAATTAACTAGTTCTTGTATCGTTTTAAGTCACTAAGGCACAGGCCCGCCTAAGTATGTCTTGATAAGTCCTATGCATCAACTCCTGAAAACACATGTGAAAATAGGTACGTCAGCATAAAAATGCCTGTGAGATACATAGGTTTTGTGAAAACAGAATTCATGACTTATGTTTGAGAAAATGTTTAGTCATGAACCTTGTAATTTGATTTGTCTTGTAAATCATTTGAAAAACGATAAGATCAGATGATATGTATAAATAAGAGGATAATGTATGGTTAAATGAATAACCATGTAAAATGAGTTTGTATAAGATAAGTTGTTTGTAAATCAATGTCTTGTGAAAATAAGTGTTTATGTAAAACGTAATATGTCAAATATTGAAATGGTTTAAGTAATGCTACGACATGTAATACCATACAAGCACTTATATATAGGAAGTACCAGCGGCGTATCCACCATACTTGTATCATATTGCACACGCCTTGTTACTTAATCACTTAATCAAACCAAACTACCAAGATGAAATGTTTAACAATTGTAGAAATGTTTATGTATAGTCAAATGTCTATTGTCAAATGTATATCATGCAAAACAGATACAACTGGTTCACACGGTTCAATAGTTACAAACGGTTCATATAATCAAAGGGTTACGACGGTTCACATAGTCAAATGGTTACAACGGTTCAAAATGTAGTATAATGTGTTCATATGCTGGATGAGCATATGCAACAGAAATGCAATGTAAAACAATGTACTAAGTATGCACGTAATGGACATACATAGCATAAGTGTAATGTAAAACAATGTACTAAGTATGCACGTAATGGACATACATAGCATAAGAGTAATGTAAAACAATGTACTAAGTATACACATAATGGGCATACATAGCATGAAATGAAATGTAAAACGATGTACTAATTATGCACGTAATGGAAATACATAGCATAAGAGTAATGTAAAACAATGTACTAAGTATACACACAATGGGCATACATAGCATGAAATGAAATGTAAAACGATGTACTAAATACACACACAATGGGCATACATAGCATGAAATGTAATGAAATCATGTACTATTATGTACTAACGAACATAGCAGGTATATGATGCGAGAACATGGAAAGCATGAAAGTAACAAGTAGGCACATGTGTTTCACCCCAAAGTGTTTGGAAAACAGTAAAAGAGGGGTCTATGTACTCACTTGAGATTGCTCAGAAGTCCTTGAGTAACAACCAAACAATGCTAGAGATCACGGATATCAAACGGCACCTAATATAGGTAACTATGTTAATAAACCGGATCTAAATCGGAGGATCGGATAGAATGAGGGTTCGTAAACCAAACGAGTATGGAGACTCGTGTCATATGGTTTAACAAAGCCTACATACTAAATGAAACCTAACATAAGTGCTTACGACCCATTACGACCCGTTTAGGTAGCTTATGCTACTTTAACGCATCGTTTGCGTGAAACGCGTTCGGACCGCTTAACTAGCCGTATGACAAGTAAAATATGCCTTAACATGTCTAATATTGTTGTTAAATCAGTTTAGATGTCAAAAGTTATGATACATATGTTTAAAATGAATTTTGGCATCAAAGGGGTATTTTGGTAATTTACCTAAGGCATATAAACTACCTATCATACAACTACTTAAAAGAAGCGACCATAAGGTATAACCTCGGAAGGTTATTCCCTATATAATATGGTCACCTAATGTGTTTGATCGGATCCTAATGATCGACCAAATGGGTCGGGTTCGAAGGTATAAGCGATTTATCAGATCGCTTACCCTTACGACCCTAGACAACGTGGTAATCAGTAGGCATAGTCACAAGGGACTATAACCATCGTGATTACAATCACGTTGCGAAGTTCAAACGAACTTCGAATTGACCATAAATTGGTTAATGCTGAAAGTCAAACAAAGTTTGACTTTCGGACTCGAAAAGCAATAAAAGAACGAAGGAACACTTACAAAGGGTCCCCGAATGCTAATCTAGATCAAAATAGCTCAAGTATGAAACAAAGGTTTCAACTTAGAGCACATTAGATCAGATTCTTGTGAAGAATGAGTGAACATAAGGTGGGTATTTATAGTTTTCGGTTCACCGTTAGGATCGTTTCTTGGAGAAGAGGGAATGATCTAGCCCGTACACTTGTCGGAATGTTGTGGTAACTGATTTTGGCCACCACAAGGGATTAACATGTGGCACATGACCTTTGGAAAGGGTTAAGGGCTGTTAACAGCAGCTGAAAAATGATTCTCTGCATCTGACCTATGCCTGCGCACCGTAAGGGTTTTTGTGTTGAGGTGCGCAAGCACCTTGCAGACCAGAATCTTTGAAAAATGGCAAAACAGGCCCCTGAAGCTCCAAACTTGTTATTTGATGCGTTTTTGACACGTTTAAGCCCCGTTAACCCCATTTCAAAGCTCTAAAATGAAGAAAAAGTATAGGGAACTTAAAATGTGCTCAAAAATATCTCGGATGTCGGTTCGTTTGGCCGTACGGTCGTGATGTTCGGTTGATTACGACGGAATGCGCATAAGCGCGAAAAACGATCCAAATGGCGTGACGAATGGATTTTTCTTATGCCAAACACTAAAATAAAATATTTTAGTGCTTACATAAATTTTTGGATGTCCGGATGTATTCAGAACGTAAGTTATGTGCGAAAATGCAAACTTGGGCACTTTTTGACACTTTTAGTCCCTGAATGACCCAGAAGTTTATTTTAGCACACCGAACCCCTCAAAGCCTATTTCTAAGCTATGTGAAGGATATTTATGGTATGTTTAACTTATGGTCATGTTCTGGAATGTCTGTTACAGTTCAAATTGGCACACTTTCGCAGTTTGTCAAGTTTAGTCCATGTAAGCGAATTAACTTGTTTTTGCCATACCAAAGCCTTCAAAACTTATCTCTAAGTTATGTAAAGGTTATTTAAGGTATGTTAAGCCTATTTCACTATTCCGGAGTGTTTGTTGCATTAAACTGGTTATATTTACGCATCAGTGCGCGTATAACCTTCCAGAAGGCGATTTAGAGCTTGAAATTGAACAAGAGTTGATATGTGCAAACGATACACATATTTATACAAGTCCAAAGTATGAAGTACAATATTTCATTGGTTTGGTATTTGTTTGATGGTCGCAGTGACACAGGTGTCACACCTGTATTTCCTTACTGAAAGCTAGGGTTACGAGCACCTTGTTGTCGTTGTGACTGCTGCCCCCAATGTCGTTGCTTAAAACGAAGCCCTATGATTCTTCACCATCATAGTCCATCTTTTCACATCCTGAGCCACGTCCTCAAGTGCTACTCATTGTGCTGGCAGTTACGCATACCACACTTAGGTCAATTGTCATCACCTATGTCCCAATTGATTCGTAAGGGTTGGCTCCCATGAGCCGCTGACTAGGGTTACGGATTCGGTTGAAGCCAATCCGCTGACGTTCATTGCCGGTAATCAGGGTTATCAAAGTACTGGGCTTGGTAAGGTACTATGCTCAACCTCCTACCCATCGATGTTGCAAGCGGTTCGAGGAATACGCAGTACATTGCGGGAGTGTTGCAGAAGTGATGGCACTTCGGAATCTAAGGCGTCAATACGTTAAGTTCCAGCAAGCGAAGGAAGGTGAGAAAGATATCGGTTAATCATTCGACGCTGCGACATCCAACACAAGGACGTTCGTATAAGCACCTAACATTCTACACAGTTCGCTGAATTCAGGTAGGTGTTCAGGTAACACTCTATAGCATCGAGATTTGAAGGGATCCAAAGATGAATGAAAAGTTCACGTTCGAGTAGGGGACAATTACTGCTATGACCCCTATAGGTTTGTTATGTTTCACATCGACCAAATGACGGGACGGAACCCCTTTTCCACTTGTTAAGCCTCACTGGGACTCACATGCACCCCACATTATTATTATGTGTGCACCCACAATAATATTGTGATTTGCATGCTCATCTCAGCTCCTCTTAACTCATGTCAAATGGTTCCTCAAACTCGAGTAGCAAACAAAGAGTATCACGAAGCGTAAGTCATGAAGGTTTAGGGAAATAACACCCTATCGATCACATAACAGGTAAGTAGTACACTAACTCATACTGTTGTGCTGAACGTGCATTCACAAACAATAACATACGTAAGTGTTCACTAGCTATGCAATACAATGAGTATATAAGAGACGAACCTTGCAATCTGGAGCTGAGTGTCATGGTCGTATCCACGTTTTTTCAGAACTGTTCGGTTACAGTCTGGTTTTACAAAAACATTTTTCCCCTTTTAAAAACCAAGTTCACTATAACCAATGGCTCTGATACCAATCTGTCACACCCCTAAAATACCACATGTGGAAACCCCCGCGAGGCGTGTGACGTACCAGGATCCAAGCCACCAATCACGTTGAACTCAAAAATATGTTTAAATAAAATTTTCATTCATTAACATAAAGTGTTACAAATGTTACATGTCATTCATTGCATACAGCGGAAGCATAACTCATTTGTAAGTGTTTCGTAAACCATGTGTACATAAACCATTATAAGCTTGTTTTGAGATTTCATGTATCTCGACCCATGACCATTCCAGTATCCAAGACAGCAAGTTCCAGAGATATGCACCTAAAGGCCTGCAAGGCATGTAACAACAAAGTTGAGCGAGTTCACAATTGGGTGTTCGTTTTAAGTTGTTTAAAAAACATAGTGTTTTTTAGCTGGCTTACTTGCCGTGGGGGTTACCCCATAGTTGAAAATATGATTTACCAATTCCTTCTTTCCCAAACCATAATTAGTGGAGGCTTCCCCTTGTGAACCACTAGACCGTTACCATATCGACTACTGACGAAAGTAAGTTGTGCCCTACGTCAATGTCTATCATCATTGACAGTTTGCCATGATCCATTAGTACACGCCCGTCCGAATGGCACGGTGTGAGGTTTGTCAAACCTAATAGCGCTATTAACTAATGACCCGCTCGCCATCGGCCTCGGCGATTATGTCGATATAAAATGAGGGACTTAGGTGATAGAGTTTTGGCTAGTAGTTTAAGGTTGTTGTCCTACCCAAGTAGGACGAACGTACGTACTCTACCCAAGGAGAATACGCAGGATTAATATTGGCATCCTACCCATGGAGGATGGCGATACATATCCTACCCAAGGAGGATATGTAGGTTCCGTTTAAATTCTTTAACCCATTCCCAACCACCGGGAATCCCATGCCTTAGAAAGTGTGAACTCACCTTGGTTTGCTCGGATTGTTTATTTACTTTACCAGTTCCCAGTTGGTCAACCAAATCCTACCGTGGTTACCAAAGCCAATTAGCTTATATGCACGTAAATCATGTAATGCACATTCACAACACAAGTATCGTACAGAAGTGCACATAATGTCATCCAATTATAACAAGGAAGTCACTCATCACACTGATCAATCATTTCCATATTCACTTATAACACACATTCCAGTAGGTTGCATGTGTTGACCATCACCTCGTACGTGTGGCAATCAATGGAGTTTCTTATCAGATTTCATCTCATGTGCACGTATCCTTACATCATTTCATTCACATAATCGAGTCACGCATTTATTAGATTGTAACTCATAGATTCATCACCTAATATGCCGTAAACAATTAGACGTCCAGTTTTACATGTCACACACACACACAACCCGACTATCACCTACCCGCCCGCATCGATACCCCATGTTGCTGTGCGGCCCAGTAGCTTTGAACCTGTCCCAACAATTAACCACCTCCTGCAGCCCAACTATCGGCATTGCTTGGGCTGCTTATGTCTAGCCCAACCCAGGTATACATTTAAGCAGTATGACCCTATCGTGAACTAAAAAGGGTGCAGCCCCATATCAATTAAATTAGTCCAATCAATTTAACAATTCATTTAACAATTATCGGCTAGACAACATGTATACAATCTGTTAAAATATTCGGCCCAATTTACATAATATTAACTTATTAGTGTGTTTATAACAACCCATTTAGTCATGCAAATATACATTATCGGCCCAATTAATTAACCAGTTGTTTTCCCTCTTTGTTTGCACAACTCATTTAACAAACAAGACCCAACAACCTTAAAGCCCAGTTACGGATTGCAAGAGTCAACATGTTAAGCCCTTTCTTTGATTCACACAATTTGTTAACATGAAACTCCTTCTAACAGTTAATCACTACGAACTTGTGCACTATTATGAATCATGTATCAACAGTTTATCAACATACAATTTCTATACCTTAGACAATTAACCACCATATTATCATTGCAAACTCTAACAGTAGTGCCTATCATTTATTCGGCTCACATGTATCACACATATTGCAACCTCACAAAAAGACATCATCACTTGATTTATTCCACATGAAATTGGTCTTTACCTAATCTGACAATACACATTAAACGTGCACATGGTTTGACTATCTCAAAAATAAAAACACCCACATTGCCGCCAATTTCTATCTTCAAAGTTATCTACCCTTTACAACCATTTAACCCCAATTCTATTGGACCGTTAAGCCACTGTTACATCCAAGTTAATTATGAATCACATATCTCACAATTGCACATAAGATCACATATGATTGCATCGATCATATAATATCACCACTAAACAACATCATACAAAACAACTAACAATCACATAATCGAAAAGGAGTAGGGTGATTAAACTAACCGAAAGTTGATGCCTCGAAGGGGGGGGGTCTCCTGTTGCCCTTCTTTCGTAGGAGGGAATAAGGGTGTTTAGGGTTTGCCAAGATTTGCAACTAATAAAAATACGTATCATCTAAAGTTTTGCGACTAATAAACACAATAAGATAAATTGGATTGGTTTAGGCCCCATCGGACCTAAGAATTTTGGGTCTTGAAGTAGTTAGTACACAAGTTCTAATCTTGAGCCCAAATGTATCATCGGCCCAAATTCTAAATATATAAGTGGGCTTGTTTAACTAAGTACAATTATCACAATAATAAGTGTTAAACGAGCACGAAATAAATAAACACAGAGATGCACGCTAAAGGTTTGAGGAATTTCAAGTAATGCTGACCTTAAAGATTTGGGTTGTCACATCATCCCCAACTTGAAAGAAATTTCATCCCGAAATTTAGCACGTAGCTACTGAGGAAGCTAGTTAGGTTGCATGGTTTTCCTGGTTTTCCTGGGGTGTCACATAACAAGACTCGGAGGAGTAGTGTTAAGCTTGTCAAGGTTCGATGGAATGCATGTCACAGCCCAGAGTTTACTTGGGAGCGTGAAGATCGTACTAAAGCCAAATTGTGACACTTCGGGTTTTCCCCGAACCAACTGTCGTCTTTAAATGAATGTATGTGCGTATATATATAATATTAAATGAGAACTTGTTATTTATTGTGGTGCATTATGTGATCTTTTGATTGTGTCGTGTGTATTATGTATGTATATATACATATATATATATAAGTGTGAACCGAACCGAACCCGACTCGAGACCACTCGGTCTCGAGTAAACAAGTAACGACATGGGCCGGTTGGGCCGTAACCTTAGCCCACCCGGAAACCCCCCCCCCCTTACCCACTCGAGATATATAACCGGCCACCCTCACAACTTGCACCATTTGGCAACATCACTCTCACACTCCCTCATCTCACACACTCTCCCTCTCTCTCTCTCTCTAAAAACCCTAAAACCCTAAAAGTTCTAACATCAAACTCATCTCCTCTCCTCTCCCTCTCCCGGATCAAACCGGCGATAACCAAAGGAGCTCTCGGATCACCTCGGTTCAAGCTCATTGTCATCACTCGGAAGCTTCCTTCACCAATCCTCCATACCCTCACACTTTTGACTACTAACCGGTTAGTATCTAGACAATCACTATGTGTTTGTATGCATATTTATTGCTATTTGCCTTGAAGGGTTGAAATGATGAATGAAATATGTGAACATAAGACATTTGAATGATAAATGATGGTTAGTATAGGGTGTTTGGTGTTTAGAATAAATGTTAGTATAGCATGTTATGCATTACCATTAAACCGATGATTGTATGTTATGTTGTAAATGTGTTGATTTAGATGAATGATAAAGAAATGAACATTAGCCGTGTAGATGATGCCTACATTATGTTTTGACTTAGGATTAATATAGGATGAATATGCATGAATATTTGATGAACTATTTGAATGTTGATATGAATATATGATGAACATATGAAGAACAAGTTTGAAGGTGATATGAATAATTCAAATATGCTTATTTTGATCTGATTTGGTTATGAATTAGACAATAAAACATGTTAGTGGAGATAGTACACAAATTACATGAAATTGCAATCTCATTGGCTAGTACAATCAGAGGTTCTAGAAGGATTCTTGTGCACGTATCCGAGGTTGCGACTCGCAACCCCCGGTTGCGACTCGCAACCAAAGCATGACAACTCGAAACCACGGCGATTGCGACTCGTAACCAGATCACGACAATTCGAAACCTCCGGTTGCGACTCGTAACCAAGACATGACCAGTCGGAATACCGGTTGCGACTCGCAACCAAGACGTGACAAGCCGCAACCTCCGGTTGCGACTCGCAACTGTGTGTTCTCGCCACCTGGTCTCGACTGGGCTGTTAGTTATTGGGCCCAAAGTGTATTAGCTGTGCATGATTGTTACTGTTTAAGTGGGCTGTGTGTTGACTATTAACTGCTGCTGTCATTATATGTTGAGCATGCTATGTGTTAGTTATGTGTAGATTATACGTGAATACTTGTACCCCAACTTGACCTATATTGGTAACCATGCTAGGACGTGGTGACCAACGTAATCAACCGGGTAACTAATCTACCGAGCAACCCAAGGTGAGTTCACAACCTAAAGCATGTATTCCCGGTGGTTTGGGAAACGGAACTAAAAACAACACTATCCCCTTATGAGGGATACAACTTACTTTTCTTCCCTTGTTATTGGGAACCTTTTAGTTAATTACTGTTTATACGGATTGCAACAAACGGCACTAAACGAAACTCTATCACTTAAAGTCCCTACTACTTAATACCGATTAGTCGCCGGGGCCAGGCGAACGGGTTATTAGTTGATAGCGCTATTTAGGTCTTACCAACCTCACACCGTGCCAAGGTATGGGATCGGTCGTGAACTAATGTACTCAGGCATCCGTCAATGATGATAGAACATTGACATCGGGGCACTCTCTTGCGGATACGCAACGGTCACCTAGTGTTCGGTATTGGAAAAACAGTTTAGTTGCTAACTTTTGGGGTAGCTCCCCATGGCATGTATAAACGGATAAATTAACTGGTGAAACAAGTTTTTGGTAATTAAAACTGGCCAACTAGTGAACTCACTCAGCATTATTGTTAACCCCTTACTGCATGCTTTGCAGGTAACCAGTGACTGAGGAGCTGCTGCTTGGGAAGTGTAGTGGTCGTGTAAACCCGCGTGTTGGGTTCTAAATAATTTGAACCATGAACTTTGTTTAAACTATTTATCTATGCTTCCGCTACTTACTTAACTGTTATTTAAACTTAAACATTTGAACTTTAAACTATGGTGCTTACTAACCATTATGGTTGGTGATCATCCTTGCTATTATCCAATGCTCAGTATAATTGGTTGCTGGATCCTGGTCGGTCACGCCCTCAAGCGGACGGTACTCCGCAGGTGGAATTTGGGGGTGTGACACAAATACCCACATTTGTTCCCCAACTCCTCTGCAGCTGATAGTATAGCTTGAAATTTCGGGACAAAATTTTTTTAACAGAGGGAGAATGTGACAATTGCCAAATTTGCATGTATCTGTACAATAATTAGACAATGATTAATGCTTAATGACTGTGCTGATTTAACATTTATGACATGAATGTTTCCTGATTATAATTATCATACATACATGTGCATCATATATTGCCAAATGTCATAACATTATTGCACATAATACTTTATTAATTCAAATGATGCACGAAACAGAGTTAGCACACTTATCAGACAAATCAGAAAAATGCTGACAGAATTCAGTACATAGACATATATGATATTGAGATGCAGAATGAGCCAGAAACCAAGATTTATACTAGTATTATGTGTAGGAAAGTAAGGATCATAAAACTGCCTTCCTAGTGAGAGTTTAAGTGCCGGAAAGTGCCTAAAACTCACATAAACTACAGAATTCTGCAGAATTTAGCAAAATTCAGCATTTGAACAACATAATATTATGCAGTAACCCACACCACACATAATATTATGCAGTAACCCATACTCTCTCTTCCTCTCCCTCTCCTCTCGGCCGTAACCGACACCACACACCACCACCATCATCATTCAACCATCATCCAATCTTCAAGCATACAAAGGTGTAAGAAGCCATACAAGGAAGCTAGGAACTCTTGGAAGTTGAAGGACCTCTTGCAAATGCTTTTAACCACCTCATCTTCATCTTGTGATCATCCCTAGCCTTGAGCTAGTAGTAAGATCATTCTACACTCCATTTTACATCTTATTTAGTTGGTTAAAGAATGTTACAAGTAACTTAACATGAAGAACACTATGAATCAAGAACATGAAACTTAAACATAAGCTTAAAGATCATAAGAATACATGTTTTTAAGTGTTGTATTGTTTCTTGAATGATGATTACTTTTGTTTATGATGTTAAACATCATATGATCTTGCTAAATAGTCATTAAAGACATAATCTAGCAAGATGAGAGGATGATTATGTTTAAGATCAAGATGATCATCCTTATGTTAAAGATTGAACTTGAAGTATAAATTGTTTTCTTGAAGTATGATGATCAAAGTGTAATACGAATCTTGTAAATATGTGAATTCAAGAATGATTTTTCAAGAAACCAAGTTAAAATACAAGATTTACATAAACTTGGTTCTTAAAGAAACTAACCACATTTTTAGTGGTTAATTAAGTGTAGAATCATGTGTTTAACAAGAAAAATCAAGAAGAAATATTTTTAGAAAAATGATTTACAAGTTGTAAACATCCAACTTCTTCAAGAATGATATTTTTAAATAAACAACCACACTTTAAAGGGTAACTAAGCCTACTAAACACACTAGTAAGTTACCATAAATTTTTTATAAATTTTCAAGTTCATGAAGTAGTGTAGATAGCTTGATTTTGGCAAATTGGTAAGTATTGGTTGATTTGTTGTTGATTGTGATGATTTATAAAAGAAAATGATATGCTTTGAAAGCATGGAAACCTCCATTTTTAAGGGGAAACTATGGCAAAATTTTTCTAGAAATTTAACACTTAGAAAAATATTTTTAAATAAATATTTACAAATATATTTTAAACCATGAATTTTCATATAAACTTTGCCATAAATTTTGTTACAAAAATTATAAATATTGAAGGTTGGTTTTTGATGATAAAAGTGACTAAATATGTATTTAGGAGAATATATATTTAGATGTCACCATGTGTGTGATTATTTGTATATTATGTGTGTTAGTTATATTATTTTAGGACTTGAAATAATATAACTCATCAAAATACCAAGAAATTACAATATAAAATATTACCAAAATTCCAAGAAATAAATATATAGTTTATACCCAAAATATGGGATAAACCGAACAAGGAATATAACTTAAATAAATATTCCAGAATTAAATTAATGAGTATATTTTGGTAAATGGTATTTTGGACACCAAGAAAACAAAAATATGATTCGTACAATTATTACAAAAATATATCATATTTTTGACAAGGAGAAAATATATTATTTTTGGGTAAATAAAAATATATATGTTTTCTTGAAATTATAAGGAGATATATTAGTTTTGGGAAAAAATATATATTTTATTAAATAAACATAAAATACATTATTTTTGGGTGAAAAATAGATATATATATATATATATATATATATTTTCTAAGTTAAACTTGAAAATATATTATGTTTGAGGTTTAAATGAATATACAATTATTTTTGCCAAGGAAAAATTATAAATAATTTTTTCTATGTAAGATTTCCTAAAATATATATTTTGAGAACATATATTGGTGAATTGTTGTTGGAAATATTATTCCGGAAATAAATACAAAAATTAAGTATAAGAATACTTAATATATACGAAAAAAATGCGTATTCTCGTACGTATAGAAATATACCGGAATATGCCACCGATACTTGGCAAAAATATACGAACTCAAGAATACAAGTATGAATACACCTATCCTTGGGAAGGATATACATGTACAAGTACTTAAGTGTGTCAAGTTAAAATGGATTATTTTAACTAATATTCCAAAATTTAATAAATATAATTTGAGTTAAAATATTCGAACTCAAGAATACAAGTATGAATACACCCATCCTTGGGAATGATATACATGTAAAAGTACTTAAATGTGTCAAGTTAAAATGGATTATTTTAACTAATATTCCAAAATTTAATAAATATAATTTGATTTAAAATATTTATTATTATGGAAAATAATTATATAACTTGGAATAATATTGAAGACACAAGGAACGAAACTCAAGGACACTAACTAAGACCAGGTCAAGGCATGACCCACTCGTCTAATAAACCGTAGTACGTTTGTAGTTAGTCGTGCACTCTAAGGAGAGCTTTGGGTTACTTGATTGAAGGACGCAAAACTGTGAGTTCATGTCCCCCTTTTCTTTAACTGTTTTCGGTTTTATAACTTCGGGGGTGAAGTACATGTTACAAAATGTTTACAAATGTTTACATATGGTATGGTTAGCTAAGGAATGATCTGTTAGATCATGTGAATGGGTAGGCGCACACTTAAGACCATTAATCCTCGTATAAGGACCGAGGGACATGAGTGATAGATCTATTTGGGTGTAGCGAGCCCCACCATGAGGACCGGGATTTGGCCCATGAGGTGACTATGTCTTCCAGCCGGAAGCCCGGTACAAAATTTGCTAGGTTTGAGCCTTCCTACACCGTTGCACACATGTTAATGGCCTTGCAAACCATTACTTGATATGTTTCCTTGTTGCTTTCATACCGGGATTACAAATACATACTTACAATGGTTACAAAGTTTATAACGAGCTCACATACAAAACACATGAAGTCGCTCAACTTTTGTTGATGTTTTCAAACTACATGTATTTCAGGGAATTAAAATGGATCTGGTGGGCGCTGAAGTTTTCAACTCATGTATCCAATAAAATATGTCATCCTAAGTCAAAGGGGTTTGGGTTATGTATTTTATCTTGGATAAGATACATGGCACAAAACCTAGTTTGTGAATGTCTTTTGTCAAGTCCTGTTGGAACTTAAAACTTTGCTAGTGTTGTATTTTGGACATGAAGTCTGTGTTTGTGATTTAAAACAATGTTGTTTATGATGTTTTAAAACTATTTATGGATGAACATCTTAGGTTCTATAATATAGTTGTTTGTTATTGTTGAATGCAATGATATTAAGCAAGTCACACATAATCACGCTTCCGCAAAAGTCAGGGTGTGACACATAGAGATATCGCATAAGACCAATTAAGGACTTATGAAAAGTACCCTTAGATATCCAAGCAAGGATTTACAGTGGTACTATGAGTTTTCGTCCAGAGTTGTAACTTGTACCTTGTACTTTGTTTCTTAGAAGAAACGAGTACTGAGGATTTCATGGAGATCACGAGCGATCTCAAAATGGAAGAACTACGAGAGTAGTTTGTCTTACAAGGAACACGGTTCATTGGTGTCGGTATCGTATGGGTACGTCATTCATACATGTAACCACATTTGTTTTTCGTACATCGAAATGTAAATAAAGATTTATTATAAACCAAACTGATTGTTTCAAAGTTCTTGGATACATGAGAAATAAAACATAAAGTTTAATTGTTTCAAAGCAGCATCGTTTTCCAGTTAGCCAAATGCTCATCCACGGGCTGGATTTGCAATAACAAGCTTTAGGCAATTGTTCCTGAAATGGCCCATCTTGCCACAGTTGTAGCAAGAACCAGGTGGAAAACGAGCTTGAGCAGGGTTGGCTTGAGGTTGGTTTGGACGACCATGGTTTGGGTTGGTTCGACAAGCATTTGCCAGGTGATCAAGTCGCCCACATGATGTGCATTGACGACACTGTAGGTGAGCTTGGTGGTGTGCATTACACCTGTGGCATAGCGTTGCAGTACCAGCATAGGTTTTCTTAGCAAGAGGCTGAGATGGTTGGTTAGGTACAGCTTGTTTGTTTTGAGCAACTATGGCAAAGTTCTGTGAAGCCTTACGCTTCTTTGACTTCTTAGAGGATTCAGTCTGCTTATCCTTTGGTTTTGTCTCATCTGATGGTTTCTTGTCGCCTTTTCAGAAAAGTTTACCCTTCCTGATATGAGATTCAGTCAGGGTAGCGGATAGCTCAATGGCCTGTCTAACTGTGGTAAGGTTGCTACCAGTAACAATGTCTTGAACTGGGTCAGGGAGGCCATCAATGTACTTTTCAATTGCCTTATCTAAAGGTGTAACCATGGTTGGACATAACATACTTAGTTCCTCATATCGGTCCGTGTAGGCTCGATGCTCACTGCTGTCTTGTTTAAGATCATCGATTCCCTTTCCAATGCCCTGAGTTCATGACGAGGACAGAATTCCTTCATCATTAGAGCTCGAAGCTCTTCCCAGGTTTGTGCCATTGCCACATCGGCACCCCTGTCTCTCATCACACCGTTCCACCATGTTAATGCTCGTTTCTCAAAAACTCTAGATGCGAACTCAGCCTTTCGCTCATTTGGATACTGAACATGTCGGAATGTGCTTTCTAGACTCTCGAACCATTGTAGGAGCGCAGTTGCTCCTTGAGACCCCAAAAATTTCAGTGGTTTAGCCGAATTAATCGTTTTGTAGCTACACTGAGCATTGTTATTGTTGTTATTATTATTCGCTTGGGTTATCTGAGTAATAAGGTTTGGAATCACAGCAGCAATCTGCTGAGCGACTAGGGCTGCGAGTGCAACATCCTGAGTATGATCGCGTCTAGGAGGCATTTCTAAAAGAGCAAAGAAACATGAGAGGAAATGAGTGAGATGACATTGGATAGTCAAAACAGAATGTTTAAAAATAATCGACAAGGCATAAGGATTGTGATCATTTGTTCGTTACTTAAAACAAACAAACGACATGGTGACTAATCAAAGTAAACGGGTCATAATATTGTATTACGAAGACATGCTTTAGCCTATAAGTGGACACTCACCCCAAGAGTTCCCAGGTAAGAGTGACTGGTCCGATACTGCGGATTTGTACGAACACTCTAGCCTTAGACAGAAAACTCGAGGTACAGGCACCCACCCTTCTAGATTGCATGTGTAAATCAACACAATCATCAACAATTCAATCTACACTTACCAATTTGCCAAAAACAAGCATAAACTACTAACTCATGAACTTGAAAATTTATAAAAATTTGTAGTAACTTACTAGTGTGTTTAGTAAGTCTTGTTACCCTTTAAAGTGTGGTTGTTTCTTTAAAAATATCATTTTTAAAGAAATTAGTTCTTTATAACTTGTAATCACATTTTCTAAAAATACTTCTTCATGGATTTCTCTTGTTACATATGTGTTTCTACACTTGTTTAACCTCTTAAAACATGGTTGATTTCTTTAAGAATCAAGATTAAGTAAACTTTGTATTTTTAACTTGGTTTCTTGAAATATCATTCTTGAAATCTTAGATTTACAAGACTTACATCTTACTTTGATCATCATTTTACAAGAAAGCAACTTATTCTTTCAAGTTCATGATTTATGTGAGGATGATCTATGGATCTTTAACACTTTCATCCTCTCATCTTGCTAGATTATGTTTTTAATCATTATCTAGCAAGATCATAGGATGATCTACATCATTAACATAAACAATAAATCATCAAGTAGCAAAACAACACTAAACAACATGATTTCTTAAGATTTTAAGCTTATGTTCATGCTTCATGTTCTTGATTCTTAGTGATCTTCAAGATCAACATCATGTATCTTCTTTTAACCAACAAAATATGATGTAAAATGAAGAGTATATTGTTCTTACTACTAGCTCAAGGCTAGGGATGATCAATGGAAGAAATGAAGTGGATAAAAGCAATTGGTGAAGGTCCTTTAGCTTTTACAAGCTCCAAGCTTCCTTATACACCTTCTAGCACCCTTGTGTATGTATGGAATTGGATGAAGATTGGTTGATGATGGTGATGTTGTTGTTGTTGTTCTCGGTCGTAGCAAGAGGGAGAGGAGAAAGAGAAGTGTGGGTGTTGTGTAAGAATGAGAGTTATGATCTTGATGGTTAAACTTATAATACTCCTCATATGAAATGTCTAATGGTTCATGTGCTAAATAAAGATAAAACATGATCTAATATTATAACAAAATAAAATCTCAAGGTGGGGTCCTTGTTGGGCCGTTTACTAGGTGGGGGGGGGGGTATAGGCTAGGTTTCAACTAAGTAGTTAGAAATCAAGTGTTAGTTAGGTTATTTAGTTACTAGGTGTTATATAGTGTGTTATGATGTTCGGGGACCATAACTAGCTTGGTAATGTTAAAACAATGCTTCTAGTGAAAATTTGGAGTTTCGGGTAGTGTCCGGTTGGTTACCAGTTCGTTAAGGTGCTAAACTATGCAGTTTAGTGTGCTTTATGTTACCTTTCCTGACAGTTTTGATTCCCGACACTTAGGAAGGCATTCAGGACCATTTAACCATATTTCTGCATGATATTAGTGTGTTTAAATGCTGATTTTGTTGATTTTCTGCAGAATTCTGCAGTTTGTGTGAGTTTTAGGCACTTTCCGGCACTTAAACTATCACTAGGAAGGCAGTTTTGTGATCCTTACTTTCTTACACACTATACTAGTGTAATACTTGGTTTGTGGCTTATTCTGTGTCCAATACAATGTCTGTTTATGTACTGAACTCTGTCAGCATTTTTTTTGATTTATCTGATAACTGTGCTAACCGTGTTTCATGCATCTTTTGAATCAACAAAGTTTGCATGCAATAATGATATGTCATTTGCAATATATGATGCACATGTATGTATGATAACAATAATCAGAAAGCAATTCAAGCCATTAACTGCAATTCAGCACAGTCATTAAGCACTAATCATAGTTTAATAGTTGTACGGATACCTGGAATTTTAACAGTTGTCACATTCTCCCCCTGTTAAGAAAATTTCATCCCGAAATTTTAAGCTTTACTACTAGCTGCAGGGGAGTTGGGGAACAAATGCGGTATTTAGCTTTCATGCGGTCTTCACGCTCCCAGGTAAACTCTGGGCCGTGACGTGCGTTCCATCTAACCTTGACAAGCTTAACATTACTCCTACGAGTCTTGTTAACCTTCCAATATGTAACCTCAGTGGGTTCCTTGGTAAAGTGTAGTGTGTCGTCAATGTGAACTTCATCCGCAGGGATGACCACTGTCTCTTAAATTGGACTTTTCTTCAAATTAGATACATGGAATGTATCATGAACACCATTAAGTTCTGAAGGTAACTCCAACTTGTATGCTATAGAACCAACCCTTTCCAAAATTTTAAACGGTCCGATATATCACGGGTTTAACTTTCCATGCTTCCCAAAGCATGCCACACCTTTCCAAGGTGAGACTTTTAACAGAACCATATCACCCACTTCAAATTCCAAGGGTTTTCATCTTTGGTCCGCATAACTCTTCTGTCGATCACGAGCCGCCTTGATGTGCTCTCGGATCTGCATGATCTTATATGTTGTCTCTTTGACCAGTTTGGGACCAACCAGCTGTCTATCACCTGCATCTGCCCAACATAACGGTGATCGATACTTGCGTCCGTAGAGAGCCTCGAACGGTGCAGCTTGAATGCTTGTATGGTAGCTGTTGTTATAGGAAAACTCAACCAAAGGCAGATGAGTATCCCAACTGCCACCTAAATCCATTACGCAGCATATCTTCTAGTGTTTGAATCGTTCTCTCGCTTTGACCGCCCGTCTATGGATGAAAAGCAGTACTCAGATTCAACTGAGAACCAAACGCTTCTTGAAAGGATTGCCATATCCTTGACACAAATCTTCCATCTCTATCAGATATAATCGAGATAGGCACCCCATGACGTGCTACTATCTCCTTTAGGTACAGCTCAGCTATCTTACCTGTGTGATCCTTTTCTCTAATCGGCAAAAAGTGTGCAGACTTTGTCAAACGGTCCACGATTACCTAAATTGTATCATGACCTCTGGGTATTCTGGGCAACTTCGTGATGAAGTCCATTGAAATCTGCTCCCATTTCCACACGGGTATCTCTGGACGTTGCAGAAGACCTGAAGGCTTCTGATACTCGGCCTTCACCTTGGCACAAGTCAAACACTTTCCGACATAAGTTGCAACATCACCTTTATGTCTTTGCCACCAGTAATAATCCTTCAAATCTTGCTACATCTTGTCCGATCCTGGGTGGATCGAGTACCTCGATTTATGAGCTTCATCGAAAATAACGTCCTTAAGGCCACCAAAAAGTGGAACCCAAATTCGTCCCATAAAGTGCAAAGTTCCTTCCTTGTTGGGTACCAACTTTTTCTCCATCCCACGGAGATATTCAGCCTTAATGCTTTCTTTCTTAAGAGATTCTCTCTGTGCAGCACGAATACGCAAGGTGAGATCTGTCTGGATAATCATTTCTAAAGCCCTAACCCTTATGGGCTTGATTCTTTCCTTTCGACTCAAGGCGTCTGCTACCACATTCTCCTTCCCTGGATGATACTTAATTTCGCAGTCATAATTATTTAACAACTCAACCCATCGTCGATGTCTCATGTTAAGCTCTTTCTGGTCGAATATGTGCTGGAGGCTCTTGTGGTCTGTAAATATAGTACATTGAGTACTATATAGATAATGTTGCCATATCTTTAACGCGAACACCACTGCGCCTAATTCCAAATCATGCGTGGTGTAGTTCTTCTCATGGACCTCCAATTGGCGTGAAGCATAAGCGACAACCTTATGTCATTGCATCTGTCACACCCGGAATATTGCGGAAGCGTGATTATGTGTGACTTTCTTAATATCATTGCATTCAATCATAACAACATCTATATGATAAAACTGAAGATGATCATCCATTAATTAAGTTTAAAAACATAACAACATCATTGTTTTAAAACATAGAAATTCAAATTCGAGTACAAACCATGCAACTTGTTTAAGAGTTCACAAAGACTCGAAAAAAGACATTAGATAAAACTAGGTTTTGGAAAACGTGCCTCGTCCAGGAATAAGACACACTAACCAAACCCTAAGACCATGGATGACATCTTTTATTCTCAAACAACACTTGGAACTTTCAAACGCCCGCCAGATCCACATCTAACTCCCTGAAATACATGTAGTTTGAAAACATCAACAAAAGTTGAGCGAGTTCATGTGTGTGTTTGTGAATAAATCTTTGTAATCACTGAAAGTATGTATGTATGTTTGTAAACTCCTGGTATGAAAGCAAAAAGGAAAACACATCACCAATGGTTTGCAAGGCCATTGATATGTGTGAAGTGATGCAGGAGACTCAAACCTAGCAGATTTGTCTCCAGGAATAAGACATAGTCACCTCATGGGCCACCCTGGTCCACATGGGTGTGGGCTCGCAACACCCAAATAGATCTGTCACTCATGTCCCTCGGTCCTACAACGAGGATTAATGGCCTTAAGTGTTATACCCACCACTCACATGATCAAGTAGTACCCTTCCTTAGCTAACCATACCAAATCAAAATGTTTGTAAACAGTTGTAACATATACTTCACCCCCGAAGTTATAAAACTGAAAACAGTTAAAAGAAAAGGGGGTCATGAACTCACAGTCTTGCGTCTTCAATCACCGTAACTCAAGCTTCTTCGGACAAACACGACTACCTACAACGTACTATGATCTATTAGACGAGCGGGTCATGCCTTGACTTAGTATCAATGTCATTGAGTTACGTTTCGTTGTATCTGTCACACCCCCAAAATCCACATGCGGAGTACTACCGCTTGGAGGCGTGACTGACCAGGATCCAGCCACCAATTATACTGAGCATTGGATAATTGTAAGAATGATCACCAACCATAATGGTTGGTAAACACCATAGTTTAAAGTTCGAATGTTTAGGTTCAAATAACTGTTAAGTAAGTAGCGGAAGCATAGGTAAAATAGTTTAAACAAAGTTCATAGTTCAAATTAATTAGAACCCAACATGCGGGTTTAGGCGACCACTACACTTCCCAAGCTGCAAGCTCCTGAGTCACTGGGTACCTGCAAAGCATGCAGTAGGGTATCAACAAAGATTGTTGGCGAGTTCACGAGTTGTCCAGTTTTAATTTCCAAAAACTTGTTTTACCAGTTAATTTATCCGTTTACACATGCGATGGGGAGCTACCCCACAAGTAAGCGACTAAACTGTTTTTACAATACCGAATACTATTCATCCGTACGTTTCCGTAGAGTGCCCCGTTTATCAATGTTCTATCATCATTAACGGTTGCCAGAGTACATTAGTTCACGCCCGATCCCATACGCGGGCACGGTGTGAGGTTGGTGAGACCTAAATAGCGCTATCAACTAATAACCCGTTCGCCTGACCCCGGCGACTAATCGGTATTAAGAAGTGAGGACTTGAGTGATAGAGTTTTGTTTAGTGTTGCTTGTTGCATCCAGTATAAACAGTAATTAACTAAAAGTCCCGTTTAAGGGGAGAGAAGTAGGTTTGTATCCCTTACGAGGGGATAGCGTTGCTTAAGTTTCCGTTTCCCAACCACCGGGAACGCATGCTTTATTAGTTGTGAACTCACCTTAGGTTGCTCGGTAGATTATTTACTTGGTCAATCACGTTGGTCACCACGTCCTAGCATGGTCACCAATACAGGTCAAGTTGGGGCACAAGTATTCACGTAATATTTACACATAACTAACACATAGCATACACAACACATAATCATCCAGCAAGTTATCGGGCCTATTCTGATACGAAGCAGTTAAACAGTGAACATCAACAACTATCATACAAATCATAAGTGTTATTGGGCCTATCAGATCACATTAACAGTTAACAGCATCACAGAAACCAAATAGAACGGTATGCACAGCCCACACGTCCTTGGCCCAATAACGGAGACAAGCAGTCCTCTCGAGACAAGGTGGTCTCGACTCGAGAACGTGCGGTCTCGAGTCGCAACCACGAGTTTTTGAGTAATGCTGGTACAAGTCGCAATCTTGGAGGTTTCGAGTCCAATCTCGAGTCGCAACCGGGCGGTTTCGAGTGGGCTGCTTGCGAGTCGCAATCTCCGGAGTCTCAAGCCCAGTCTCGAGTCCCTGAAGCCCGTTTCGGTTCATCATGCTTTAGTCTCGAGTCGCAACCAAGGGTTCCGACTCGCAACCATGATTACGACTGAAGCTCGTCTCGGTTCATCATGCTTTGGTCTCGAGTCGCAACCAAGGGTTCCGACTCACAACCATGATTACGTGCACCGAAATCTTCTAGAACCTGGCGGATGTACTAACCAATAGAATTTTGTTTTCATGAGATTTTGTACTAACCAACCAGAATGTTTAAACATGTTTTATTGTCTAAATGCAATTCAAAATAGATCAAACAAGGCATATTTCAAATATTTTCATGACATTCATGTTGTTCTTAGGGTTTTCATTATAACATGATTATTCAAACAATCCTATCCTACATACTCAAATCAGCATCATCGATTTCCTGAATCTAACATACATATCAAACACATAATTTTTCATATATTCATAACAACATTCAAGCATATTCAACACATACTCATCATATGTTCATCCTACATAACCTTGTATGTTATCTAACAATTTCCTACCAAAACATGAACATGAACATATTTATCATTTATCACATATTTCATCCATCATTCATCATTCAACTACCTTATCACTTTGTAATCATAAATCATCATTTTTGGCCAAACAACTAAAAGGAAACTAACCGGCTTGATGAATGAGTATGAGGGATTGATGGACTAAGTTCCGAGTGGTGATCTCAAGCTAATCCGAGATGATCCGAGTCCCTTTTGTTGTCGCCGGTTCGATCCGGGAGAGGGAGAGGAGAGGAGCTTTAGGGTTTTAGTGATTTGAAGGAATGTAGGAGGGTGTGTGAATGGTGGGAGTGCCAAATGAGAGAAGGAGGGCTTGGGCATGGGTTTTATACTCGGTTTGGGTGGTGCACCCTACAATGGTTCCGAGTGGGCTCGAAGGGGGGGTATATGGCCCAATCCGGCCCAACCGTTTCTGTTTACTCGAGACCGAGTGGTCTCAAGTCGGGTTCGGTTCACACACACATATATATATATATATATATATATATATATATATATATACATACATACCACACATAGCACATTAAGGTAAAACGCAACTTTTCATTTAATAACACATATATACGCATAACGAAATTACAAGGTGTTCACTCGGAAAAACCTAGAGTGTCACATTATCCCCAAGTTTTAAGAACTTTCGTCCCGAAAGTTAAGGCAGCCACTGACAAGCTAATGTAAATACGAACGTTTCAACGGGATGTCACATCACCCCCCCGTTAGTTTGGAATTTCGTCCCGAAATTCAGTTGTAGCTTCAGTGCTGGGGGTTTCATTAGGGAACAATTGGGGATACTTGCGCTTCATCTGGTCTTCCCGCTCCCAGGTAAATTCTGGGCCACGGCGTGAGTTCCAACGAACTCGCACGAGAGGTATCTGGCTACGTTTGAGGGTTTTGATCTCACGATCCGTGATCTCAACCGGTTCCTCAGTAAAGCGTAGCTGCTCGTCAATAGTGAGTTCCTTGAAAGGAATGATGAGCGTTTCATCTGACAGACACTTCTTCAGATTAGATACGTGGAAAACGTTGTGCACAGCACTCAGTTCTTCAGGCAGATTCAATCTGTAAGCGGCCGTACCGATCTTTTCGGTAACTTCAAAGGGTCCGACATATCTTGGATTAAGCTTGCCCCGTTTTCCAAAACGAACCACACCCTTCCAGGGTGAGACCTTAAGTAGAGCCCGTTCACCAACCTGGAACTCTTGCGGTTTCCTATCTTTATCAGCGTAGTGCTTTTGACGGTCACGAGCTGCCGCCATGCGTTGCCTAATCTGGGCAATCTTTTCTGTGGTGTCGACTACATGTTCCGGGCCTGTGATCTGGCTCTCACCAACCTCCGCCCAGCAGAGAGGCGATCGACATTTACGACCGTACAATGCCTCAAAGGGTGCTGCCTGAATGCTGGTGTGGTAGCTGTTGTTGTAGGAGAATTCCACCAACGGTAGGTGCTTCTCCCAATTCTTGCCAAAATCGATCACGCATGCCCTAAGCATGTCTTCGAGGGTTTGGATGGTGCGTTCAGACTGCCCATCCGTTTGCGGATGATAAGCGGTGCTCATGTCTAAACGCGAGCCAAAAGATTTGTGCATAGCTTGCCACAATTCAGAAGTAAAACGTGCATCTCGATCAGAAATAATAGAGGTAGGCACTCCGTGCTTCGAAACCACTTCTTTTAAGTATACCTCTGCTAGGGTAGAGAACTTGTCTGTTTCTTTGATAGCCAAAAAGTGTGCAGACTTAGTTAAGCGATCCACTATTACCCAAATGGTGTCATTTCCGCGTTGAGACCTAGGCATGCCAGTAACAAAATCCATGGAAATCTGCTCCCATTTCCATTGCGGGATTTCTGGCTGTTGGAGTAGGCCTGATGGTTTCTGATACTCAGCCTTGACTCTTGCACAAGTTAAACATTTTCTGACATAGGTTGCTATGTGGGCTTTCATGCCAGGCCACCAATAGGTAGCCCTCAAGTCGTGGTACATCTTATCTGAACCCGGATGTACCTAGTAACGGGACTTGTGGGCTTCATCCATCACAAGGTCACGTAAATTTCCATAAAGCGGAACCCATATGCGTCCGGCTACGTAGTAAGCACCGTCTTCTTTTTGTTCCAATCGTTGTCTCGATCCTCGCAGGGACTCAGCCCTGATGTTCTCGGCTTTCAATGCTTCATCCTGAGCATTCCGAATTTGATTAGGGAGGTTCGAGTGGATAGTGAGCTGTAAGGCACGAACACGCTTGGGTTTGGTCTCCTTTCTGCTGAGGGCATCGGCTACCACATTAGCCTTGCCTGGATGATATTTAATTGCACATTCGTAGTCATTTAGGAGCTCGACCCATCGGCGTTGCCGCATATTCAACTCCTTTTGTCCCATTATGTGCTGGAGACTCTTGTGATCAGTGTAAATCGTGCACTTGGTGCCGTACAAGTAGTGTCTCCAAAGCTTGAGCGCGAAGACCACAGCTCCGAATTCTAAGTCGTGCGTCGTGTAGTTCCGTTCGTGGGTCTTGAGTTGTCGCGAAGCGTAAGCAATAACTTTCTCGCGTTGCATCAACACGCAACCAAGCCCTTGAATAGAAGCATCGCAGTAAACAACAAAGTCGTCGGTACCTTCAGGTAAGGAAAGAATAGGAGCACTACAAAGATTTTTCTTTAGTTCCTTGAAGGCAGATTCCTGAGCATCGCTCCATTTGTAAGTAACACCCTTCTGAGTGAGGGCCGTAAGTGGTTGAGCGATCTTAGAGAATCCCTTGATAAATCTTCGATAGTATCCTGCCAATCCCAAGAATTGGCGAACTTCGGTCGGAGTCTTAGGTACAGGCCAATTCTTAATGGACTCAATCTTAGCGGGGTCAACATGAATCCCTTCCTGATTGACGATGTGCCCAAGGAAATGGACTTCTCTAAGCCAGAAATCACATTTCGAGAATTTGGCGTACAGTTGCTCATTGCGAAGGAGTTCGAGAATAAGACGTAGGTGTTGTTCATGCTCCTCTTGGCTCTTCGAGTAGATTAGGATGTCGTCGATAAACACAATTACGAACTTGTCGAGGTAGGGTTTGCATACTCGGTTCATGAGATCCATGAAGATCGCAGGTGCGTTGGTCATTCCGAAAGGCATAACAAGGAATTCGTAGTGACCATAGCGGGTTCTGAAAGCAGTCTTAGAGATGTCCTCATCGCGGACTCTCAGCTGGTGATAACCCGATCGCAGATCGATCTTGGAATAATAGCTCGATCCTTGCAGCTGGTCGAACAGGTCGTCGATACGGGGAAGTGGATAACGATTCTTGATGGTAACCTTGTTAAGTTCGCGGTAGTCAATGCACATTCGGTATGAGCCATCTTTCTTTTTGACGAAGAGCACTGGGGCTCCCCAGGGTGATGAACTAGGACGGATAAAACCTTTGTCCAAAAGTTCTTGTAGTTGAGTAGAAAGCTCCTTGAGCTCCGCGGGGGCTAATCGATAAGGTGCACGAGCTATAGGCGCTGCTCCGGGAGCTAGCTCGATTTGAAATTCGACCTGACGGTGAGGAGGGAGTCCAGGTAGTTCCTCCGGGAATACCTCAGGATAGTCGCGTACAACTGGAAAATCTTCAATCCTGTTTTCCATTTTCTGTGTGTCGGTAATGAGTGCTAAGATAGCGGTGTGCCCCTTTCGTAGACACTTCTGGGCCTTTAAGAATGAGATGATGCCTGTGACTTCTCCGCTCTTGTCGCCTTGAACTATAAGAGGTTTGCCAGGGGGACGGGGAATACGAATAGCTTTCTCTTGGCAGAGGATTTCAGCTCGATGTTTGGATAACCAATCCATACCAATGATGACGTCGAAGCTTCCAAGAATGATGGGGAAGAGATCGATACAGAAGGTCTGACCAGACAACTCTAATTTGCAGTTACGAATTATGTGTGAGGCCTCGAGGTTTCTACCATTAGCTATTTCAACGGTGTGCTTAGAGCTTAGCGGCGTAAGAGTGAGCTTAAGTTTCTTACCAATACGTAGGGATACATAACTAGCATCTGCTCCGGAATCGAATAGCATGGAAACATAACGATCATTAAGTAGGAACTTACCCGCCACAACGTTGGGGTCATTCCTTGCTTCCCCAGCTCCAATCACGAAAGCCCTTCCTCTAGCACCATTTCCAGCATTGTTGTTATTGTTTCCAGCACCCTGATTGTTGTTGTTTTGATTCAGTTCAGGGCAATCCTTTCGCATGTGCCCCGTTGCTCCACACTTGAAGCATCCACGGTTGTTTCCTTGTTGCTGCTGTTGCTGTGGTTGTTGCTGATTCTGCCTAGCTGGGAACTGGCTTCGGCAGTCTTTGGCTTCATGCCCCATCTTGTTGCATCGCTGACATTGACCTTTTCCGCATGGCCCACTGTGATGTCGGTTACATTTGTTACACTTAGGGTGGTTTCCCCGATAGCCACCCTGTTGCTGAGGGCCTTTGTTGTTTTCAGTCTTCCTTTGTTGAACTGGGGCCTGAGTGGGGTTGGTATCCTTTCCCTGACTTCCATCCCACTTTCGTTTGTTATCGCTAGAAGTTCCAGCAGTAGTGCCGATCCTCTTGGGCAGCTTGCCCTCTTCCACAGCCTGATTGGTGAGTTTGTGAGCAAGGCGAACCACGGGCTGTATAGTGTTGAGGTTGGCTGAGGTTACATGACTTCTGATTTCTGGGACCAAGCCTTTGATGTACAATTCAATCCTTCGATACATAGGTCGAGACATGTTTGGGCAAAGTGCAGCATAGTCGTTGGACTGCTTAGTGTAGGTCTCAATCTCCGACCCAACCATCTTGAGCGCATAGTACTCGTTCTCGAGTTTGTGGATGTCATCCCTGTGACAGTACTCCTCTTTGATCATGTCCTTGAAATCTTCCCATGCAGTAGCATTAGCAGTTTCCAGACCAAGCATCTGAATCTGTGCTTTCCACCATGAAAGTGCGTTTCCTTCAAGCGTACCAGTTGCGTACTTAACCCAGTTAGCAGGGGGACACTCGCAGACAGCGAAGACAGCTTCGGCCTTTTCAATCCAGTGCAGGAGGCCTATGGCACCCTCAGTGCCATTGAAAGGGAGAGGCCTGCCATCCATGAAGGTTTTGAAAGTACAAACACGTGGCTGCGCGGGCGCAGGCTGACCTGTTGTGAGAAGCGAAGCGAATAGGTTTAGAGGCGAGAAGACGATGTGGGGGGTAGGATCTAAACATCCTAAAGTAACGAGTTTACCTCCAGGGTGTGCTGCGAAAGCTGCAGCCACCGTGTTGAGCAAGTTAGCGAATTGATTCCGTGATCTCTAGCATTGCTTGGTGGTTATCTTAGGACTTCTGAGCAATCTCATGTGAGTACATAGAACCCCCTCTTTAACTGTTTTCAAACTGTTTTGGTGTGGAACACATGTGCCTACTTGTTACTTTCGTGCTTTCCTGTTTTCACATCATATACTTGTTATGTTCATTAGTACACTATTAGTACATGATTTACATTACATTTCTGCTATGTATGTTGACTGATAGCGTGCTAGCACATTGATTTACATGACTTTTCTGCTTTGTATGTTAACTTAGCATAATTAGTACATCACTTTACAATACATTTTATGCTATGCATGCCCCTTGTGTGCGTACTTAGTACATTGTTTTACATTACATTGTATGCTATGTATGCCCATTGTATGCGTACTTAGTACATTGTTATACATTACACTATATGCTATATATGTCCTTTGTTGCATACTTAGTACATTGTTATTCATCATATGCTTACATTTTGGATACACATTACATGATTTACATTAGACATGAACATTTTACTTTGGTAGTTTGGTTTGAGTAAGTGATTAAGTAACGAGGCGTGTGCAATATGATACAAGCATGGTGGATACGCCGCTGGTACTTCCTATATATAAGTGTTTGTATGGTATTACATATCGTAGCGTTATTTGAATCATTTCAAATTTGATACATATAACATTTTATACAAATAACATACTTTTGACAAGACATTGTTTTACAAACAACTTATCTTATACAAACTCATTTTACATGGTTATTCATTTAACCATACATAATTCTCTTATTTATACATATCATCTGATCTTATCGTTTTTCAAATGATTTACAAGACAAAGCAAATTACAAGGTTCATGACTAAACATTATCTCAAACATAAGTCATGAATCATATTTTCTCAAAACCTATGTATCTCACAGGAATTTTTATGCTGACGTACCTATTTTCACATGTGTTTTCAGGAGATGATGCGTAGGACTTATCAAGACATACTTAGGCGGACCTGTGCCTTAGTGACTTAAAACGAGTCATGAACTAGTTAAATTTTGTTATGTACTCTTTATTTCTTGTTAAAAGACAATGTAACTCGCTTGTTTGATGAATAAAACGAAACTTTAAATTTCCATGGTTGTGAAACATTAATTCTGTTACAACACTCCCCGACGTTTCCGCCACGTTTTGTATGTTCTACGTGGTTGGGGTGTGACAGAAAAGATGGTATCAGAGCCCATGGTTATAGGGAATTAGGTTATTAGTAATACTTTGACCTAGTCTATAACCTTTCTACGACCCTAACGCGAGTTTACTTGCGTTTAGTCATAAAACAATACCGTCACCTATCCTTAGGCGACAATCACAACAAGAACATAAATTTCAAAATCGCTTTGAAAACTAATCGTCTGTTCTAGGATGATTGATTACTAGGTTTTGAACCCTCTGTTATAAGGTTTTGAACCCCTTTGAGTTTTCAAAATCTCGTCAAAGTTTTGGGTCCTAAATAGTGTGAACACGTGCGAACTGGAAGGGTGAATGCATGTATTCTGGGTTTTCTGTCTAGGCAAGCACTTCGTATATATCTCATCAGACGCGAGACCAGTTGTGCTTACCTGGGAATTCTTAGGATGACTGTTCACTTATAGGCGAGCATGTCTTCGCGATACATTATGAGGATCTATTTGCTTTGACTCAGCCTTTGTGTTGTTTGTTTGCTTCGTGGTTAAAACAAATGACCACTATCCTTGCTTTCATCAGATTTGTTCATCTCATTCTTTTCGTCTAATTCTCTCACTCGCTTCATTTCATGTTTCCCTTTTTAGAATGCCTCCACGACGCGAAAATCCGGTATCTATTGAAGAGCTGGCAGCAGTCATTACACAGCAGATGACTGCTGCAATCCCGAACATCGTTGCCCAATGTCACCAAGCTCTCAACAACAATAATGCCCTCTGCAACTTCAAGACGTTCAACTCGGCTAAGCCATCAAAGTTTTCTGGGTCTCAAGGAGCGACTGCACTTCTGCAATGGTTCGAGAGTCTAGAGAGCACCTTCAGGCATATTCAATGTCCAATCGAGCGAAAGGTAGATTTCGCATCTAGTGTCTTTGAGAAACGAGCTTTAACGTGGTGGAACGGTGTAGTGAGAGATAGGGGTGCCGATGTGGCACTGGCGTAAACGTGGGAAGAACTTCGAGCACTGATGATGTAGGAATTTTGTCCTCGTCACGAGATCAGGGCCTTGGAAAGGGATTTCGACGATCTTAAGCAAGACAGCGGCGAACATCGAGCATATACTGATCGATATGAGGAGCTGATCCTATTGTGTCCTACCATGGTTACGCCTTTGGATAAGGCGATCGAAAAATACATTGATGGTCTCCCTGACCCAGTTTAGGACATTGTTACTGGTAGTAACCCCACTACGGTTAGGCAGGCCATTGAGCTATCTGCAACCTTGACTGAATCTCAGATCAGGAAACGTAAGCTTTTCCGAAAGGGTGACAAGAAACCGGTCGAGGAATCGAAACCAATCGAAGAATCAAAGACCATGGATGAGCAGACTGGATCCCCTAAGAGGTCAAAGAAGCGAAAGGCTTCTCAGAACTTCGCCATGGTAGCTCACAATGGTCAAGCCGTCCCCAAACAACCAGCTCAACCCCCTGCTAGGAAGCCATACAATGGGACTTCACCCTTGTGCAACCAATGTAACCTTCACCATCATGCTAATGTGAAGTGCCGTGAATGCCAAATTTGTGGACGTAAAGGTCATACAGCAAAAGTTTGCGTTGCAGCAGTTGCACCAAATCAAGCTGACAACAATCCTGCTCAAGCTCGCTTTCCACCAGGTTCTTGCTACAATTGTGGTGAGATGGGTCATTTCCGAAGAAATTGCCCAAAGCTTGCTAATGCAAATCTAGCACAGGGATGAGCATCTGACCGACTAGAAGACAACATCCTTTAGAAATAATCACGTCTTATGTATTATTTTCTTTTGTTGTCAAGGTCCATGAAACAGTTGTTATCATTGTTTATAAATAAATCTTTTATATACATTACAATGTATTTATGTGGTTGTATGTATAAACAACATATCCCTTACAATACCGACAATCAAGGAATCGTATTCCTTGAAAAGCAAACTACACCCAAAATTTTTCTATTTTATGATCTCTTGCGTTTTCCACGAAATTTCTAAGTACCTGTTTCTTCCAAGGAAACGAAGTACAAGGCGCAAGTTACAACACTGGATGAATACCCAAAGTACCACTATAAATCCTTAATAGGGTACCTAAGGGTATTTCCGTAAATCCTAAAATTGATGTGTTCCTTAATTCGAATATTACGTTTCTTTGAAAACAAAAATCGAATTTTTGGAAGATCTTCCTATCTTTTTAGATAGATCCCAGAGGACATTGAAGTCCATTGACTGGTTTCCATATCCATTTTCAATCGATAACAAGTTAATAACAAATTAAACAACTATGTGATTATGTGCTTATGTGTTTCCTTTTATGTTTTTGTGTAATCCAAGCTTTGTTATCCAAATCCTCGTAGAATCTTTCATATCTTCGTATAAGGGATTCATAGTAGGATATCCAAAGGTACTATATTAAATCCTCAATGGGCTTTTACGTAAATAGTAAAGACCCTTGGATTATATTGTACTATTCCATAATTAGACCCCTAGAGAGGTCTAGTTAAACAGATTGATCCAAAAATCTGGTTAGGAATATCATGTGATGAGATAGCTGAAAGGACTCCTTGGTGGCCTAATTAAAAGGATCATTTATCGATCTAATTAAAAGGACCTTATGGTAGTCTAGTCACAATCATCACAGGTTTGATTTTTCCTCCCCTTAACATTACAAACAAATTGTGCGGACTGTGCAAGGAATTGCGTAATTATGGATGCATACAAAATTATGGAATTCAGTGCACAGAAACCACAGCAAGTTTGGTGGTGTGTCTAGAAATGACTCATTCTGTTCATTTTCATTTCTGAAGAAATTGTGGAAAATGACTCATTCTGTTCATTTTCGTTTCTGAAGAAATCGTGGAAAATGACTCATTCTGTTCGTTTTCGTTTCTGAAGAAATCGTGGAAGATGACTCGTTCCGTTCATTTTCGTTTCTGAAGAAATCGTGGAAGATGACTCGTTCCGTTCATTTTCGTTTCTGAAGAAATCGTGGAAGATGACTCGTTCCGTTTATTTTCGTTTCTGAAGAAATCATGGAAGATGACTCGTTCCGTTCATTTTCGTTTCTGAAGAGATTGTGGAAAATGACTCGTTCCGTTCATTTTCATTTCTGAAGAGGTTGTGGAAAATGACTCGTTCCGTTCATTTTCGTTTCTGAAGAGATTGTGGAAAATGACTCGTTCCGTTCATTTTCGTTTCTGAAGAGATTGTGGAAAATGACTCATTCCGTTCATTTTCGTTTCTGAAGAGGTTGTGGAAAATGACTCGTTCTGTTCATTTTCGTTTCTGAAGAGGCTGTGGAAAATGACTCGTTCTGTTCATTTTCGTTTCTGAAGAGGTTGTGGAAAATGACTCATTTCGTTCTTTTTCGTTTCTGAAGAAGGCCTGTTGAAAATAACTCCGTTCATTTTTCATTTCTGAAAAATTTCCATTAAAGAGAAATAACAGGATTATGCCTTGCTTATCTTTGATTGTTACTTAACACTAAGCCACAGATAGACTCCTACGAATTGATTTCGGGACGAAATTTCCTAAAGTAGGGGAGACTGTGACACCTGTGTCACTGCGACCATCAAACAAGTACCAAACCAATGAAATATTGTATTTCATACTTTGGACTTGTATAAAATATGTGTATCGTTTGCACATATCAACTCTTGTTCGATTTCAAGCTCTAAATCGCTTTCTGGAAGGTTATACGCGCACTAATGCGTAAATATAACCAGTTTAATGCAAGGAACACTCCGGAATAGTGAAATAGGCTTAACATACCTTAAATAACCTTTACATAACTTAGAAATAAGATTTGAAGGCTTTGGTATGGCAAAAATCAAATTAAATCGCTTACAGGGACTAAAGTTGACAAACTGCGAAAGTATGCCAATATGAACTGTAACAGACATTCCGGAACATGACCATAAGTTAAACATACCACAAATATCCTTTACATAGCTTAGAAATAGGCTTTGAGGGGTTCGGTGTGCTAAAATAAACTTCTGGGTCATTCAGGGACTAAAAGCGTCAAAAAGTGCACAAGTTTGCACTTTCGCGCATAACTTACGTTTTGAATACATCCGGACATCCAAAAATTTATGTAAGCACTAAAACATTTTATTTTAGTGTTTGGCATAAGAAAAATCCATTCGTCACGCATTTTGGATCGTTTTTCACGCTTGTGCGCATTCCGTCGTAATTAAGCGAACATCGCATTCGTACGACCAAACGAACCAACATCCGACATATTTTTGGGCATGTTTCATGTCCACAATGTTTAGGCATCATTTTAGGGCCTTAAAGTTGGCTTTACGGGCCTTAGAAGTGCCGGAAAAGGCTTTAATACACAGCAGGGACCAAAACTGTCATTTCTGAAAGTTAGTTCTCATCAGACATGGCCATGCGGCCCGCCTCAATTCCTGGTGTATCTTCACGCGGGCCGCGTCAGCTTCACAGATCAGATAAGACTGATTAGTCAGCAGATTTAAGCTGATTAAACCTCATCCACACACTCACACTTGCCCTTTCAGCTCATTAGGGGCCATTTTTAGTCACCATAACATTTCAACAAGTGTACGCATGAGATTCGATCACGTTATTCAAGAAACGATCTTAGCGGTTTGGGAAATACTATAAATACCCCACCCGCATTTGCTTCAAACCCACAAATCTGATCCAAAAGACTCTAAGTTGGAACCATTGTTTCATACCTGAGTTATTTGGATCAAGATTAGCTTTCGGGGACCCTTCGTAAGTATTCCTTCGTTCTTTTATTGCTTTTCGAGTCCGAAAGTCAAACTTTGTTTGACTTTCTGCGTTGACCAGTTTATGGTCAATGCGAAGTTCGTTTGAACTTCGCAACGTGATTGTAATCACGATGGTTATAGTCCCTTGTGACTATGCCTACTGATTACCACGTTGTCTAGGGTCGTAAGGGTAAGCGATCTAATAAATCGCTTATACCTTCGAACCCGACCCATTTGGTCGATCATTAGGATCCGACCAAATACTTTAGGTGACCATAGTATATAGGGAATAACCTTCCGAGGTTATACCTTATGGTCGCTTCGTAAAGTAGTTGTATGATAGGTTATACCCTGGTTTGAGAGAATCAAGTGTAAGAAGGTAAGTGCTTGAACTCAAACCTGTGTGCTCTTGTGATAAGAAACCCGTACAATCCAAGACTCGGTCAAGATCCAAAGGTAAAAGAGAATGTAAGTATGTACTTATGTATACGCATAAAGAAACTGACGGTTTTGTCTATGCAAGGTAAGTATAAGCGTTTGAAGAGGATGATCCGCGAGTGCGGTCAAGTACCGACACCAAGGCATGAAATAAGATAAAGTTGAACCCAGGTACGTAAATTTAATATGTCGGTATATGAAGTGGTAAAATGCATTAAGAGAAGAAAAATGCTGAATGAAGGACCATAATGGTGCAGTAACCATGTTTTGAAAAATGATACACGTGCCGAAACCTAATTCTTCGGACATAAGGTGACAATTACACGAAGACACGAAACTAGTATGTGGATTGTGTACCTGGCCAGTACACGTGAAGCATATGACGTTCGTGGGACCGTGATAATTGATACAGGTATGTCCGTTAGAATTAAGTAGTAGGTGGACGTGAGGGTGAAGAGAAATGTAAGACTCTCAAGAATGAGAGTATGATATGCTATGCTAGAATCCGCGAGACGGATTCGAAACATGATATGCTATGCTAGAATCCGCGAGACGGATTCGAAACATGATATGCTATGCTAGAATCCGCGAGACGGATTCGAAACATGATATGCTATGCTAGAATCCGCGAGACGGATTCGAAACATGATATGCTATGCTAGAATCCGCGAGACGGATTCGAAACATGATATGCTATGCTAGAATCCGCGAGACGGATTCGAAACATGATATGCTATGCTAGAATCCGCGAGACGGATTCGAAACATGATATGCTATGCTAGAATCCGCGAGACGGATTCGAAACATGATATGCTATGCTAGAATCCGCGAGACGGATTCGAAACATGATATGCTATGCTAGAACCCGCGAGACGGATTCGAAACATGATATGCTATGCTAGAACCCGCGAGACGGATTCGAAACATGAAATGCTAAGCTAGAATCCGCGAGACGGATTCGAAACATGAAAGAAGTTAAAGTATAAATGAAATGTCTGAACCCGTTAGATGGATTCAAACATAGGAGGTACGAAAGGTATGAAGGATGTGTTCGAATCCGCGAAACAGATTTAAGGTATAAAGGACTATGGAAATGTAGAACGATGTTAACTATGAAGGTAAGCACGTAGGTGTGACTATAAAAAGGTAGTTTTGTTGTAATAACAAAACAAGGGTTAAATGTTATGCAATGCGTCTATAGAATGAAATCTTAAAGGATGAGACGAAGGTAATTAATCTGTTATAAAATGATCATTTGAAGGTAAGCATTATTATAAGTTTGAATAAGTATGTATATTAACCTGTCATTAGCGGGTCAAAGGAAATAAGAATGTTATATGAAAGTATGCCATGGAAAGTACAGCCTTGTTAAGAAGAAGAAGCCAATTGCATGAATGATTATGAAATGAGTTAGGACGATTACTTGTGAATGTGATGAGGGTGTTAAGTCAAACATAAATGTGTGTGTGTGTAGAGGAAATGAGAAAGGTTTCGGGGACGAAACCTTATTTAAGGGGGGTAGACTTGTAACACCCCAAAACCCGAATATTCATATTCGTTAAAATGCTATGATATGGTACCTCAAGAAATAAACAACGAGGCTAATTAACCTACTTAGATGTATGGTTAAAACTATTAAAAGATGGGATGTAATAAATGTTTAGCAAAGCAAACAAGGGAACAAACTTGAGGGACCAAAGATGAATAAGGGGGAAAGTTATGTTTTAATTAACAAACACACACACAAACACACACAGTGTGTTCGTGAAAAGAGCAGGAAGCTCCCATGGAGCCAAGAACCCTAACTTCATCAATTCCCTCAAATTGGAAGGCTAAACGAAGCTCAAATTCATAACCAAACACGGATTAATGATCACCTTCATAAGGGGATCGTAAGGTATGTCTTAGATTCTAGATTGGTGATGATGCACGAAATGGGTTATGTTGTAAATCACGAATTTGTATGAAATTGAGCATGAGTATGTGTTAGATTCATCATTTGGAACATGGATTATGCATGAATTAGGTTAATTTGATGTTTAAGGGTGAAACCCATTTGTTATGGTGAAGAGGAGGACATGGGTAAATCATCTATGTCTAAGTTCTTGCTTAATATTGATGTATTTTGAGTTGTATGATGTATTCTTGTTAGAAGAATTGAAAGAAATGTGATACTAGCATGTTTGATGTTATGCATGTATGAATCATGTTGATTAGGAGGAAGAAATTGATGAATTATGTATGAGATTAGAATGATATGCATGAACTAGTTGTACACTATGCTTACAAGGTAGTACATATATCAAAAGTATGATGAATTATGAAGAACTTAAGATTAGATCACTTGTAAGTGATTAACAAGTAGTTATGAAGTGGGTTTTAGATGAGGTAATGCAATTTGATGATTCACTTATGTTAATAATGCTTGGAATCATACATGTGTGTGAATGTTTAAAGAAATGGGATAAGAGATGATAAATTGTTGTTAGATGAAGTGAATAGAATGTGATGATAACATGTTTGATGTTTAATTTAAATACCCCATGTTGGATTGTAGAAGCATTTGATGAACTATGTATGAATTTAGGAGATTGTGTATGAATTGGTTGTACGTTATGCTTAAAAGGTGGTACGTACACCAAGTGAATGATAAAATGTATATAATGTCGTCCGTATAGTCGATTATGATGTTACGGGTATATGTTGATAAGTCGATAGTTATACATGGTTAATAGTTGACTTTTGAAAGTCAACTAAGTATAAGAAACATGAGTTGACTCGTTGTCGTAAATGTAGGTTGATGAGAAGTCGTATGGTACATGTAATAGCAATCCGTGTTAAATGTAATGACATGGTGAGTTACATGAGTTAAACGTATACGGACATGATTATATGAGTTATGTTTGTTAGAAATGATTAATGAAAGTTAAGTGTGAAATATGGGATTGATACGATTGTTATCATGTACAAATGAGTATGCTAATGATAGCGTGATTTCGATGACATGGAAGTATAGGAATCATGTCGAGACGGAATCAAGCACGGAAGGCTAACGGGTCAAGAAGTGGCGAGGAACAAATGGGAACACGGATGCATGACGTAAGTGATTCCGTAATCACTTCCAAGTTGTTTATGTAGATTTATATGCATTTGAATTAAATATGATAATTGAGATTAAATTGGAATGAATGGTGCAATGTCAATGAAGCATTAAACGGATCTTAGATTTGATCCGAGTAAGGAATGTGAGTTTAAGAATTTAAGCTAAGTAGAAGGATAGGTTATTTATGTAAGGATTTCCTTTGTTGTTAAGGATAGAGAGATGTTGACCAAAATGCCCTTGATGGGTATTTTGGGCAAACGATATTACAATGTAGTTTAGGAACAAGTTAGTTGTTGAGTATAATGTTTTGAACAAGTATGGAAGCGGAGAGTATGGTCTTGGAAGGTCTTAAACCAATTAATGCGCAAATACCCTTAACGGGTCGAATAATTAGAAAGTGACAATAAGCCGATAGGGCGTAAGATAAGAATTTCATTAATCCGGATGCGGGATTTAAAGTTCGTATGATAGAATGTGAATTTACAAGCATGTAGGAAGAAACGGGAGGTTAAACGGGTAAACGGTCCAAAAGTTACGCGCGTTTTAGTGCGTACGGACAACGAAACGATTCTGCAGAAAAAGTGGTTCTAGAGAGGGCGTCGCTGACGGGTGTATCCCCCGTCGCCGACGGGCTATGGTTTGGCCGTTTATCTCCGACGGGTTAACACACTGGATACGGGTTTAATGGGCGACGGGCAAAATTACAACCCGTCGCCGACGGCTTGGGGGCCCGTCGGCGACGGGCTCCTGTTTGTGAACTTTTTATCTTTCACGTCTTATGTTTCCGGTTGACCCGTAGCGCGTCTTGATGCTTCGGTTTACGACCCGGTGATATGTAAAGCTTCCAAAAAGCTCCCTAACCTTGTCATATGTATATATTAAGATACGCGTGACAGTATGCATGTATGTGAAGGCGTAGTAATGTAGGTATGTATGTGGATGTGTATGCACGTATGTATAAGGGTATGTTTGAGTGTATGCATGTATGTAAAGTTGTAGGAAAGGTATGTTTGTACGTAGATGTGTATGTATGTATGTATGCATAAGGGTATGTATGAGTGTATGCCTGTATGTAAAGTTGTAGGAAAGGTATGTTTGTACGTAGATGTGTATGTATGTATGCATAAGGGTATGTATGAGTGTATGCATGTATGTAAAGTTGTAGGAAAGGTATGTTTGTACGTAGATGTGTATGTATGTATGCATAAGGGTATGTATGAGTGTATGCATGTATGTAAAGTTGTAGGAAAGGTATGTTTGTACGTAGATGTGTACGTACGTATGTATAAGGGTATGTACGAGTGTATGCATGTATGTGATGATGTAGGAAAGGTATGTATGCATATGGAAGTTTATGTATGTGAGTATAAAGATATGTGTGAGGGTATGCATGAATGTAAAGTTGTAGGAAAGATATGTACGTATGTGGAGATGTATGTATGTATGTATGTATGTATGTAAGTACGTATGCAAGTATGACATAAACCCGATGAGGGATAACGTCTTTAATGGTGTACCTTGAGAATGATAAGTAATGCAGGTACATTATTGAAGCCTCACCAGGAAAGGGATATGCAGATGAAATGTTTAAAAGCTTGGAAGTTGACAAAGTGTGAAGTGTACGCGAATGAATCTTGTTTATATGATGTGTGCTAATGTTATGAATATATTTGGTGAATGCAGGTTGTACAGATAATGGGCGATTATCACAAAGGTTAGAGATCGAAGACCGAGTCACAAGATAGATTGTACGGGAATAGTTGAGTATGTATTTTTAGAAAAAAAAACAGGACTTATGCTTTATTTTTGTAAAAGATACATATTAGAAAGAACCTTTATATAAGTCAAGACGTTTGTAACGAAAGAAATTTTATGGCACAAATTTCCGCTGCGACTTTTGTCAAATACGAATTTAGGGTGTAATAAGTTGGTATCAGAGCCCTGGTTTGAGAGAATCAAGTGTAAGAAGGTAAGTGCTTGAACTCAAACCTGTGTGCTCTTGTGATAAGAAACCCGTACAATCCAAGACTCGGTCAAGATCCAAAGGTAAAAGAGAATGTAAGTATGTACTTATGTATACGCATAAAGAAACTGACGGTTTTGTCTATGCAAGGTAAGTATAAGCGTTTGAAGAGGATGATCCGCGAGTGCGGTCAAGTACCGACACCAAGGCATGAAATAAGATAAAGTTGAACCCAGGTACGTAAATTTAATATGTCGGTATATGAAGTGGTAAAATGCATTAAGAGAAGAAAAATGCTGAATGAAGGACCATAATGGTGCAGTAACCATGTTTTGAAAAATGATACATGTGCCGAAACCTAATTCTTCGGACATAAGGTGACAATTACACGAAGACACGAAACTAGTATGTGGATTGTGTACCTGGCCAGTACACGTGAAGCATATGACGTTCGTGGGACCGTGATAATTGATACAGGTATGTCCGTTAGAATTAAGTAGTAGGTGGACGTGAGGGTGAAGAGAAATGTAAGACTCTCAAGAATGAGAGTATGATATGCTATGCTAGAATCCGCGAGACGGATTCGAAACATGATATGCTATGCTAGAATCCGCGAGACGGATTCGAAACATGATATGCTATGCTAGAATCCGCGAGACGGATTCGAAACATGATATGCTATGCTAGAATCCGCGAGACGGATTCGAAACATGATATGCTATGCTAGAATCCGCGAGACGGATTCGAAAGATGACATGCTATGCTAGAATCCGCGAGACGGATTCGAAACATGATATGCTATGCTAGAATCCGCGAGACGGATTTGAAATATGATATGCTATGCTAGAACCCGCGAGACGGATTCGAAACATGAAATGCTAAGCTAGAATCCGCGAGACGGATTCGAAACATGAAAGAAGTTAAAGTATAAATGAAATGTCTGAACCCGTTAGATGGATTCAAACATAGGAGGTACGAAAGGTATGAAGGTTGTGTTCGAATCCGCGAAACAGATTTAAGGTATAAAGGACTATGGAAATGTAGAACGATGTTAACTATGAAGGTAAGCACGTAGGTGTGACTATAAAAAGGTAGTTTTGTTGTAATAACAAAACAAGGGTTAAATGTTATGCAATGCGTCTATAGAATGAAATCTTAAAGGATGAGACGAAGGTAATTAATCTGTTATAAAATGATCATTTGAAGGTAAGCATTATTATAAGTTTGAATAAGTATGTATATTAACCTGTCATTAGCGGGTCAAAGGAAATAAGAATGTTATATGAAAGTATGCCATGGAAAGTACAGCCTTGTTAAGAAGAAGAAGCTAATTGCATGAATGATTATGAAATGAGTTAGGACGATTACTTGTGAATGTGATGAGGGTGTTAAGTCAAACATAAATTTGTGTGTGTGTAGAGGAAATGAGAAAGGTTTCGGGGACGAAACCTTATTTAAGGGGGGTAGACTTGTAACACCCCAAAACCCAAATATTCATATTCGTTAAAATGCTATGATATGGTACCTCAAGAAATAAACAACGAGGCTAATTAACCTACTTAGATGTATGGTTAAAACCATTAAAAGATGGGATGTAATAAATGTTTAGCAAAGCAAACAAGGGAACAAACTTGAGGGACCAAAGATGAATAAGGGGGAAAGTTATGTTTTAATTAACAAACACACACACAAACACACACAGTGTGTTCGTGAAAAGAGCAGGAAGCTCCCATGGAGCCAAGAACCCTAACTTCATCAATTCCCTCAAATTGGAAGGCTAAACGAAGCTCAAATTCATAACCAAACACGGATTAATGATCACCTTCATAAGGGGATCGTAAGGTATGTCTTAGATTATAGATTGGTGATGATGCACGAAATGGGTTATGTTGTAAATCACGAATTTGTATGAAATTGAGCATGAGTATGTGTTAGATTCATCATTTGGAACATGGATTATGCATGAATTAGGTTAATTTGATGTTTAAGGGTGAAACCCATTTGTTATGGTGAAGAGGAGGACATGGGTAAATCATCTATGTCTAAGTTCTTGCTTAATATTGATGTATTTTGAGTTGTATGATGTATTCTTGTTAGAAGAATTGAAAGAAATGTGATACTAGCATGTTTGATGTTATGCATGTATGAATCATGTTGATTAGGAGGAAGAAATTGATGAATTATGTATGAGATTAGAATGATATGCATGAACTAGTTGTACACTATGCTTACAAGGTAGTACATATATCAAAAGTATGATGAATTATGAAGAACTTAATATTAGATCACTTGTAAGTGATTAACAAGTAGTTATGAAGTGGGTTTTAGATGAGGTAATGCAATTTGATGATTCACTTATGTTAATAATGCTTGGAATCATACATGTGTGTGAATGTTTAAAGAAATGGGATAAGAGATGATAAATTGTTGTTAGATGAAGTGAATAAAATGTGATGATAACATGTTTGATGTTTAATTTAAATACCCCATGTTGGATTGTAGAAGCATTTGATGAACTATGTATGAATTTAGGAGATTGTGTATGAATTGGTTGTACGTTATGCTTAAAAGGTGGTACGCACACCAAGTGAATGATAAAATGTATATAATGTCGTCCGTATAGTCGATTATGATGTTACGGGTATATGTTGATAAGTCGATAGTTATACATGGTTAATAGTTGACTTTTGAAAGTCAACTAAGTATAAGAAACATGAGTTGACTCGTTGTCGTAAATGTAGGTTGATGAGAAGTCGTATGGTACATGTAATAGCAATCCGTGTTAAATGTAATGACATGGTGAGTTACAAGAGTTAAACGTATACGGACATGATTATATGAGTTATGTTTGTTAGAAATGATTATTGAAAGTTAAGGGCGAAATATGGGATTGATACGATTGTTATCATGTACAAATGAGTATGCTAATGATAGCGTGATTTCGATGACATGGAAGTATAGGAATCATGTCGAGACGGAATCAAGCACGGAAGGCTAACGGGTCAAGAAGTGGCGAGGAACGAATGGGAACACGGATGCATGACGTAAGTGATTCCGTAATCACTTCCAAGTTGTTTATGTAGATTTATATGCATTTGAATTAAATATGATAATTGAGATTAAATAGGAATGAATGGTTCAATGTCAATGAAGCATTAAACGGATCTTAGATTTGATCCGAGTAAGGAATGTGAGTTTAAGAATTTAAGCTAAGTAGAAGGATAGGTTATTTATGTAAGGATTTCCTTTGTTGTTAAGGATAGAGAGATGTTGACCAAAATGCCCTTGATGGGTATTTTGGGCAAACGATATTACAATGTAGTTTAGGAACAAGTTAGTTGTTGAGTATAATGTTTTGAACAAGTATGGAAGCGGAGAGTATGGTCTTGGAAGGTCGTAAACCAATTAATGCGCAAATACCCTTAACGGGTCGAATAATTAGAAAGTGACAATAAGCCGATAGGGCGTAAGATAAGAATTTCATTAATCCGGATGCGGGATTTAAAGTTCGTATGATAGAATGTGAATTTACAAGCATGTAGGAAGAAACGGGAGGTTAAACGGGTAAACGGTCCAAAAGTTACGCGCGTTTTAGTGCGTACGGACAACGAAACGATTCTGCAAAAAAAGTGGTTCTAGAGAGGGCGTCGCCGACGGGTGTATCCCCCGTCGCCGACGGGCTATGGTTTGGCCATTTATCTCCGACGGGTTAACACACTGGATACGGGTTTAATGGGCGACGGGCAAAATTACAACCCGTCGCCGACGGCTTGGGGGCCCGTCGGCGACGGGCTCCTGTTTGTGAACTTTTTATCTTTCACGTCTTATGTTTCCGGTTGACCCGTAGCGCCTCTTGATGCTTCGGTTTACGACCCGGTGATATGTAAAGCTTCCAAAAAGCTCCCTAACCTTGTCATATGTATATATGAAGATACGCGTGACAGTATGCATGTATGTGAAGGCGTAGTAATGTAGGTATGTATGTGGATGTGTATGCACGTATGTATAAGGGTATGTATGAGTGTATGCATGTATGTAAAGTTGTAGGAAAGGTATGTTTGTACGTAGATGTGTATGTATGTATGCATAAGGGTATGTATGAGTGTATGCATGTATGTAAAGTTGTAGGAAAGGTATGTTTGTACGTAGATGTGTATGTATGTATGCATAAGGGTATGTATGAGTGTATGCATGTATGTAAAGTTGTAGGAAAGGTATGTTTGTACGTAGATGTGTATGTATGTATGCATAAGGGTATGTATGAGTGTATGCATGTATGTAAAGTTGTAGGAAAGGTATGTTTGTACGTAGATGTGTACGTACGTATGTATAAGGGTATGTACGAGTGTATGCATGTATGTGATGATGTAGGAAAGGTATGTATGCATATGGAAGTTTATGTATGTGAGTATAAAGATATGTGTGAGGGTATGCATGAATGTAAAGTTGTAGGAAAGATATGTACGTATGTGGAGATGTATGTATGTATTTATGTAAGTACGTATGCAAGTATGACATAAACCCGATGAGGGATAACGTCTTTAATGGTGTACCTTGAGAATGATAAGTAATGCAGGTACATTATTGAAGCCTCACCAGGAAAGGGATATGCAGATGAAATGTTTAAAAGCTTGGAAGTTGACAAAGTGTGAAGTGTACGCGAATGAATCTTGTTTATATGATGTGTGCTAATGTTATGAATATATTTGGTGAATGCAGGTTGTACAGATAATGGGCGATTATCACAAAGGTTAGAGATCGAAGACCGAGTCACAAGATAGATTGTACGGGAATAGTTAAGTATGTATTTTTAGAAAAAAAAACAGGACTTATGCTTTATTTTTGTAAAAGATACATATTAGAAAGAACCTTTATATAAGTCAAGACGTTTGTAACGAAAGAAATTTTATGGCACAAATTTCCGCTGCGACTTTTGTCAAATACGAATTTAGGGTGTAATAATGTTTTACATTTTTCATGTTTTGACTTTTATGTAATTTCAAACTCTATATCACTTTCTGGAGAGTTATACGCAAACTGGTGCGTAAACGTACTCAGTTTAATGCGACAAATACTCCGGAACATCAACATATACACAACATACCTTAAATAACCTTTACATAACTTAGAAATAAGTTTTGAAGGCTTTGGTATGGCAAAAACAAGTTAATTCGCTTACAGGGACTAAATATGACAAACTGCGAAAGTATGTCAATTAGAACTGTAACGAACATTCTGGAACATAACCATAAGTTAAACACACCTTAAATATCCTTTACATAGCTTAGAAATAGGCTTTGAAGGGCTCGGTGTGCTAAAATAAACTTTTGGGTCATTCAGGGACTAAAAGTGTCAAAAAGTGCACAAGTTTGCATTTTCGCGCATAACTTACGTTCTGAATACATCCGGACAACCAAAAATTTATGTAAGCATGAATATATTATATTTTAGTGTTCGCCATAAGAAAAATCCATTCGTCGCGTCATTTGGGTCGTTTTTCGCGCTTGTGCGCATTCCGTCGTAATTAAGCGAACATCGCGTTCGTACGACCAAACGAACCAACACCCGGCATATTTTTGAGCATGTTTCATGTCCAAAATGTTTAGGAAACATTTTAGGGCCTTAGAAGTGTCGGAAATGGCCTTAAACACGTGCAGGGACTGAAACTGTCAAAACAGAAAGTTGTTTCTGATCTGCAACTCTCAGGCGGCCCGCCTGAGTTTCTGCACATCCTGAAGCGGGCCGCGTGGCACCTTCTGACCAGATTAAATGAATCAAACAGCTGTTTGCAGCTGTTTTGCACTTCTAATCCCACTTCCACATGTCAATTCCTTATGGTGGTGAGCAATTTGAGGCACCATAACATTCCGACAAGTGTACGGCCTTGATCGTGCCCCCTTTTCCATGAAACGATCTTAACGGTGGACCGAATACTATAAATACCCCACCCCCCATGCTTCAAAATCACAAGAACTTTGATTTGAGAAACTCTAAGTTGAAACTATTGTTTCATACCTGAGATTTTTGAATCGAGGTTAGCATTCGGGGACCCTTCGTAAGTATTCTTTCGTTCTTTTCCTTATTTTATTGCTTTTCGAGTCAGAAAGTCAAACTTTGTTTGACTTTCAGCGTTGACCAGTAATGGTCAATGCGAAGTTCGTCTGAACTTCGCAACGTGAGTGTAATCACGTTGGTTATAGTCCCTTGGGACTATGCCTACTGATTACCACGTTGTCTAGGGTCGTAGGGTAAGCGATCTAATAAATCGCTTATACCTCGAACCCGACCCATTTGGTCGATCATTAGGATCCGACCAAATACATTAGGTGACCATAGTATAGGGGAATAACCTTCCGAGGTTATACCCTATGGTCACATCGTTTAAGTAGTTGTATGATAGGTAGTTTATATGCCTTAGGTAAATTACCAAAATACCCTTTTCATGTATAATTGGTAATTAAGAATATGTAACCTAAACCTTTGTCACATAACTGATTATGTAACATGTTTAGGCATATAACACTTGTCATAGGGCTAGTTAGGCGGTCCGAACGCGTTTCACGCGAACGACGCGTTAAAGTAGCATAAGCTACCTAAACGGGTCGTAATGGGTCGTAAACAATTTTGTTAGGTTTCAATTAGTATGTAGGCTTTGTTGAACCATACTACACGAGTCTCCATACTCGTTTGGTTTACAAACCCTCATGCTACCAGATCTTCCGATTTAGGTCCGGTTTATTAACATAGTTACCTATATTAGGTGCCGTTTGATTCCGAGATCTAAAGCATTACTTGGTGGTTATCTTTAGACAATTGAGCAATCTCAAGTGAGTACATAGAACCCCTCTTTTACTGTTTTCCAAACTGTTTTGGGGTGGAACACATGTGCCTACTCGTTACTTTCATGCTTTCCTGTTTTCACATCATATACATGCTATGTTCGTTAGTACATTATAGTACATGATTTCATTACATCTTATGCTAGGTGTGCCCATTGTGTGCATTACTTAGTACATTGTTTTACATTACATTTCATGCTAGGTGTGCCCATTGTGAGCATTACTTGGTACATTGTTATACATTACATTTCATGCTAGGTGTGCCCATTGTGAGCATTACTTGGTACATCGTTTTACATTACATTTCAAGCTAGGTGTGCCCATTGTGAGCATTACTTGGTACATCGTTTTACAATACATTTCATGCTAGGTGTGCCCATTGTGTGCATTACTTAGTACATCGTTTTACATTACATTTCATGCTAGGTGTGCCCATTGTGTGCATTACTTAGTACATCGTTTTACATTACATTTCACGCTACGTATGTTCATTTGATTACATACTTAGTGCATCGTTTTCACCTGCTTACATTTTGTTATGACATTTGGTTTGTTTAACATGGAACAATACATTCATTAACATTGATCATGCCATTCGTTAGTAGGTAGTGGTACCATAGGAATTGACAACTCCCGTTCCGGACATCCTGGGTATGGGGATGAAAGGAATGACCGAATTCGATATACATAACTCAGATGAACCTTTAATTTGTTTAAGGGTTTATCGCCACAGTCTCAAGGCTTGGATGTATGCATTATAACAATACCGCATAAATGTTTGTATCAGTATAGCATGCATTTGTTACACACAACATGGCTTTGATTTAAACTGTGTTTTACTTCAATACCTTGTTGTTGTGCATTTTTACATATGGTTTAGTTGATACATTTCACTTACCATACATGACATTTTGGTTACACATTACATGATCTACATTGAACATAAACATTTTGACATTGATATACACATTTGGTGGTTTACATTGGACATTGACATTGACATTTTGATATGGTTTACACAATAACACTGGACAATTGGTTTGTACATGAACAAGTTACATTGGTGGTTGTTTGGGTAAGTGATTTGAGTAACGAGGCGGGTGTAATATGATACAAACATCGTGGATACGCCGCTGGTACTTCCTATATATAAGTGTTTGTATAATATTACATAGCGCAACGTTATTTAAATCATTTCAGTATAGATATAATACATTTTATATACATAACATACTTTTCACAAGACATTGTTTTTACAAAACAGTTTATTTTATACAAACTCATTTTACATGGTTATTCATTTAACCTTACATTTACTTATACATATCAACTGATCTTATTGTTTTTCAAATGATTTACAAGACAAAGCAAATTACAAGGTTCATGACTAAACATTTTCTCAAATACAAGTCATGAATCCTATTTTCACAAACCTATGTATCTCACAGGCATTTTTATGCTGACGTACCTATTTTCACATGTGTTTTCAGGAGCTTTTCCGTAGGATGTTGATCATGACACTAGGGCGGACCCGTGCCTTAGAGACTAAAAACGAAGATAGACTTGTTTAATTAAGTTATAAACTCTTTTGTTTACTGTTCAAGACAATGTAACACCCTTGTTTGATAAATAAAATACAACTTTGTAAGCCATGGTTATGAAACAATTAATTCTGTTACGACACGCCCCGATGTTTCCGCCGCGATTTGTTGTTTTACGCGGTCGGGGTGTGACAGAAGAGTTGGTATCAGAGCCAATGGTTATAGGGAATTAGGTTATTAGTAATGCTTTGACCTAGACTATAACTTTTCTAGGACCCTAACACAAGTTATCTTGTGTTTAGATCTTAAAACATGTACATCACCTATCCTTAGGTGATTATCAAAACAAGAACCAAAATTTTTCCGAAACGATTTTTGAAAAACAATCATCTGTTTTTGAATAATTTATTACAAGGTTTTGAATCCTAAATTATAAGGTTTTGAACCCTTTTCAGTTTGGTTTTTGGCCTTGTGCCTTCAAATTTTCAAAATCTCGTCAAACGTTTTGGGTTTTAAATAATGTGAACACGTGCAAACTGGAAGGGTGAATGCCTATATTCTGGGTTTTCTGTCTAGGCAAGCACTTCGTATACATCTCAATCAGACGCGAGACCAGTTGTGCTTACCAGGGAATTCTTGGGATGAGTGTTCACTTATAGGCGAGCATGTCTTCATTATACATTATTTTGACCCATTTACTTTGATTAGTCACTGTGTGTCGTTTGTTTACTTTGTGATACGGACAAATGACCACCATCTTTGCTTTTGTTGATTTTGTTTCATCTCATTCTCTTCATCCAATCATCTCATTCATTTCCCTTCATGTTTTCCTCTTTTAGAATGCCTCCTCGACGCGAGAACCAAATAGCAACTGCCGAGTTAGCAGAAATCATTGCGCAGCAGATGGCTGCTCAATTTCTAAATCTCTTTGCTCAATGGAACCAGGCTAACAACAACAACAATGTTCCATGCAAATACAAGGATTTTAACCAGGCTAAACCACTCAAGTTTAGTGGTTCTGAAGGAGCAACTGGGCTTCTTCAGTGGTTCGAAAGCAATGAGAATACTTTTCGCCACGTGCAGTGCCCGGATAACCGCAAGGTCGAGTTCTCCTCGAGCGTGTTTCAGAAGAGGGCTCTTACATGGTGGAATGGGGTAATGAGAGACCGAGGTGCGGAAGTTGCTCTCGCACAGACATGGGCTGAACTTAGAGCCCTTAAGATGAGGGAATTCTGTCCTCGTCATGAACAGCGGGCGTTGGAGAAAGAGTTTGATGTTTTGAAGCAAGATAGTGGTGAGCACAGGGCATATACTGATCGGTTTGAAGAGTTGAGTTTGCTTTGCCCGACAATGGTTACCCCACTTGACAAGGCTATCGAAAGATACATCGACGGCCTACCTGACTCGGTACAAGACATTCTTACTGGTAGTGAACCTGCCACACTCCGTCAGGCGATCGAGTTATCAGCGACATTGACTGAGTCGCAGATTAGAAAGGGAAGCTACACAGGAAGGGTGACAAGGGCAAGAAACAGTTGGCTGACAAGGGGGATAGCAAGAAGGGTCAAAACAAGAATGGAAAGGACTCTGGTTCTTCGAAGAGGTCAAGGAAGCGTAAGGCTTCCCAAAATTTTGCTATCACTGCCCAAGCTAATCAGGCAGCTCTCAACCAACCCGCACAGCTTCCAGCAAAGAAACCCTATACAGGGAATGCACCTTTGTGCAATATATGCAACAGTCACCATCAGCCGCAACATCAGTGCCGTTTCTGTACTAGCTGTGGGAAGTCAGGTCACCTTGCTGATGTTTGTCGGTTTGCTCAGAATCGCGCAGTTCAAAACCCGGCTCAACAAGTTGCACAGCCTCCTGCTCAGCAACAGGGTCAAGCTGCACGACTTCAATACCCACCGGGTGCTTGTTATAATTGTGGGGATCTGACCCACTACAGAAACCGGTGCCCAAGGCTAGCCAACCAGAATCAGGTTCAGGCTCCGGCTCGAGGCCGAGCCTTTAACATGAATGCCCAAGAGGCACAGGCTGACGATAATGTGGTGAACGGTACGTTCTTTATTAATAATCAGCCTGCATCTGTTCTTTTCGATTCTGGTACCGATAAGAGTTTCGTGTCATTGTCTTTTGAGCCTATGCTTCGCGTGTCTAGAACAAAACTAGGAAAACCTTTGACAGTAGAAGTTGCTAGTGGTGAACCCATTATTCTTGATTCGGTTCTTCGCAACTGCCAGTTGAATCTTAACGGCCATCTTTTTCCTATTGACCTCGCACCTATGCAACTTGGAAGCTTCGACGTTATTGTGGGAATGGATTGGTTATCCAAGCATCACGCAGAGATAGTTTGTTCTGAGAAGATTGTTCGTGTGCCGCTTTCGACAGGTGAGATCCTGCAGGTTCAAGGTGAGAAGCCTACCGGTGGTCTCAAACTCATGTCCTGTTTTAAAGCTCGGAAATATCTGCGGAAGAATTATGTGGCTTTCTTAGCACATGTTACAGAAGATAAAGGCAAGGGTAAGTCTATTTCAGATATTCCTGTCGTTCGGGATTATTCTGAAGTATTCCCTGAAGACTTACCTGGTCTACCCCCAGCACGCCAAGTCGAGTTCCGCATTGATCTCGTACCTGGTGCAAATCCCATTGCCAGAGCTCCATATCGTCTTGCACCATCGGAGATGCAAGAGTTGTCTAAACAGCTTCAGGAGCTCTCTGACAAAGGTTTTATCCGTCCTAGCTTTTCACCTTGGGGTGCTCCCGTTCTTTTTGTCAAGAAGAAGGATGGATCCTTTAGGATGTGTATCGATTATCGTGAGCTTAACAAGCTTACCATCAAGAATCGATATCCCCTACCTCGCATAGACGACCTCTTTGATCAGTTACAGGGCGCTTCTTATTTTTCGAAGATTGATCTACGTTCCGGGTATCATCAACTACAGGTGCATGAAGAAGATATTCCCAAGACAGCGTTCCTTACTCGATATGGGCATTATGAGTTCACAGTCATGCCATTCGGTGTGACTAATGCTCCTGCTGTTTTCATGGACTTAATGAATAGGGTCTGCAAACCTTATTTGGATCAGTTTGTCATTGTTTTTATTGACGACATCTTGATTTACTCTAAGACGCGAGCTGATCACGAGCAACATCTTCGTCTTACCCTAGAACTCCTAAAGAAAGAGCAACTTTTCGCCAAATTCTCCAAGTGCGAATTTTGGCTTAAAGAAGTTCAATTTTTGGGGCATGTTATCAACGAACGGGGTATTCATGTAGATCCCTCCAAGATCAGTGCGATTAAGGATTGGGATACACCTTCTACTCCTACTGAAGTTCGTTCTTTTCTTGGTCTAGCGGGTTATTATCGCCGCTTCATAGAAAACTTCTCGAAGATTGCAGTTCCTCTAACTGCTCTAACTCAGAAGAAAATGCCCTTTTATTGGGGATACAAACAAGAGGAAGCTTTTCAACATTTGAAGCAGAAGCTTTGCGATGCGCCTGTTCTATCATTGCCTGAGGGTGATGATGATTTTGTCGTGTATTGTGATGCATCGAAATTGGGTCTTGGTTGTGTTCTGATGCAAAGGAACAAAGTCATAGCCTATGCATCGAGGCAGTTGAAGATTCATGAGAAGAACTACACCACTCATGATCTTGAGTTGGGTGCAGTTGTCTTTGCTCTCAAGATCTGGAGACACTATTTGTACGGTACAAAATGTGTGGTTTTCACTGACCACAAAAGTCTTCAGCATATCTTCAACCAGAAAGAACTCAACATGAGACAGCGACGTTGGGTTGAGCTTTTAAACGACTATGACTGCGAAATTCGCTACCATCCTGGTAAGGCGAATGTCGTAGCTTATGCATTGAGTCGTAAGGAACGTACTAAGCTTCATTGTGTACGTGTTCAATCTGTTATTCAAGCTCGATCCGATATTCAAGCACATATTTCTCAAGCTCAACAATCTTGTGTTTCACAAGGTTTGATGGATAAGGAATTTCCCTATCACATAACACCTGCTCTGGAACTGAAGAACAATGGATCATATTACTTCATGGACCGTTTGTGGGTCCCAAGCCAGGATGATCTTCGTGCCTTACTTATGGATGAAGCCCATAAGTCTCGTTATTCTATTCTGTCACACCCCGACCACGTGGAACATACGAAACGTGGTGGAAACATCGGGGAGTGTTGTAACAGAATTAATTGTCTCAAATCCATGGCAATTGAAGTTTTGTTTTATTGATTAAAAGTGTTACAATGTCTTAACAAACAAAGCAATACAACATAATTAACTAGTCTTGTATCTTTTATTGTCACTAAAGCCCAAGTCTGCCTATGTGTATCTGGATCATCTTATGCAACAGCTCCTGAAAAACACATGTGAAAATAGGTACGTCAGCATAAAAATGCCTGTGAGATACATAGGTTTTGTGAAAATAGGTTTCATGACTTATGTTTGAGAAAATGTTTAGTCATGAACCTTGTTATTTGCTTTGTTTTGTAAATCATTTGAAAAACAATGAGTTCAGATGATATGTATAAATAAGTGAATAATGTATGGTTAAATAAATAACCATGTAAACTGAGTTTGTATAAGATAAGTTGTTTGTAAAACAATGTATTATGAAAAGTATGTTATTTGTATAAAATGTTATATGTATCAAACTGAAATGATTCAAATAACGCTACGCTATGTAATACCATACAAACACTTATATATAGGAAGTACCAGCGGCGTATCCACCATGCTTGTATCATATTACACACACATCGTTACTTAATCACTTAATCAAACCAAACCAAACAATGTAAATTGTCTATGTTTAAATCAATTGTCAAATGTATTGAATAATATGTCAAAGTATTCATGTCTAGATGTAAATCATGTCAAAATGTCTATGTCAAATATCCATGTCAAATGTATATGTCAAATATCCATGTCAAATGTCTATGTCAAATATCCATGTCAAATGTCTATGTCAAATATCCATGTATGGCAAGTGAAATGTCTCAACTAAACCATATGCACAAAAACAAAGTATTGAAGTAAAACTTGGTTTAAATCAAAGTTATGTTTTGTGGGAAATACATGATCAATGTCAATCATGTTAAAATGTCTATGTCGAAATGTCTATGTCAAAATGTCATGTAAAACAATGTACTAAGTAATGCACACAAGGGCAATACATAGCATGAAATGTAATGTAAAACGATGTACTAAGTAATGCACACAATGGGCACACCTAGCACAAACACAATGAAATCATGTACTATAATGTACTAATGAACATAGCAAGTATATGATGTCAAAACAGGAAAGCATGAAAGTAACAAGTAGGCACATGTGTTCCACCCCAAAACAGTTTGGAAAACGGTAAAAGAGGGGTCTATGTACTCACCTGAGATTGCTCAGTAGTCCTTGAGTAACAACCAAACAATGCTAGAGATCGCGGATATTAAACGGCACCTTATATAGATAACTATGTTAATTAACCGGACCTAGATCGGAAGATTGGGTAGCATTAGGGTTTGTAAACCAAACGAGTGTAGAGACTCGTGTCATTTGGTTTAACAAAGCCTACATACTAAATGAAACTTAACCTAAGTGATTTCGACCCATTACGACCCGTTTAGGTAGCTTATGCTACTTTAACGCGTCGTTCGCGTGAAACGCGTTCGGACCGCCTAACTAGCCCTATGACAAGTGTTATATGCCTAAACATATTACATAATCAGTTATGTGACAAAGGTTTAGGTTACATATGCTTAATTACCAATTATACATGAAAAGGGTATTCTGGTAATTTACCTAAGGCATATAAACTACCTATCATACAACTACTTAAACGATGTGACCATAGGGTATAACCTCGGAAGGTTATTCCCTACCTACTATGGTCACCTAATGTGTTTGGTCGGATCCTAATGATCGACCAAACTGGGTCGGGTTCGAAGGTATAGGCGATTTATTAGATCGCCTACCCTACGACCCTAGACAACGTGGTAATCAGTGGGCATAGTCCCAAGGGACTATGACCAACGTGATTACACTCACGTTGCGAAGTTCAAACGAACTTCGCATTGACCATTACTGGTCAACGCTGAAAGTCAAACAAAGTTTGACTTTCTGACTCGAAAAGCAATAAAATAAGGAAAAGAACGAAAGAATACTTACGAAGGGTCCCCGAATGCTAATCGTGATCGAATAGCTCAGGTATGAAGCGAAGGCTTCAACTTAGAGCTCCTCAATCAGATTCTAGTGGGTTTTTGTGTTGAGTATGGATGGGTATTTATAGTAAATGCACCACCGTTAGGATCGTTTATCGGGAAACGTGCCTTGATCTCACCCGTACAAGTGTCGGAAGCTTATGGTAGGTTAATTGGCCACCCACCATAAGGTATCAACATGTGGAAGAGAGATTAGGAGTGCAAAACAGCTGAAAACAGGCTGTTAAGTACTCTGCATCTGGTCTGAACTTGCTTTACGGACCTCAAAGCTGCCAATGTTGAGGTCCGTAAGGTAACAACTTTGGCAGATTTACAGTTTTGGTCCCTGCAGCCCCTAAACTTGGTTTTCGATGCATTTTTGACACGTTTAAGCCCCGTTAACCCCATTTAAAAGCTCTAAAATGAAGTTAAAGTATAGAGAACTTAAATTGTGCTCAAAAATATCTCGGATGTCGGTTCGTTTGGCCGTACGATTGCGTTGTTCGGTTAATTACGACGGAAGTCGTAACGAACGCAAAAACGATCCAAATGATGCGACGAATGGATTTTTCTTATGGCGAACACTAAAATATAATATAGTCATGCTCACATAAATTTTTGGATGTCCAGATGTATTCAGAACGTAAGTTATGCGCGAAAATGTACACTTGTGCACTTTTTGACACTTTTAGTCCCTGAATGTCCCAAAAGTTTATTTTAGCACACCAAACCCCTCAAAGCCTATTTCTAAGCTATGTAAAGGATATTTAAGGTGTGTTTAACTTATGGTCATGTTCCGGAATGTTCGTTACAGTTCAAATTGACATACTTTCGCAGTTTGTCAACTTTAGTCCCTGTAAGCGATTTAACTTTGATTTCACCACACCAAACCTTCCAAAACTTATGTCTAAGTTATGTCAAGGTTATTTAAGGTATGTTAAGCCTATTTCACTATTCCGGAGTGTTTGTTGGATTAAACTGGTTATATTTACGCATCGGTGCGCGTATAACCTTCCAGAAAGCGATTTAGGGTTTGAAATTGAACAAGAGTTGATATGTGTAAACGATACACATATTTTTACAAATCCCAAGTATGAAATATAATATTTCATTGGTTTGGTATTTGTTTGATGGCCGTGAAGGCACAGGTGTTACATATTCATCCAGGCTCAGATAAGATGTATAAGGATCTTCGTATTCAGTATTGGTGGCCTGGTATGAAGAAAGACATTGCCTTATACGTATCAAAATGCCTTACTTGTCTTAAGGTTAAGGCTGAACATCAACGTCCTTCTGGTTTATTGGTGCAACCGGAGATCCCAGTTTGGAAATGGGAAAACATTACTATGGATCTCATTACTAAACTTCCACGCACCAAGAAAGGTCATGATGCCATCTGGGTAGTCGTTGATCGTCTTACAAAGTCAGCACATTTCTTGCCAATTCGTGAGGATTTTCCTGCTGACAGACTTGCTCAAATCTATGTGGATGAAATTGTAGCTCGACATGGTGTTCCGTTGAACATCATTTCTGACAGAGATGCTCGTTTCACTTCTCATTTTTGGAGAACCATGCAATCTGCTATGGGGACCCAACTTAATCTGAGCACAGCTTATCATCCACAAACGGATGGTCAATCTGAGAGAACAGTCCAGACTCTGGAGGACATGCTTAGAGCTTGTGTGATCGATTTTGGTGGTAGTTGGGATTCACATCTTAAGTTGATTGAATTCTCCTACAACAACAGTTATCACACCAGCATCAAAATGGCTCCTTTCGAGGCTCTCTATGGTCGAAAATGTCGTTCACCAGTCTGCTGGAATGAGATTGGCGAGGCACAACTTACTGGACCTGCCCTCATTTTAGAGACAACTGACAAGGTCAAAAAAGTTCGCGATAACCTTCAGACAGCTATGAGCCGTCAGAAGAGTTACGCGGATCCAAAACGCAAACCCTTGGAATTTCAAGTCGGTGATCGAGTATTACTTAAGGTCTCACCTTGGAAAGGTATGATCAGATTTGGAAAGAAAGGAAAACTTGCACCTAGATACGTTGGACCATTCAAGATCGTCGAAAGAATCGGAAAGGTAGCCTACAGACTTGAGTTACCTCCTGAACTTGGAAATGTTCATCCAACTTTTCACGTGTCCAATCTCAAGAGGTGTTTAACTGATGAGAACCTCCACATACCTCTCGACGAAATTCGTGTTGGCAAAACACTGAAATTTGTTGAGAAGCCAGTGGAAATCATGGAACGTGAAGTCAAGTGGCTTAAACGCAAGCGCATTCCTTTGGTCAAAGTTCGCTGGGAAGCTAAACGTGGACCCGAGTTTACTTGGGAACGCGAAGATCAAATGAAGGCGAAATATCCGCATCTTTTTCCACGAGTTTCCCCTAAATAAATTTCGGGACGAAATTTCCACAAGTAGGGGAGACTGTAACAACTGTGCTTGTAATCATTGTGAACAGTTCAGTTATCAATAAAACAATGTTATGTGATCACAAAGTTTGTTTTGTTATGTTTTACATTTTTCATGTTTTGACTTTTATGTAATTTCAAACTCTATATCACTTTCTTGAGAGTTATACGCAAACTGGTGCGTAAACGTACTCAGTTTAATGCGACAAATACTCTGGAACATCAACATATACACAACATACCTTAAATAACCTTTACATAACTTAGAAATAAGTTTTGAAGGCTTTGGTATGGCAAAAACAAGTTAATTCGCTTACAGGGACTAAATATGACAAACTGCGAAAGTATGTCAATTTGAATTGTAACGAACATTCCGGAACATAACCATAAGTTAAACACAACTTAAATATCCTTTACATAGCTTAGAAATAGGCTTTGAAGGGCTCGGTGTGCTAAAATAAACTTTTGGGTCATTCAGGGACTAAAAGTGTCAAAAAGTGCACAAGTTTGCATTTTCGCGCATAACTTACGTTCTGAATACATCCGGACATCCAAAAATTTATGTAAGCATGACTATATTATATTTTAGTGTTCTCCATAAGAAAAATCCATTCGTCGCGTCATTTGGATCGTTTTTCGCGCTTGTGCGCATTCCGTCGTAATTAAGCGAACATCGCGTTCGTACGACCAAACGAACCAACACCCGGCATATTTTTGAGCATGTTTCATGTCCACAATGTTTAGGCAACATTTTAGGGCCTTAGAAGTGTCGGAAATGGCCTTAAACATGTGCAGGGACTGAAACTGTCAAAACAGAAAGTTGTTTCTGATCTGCAACTCTCAGGCGGCCCGCCTAAGTTTCTGCACATCCTGAAGCGGGCCGCGTGGCACCTTCTGACCAGATTAAATGAATCAAACAGCTTTTTGCAGCTGTTTTGCACTTCTAATCCCACTTCCACATGTCAATTCCTTATGGTGGTGAGCAATTTGAGGCACCATAACATTCCGACAAGTGTACGGCCTTGATCGTGCCGCCTTTTCCATGAAACGATCTTAACGGTGGACCGAATACTATAAATACCCCACCCCCCATGCTTCAAAATCACAAGAACTTTGATTTGAGAAACTCTAAGTTGAAACTATTGTTTCATACCTGAGATTTTTGAATCGAGGTTAGCATTCGGGGACCCTTCGTAAGTATTCTTTCGTTCTTTTCCTTATTTTATTGCTTTTCGAGTCAGAAAGTCAAACTTTGTTTGACTTTCAGCGTTGACCAGTAATGGACAATGCGAAGTTCGTCTGAACTTCGCAACGTGAGTGTAATCACGTTGGTTATAGTCCCTTGGGACTATGCCTACTGATTACCACGTTGTCTAGGGTCGTAGGGTAAGCGATTTAATAAATCGCTTATACCTCGAACCCGACCCATTTGGTCGATCATTAGGATCCGACCAAATACATTAGGTGACCATAGTATAGGGGAATAACCTTTCGAGGTTATACCCTATGGTCACATCGTTTAAGTAGTTGTATGATAGGTAGTTTATATGCCTTAGGTAAATTACCAGAATACCCTTTTCATGTATAATTGGTAATTAAGCATATGTAACCTAAACATTTGTCACATAACTGATTATGTAACATGTTTAGGCATATAACACTTGTCATAGGGCTAGTTAGGCGGTCCGAACGCGTTTCACGCGAACGACGCGTTAAAGTAGCATAAGCTACCTAAACGGGTCGTAATGGGTCGTAAACAATTTTGTTAGGTTTCAATTAGTATGTAGGCTTTGTTGAACCATACTACACGAGTCTCCATACTCGTTTGGTTTACAAACCCTCATGCTACCAGATCTTCCGATTTAGGTCCGGCTTATTAACATAGTTACCTATATTAGGTGTCGTTTGATTCCAAGATCTAAAGCATTACTTGGTGGTTATCTTTAGACAATTGAGCAATCTCAAGTGAGTACATAGAACCCCTCTTTTACTGTTTTCCAAATTCTTTTGGGGTGGAACACATGTGCCTACTCGTTACTTTCATGCTTTCCTGTTTTCACATCATATACATTCTATGTTCGTTAGTACATTATAGTACATGATTTCATTACATCTTATGCTAGGTGTGCCCATTGTGTGCATTACTTAGTACATTGTTTTACATTACATTTCATGCTAGGTGTGCCCATTGTTACTTGGTACATTGTTATACATTACATTTCATGCTAGGTGTGCCCATTGTGAGCATTACTTGGTACATCGTTTTACATTACATTTCATGCTAGGTGTGCCCATTGTGAGCATTACTTGGTACATCGTTTTACATTACATTTCATGCTAGGTGTGCCCATTGTGTGCATTACTTAGTACATCGTTTTACATTACATTTCATGCTAGGTGTGCCCATTGTGTGCATTACTTAGTACATCGTTTTACATTACATTTCACGCTACGTATGTTCATTTGATTACATACTTAGTGCATCGTTTTCACATGCTTACATTTTGTTATGACATTTGGTTTGTTTAACATGGAACAATACATTCATTAACATTGATCATGCCATTCGTTAGTAGGTAGTGGTACCATAGGAATTGACAACTCCCGTTCCGGACATCCTGGGTATGGGGATGAAAGGAATGACCGAATTCGATATACATAACTCAGATGAACCTTTAATTTGTTTAAGGGTTTATCGCCACAGTCTCAAGGCTTGGATGTATGCATTATAACAATACCGCATAAATGTTTGTATCAGTATAGCATGCATTTGTTACACACAACATGGCTTTGATTTAAACTGTGTTTTACTTCAATACCTTGTTGTTGTGCATTTTTACATATGGTTTAGTTGATACATTTCACTTACCATACATGACATTTTGGTTACACATTACATGATCTACATTGAACATAAACATTTTGACATTGATATACACATTTGTTGGTTTACATTGGACATTGACATTTTGATATGGTTTACACAATAACACTGGACAATTGGTTTGTACATGAACAAGTTACATTAGTGGTTGTTTGGGTAAGTGATTTGAGTAACGAGGCGGGTGTAATATGATACAAACATGGTGGATACGCCGCTGATACTTCCTATATATAAGTGTTTGTATTATATTACATAGCGCAACGTTATTTAAATCATTTCAGTATAGATATAATACATTTTATATACATAACATACTTTTCACAAGACATTGTTTTTACAAAACAGTTTATTTTATACAAACTCATTTTACATGGTTATTCATTTAACCTTACATTTACTTATACATATCAACTGATCTTATTGTTTTTCAAATGATTTACAAGACAAAGCAAATTACAAGGTTCATGACTAAACATTTTCTCAAATACAAGTCATGAATCCTATTTTCACAAACCTATGTATCTCACCGGCATTTTTATGCTGACGTACCTATTTTCACATGTGTTTTCAGGAGCTTTTCCGTAGGATGTTGATCATGACACTAGGGCGGACCCGTGCCTTAGAGACTAAAAACGAAGATAGACTTGTTTAATTAAGTTATAAACTCTTTTGTTTACTGTTCAAGACAATGTAACACCCTTGTTTGATAAATAAAATACAACTTTGTATGCCATGGTTATGAAACAATTAATTCTGTTACGACACGCCCCGATGTTTCCGCCGCGATTTGTTGTTTTACGCGGTCGGGGTGTGACATAAGAGCCCTCTTCTGAAACACACTCGAAGAAAACTCAACCTTGCGATTTTCAGGACACTGAACGTGACGGAAAGTATTCTCAATACTCTCGAACCATTGAAGAAGCCCAGTTGCTCCCTCAGAACCACTAAACTTGCGCGGTTTAGCCGAGTTAAAAATCTTGAAATTGCATGGAGCATTGTTGTTGTTGATGGCTTGCATCATTTGAGCATAAAGGTTTGGGAAGGCAGTAGCCATTTGCTGCGCGATGATTTCTGCTAGTTCGGCATTCGCCATCTGATTATCGCGTCGAGGAGGCATTCTAAAAGAGGAACATTAAAGGAAATGAGTGAGAGAATTAGACGAAAAGAATGAGATGAAACAAATCTGATGAAAGCAAGGATAGTGGTCATTTGTTTGTTACTACAAAGCAACAAACGACCCCGGTGATTAATCAAAGTAAATAGGTCAAAAATAATGTATCGCGAAGACATGCTCGCCTATAAGTGGACACTCACCCCAAGAGTTCCCAGGTAAGAGTGACTGTTCCGATTATGTGGATTTGTACGAACACTCTAGCCTTAGACAGAAAACTCAGGGTACAGGCACCCACCCTTCCAGTTTGCACGTGTTCACATTATTTAGACCAACTTTGACAGGATTTGAAAACTTAGAGGGTTCAAAACCATATAATAAATCATCCTAGAACAGATAATTAGTTTTCAAAGCGGGATAGAAATTTATGTTCTTATTGTGGTTGTCACCTAAGAATAAGTGACGGTATTGTTTTAAAACTAAACACAAGAAAACTTGTGTTAGGGTCCTAGGAAGGTTATAGTCTAGGTCAAAGCATTACTAATAACCTAATTCCCTATAACCATGCGCTCTGATACCAACTTTTCTGTCACACCCCTACCACGTAAAGCAACTAGACGTGGCGGAAACGTCGGGGAGTGTTGTAACAGAATCATTGTTTCATATCCATGGAATAAATAAATTCTGTTTTATTGAATAAATGAACTCATTGTTTTAATACAATCAAATAAGTACAACTATGATCTTCCAACTTTTAAAGTTGCTAAGGCACGAGTCCATCCTAAATGTAGCGAGTATCAACAATCATTGCAAAGCAGTACCTGAAACATGTGTAAAAATAGGTACGTCAGCATAAAAATGCCTATGAGATACATAGGTTTTTGTGAAAATAGGATTCATGACTTGTAAGTTTAAGAAAATGTTTAATAAAGTTTAGTCATGAACCTTGTAAATTGATATGTTTTGTAAATTGTTTGAAAAACAATAAGATCAGATGATATGTATAAATAAATGTAAGGTTTAATGAATAACCATGTAAAATGAGTTTGTATAAGATAAGTTGCTTGTAAAACAATGTCTTGTGAAAAGTATGTTATTTGTATAAAATGTCATATGTCTCAAATTGAAATGATCCAAATAACGCTACGATATGTAATACCATACAAACACTTATATATAGGAAGTACCAGGGGCGTATCCACCGTGCTTGTATCATATTACATACGCCTCGTTACTTAAATCACTTACTCAAACCAATCGTTAGATAGATAGTACATTTAATATACCTTCGTTGTTTAAAATAATAGTTTTGAGTAGTATATTACAAGTATACTTCAGATTTATAAGTAACATATTAAACTATGTTTTGGTTCCATAAATAACATATGAAAATATGCTTTGGATGTGATAATTAACATATTAAAATATGTTTTGGTTTTTGTAAATAACATATCAAAATATGCTTTGGATGATTAACAAAATAAATGTTGGTTTTGTACAATATCACACATGGGAGTATATCAAACTATACTTTAAAAGTGTGATTTAAGAATTCATTCAGGCCTAGTGCATCAAAATACACCTTTGAGACTATAGGGATACCACAAAGGCAATCCCTATTTGGATGGAGAAACAAATTGGTTTCAGACATTCCATGACAACAGGAATGGGGTGTCAAATCCTATAGCGCTATATCATACTAACAACCGGTCTGGTGAACAAAATAAGTACAATTCAATAATTTATGTTATAGTCTTTGAAAAATCAGTGTTTAAACCATAGATAGTCATTCAATTTGTCAACAGATAAGTACTAACATGTATAGTCAATTATACTTTTGGAAAACATGAAAATAACAGATAGGTACACATGCTTCACCCCAAAACAGTTTGAAAACAGTAAAAGAGGGGAACTATGTACTCACTTGAGATTGCTCAGAAGTCCTAAGATAACCACCAAGCAATGCTAGAGATCACGGATATCAACGGCACCTAATATAGGTAACTATGTTAATTAACTGGACCTAAATCGGAGGATTTAGATAGAATGAGGGTTCGTAAACCAAACGAGTATGGAGACTCGTATCATATGGTTTAACAAATCCTACATACTAAATGAAACCTAACCCAAGCTGCTTTTGACCCATCGCGACCCATTAAGGTAGCTTATGCTACTTTAACGCGTCGTGCGCGCAAAAGCGCACTCGAGACGTCTAACTAGCCTTATGACAAGTGTTATATGCCTAAACATGTTACATAATTTGTTATGTGACAAAAGTTTAGGTTACATATGCTTAATTACCAATTATACATGAAAAGGGTATTCTGGTAATTTACCTAAGGCATATAAACTACCTATCATACAACTATTCAAACGATGTGACCATAGGGTATAACCTCGGAAGGTTATTCCCTATATACTATGGTTACCTAATGTATTTGGTTGGATCCTAATGATCGACCAAATTGTCACACCCCGACCACGTGTAACATACAAAACGTGGCGGAAACGTCGGGGAGTGTTGTAACAGAATTAATTGTCTCATAACCATGGCATACAAAGTTTTATTTATTTATTAAACAAGGGTGTTACATTGTCTTGAACAGTAAACAAAAGAGTTTATAACATAATTAAACATAGTCTATCCTCTTTTAAAGTCTCTAAGGCACAGGTCCGCCCTAGTATCATGATCAACATCCTACGGAAAAGCTCCTGAAAACACATGTGAAAATAGGTACGTCAGCATAAAAATGCCTGTGAGATACATAGGTTTGTAAAAATAGGATTCATGACTTATGTTTAAGAAAAATGTTTAGTCATGAACCTTTTTGTTTGCTTTGTCTTGTAAATCATTTGAAAACAATAAGATCAGATGATATGTATAAGAAAATGTCAGGTTAAATAAATAACCATGTAAAAATGTGTTTGTATAAGATAAGTTGTTTGTAAATCAATGTCTTGTGAAAAGTATGTTATTTGTATAAAATGTTCTATGTCTCAATATTGAAATGATTCAAATAACGTTACGACATGTAATACCATACAAACACTTATATATAGGAAGTACCAGTGGCGTATCCACCATGCTTGTATCATATTACACATGCATCGTTACTTAATCACTTAATCAAACCAAACCAACCAATGTAAGAAGTCTATGTTTAAACCAATTGTCAAATGTATTGAATAATATGTCAAAGTATTTATGTCGAGATGTAAATCATGTCAAAATGTCTATGTCAAATGTCCATGTCAAATGTCTATGTCAAATGTCCATGTCAAATGTCTATGTTAAATATCCATGTCAAATGTCTATGTCAAATATCCATGTCAAATGTCTATGTCAAAATGTCATGTATGGCAAGTGAAATGTCTCAACTAAACCATATGCACAAAAACAAAGTATTGAAGTAAAACTTGGTTCAAATCAAAGCTATGTTTTGTGTAAATGCATGCAACTATTTAATATGAACATTTATGCGGTATTGTGAAAATGCATACATCCAAGCCTTGTGACTGTGGTGATAAAACCCTTTAAACAAATTAAAGGTCTATCTGTCTTATATCATCGAATTCGGTCATTCCTTTATGTCCCCTTTTCCTGGGATGTCCGGAACGGGAGTTGTCAATTCCTATGGTACCACTACCTACTAACGAACGGCGTAGCTAGTGTTAATGAATGTATTGTCCCATGTAAACAAACCAAATGTCATACCAGAATTGTAAGCATGTGAAAACAATGCACTAAGTATGTAATCAAATGAACATACATAGCGTGAAATGTCATGTAAAACGATGTACTAAGTAATGCACAAAATGGGCACACCTAGCATGAAATATCATGTAAAACAATGTACTAAGTAATGCACAAAATTGGGCACACCTAGCATGAAATGTCATAAAATCATGTACAATAATGTACTAACGAACATAGCAGTATGTAATGTGAAAACAGGAAAGCATGAAAGTAACAAGTAGGCACATGTGTTTCACCCCAAAACAGTTTGGAAAACAGTAAAAGAGGGGTCTATGTACTCACTTGAGATTGCTCAGATGTCTAAAGATAATCACCAAGTAATGCTAGAGATCTCAGAATCAAACGGCACCTAATATAGGTAACTATGTTAATAACCGGACCTTAATCGGATGATTGGATAGAATGAGGTTTCGTAAACCAAACGAGTGTAGAGACTCGTGTCATTTGGTTTAACAAAGCCTACATACTAAATGAAACTTATCCTAAGTGCTTGTGACCCATTACGACCCGTTTAGGTAGCTTATGCTACTTTAACGCGTCGTTCGCGTGAAACACGTTCGTACCGCCTAACTAGTCCTATGACAAGTAATATATGCCTTAACATGTCTAATATGGTTGTCAAATCAGTTTAGATGTCAAAAGTTATGTTACATATGTTTAAAATGAATTTTGGCATCAAAGGGGTATTTTGGTAATTTACCTAAGGCATATAAACTACCTATCATACAACTACTTAAACGAAGCCACCATAAGGTATAACCTCGTAAGGTTATTCCCTATATACTATGGTCACCTAATGTGCTTGGTCGGATCCTAATGATCGACCAAACGGGTCGGGTTCGAAAGTATAAGCGATTGTTTAGATCGCTTACCTTACGACCCTATCTAAGCACTAAACTAAAAGTGACGAGCTAAGCATGTTAAAACATGCTTAACTAAGTTTAGAAAACAGGTTTGGTATCAAAACAAACGATTTTGATACCCATAAGTAGTTTGGTTACAAAATACGCAAGAATACGTATTTTGACCGAAACTACGGCTCGTCACTGAGCCTAGATAACGTGGTAATCAGTAGGTATAGTCACTAGGGACTATAACCATCGTGATCACGCTCACGTTATGAAGTTCAAACGAACTTTGCATCGACCATAAACTGGTCAATGCAGAAAGTCAAACAAAGTTTGACTTTCGGACTCGAAAAGCAATAAAAGAACGAAAGAGGACTTACGAAGGGTCCCCGAATGCTAATCCCGATCCAAGTAACTCAGGTATGAAACGAAGGTTCCAACTTAGAGCCCAAATGATCAGATTTGTGGGTTTTGAAGCAATGGGGGGTGGGTATTTATAGGAAAAGTAGAGCCGTTAGGATCGTTTCTTGAATATCGTGCCACGATCCGAGCCGTACACTTGTCACAAAGTTGTGGTGGTTAGAGATGATGTTTATCAGCTGAAAATGCAAGTTGCAAACATGTGGTTGTGGTTTAATCAGCTGATAATCTGCTGACTGTTTGTTATTATCTGATCTGCAGAACCCATACGCACCGTATGGTAAAGATACCATACGCATCGTATGGTGTAAGTTTGTCAGAATTACAGTTTTGGTCCCTGCAGTGTAATCAGCCCATTTTCGACACGTTTAAGGCCCGTTAACCCCATTTCAAAGCTCTAAAATGAAGTTAAAGTATAGGGAACTTAAAACATGCTCAAAAATATCTCAGATGTCGGTTCGTTTAGCCGTACGGTTGCGTTGTTCGGTTAATTACGACGGAATGCGCATAAGCGCGAAAAATGATCCAAATGACGCAACGAATGGATTTTTCTTATGGCGAACACTAAAATATAATGTAGTCATGCTTTCATAAATTTTTGGATGTCCGGATGTATTCAGAACGTAAATTATGCGCGAAAATGCAAACTTGTGCACTTTTTGACACTTTTAGTCCCTGGATGACCCAAAAGTTTATTTTAGCACACCGAACCCCTCAAAGCCTATTTCTAAGCTATGTAAAGGATATTTAAGGTGTGTTTAACTTATGGTCATGTTCCGGAATGTTCGTTACAGTTCAAATTGACATACTTTCGCAGTTTGTCATATTTAGTCCCTGTAGTCGAATTAACTTGTTTTTGCCATACCAAAGCCTTCAAAACTTATTTCTAAGTTATGTAAAGGTTATTTAAGGTATGTTGAGTATATGTTGATGTTCCGGAGTATTTCTCGCATTAAACTGAGTACGTTTACGCACTAGTTTGCGTATAACTCTCAAGAAAGCGATGTAGAGTTTGAAATTACATAAAAGTCAAAACATGAAAAATGTAAATCATAACAAAACAAACATTGGGATCAAATAACATTGTTTTATTGATAATAGAACTGTTCACAATGATTACAAGCACAGTTGTTACACAAATGGGTCGGGTTCGAAGGTATAAGCGATTTATTAGATCGCTTACCCTTACGACCCTAGACAACGTGGTAATCAGTAGGCATAGTCACAAGGGACTACAACCATCGTGATTACAATCACGTTGCAAAGTTCAAATGAACTTCGCATTGACCATAAACTGGTCAATGCAGAAAGTCAAACAAAGTTTGACTTTCGGACTCGAAAGCAATAAAAGAACGAAGGAACACTTACCAAGGGTCCCCGAATGCTAATCTAGATCAAAATAACTCAGGTATGAAACAATGGTTCCAACTTAGAGTCTTTTTTATCAGATTCTTGTGAGGAAAAGTGAAGGGTGGAGGTGGGTATTTATAGTTTTCGGTTCACCGTTAGGATCGTTTCTTAGAAAAGGGGGAATGATCTAGCCCGTACACTTGTCGTAATGTTGTGGTAACTGATTTTGGCCACCATAGGAGATTAACATGTGGCACATGACCTTTGGGGAGGGTTAAGGGCTGTTAACAGCAGCTGAAAAACAAATTTCTGCATCTGACCCTAGCTTACGGACCTCAAAGCTGACAATGTTGAGGTCCGTAAGGTAACAACTTTACAGAATTGTCAGTTTTAGTCCCTGAAGCCCAGAAACTTGTATTTTGATGCATTTTTGACACTTTTAAGCCCCGTGAACCTCTTTTCAAAGTTATAAAATGAAGTTAAAGTATAGAGAACTCAAAACATGCTCAAAAATATTTCGGATGTCGGTTCGTTTAGTCGTACGGTTGCGAAGTTCGGTTAATTACGACAGAATGCGCATAAGCGCGAAAAAACGATCCAAATGGCGTGACGAATGGATTTTTCTTATGCCAAACACTAAAATAAAATATTTTAGTGCTTACAAAAAATTTTGGATGTCCGGATGTATTCAGAACGTAAGTTATGCGCGAAAATGCAAACTTGTGCACTTTTTGACGCTTTTAGTCCCTGAATGACCCCAAAAGTTTATTTTAGCATACCGAACCCCTCAAAGCCTATTTCTAAGCTATATAAAGGATATTTATGGTATGTTTAACTTATGGTCATGTTTCGGAATGTCCGTTACAGTTCAAATTGGCATACTTTCACAGTTTGTCAAGTTTAGTCCCTGTAAGCGAATTAACTTGTTTTTGCCATACCAAAGCCTTTAAAACTTATTTCTAAGTTATGTAAAGGTTATTTAAGGTATGTTAAGCCTATTTCACTTTTCCGGAGTGTTCGTTGGATTAAACTGGTTATATTTACGCATCAGAGCGCGTATAACCCTCCAGAAAGCGATTTAAAGCTTAAAATCGAACAAGAGTTGATATGTGCAAACGATACACATATTTTTACAAATCCCCAGTATGAAATACAATATTTCATTAGTTTGGCATTTGTTTGATTGTTGAAGTGACACAGGTTTCACAAGTAGAATTGGTTTAAAATAAACTAGTTGATTACTAGTTGAAATCCAAGTATAAGTTACATGTTTTAGTTATTAGATATTTGTATGGTGTGTTATGATGTTCGGGGACCATAACTAGCTTGGTAATGTTAAAATAGTGCTTCTAGTGTAAATTTGGTGTTTCGGGTAGTGTCCGGTTGTTCGTTTGGTTACCGGTTTGTTAAGATGTTATACTTTGCAGTTAGTGTGCTTTATGTACCCTTTTATGACACTTTTGGTTCCCGACACTTAGGAAAGCATTCAGGACCATTTAAGCATATTTCTGCAAGATATTAGTGTGTTTAAATGCTGATTTATGATGAATTTTACTGAATTCAGCACTTTATGTGAGTTTTAGGCACTTTCCAGCACTTAAACTATCACTAGAAAGACAGTTTTGTGATCCTTACTTTCCTACACACTATACTAGTGTCATACTTGATTTCTGGCCCATTATGTGTCTTAATACACTGTCTGCCTATATGCTGAGTTCTGTCAGCATTTTCCTGATTTATCTAATAACTGTGCTAACTGTGTTTTCTGCATCATTTGAGTCAAATAAGCTTTCATGCATTAATGATATATCATTTGCAATAAGTGATGCACATGTATGTATATGGAAATAATCAGTAAGCAGTTAATTGTAAATCAGCATAGTCATTAAGCACTAATCAGGGTTTAATTAATTGTACGAATACCTGAATTTTTTACAGTTGTCACATTCTCCCCCTGTTAAGAAAATTTCATCCCAAAATTTTAAGCTTCACTACTAGCTGTAGGGGTGTTAGCAAATAAATGTGGGTATTTAGCTTTCATACGGTGTTCACGCTCCCATGTAAACTCTGGGCCGTGACGTGCGTTCCACCGAACCTTGACGAGTCTAACACTACTCCTCCGAGTTTTGTTAACTTTCAAGTCAGTAACCTCAACAGGTTCTTCGGTAAAGTGGAGTGTGTCGTCAATGTGAACTTCATCAGCAGGAATGACCACTGTCTCTTGTGTTGGACTCTTCTTTAGATTAGATACATGAAATGTATCATGAACACCATTGAGTTCTGCTGGTAGCTCCAACTTGTAAGCTACAGGACCAATCCTTTCCAGGATTTTGAATGGTCCGATAAATCATGGGTTTAACTTACCACGCTTCCCAAAGCGTGCCACACCTTTCCAAGGTGAGAATTTCAATAGAACCATATCTCCCACTTCAAATTCCAAAGGTTTTCTTCTTCGGTCCGCATAACTCTTTTGTCGATCATGAGCCGCCTTAATGCGCTCTCGGATCTGTACGATCTTTTATGTGTTTTCCTGGACCAATCCGAGACCAACTAGATGTCTATCACTTGCATCTGCCCAGCATAACGGTGATCGACCCTTTCGTCCGTAGAGAGCTTCAAACGGTGCAGCTTGAATGCTTGTATGGTAGCTTTTGTTATAGGAGAACTCAACCAAAGGTAGGTGAGCATCCCAACTGCTACCCAAGTCCATTACGCAAGCACGTAGCATATCTTCAAGAGTCTGAATCGTTCTCTCACTCTGACCATCTGTCTGTGGATGAAAGGCAGTACTCAGATTCAACTAAGAACAAAACGCTTCTTGAGGATTATCAAATCCTTGACACAAATCTCCTATCTCTATCAGAAATAATCGAGATAGACACTCCATGACGTGCGACTATCTCTTTTAGGTACAACTCAGCTAGCTTGCCTGTGTTATCCTTTTCTCTTATTGGCAAAAAGTGTGCAGATTTAGTCAAACGGTCTACGATTACCTAAATCGTATCATGACCTCTGGGTGTCTTGGGCAACTTGGTTATGAAATCCATTGAGATCTGCTCTCATTTCCACATGGGTATCTCAGGTTGCTGCAGAAGACCTGAAGGCTTCTGATACTCGGCCTTCACTTTCGCACCAGTTAAACATTTTCCAACATAAGTAGCCACATCACCCTTCAGTCTTGGCCACCCATAATAATCCTTCAAATCCTGGTACATCTTGTCCGATCCTGGGTGGATCGAGTACCTCGATTTATGAGCTTCATAAAAAATAGCATCTCTCAGACCACCAAAGAGGGTGGTTATGTATTTCAAGCAAGAAAGTCAAACAATGTTTGACTTTCAGCTTTGACCATGATTTGGTCAAGACAAAGTTCGTTTGAACATTGCAACGTGAGCGTAATCACGATGGTTATAGTCCCTTGTGACTATACCTACTGATTACCACGTTGATTAAGCGAAGTGACGAGTCAAAGTTTCAGTCAAAATGCACGATTATGTGCATTTTGCGATGAAACTATTTTTGGGTATCAAAACATTTTGTTTTGATATCAAACCTGTTTTCTTACTTAGTTAAACATGTTTTAACATGTTTAACTCGTCACTTTTAGTTTAGTGCTTATATAGGGTCGTAAGTCAAGCGGTCTTGACAACCGCTTAGACTTTCGAACCCGACCCGTTTGGTCGATCATTAGGATCCGACCAAACATATTTGTGACCATAGTTGTATAAGGGTTATACCTTATGGTCACTTAGTTTAATTAGTTGTATGATAGGTAGTTTATATGCCTTAGGAAAATGACCAAAAGGCCCTTTTCATGCATAATTTGAATTTAAGCATATGTAACTTAATTTTTGACACTTAAACTGATTATGAAACATATTTAAACATGTTAGGGCATATAATACTTGTCATAGGACTAGTTAGGCTACTCGTTTGCGCTTTTGCGCAAATGATGCGTTAAAGTAGCGTAGACTACCTTAACGGGTCATAACGGGTCGTAAGCACTAAGGATAGGTTCCGAATCAGAATGTAGGCTTTGTTAAACCATATCACATGGGTTCCAACACTCATTTGGTTTATGAGACCTCCTTCTACCCGATCTCCTGATTTAGGTGCCGTTTATTAACATTGTGATCCGATACTAGGTGCCACTTGATTCCTTTATTGCCGAGCTTTGTTTAGTTCACTTTAATAGAGGATACTTTGTAATTCAATGTGAGTACATAGTTCCCCTGTTTTACTGTTTTCGATTGTTTTGGGGTGATTCATATCTGCTAAACGATTTCGATGTTTTCAAAAACGAATACTATGGTTTATATTAAACACAACGATTTTGATAATGTGAACGAACTTGTTGGGACGTTAATACATAACACGAATGACATTCATTAACAATGATCAAGCCGACCAGTAGTATGTTATGGTACCATAGGATCTGACAAATCCCGTTATCGGACTATCGCCATGGTTATGTATGGGGGTTATATGGGTAACGACAGAACCTGATGATTGTTAACTTACCCTTTGATGGTTTGTTAATACGAGTTGAACGATGGACGAGTCATACAGGTTTGTATGTGTTCAACGAGACGACCAAAAGTTAGTTTTCACAATTAAAACACGAACGATTTGAATGATTTGAACGATTGGAACGAATTGAACGATTGAATGATGGTTTATAACACAAACGAGTAGAATGATTTGAATGAATGGTTTTGATAACACAAACGATTGAAAACAAGTACAATTTTAACGATTAGTTTTTGGTACGTGATTAGATAACGGGACGAGATTAACATGATAAAAGCATGGTAGATACGCCGCTGGTACTTCTTATATATAAGTGCTTTTATCATATTACATTCCGTGGCGTTATTTAGTTCACTTGGACGAACGATTTCAAACAATGATACACAACGATGTTTACTAAATGATATAAACCATACGAGTTTCATTACAAGAATGATTTACAATTTGGTTTACAAAGACAACTGTTTTAGTCAAGATTCATGGCAACGAGGTTTTATAAACTATAACCAACATTGTTTTAAGTTGGTTAATCATATTGCAATACAAAACACTTTTCAAAACATGGTTTTCGATTATTGACTCTTGCAGTCGTACGAGGTATTGCAACATGTATACAAGCTATGAATCAGACACGCTCACAAAACCTATGTGCTCGCCGGCATTTCTTTTGTTAGTGTAGTATGTCTATCGCCTCCATCAATCAAGATCGTAGCATATCGGAAAGTTTAACAGGAAATTAACGTTGTTAAAGGCTATCCGATCGGATACCTACTCGATGGAGAGCGATAGTGTTAGAGAGAGAAGCTAGTGGGAGAAAGTGTTGTGTACGTGATTCAGGTGCTGTACGTTTTCAGATCAAACAATAGAATCACAGTTATAATTACGTCTTGTGTGTTCAGTCACGTTCGTGTACGGATTCCGCACGTTACACGAGTCGGTTCGCAATCGTTACGGAGTCAAAAACCGGTCCTACAAGTGGTATCAGAGCAGGAGCTCGATTGCACAGATCAATCACATAGATTCGTACAGGATTGCATCACATTCAGATCCAAATCTCATCCAGATTTGTCAAATTTCATCATTTTTCTATCTTTTACACTTTTTGTCCGAAAATCTCAAAATTAACATGGCTTTTACGGTTAAAATTGGCTGATTTTTGGATATTATATGCGAAAATCATAGATCTATAACCCTACAAAATTTCAGATCAAAACTCCAAGTAATTTGAGAGATATCAATATTTTTCTGTCTCATTTGTTCAAACATATTCGCTGTTGTTCTTGAGGATGTTCATCGATCGGATAGTAATCTGATCGGATGACTACCTGATCCGTTGTACATTGATTTGTTAAAACTCATTAGTGTCAAGTCTCGGATTGCGGCCCGATCAGATCACTACCCGATCCATTGTGTGTCATTAAAAGGTGATTGTCAACGTATCGGATTCCCACCCGATCGGACAGCACCTCACCCGATCGGACAGCCTCTCACTCAATCGGATCACCATCCGATCCGTTGCCACCTGATCATTATTACTATTGACTTTGTCTTACTTCACTCGATCGAATACTCATCCGATCAAGTTGTTTGATAGTGTTTGAACTGGTCGTTTTGTTTGGTCATATTCAGGTGATTCGAGGAGCATCATGGCTAAAGAATTTTACAATACGTTCTACAAAGCTTTCACATCAGAATCATCGGAAACTTCAACAGTCACACCGAAATCAATAACAAAAACAATAAATGATAACATAAAACATGATAACTTCTATGGAACCTATTCGAAACCACCTAAACTTGAGAATATAGAAGATTATACTTGATGGAAAGAGAGATTCCTGAACTGGACCAAGGCATATGCTCACGAGAGCTGGTTCTGCTTAGAGTTTGGATACAGTCGACCGATCAATGACAAGCATGAAGAGATTCATCTCAATGATCTTTCTGATGAAGACAAATGGAAATTTTCATATGAGTAGAAGATGATAGCATTGTTCCAACAATCTATCCGAGATGATATATTTTCTTTGTTAAATCATGATGGGTCATCAAAATCGGTTTGGTAAGTGTTAAGGGTTAAAGCTGAGGGTGGCAAACAAATTAAAAAGAATAAAATTGCTCTATTAAAAAAGGAGTTTGATTTGTTTGATAGTTTAAAGGGAGAGATAGTGAGGCAAATGATTGAACGTTTTTGCCATTTAAAAATTGAGTTAGACAGATTTGGAGTTGTGAAAACACGTGAGGAAGTAATTGAAAAAATAATTGAAGCGTTACCACGCGCTGATCAGTGGCAAACGTTTGTTTTTATTTTGAAAAATGATGTTTTATATGATACGATTACTCTCGATGTGTTAGTTGAAAAGATTGAAACTCATGAGCTTGAATTGCAGAAACAGAGGAAGATGAGCAGTTCTTCACATCAACAGAATGTTGATCTTTATTATAAAGGTAGCACACCTTCGGTGACAGTCGGTGAATCACCAAAGACAGCATTCAGTGTTGAAAAATAAAAAGAACCACAGAAAAGCTCATCAAGCTACAATCCAGGTTATCATTCATCTTCTGCAAAAGCAAATCCTGAAGAATCGAAAGAAATTCTTTGCAACATTGCTTTGAAACTGAAGAATTCTTCGGCTATGAGCATCAATGCAGCAAAAAAACAAATGAGTTTTCTGGCCTCTGTGTTAGAGTCATGCGAAGGTTTAGTATCTGGAAAAATTGGAAACTCAGAGCTGACAAAGGAAGACTACGACCAGATCAACCCAGCAGAAATGGAACTCATTGACATACACTGGTGTTTAGCAAGTTGCATTCGAAGAACTCAGAGGTATATGGAGATTACTGGGAAGCAGTCAATAGGTGGTCTGTCAACAAAGCTGGGATTCGATAAATCCAAAGTGACCTGCTTCAAATGTAAGCAAAAAGGTCATTTCGAAAGAGAATGCAAAAATTCTGAAGTTGACGAAACTGAGAAACCTTTCAATGATGATTATTACCGAAAGGCGATTTACCACCGTAGCAAAGAAGAGCCGAAACTGATTGAAAATAATCCCAAAGAGAAGTCAAGAGCATGTGCAGTAATCCATGATGATGAAGGGTTTGACTGTAGCGAATTCCTTCCAGAAGATGATATTGTTGATGACCGTCTCACAGCTCATGGCAGAACTGTATCAAAGAGCAAACATCATGCTCTTATTGCTGAAATCAAGGAGAAAACACGAGAAGAAATTCTGAAAGAGAAAATCGAAAGAGAAAGATTCTTTGTAGGGTGTAGAATTGAGAAAATGCAAGAAGAATGTGAAGATGCAAATTATTGTGGGAGATACGACAAGAAAAGAGATTGCTATGTCAACAAAAATGGTGATCCTGTCATTCATAGAAAAGATGTGGTTTTCAATGATGTTCTTGCAGTAATTCCTCTGTCTGGTGAATATTACTCAAATGTAAAAGATAAAACTTATCTGAAGAGGCTGGACAAGATAATTCATGATGTGATGACCGCGAGTTTGAGAAAGAGGGATGAAGAAAGAATAAAGAAGAATGTTGAAATTTTGGTGGATGATCTGAAGAAGGTCGCTGAGGTAGAAGAAAAAGTTGCTAAGAAAGAAGCTGTTACTGGAGAACAGCAGATTGATGATAAAGAAGAGAAGAAAGATGAAGAAGAAGTGAAAATAGAGAGTTTGGATGATGATGTTATTGGTAGTGAAGCTGGTAGTGGTGAAGAAGAACAGAAGAAAAATGTTGATCCGATAGAGACAGCAGAAAAAGCGTAGGTGCCAAGCACTGAGGTAAAATCTGATCCTGAAATATTAAATGAAACAATTGAACAATGCAAGAAATGCATGAAAACATGTAGTGCTTGTACTGAAAAGGATGAAAAATTCAGAACAAGAGACTTAGAATTCACTAAAATCGAAGTAGTTTTCAAAAATAAATGCAAAGAAATGTTAGAAAAATGAAAAAGTTTTAAAAGAAAATGATGAAAAACTCACACAAAAATGCAATAATTTAGAAAAAGAAAATGAGATTTTGAAAGAAAAAGTTTCAAAAATGACTGAAGAGTGTTTACAAAGAGAAAATTCTTTCCAAGAAATGAAAAAGGAACACGATTCAATAAAATTGGCTTATCACATTACAAAAGAGTCATATGAAGATGTGAAAAGTCAAATGAAACTTGTTCAATCAAGATTGAGATACTGTTCTGAAACAACTGATACGCTAAAGAGACAGTGTTCAATAAAGCAACAAGTTGTTAATTCTTATATTGAGGATGTTGCTAAGTTGAAGCGTCAAATAGCTGATTTAGAACAGGATAACAACAAGTTAAAAAGCTATCATGCGTCATCATATGTGCTTGAAAGAATTTTCAACATAAAACCGGGTGATGATGATTCTGAGAAAAACAAAAAGGGTATTGATTCTGAATTTCATCAAGTTCCACCACCGGAAAAGTTCGCATTTTATGATGATGAGAAGGTCGAAAAAGCTTTCAACCTGGTCGATCAATTGCCAGATAACATTGACATAACCTATTCCAAATCTGATGATTCTAGTGATTCAGATGTGGTAGGTAAGGTCGTTGAAAGTATTTTGAAAGAAGAGTCATTTGAAACAGGTAAATCTGAATCACAGGATGAAAATGAAGGTAGTTTTCATGAAGGTTATTTGAAAAAATTGAAAATCTAAGAAAATGCGAATGATGATTCAAAAGGATTGGTATATACCATGATACGATCAGACAAGTTATTCTCAGATCGTGAAGTCCCGATTCAGAATGTGATTTCATAAAAGATTGATAAAGTTTTCAAAGTGATTGAAATTGAAAAGTCTGAGATTCCAAAGTTTGCTGGAAAGAGCCACAAAACTTTTTATAGCCAACCTGGTTACAAAAAGAAAAACATGAAGGCTGGGTTGGGTTATAAAAAGAAACAAAATTGGAAAAGAAATGAAACTCCAAATCATTAACAAAAGATGAACTTTGTTCATGGAACAAGTTCAGAAGAAGAGAAAGAACTCCAATTTAAACGACAGCCTAATGAAGAGTTCTATGCTCAGAAAAAGCAACAACAACAGGTCAAAGATTTGTCCAAGAGAACACGTTTCAAATGTGATCAAACAGGACATCTTGCTCGCAAGTGTCCAAATCCGAAACCTGTTGATGTTGAGAAAAAGAAGTCTAATGTTGAAAAACAGAAATCTGAGGATGTGAAACAAAGGTCAACCAGATTTGATTCAAAACAAACTTGGAGGTACAATACAAACAAGTTTGCTTCGATCAAACTTGGAAATCAAACCCAATTAGGTTTGATTCAAGACAAACTTGGAATTCTCACACACCCAGATTTAGAACAACACAGAGATGGAAAACAACTGTTGGTGCAATGAAACCAAATGAGTTTTGGAAACCAAAAGTTGTTGTTCAAAATTAAAATGTTCAAAAAGATTCACACTTTTACAAAAGAGGTGCTCTAAAAGGTCAAAAATGGACTGTTAAGAAACAAATGACTTCGGTAAATGAAGAAAAAGATGATGACAAAAATGATAAGTTGTTTGTTCCAAATGACAAAAATTTTCTGAAATTAAATGAAGATTATTGTGTTGAAATGCCTAAGGTCCAACAGACCTAGGCTAAATTGTTCAAGTAATTGAGTAATTTGAATGTGCAGGAGCTTCAGAAAGAGGATGAAAATCAAACCAACGAAGGAAGCAGCCTGGCACGAGAGGAAGAGGCTGCTGGTCCGTGTGATTGTTAAACAGGGAGTTTGATTTCTGTACATAAATAATCAATATTTCAAAACCCTAAAAAATTGAAAACATTAAAAACCAAAAATATGTTTTTATTTTGTCAAATATTTGAAAAATAAAAAAAAAATGTTTGTTTTTAAATTTGTCAAAAATCAAAATTTAAAAAAATATGTTACGAGAATATGCCGAAACCCTCACGGCGGAACAAACATGATTAATTTCACAAGATTGAAAAAACGGGTTTCAAACTGTCGAAAATCAATGGGTTGTAAATCATGGTGGTACGTTATATTTTTTTCTGCAATACAGAGCACGAAAATCAGAAAATGGATGGCAAGACAAAGATATCTACACCGGTTTGTCAATTTTTTTTTTAAATGTTTTGAATTTTAGGGGGAGTAAGAAAATTTCAGAAAATCCAAAAAAATTAGAAAATTTTAAAAAGCCAAAAACAAGATAAAATTCAAAAATGAGTTTTTGTGTATAAAGAGGAAATGATAGTACATCAGTAGACAATCACAGTACGCTAAAGAAATGTAAAGTAAAATGTGATAAACGGTCTCACTGATGATTTGCCAGTAGGTTTTTACACGCTTAGTAGATTGTTTTCGAGATATAAACCTAAATATCATATACTTACTTATCTCGTGGGGAACATCTCTCGGATATATGGGTAACCCACGAAATCTTGTTTGAGAGATTTCCTGATTCTGAGATACTAGGTCTTTATACTTTTTGATATCTGGGGTATTTTACCTGATCTTCTGATATTGCGGAAGCAATGACCTAGACCTCGTATAATACTTTACACGCTGTAAAAGCTTACTCTCTGCTTAAAAATTGATAAATATCGAAAGATACAAATCAAGAACAATTGTAAAGAAGATTCCTAAAGGGAACACACCTAAAGTCGAGCCTTTATCTCTTTGACTGAACGGAAGTTCATACCTGAGCTCTCAAGGTCTCGCACTAACCCAGAAAACAGATATCAAATTAGTATATTCACCTGTAAGACTGAATCTAGGGAATTTCGATACGGGAGTATATTCTGAGGTGGGACACGCGAATAAGTTTAAGTCCTTAAAACACTAATCATGTATCTCGAATCAGTTGAACTTTGTGTGAAAATTTAAGTGGATCAATATACTGACAATCTATGTGAATCGTTTAGAACTTAAAGTGTTTAAAGCTCAACGGTGCTAGTGATTTGTCAAAAACTGATATGATCCCCTGACGCGAACTCAAACTAAAATATTATCTGTAAATATTTTTGTAAATATTTCTTTGCTGCATTACATTTCAGAAAAATACAAAAAGATTTTGATTTCACTTTATTTTCGACAACCGATGTCTGAAAGCTGAGTTTCAAAATCTAAGTTTGCTAATCGTGTTTCTGAAAATAAACAAGTTCAGTAATTTGAAACTTGAAGTTTTAAAATCAAAATTCAAAAATAGTTTGTGATATCTCCAAGGTCATTAAATTGGACTTGGACGATTAATTATGAGGGAGTTGGATTCTTAAATTGTGAAAACATGCTGAAAAGAGCTAGATTTTGATGTTGGATTCTTAATACTGCCAAATCCTTGAAGATTGTTGAGAGGGGAATGAAGTCAAGTGAATCCTGGATATATTCATATTATTATATCTTAGAGCTAGGTTCTTGATTAAAAGTTTCTGAAGAGCCAGGTCACAATTCCTGGACAATCGAAAACGCTTTCACTGTTGAAATCTTTTAGCTTATGTGACACCTGGGTCACTGTGACCATCAAACAAATACCAAGCCAATGAAATGTTATATTTCATACTTGGGATCTGTATAAATATGTGTATCTTTTGCACATATCATTTCTTGTTCGATTTCGGGCATTAAATCGCTTTCTGGAAGGTTATACGCAAGCTGATGCGTAAATATAACCAGTTTAATGAAACAAACACTCCGGAATAGTGAAATAGGCTTAACATACCATAAATAACCTTTACATAACTTAGAAAAAAGTTTCAAAGGCTTTGGTATGGCAAAATCAAGTTAAATCGCTTACAGGGACTAAAGTTGACAAACTGCGAAAGTATGCCAATTTAAACTGTAACAGGCATTTCGGAACATGGACATAAGTTAAACACACCCTAAATATCCTTTACATAGCTTAGAAATAGGCTTTGAGGGGTTCGGTGTGCTAAAATAAACTTTTGGGTCATTCAGGGACTAAAAGCGTCAAAAAGTGCACAAGTTTGCATTTTCGCGCATAACTTACGTTCTGAATACCGCCGAACATCCAAAAATTTATGTTAGCACTAAAATATTTTATTTTAGTGTTTGGCATAAGAAAAATCCATTCGTCGCGCAATTTGGATCGTTTTTCGCGCTTATGCGCATTCCGTCGTAATTAAGCGAACATCGCGATCGTACGACCAAACGAACCAACATCCGGCATATTTTTGAGTATGTTTCATGTCCAAAATGTTTAGGCTTCATTTTAGAGCCTTAAAGTTGGCTTGACGGGCCTTAGAAGTGCCGGAAATGGGCTTAAGGCATAACAGGGACCAAAACTAACAATTGTTGAAAGTTGTTTCTGACCAGACAGGCCAGGCGGCCCGCGTAAGTCTTATGTGACCTCTTACGTGGCCCGTGTCAGCATCCTAGATCAGAATAATCAGTTTTAACAGCTGTTTACAGCTGTTAAACACCCAAAACACCTTTCCACATGTTGATCTCTGATGGTGGGGGGCCAATTTGGGTTCCATAACATTCCAACAAATGTATGGACAAGATCAAGGCACGTTATTCGATAAATGATCCTAACGGTCTTGTAAATCCTATAAATACCCATCCATCCCAACTCAAAACCCACTTCATTTATGATTTTCTCTATGTTGGGGTGTCCTAGCACTTCATACCTGAGAAATATTTGGAGATCGAACCTTTCGGGGACCCTTTGTAAGTGTTCTTTCGTTCTTTTCATTCGTTTTAGCGTTAAAGTCAAACTTTGTTTGACTTTCTGCAATGACCAGGTTATGGTCAATGCGAAGTTCGTTTGAACTTCATAACGTGAGCGTAATCACGATGGTTATAGTTCCTAGAGACTATACCTACTGATTACCACGTTATCTAGGCTCAGTGACGAGTCGTAGTTTCGGCCAGAATACGTATTCTTGCGTATTTTGTAACCAAACTACTTACGGGTATCAAAACTGTTTGTTTTGATACCAAACTTGTTTTCTAACTTAGGTAAGCATGTTTTAACGTGCTTAGCTCGTCACTTTTAGTTTTGTGCTTGTCTAGGGTCGTAAAGGTAAGCGATCTAAACAATCGCTTATACTTTCAAACCCGACCCGTTTGGTCGATCATTAGGATCCGACCAAGCACATTAGGTGACCTTATGGTCACGACGTTTAGTTAGTTGTATAATAGGTAGTTTATATGCCTTAGGTAAATTACCAAAATGCCCTTTTCATGTATAATTGGTAATTTAGCATATGTAACCTAAACTTTTGTCACATAACTGATTATACAACATGATTAGACTTGTATAGGCATATAACACTTGTCATAGGACTAGTTAGACGTCTCGAACGCGCTTTGCGCGCACGACGCCCTAAAGTAGCGTAAGCTACCTTAATGGGTCGCGATGGGTCAAAAGCACTTAGGCTAGGTTTCATTGTAATATGTAGGCTTTGTTAAACCATATTACATGAGTTCCCATACTCATTCGGTTTACGAGCCCTCATTCTGTCCGATCCTCCGGTATAGGTGCCGTTTGATTTCCGTGATCTCTATCATTGCTTGGTGGTTATCCTAGGACTTCTAAGCAATCTCAGGTGAGTACATAGACCCCTCTTTTACTGTTTTCAAACTGTTTTGGGGTGAAACACATGTGCCTACTTGTTACTTTCATGCTTTCCTGTTTTCACATCATATACTTGCTATGTTCATTAGTACATTTATAGTACATGTTTTACATTACATTTCATGCTATGTATGCCCATTGTGTGCATTCTTAGTACATTGTTTTACATTACATTTCATGCTATGTATGTCCATTGTGTGCATACTTAGTACATTGTTTTACATTACATTTCATGCTACGTATGTCCATTGTGTGCATACTTAGTACATTGTTTTACATTACATTTCATGCTATGTATGTCCATTGTGTGCATACTTAGTACATTGTTTTACATTACATTTTGTTGCATATGCTCATCCAGCATATGAACACATTATATTGCATTATGTGAACCATTTGACAATAGACATTTGACTTTACCTAAACATTTCTACAATTGTTAAACATTACATCTTGATGGTTTGGTTTGAGTAAGTGATTTAAGTAACGAGGCGTGTGTAATATGATACAAGAACGGTGGATACGCCGCTGGTACATCCTATATAAAAGTGTTTGTATGGTATTACATATCGTAGCGTTATTTGAATCATTTCAATTTGAGACATATAACATTTTATACAAATAACATACTTTTCACAAGACATTGATTTACAAACAACTTATCTTATACAAACTCATTTTTACATGGTTATTCATTTAACCATACATTATTCTCTTATTTATACATATCATCTGAACTTCTTGTTTTTCAAACGATTTACAAAACAAATCAATCTACAAGGTTCATGACTAAACATTATTAAACATTTTCTTAAACTTACAAGTCATGTATCCTATTTTCACAAAACCTATGTATCTCACAGGCATTTTTATGCTGACGTACCTATTTTCACATGTGTTTTCAAGAGTTGATGCATAAGACTTATCGAGACATACTTAGGCAGACATGTGCCTTAGTGACTTTAAACGAGACAAGAAATAGTTAATTTTTGTTATGTACTCTTTGTTTCTTGTTTTAAACGATGTAAACTCTCTTGTTTGATTAATAAAACGAAACATTAATTGCCATGGAATTGAAACAATTAATTCTGTTACAATACTCCCCGACGTTTCCGCCACGTTTCGTTGCCTCACATGGTCGGGGTGTGACAGAAAAGATGGTATCAGAGCCCATGGTTATAGGGAATTAGGTTATTAGTAATGCTTTGACCTAGTCTATAACCTTCCAAGGACCTTAACGCGAGTTTACTTGGGTTTAGTCATAAAACAATACCGTTACCTATCCTTAGGCGACGACCTCCACAAGAACATAAATTTCAAAACCGCCTTGAAAACTAATCGTCTGTTCTAGGATGATGGATTACTAGGTTTTGAACCCTCTGTTGTAAGGTTTTGAACCCTCTGTTATATGGTTTTGAACCCCTTTGAATTTTCAAAATCTCATCAAGGTTTTGGGTCCTAAATAATGTGAACACGTGCAAACTGGAAGAGTGAATGCTTGTACCCTGAGTTTTCTGTCTAAGGCTAGAGTGTTCGTACAAATCCACATAATCGGACCAGTCATTCTTACCTGGGAACTCTTGGGGTGAGTGTCCACTTATAGGCGAGCATGTCTTCGCGATATTTAGGAATCATTTTAGACCCTTAAAGTTGTTTCTGACCAGACAGGCCAGGCGGCCCCGTAAGTCAGCATCCCAGATTAGAATAATCAGTTTTAATAGTTGTTTACAGCTTATAAACACCCAAAACACCTTTCCACATGTTGATCTCTGATGGTGGGGGGCCAATTTGGGTTCCATAACATTCCAACAAATGTATGGACAAGATCAAGGCACGTTATTCGATAAACCATCCTCACGGTCTTGCAAATCCTATAAATACCCATCCATCCCAACTCAAAACCCACTTCATTTCTGATTTTCTCTAAGTTGGGGTGTCCTAGCACTTCATACCTGAGAAATATTTGGAGATCGAACCTTTCAGGGACCCTTTGTAAGTGTTCTTTCGTTCTTTTCATTCGTTTTAGCGTTAAAGTCAAACTTTGTTTGACTTTCTGCTTTGACCAGGTTATGGTCAATGCGAAGTTCGTTTGAACTTCATAACGTGAGCGTAATCACGATGGTTATAGTCCCTAGAGACTATACCTACTGATTACCACGTTATCTAGGCTCAGTGAAGAGTCGTAGTTTCGGCCAGAATACGTATTCTTACGTATTTTGTAACCAAACTACTTATGGGTATCAAAACCATTTGTTTTGATACCAAACTTGTTTTCTAACTTAGTTAAGCATGTTTTAACGTGCTTAGCTCGTCACTTTTAGTTTTGTGCTTGTCCAGGGTCGTAAAGGTAAGCGATCTAAACAATCACTTATACTTTCGAACCCAACCCGTTTGGTCGATCATTAGGATCCGACCAAACACATTAGGTGACCTTATGGTCACGACGTTTAGTTAGTTGTATAATAGGTAGTTTATATGCCTTAGGTAAATTACCAAAGTGCCCTTTTCATGTGTAATTGGTAATTTAGCATATGTAACCTAAACTTTTATCACATAACTGATTATACAACATGATTAGACTTGTATAGGCATATAACACTTGTCATAGGACTAGTTAGACGTCTCGAACGCGGTTTGCGCGCACGACGTGCTAAAGTAGCGTAAGCTACCTTAATGGGTCTCGATGGGTCAAAAGCACTTAGGTTAGGTTTCATTGTAGTATGTAGGCTTTGTTAAACCATATTACATGAGTTCCCATACGCATTCGGTTTACGAGCCATCATTCTATCCGATCCTCCGGTATAGGTCCGGTTTATTAACATAGTTACCTATATTAGGTGCCGTTTGATTTCCGTGATCTCTATCATTGCTTGGTGGTTATCCTAGGACTTCTTAGCAATCTCAGGTGAGTACATAGACCCCTCTTTTACTGTTTTCAAACTGTTTTGGGGTGAAACACATGTGCCTACTTGTTACTTTCATGCTTTCCTGTTTTCACATCATATACTTGCTATGTTAATTAGTACATTTATAGTACAAGTTTTACATTACATTTCATGCTATGTATGCCCATTGTGTGCATACTTAGTACATTGTTTTACATTACATTTCATGCTATGTATGTCCATTGTGTGCATACTTAGTACATTGTTTTACATTACATTTCATGCTATGTATGTCCATTGTGTGCATAATCAGTACATTGTTTTACTTTACATTTCATGCTATGTATGTCCATTGTGTGCATACTTAGTACATTGTTTTACATTACATTTTGTTGCATATGCTCATCCAGCATATGAACACATTATATTGCATTATGTGAACCATTTGACAATAGACATTTGACTTTACCTAAACATTTCTACAATTGTTAAACATTACATCTTGATGGTTTGGTTTGAGTAAGTGATTTAAGTAACGAGGCATGTGTAATATGATACAAGCACGGTGGATACGCCGCTGGTACATCCTATATATAAGTGTTTGTATGGTATTACATATCGTAGCGTTATTTGAATCATTTCAATTTGAGACATATAACATTTTATACAAATAAAATACTTTTCACAAGACATTGATTTACAAACAACTTATCTTATACAAACTCATTTTTACATGGTTATTCATTTAACCATACATTATTCTCTTATTTATACATATGATCTGAACTTATTGTTTTTCAAACGATTTACAAAACAAATCAATCTACAAGGTTCATGACTAAACATTATTAAACATTTTCTTAAACTTATAACTCATGTATCCTATTTTCACAAAACCTATGTATCGCACAGGCATTTTTATGCTGACGTACCTATTTTCACATGTGTTTTCAGGAGTTGATGCATAGGACTTATCGAGACATACTTAGGTGGACCTGTGCCTTAGTGACTTAAAATGAGACAAGAAATAGTTAATTTTTGTTATGTACTCTTTGTTTCTTGTTTTAAACGATGTAAACTCTCTTGTTTGATTAATAAAACGAAATTTTAATTGCCATGGATTTGAATCAATTAATTCTGTTACAACACTCCCCGACGTTTCCGCCATGTTTCGTTGCCTCACGTGGTCGGGGTGTGACAGCTTATGCTGAGAAAGCCTGGGTTTTCGATCCTGGATGATTCAAAAAGTTGTTACTTATAAATGTTTGAGAGTTGCAGATGCTATTCCAGATTACGATCCCGATAGCCGAGTCTAAGGGGGAGTCTGAAGACGAGCTTAATGCAAGGGGGAGCATGCATTCAAGAAGCCAGGTAAGTATCCTGGAGGAGCTTGTATTCGGAAAGCCAGGTGTCGATCCCAAAATCATGGAAGCTTGACGAAAGGGGGAGCCTGAAGAAAAGATTTTACTGAAAGGGGGAGCTGAAGCTGAAGACAGATCCACGGGGATTCTGTTCGAGTAAGAGGGAGTCTGTGTTACTGAAGACGTCAAACTTTCAAGAAGATTCAGAGAGAGAGAGAAAGACAAGACGCTACGAGATTGACTGCAGCAATATCCAAGGGGGAGTCTGTTAGTGCAGTATGTCTATCACCTCCATCAATCAAGATCGTAGCATATCGGAAAGTTTAATAGGAAATTAACGCTGTTAAAGGCTATCCGATCGGATGCCTACTCGATCGGATGGGCTTAGTCCTTTGCCTATATATAGTTGTTGAATGTTAGACTTTAAGGACTTTTGCCATTTTGCACTTTGGAGAGCTATTGTGACAACCCTCATAATCCCATGTAACCGTACAGTTTATTAATAATAATTAATGTGCTTGACGACTGTGTGGCATCACTTAACTGCTTTCTGATATCTGTGTTATGCTTACACGTATTTGTCAATATACTAATAGTGTACAGAAAGGCCACTAAATAGTCCGTTATATTTTCCTGAGTGTTAGAAAGTAAAAACGTTACAAAATATATAAGTAGGACGCTTTACGGATTAATTAAGCATTTTATCGGAACAGTGTCGAACCGAACAACCGGACTATACCCGGAACATGAAAATATTGCCAGTAACGTTATTTTCTTTTTCTGAGCCAGTTAGGGTCCCCTGAATACCCTAACACCCACTGTAAAGCACAACACACTACTAACCGGGTTAATCACTTAACTAACTAGATTAACCTAACTGCATACTTAGTGTTTGGTTGAGTTTGAACTAGGAACCCCCCCCCCCCCCCCCCCTTAACTAACCGTCCCCAAGAGGGGGGACATCCTTTTGTCCTTGCTAGATTATTTTAATCTCTTGTTTCATATCTAGAGAACACTAGATCCTTTGGTTAATCATATTGAATGGTTTATAAATATGCCTCATGGTTTCCTAAACATTTCTCAACCACACTTGAACAAAATCAACTCTCTCTCTCCCTCAAGAAACTCACGGCCAAACACCCCTATATCATCCATCATATTTTCGATTTGGATCTTCATATTCCAAGTCCATACAAGTGTCGAGGATCGCGTATTAGGAAGCTTGGTGCAAGCGGAACGCGAAGGACCTCATTCTATTGCTTTTATCCACTCGATTTTCGACTAGAATCTCCCCTAGCCTCGAGCTAGTAGTAAGTGACTCTAAGCCTCTTCTTGATCTTGTCTAGAGTGGTTAATAAAAGTTTCGTCAGTTAAATATTTCGAACATATAAGATCAAAGTCTAAAAGTTTACTAAAGTGATGAACAAGGTGGTTAATGGATAAATATGTGTGTAAATCATGTAGATCTTGTGTGATTATGATGATTGGGTGATTATCTGATGCTTTACTGAATGATATTAGTATATGATGTTGTTGTGGTCACTAAACTCGTTAACGGAATCGATCGAACACAAGTTAGAAGGTTAAACACTTTAAATCAGAATCTGTCCAACTTTTACAGCCCACTTCTGTTGGCTGTAAACAGGTCTTAACCTCAACGAAAAATCGATATTTTGAATCTAAAATATGTTATTATGAAATACGGTTCTAATGGCACCGGAATCGTAATTTTTGGACTCCGTTTACTATTTTTAAAGTGTTAATTTGTAACAGCAACCTAGGCTGAATTTTGACAGCAATAAATGGGTGTCGTACTTTCAGTCGTAACCTGAGTTTTGTGATGAATCGAACCATGAAAATTTTACTGTAGATGATAACTGAAGTATTTGTAATTACCCCACTGGAATTTCGCAAATCGGACTTACGATGAATTTTTAATAAATTGTTTCGTGGACTGTGGTCAGAAATACATAAATCTGAGTTCAGTCCCGAATATGAATTTTTATAAAATATTGGTGATAAACCGGACCCCGATAGTTTTACACAATAAAATATGGAATGTTTATGATGTTCTATAAAAATTTGGGAATTTTTGGAATAATCTAACTATTTTATTTAAATGTCCGAAAACAGCCGGTTTTGAGTATTAATGCTGAAACGACATAAGTAGTGATTTGCGTGTCTAAATGTCGAGTATGCTATCTGTGAATGATTTGACATGTTATATATGTTATGTGCATTATCGTATGTTTGATTTTGAGTGGGGAATGGACGGGAAACTTAGATGGGCATAAACCGTTACAGTGATGCATGTTGTGTGATAGATACGTGTAGGAACTTTGTGTTCTATTTGAAAGCCACTAAATGACTAACTGGTAAATCATACTAGGACGTGATTGACCGACCTTGACTGTTAGCTATATTGAGAATCTAACCGAGCAAACCGAGGTGAGTTCACACCCTTACTAAGGCATGGGATTTCCGGTGGTTGGGAATGGGATTGAATAACTCTCGTACTATCACTCTATTTATATTACCAACACTACTAGACTACCTACTACTGTCCTCGGATTGAGAAGGGCACGTACGTAAAACCTACGTACACTCACTACTGTCTTCAGATGAGAAGGGCACGTACGTAAAACCTACTTACACTCACACTCACTACTGTCCTCGGATGAGAAGGGCACGTACGTAAAACCTACGTACACTCACACTCACTACTGTCCTCGGATGAGAAGGGCACGTACGTAAAACCTACGTACACTCATACTTAACACCGTCCTCGGATTGGGAAGGACTCTTATGGATACGCCTAGTCTAGTAGCATACATAATGGGAAGCCCCCACTAAATATCGTAAAGGTTTGGGAATCAAGAATAATGGGTAATACTTGGTTATGAAACGAACTTCCGATTCCTGATACGAACTCATTAACTAAACAACCAAACGTGAACTCACTCAACTTTGTTGTTGACTAGTTGTTACATGCCTTACAGGTCGCTAAATGCTTGGAGCTTGCACGGGGAAGGAGTCGTTGTGGAACATGGGTTGTTATATCCCATACTTAATAATTGAACCTATGGAACTTATGTTTGAGACTTTAAACTTATGAACTGTGAACTTATGTTTTGAACTCACGTTTATGCTTCCGCTGTTTAAACCAAACAAGGTTAACTAGCTTTGGTCACCAATCGTATTATGTTTGGTTTTATTTACTTAATTGAATTGTTCAATATGATTGGTGGCTCGATCCTGGTCATGTCACGCCTCCAAGCGGTGATACTCCGCATGGTGGATTTTGGGGGTGTGACAGATTGGTATCAGAGCCATTGGTTATAGTGAACTTGGTTTTTAATAAGGGAAAAAGTTTTTATTAAAACCAGACTATAACCTGTACCGTGCTCAACGATCCACAACGACGCTTCGCTCCACGTGCAAGGCTCGACACCATAAGTGGTATGATTATGTTATATTGTCGGTTAGATAGTTCTCACTGTGCATTAGATAACGTGGTAATTGCTATTTGAACCTTGTGTGCATACTCTCTAATGTCGTCCCACACTTACACACTTTCGCGACACTTTCCTCACTTACGTTGCTTCATTATGAAGATCATGAGCGGACGCGAAGGACGTATCAACCTCACTCAAGCCCAGTTGACGGCCTTGATCAACGAACGAGTTGCGGAGGCACTCGCAGCTAACCCTGCAGGAGGTATAACCTGCCATACCAACTCACCATAGGACATTTAGATCCTACCTTCGCAAACCAACCCTCGTGCTTAATATTGTCTTTTATTCTCGCGCAACAGGTCAACATGCTCAACCTCCTGTGTGCACGTTCAAGACGTTCATGGACTGTCGACCTACCACTTTCAGTGGCACCGAAGGAGCAGTGGGCCTTCTTCACTGGTTTGAAAAGCTTGAGACAGTTTTCGAGATGTGCGAATGCCCCGAAGACCGTAGGGTGAAATATGCTACCGGAACACTTGAAGGAGCTGCGTTAACCTGGTGGAAGGCACAAGTTCAACTACTAGGACTGGCAGTTGCTAATGCCACATCCTGGAATGGTTTCAAAGAGCTGATCAAGGAGGAGTACTGTAGTCGGGATGACATCCATAAGCTAGAGGTGGAATTTTACAATCTGAAGATGACAGGATCTGAGATTGAGGCGTATACCAAGAGGTCGAATGAACTGGCCATCCTGTGCCCAACTATGGTGGACCCTCCCATCAAACGTATTGAGCTTTACCTCAAGGGCCTTGCACCAGCGATTCAAAGTCATGTGACTTCAGCCAACTTGGGTACCATCCAGCAAGTCGTCAAATTGGCTCATCGTCTCACCGACCAGGCAGTGGAACAAAACAGACTACCCAAGCGTATTGGTGCTGCTACTTCTGATGCACCTACCGACAACAAACGAAAATGGGATGGGAATTCCGGCAAAGGCTCTGCCTCTGTTCAGTCTCAGTCTCAGCAACGAAGGACTGAGGACCATAGGAGCCCTAGTCAGCACTTTTCTGGTAGTCAAGGGCAGGGTGGATATCGAGGAAACCACCCAAAGTGCAACAAATGCAACAGACACCACAGTGGTCAGTGCAACAAGGGACACTGTCAGAGGTGTCTCAAGATGGGTCATGAAGCCAAGGATTGCAGGAGCCCACGGCCTACGAATCAGAATCGTCAGCAGCAACAGCAAGCACCGCAGAATCAGCAACAGCAACAGGGCAACAAGGGATGCTTTCAGTGTGGTGCTGAAGATCACTTCAAGAGACACTGCCCGCAGTTAAATCAGAATCAAAATCACAACCAAGGAAACGGGAACAATAATGGGGGCAACAATGGAGGAAACAATGATGGCAACGGTGCCAGGGGTCGTGTGTTCGTGATTGGTCAAGGAGAAGCAAGGAACGATCCCAACGTTGTGATGGGTAAGTTCCTTCTTGACGACTTCTTCGTTACTGTTTTATTCGATTCGGGTGCCGATACTAGTTATGTGTCCATGAAAGTTAGCCAAATTCTTAAGCGCACCCCAACACTCCTGAACACCAAACACACGGTAGAGCTAGCTAACGGTAAAAGTCTTGAAGCCACACACATAGTTAAAGGTTGTAACCTCGTCTTAGCTGGTCAGACTTTCCCTATCGATCTTGTTCCTATCACACTTGGTAGTTTCGACGTCGTTATTGGGATGGATTGGTTATCTCATCATCAAGCGGAGATTGTTTGCAAGGAGAAAATCATCCGCATTCCTCGTTCTGATAAAGAACCCCTCGTGATTCGTGGCGACAAGAGTGGTGCTGTCGAAGGCATCATCTCTTTCCTTAAGGCCCAGAAGTGTTTGCGAAAGGGCCACACTGCCATTTTAGCACTCGTTACTGACACATCTACGGAAGAGAAGAGAATTGAAGACATCCCTATTGTGCGCGAATTTCCCGAGGTATTTCCTGAGGAATTACCTGGTCTTCCTCCTCATCGCCAAGTTGAGTTTCAAATCGAGCTAGCTCCTGGAGCAGCGCCAGTAGCTCGAGCACCATATCGTCTAGCCCCATCAGAACTCGAAGAACTGTCCGCACAGCTACAAGAACTCTTGGAAAAGGGTTTTATACGTCCGAGCTCTTCACCCTGGGGAGCTCCAGTCTTGTTCGTGAAGAAGAAAGACGGTACCTTCAGGATGTGTATTGACTATCGCGAACTTAACAAGGTGACTGTGAAGAATCGTTATCCTCTTCCACGTATTGACGACTTGTTTGACCAGTTGCAAGGGTCGAGCTATTACTCCAAGATTGATTTGAGATCGGGATACCATCAGCTGAGAGTCCGAGATGAGGACGTCTCCAAAACAGCATTCAGAACTCGTTACGGCCATTACGAGTTTCTGGTTATGCCATTCGGGCTGACAAATGCACCCGCGGTCTTCATGGATCTCATGAACCGAGTGTGCAAGCCTTACCTGGATAAGTTCGTTATTGTGTTCATCGATGATATCCTGATCTATTCTAAGAGTCAGGAGGAACACGAGCAGCATCTACGACTTATGCTGGAACTTCTTCGAAAAGAACGGTTGTATGCCAAGTTTTCGAAATGTGATTTCTGGCTTCGCGAAGTCCACTTTCTAGGCCACGTGGTAAACAAGGATGGAATTCATGTGGATCCATCTAAGGTTGAATCGATCAAGAACTGGCCCGCACCCCGCACACCAACGGAAATCCGCCAATTCTTGGGTTTGGCCGGATATTACAGAAGGTTTATAAAAGATTTCTCCAAGATTGCGCAACCTCTCACCTCA